>OY741970.1:9117468-10317468 GCA_963555595.1 Tethea ocularis
TCAGTCAGTTTACTTAGGTTTTAGTACAATGGTAGCCGTTCTACTAAAGCTTTTCATGGACTTCTTGAGACAACTTGAAAAGCCATTATACACGTAATCATTTCATTTCACTTCACTGGTGCACTTGTATTGATCTTTATTGGACAAAATACCACCGATAATATTCAATAAAACTCAAAATACACGATTTTATGAAAATAAAACGAAAACGCAACGTCACTTCGCAAGTTCCCGCCAAAAAGTCCCCAACCGCATTTGTTTTTGCGTTTTCATAAAGATATTAGCTTTAATCATGGCTCGAGAGGTTTGGTAGGTGGTGAGTGGAGGTCCGGAAGATTTGACCACTTTTTTGAAAAAGGCCTTTTGTAGAAGTCTATAGGCTGTTAAGTGCATAATGTTAAATATAACATTTGTATTTTCCAGGTGCGTCGTTGGCAGAACTGGGACCAGAAGGTGAGCACAGACGAAGATCAACCCAAGGGCCAGAAGAATGGGAAACAAGTGCAATTCCTTCAGGGAGAAGATGGCGAACCATGGGTGAGTTGGAAAACGTTGAGGGTTACCTACCACCGATTTTTTTATTACTACCAGATACTCGTAGGTAGGTACTTATTTATTGTTTTGTGCGTGGTTATTTTGTTTATAATTAAAAAAAATATGGTTTCGCTTTTATATGTCTCGCTTTTGCTTTCTGTTTTTTATATGAACTAAAAATAATTAATAATGATGTAGGATCTCTGTGAGGCAATCACGTAACTTTGTTGCAATCAGTTTCAATCAATTTCAATCTTTAAATTGTTATTTTGTACAATCATAGAAAAAAATCTCTTTCCAGCAAAAAAAATAACACTTCGCAAGTTTCCGCCTAATAAAGTTTACTACCTTTGGCAGTATAACAATAATATTAAAAAAGTAAGTACCTACGGTACCTAGAGTAAAAACAGTAAAACAGTTAAAAAAAATCTTTATTACCGCGACCATCCATGGCGCAATACCACGTGTAACATTGAATAGTAAAGCATAATAGGTCTATAACCGTAACAATTTTCACTTTTTTCTTTTGTCCTCTTAATAACCATAGAAATTAGTTAATAATAATAACGTTACGAACATGTTTGGTAAATCGGCTGAGATATTACAACATAATTTTTTAATTTTGCCCATGCGTTTTTTGTAGTTTAGGTTATATAGCATTTTCAAACAGCGGGTTGCGCGCGACCAATAGGGGGGTAGTGGGCAAAAAAGGCATTCCACTTTATTGGCAAGGGATAAATAGAACTTAGATATTACCTCAAAAATATTGTAAAGGATAATAGTAGAAAATAAAGTCGCGGCTGTGAGCACGACTACATACATTTCTATTTAATCAAATAAGACTTCTAAGAACTGATACTCATAATACTTTTTAAACTCTCGCGAACACAATTCATGTTTATAGTAATGTAACGGGTCTATTCGCGCATAGAATATTATCAAAATATAATTTTGACTAACCTCGACGTTTCGATCAAGTTGCATTGATCGTGGACTCGTTTAAAAGTCCACTCGTGACCACGATAATATTCTATGCGCGAATAGACCCGTTACATTACTATAAACATGAACTGATACTCATAACCTGCCTGCCCTGTTCCCAATAATTTAAGATCGCAAAATGTATTCTTCTTCTATTTGGCCCTTCATATCTATCATGTCGGCATTCACTTCTTTCTCCAGATCGTCTATTGTCTCAATGGCCCTGACTTATCATTAAATGTAACCCGTTGCAGGTATGGGTGATGGGTGAGCACCCAACAGACAAGTCGATAGAAAGCATCTTGGCGGAGGAGGCGCGGCAGCGGGCGCTGGCTCAGGCCCGTGTCGAGGCCCACCAGCTCAGGAAATCTGTCGAGAAGGAACTTACCCAGCTTATTGATTACAAGCCGCTAGATAGCTTGGAACAGGTACACTATAACGACTCGGTTACTTCAAAGAAGTAATTAATGGACGTAATTTTAAGTTAGATGGAATAAAAAGTGCAAAAAACTAAATCTTTACTGAGTTTGTTATGAAGACTATATAGTCTTCATACACCACAGTACCAGGCACTAAACTGCAGCATTGCTTTAAGATTCAAGTAAACAAGTAAATTAAAAAATGAAGCAGAGAAACTAGAAGCCAACAGTGTGATGCCGAGTAGAGTCCTAATATCAAGAGACACATTTAAAAAAATAGTAAAGAGAATACACAAAATCAACTCATTCAGTAATGTTCGCTTCTCAATTTCCAAGTCAAACGATTCTGATCCAGCTGGCAGCGATCTTATACAAGTCACACCATAACAATAAAAAATCTTATCCACTTTCCAGAAATTTGACTTATCACCCAAAGACATTGATCCCCTGGAAGATAGTTTGGAAATCTACTGCACAGTAGACGAGCTCCGGCAGCGAATAGACGCGTTGGAGCCCGAAGTGAAGATGCCGGAGAAGGCAGACCTCAGGGACAAGGACTATTGCAACGAGAACATCAAACTAGACCTCAATAAGAACACCCTAAACTTCAACTTTATTGAGGGCAAGAGAGATGTTCTGCAGGTGAATTTGAAATAGAGTTATGACATTTAGTTTGGTCACGTAAAATGGAATGTTTTGATTTGCGGTCTTCACATTAGGCCATGCTAAGTTCGTGAAGGCCAAAGTTTACAGTTATGACTACATTGCCTCTCTCTAATGTAATCTCTACATTAACAAATATGATTATTATGATGATAATTATATTATTATCCTTCATATTTAATGACTAGCTTTCCGCCCCGCGGTTTCACCCCGAATCTTAGGGATTGAAATTCTTTCTTAGCGGATGCCTACGTCGTAATAGTAGTATGCCATCCGTCCAGTAATTTGAGCTGTGCGTCGTTACATAGATCAATCACGTTTTACTTTTATATATTTAAATCATTTAAGTAACTCTTTTTAACCGACTTCAAAAAAAAGGAGGAGGAGGTTCTCAATTCATTTGTATTTATTTTTCAAGCATAACTTTTTTGCTTATGAACCGATATTAATAATTATTTTTGCGTTGGGTTTTGTATAACTCCAAGGTGGTCTCATATAAATTTAATTGTCTATGAAGGGGGTTATACTTTTTTTTAAAGTCGATTATTTAGTTTTTTGTATGTTTGTCGTCTACTTGTTCTGTAATATGAGTGTGTGTATATTATGTTAGGAGCTAGCAGCGTCCCCCCTGGGCGACGGCGTGAGCTCCCGCGTAGCGGCGTGGGAGCGTCGCGTGGCGGCGGCGCGCGCGGGCGACATCCTGCGCCGAGCGAGGCGCGCGCGCGAGCTGCGGGACAAGTGCAGCGCCAGGGTCGACGACGACGCCTGGAGGGAGCAGGGTCAGTACTTACACCGAACACTACAGGCGTCGTATATCGCGTGATAGTTGAGTCAGGTTCTAAATCAGAGCAACACTTGAAGATTTTAACCGTGCATGTATAATTTTAAATTTGGCCCATGAACAGGATGAAATATACACTCTTGTTCACTCAAGTTTGTGTGATGAATGCTGTAGTAGTAATTCTGCTTGACGTTAATTCTGTTAGCCATAGTTGTCCAATCCTTTATATGTTACAGTTCCATTCTGATACTAAGATCGGGCATTCGTCCATACATTTATCCAACGAAAATTAATAATACCTACACTCCCGATTATAATAATTTATCAGACCGTTTTCTAGTCAGTAAACTTGGACCTAAAAGAAACATCCACCAATCAGGGAATTTATAATCGTGATAATTAATTTAAATATACTCGTTTTAATTATTATCAAAAGTGTAGTAGCAGTAATACTCATGTTGTTGTATTTCAGAGCGCAAGGCGAAGGAGGCGGAGGCGGCGATGCGCGAGATCGCGCGCGCCGCGCGGGAGGCGCACCGCCGCGACACGCTCCCGAACCAACATACCCTCACCGACACTGCACATGGTATATCACATTTTTTACCAATTGCTATATAACCGAAAGTACCATCCTATTTTGTGAAGATAATACATACCACTAGATTAGATAGATATGATATGATGTGAAAGCCTTATTGAGAATGCTAGAATATAGCTCGTTAGACGGATCTCATAAAATCGATAACTCAATCGTAACTTACCACTCTGACAAGAATGCCCAACTGAAAAATAGAGAAGAGAATATTGCCCCTTACGTTAAATAAAAATCTCTTACGTTCTCATAACACTCAATTCAAATTCAAGCAACATTTTGGAACCTGAAATTTCGCATCAGATCGATGGTGAAACTTTGCCATCTATTTGCAGCCGGCAAACCTCCCAACAGAGAAGCCGTGATGGAGTGGTTCTGGACGCAAGAGCTGAAGCGAGGAGTCGGCCTCGATGAGAACAATAAACCTTGCGATTGGTTCCATGGTAATAATACTACATTTTTAAAGCACAAATAATACAGTTGGCAGCGTCATCAGATGGAATAGCGATGGTCTGTGGACCGTTTGCTGAATGCCTGAGCATAGCAAGTAGTTACACTAGCTATACCTTCAAGTTTAAAAATCCTTGCCTATCGATTACTTACATTTGAGACTTAATTCCCTTGTATGCTTTGTAATGTAAGCCCTTTTAACCCTTATTTATCATGATGACTCACAACAATGTTTTGATGATTCAATAGTTAAGTATTCCCAATCTAAAACTGGCTGCTAAAGCATCATCAGTTCGTTCAAATCTAAGATCCCAGTTGACCAGAAGCAGAAAATATCATCTCGAACCTTTCTTAATGACATTACTCAGCACCCAATTGAGTATTTTTATCGTAATTAGTTTTGGGTAATCTACTGATAAGATAACATCCGTGCCACATTCTGTGCGCAGGTTTAATAACCCGATCAGAAGCGGAACAGATCCTGTCGAGCCGGCCTCCGGGCAGCTTCCTGGTCCGGATCTCGGAGCGAGTGTGGGGCTACGCACTGTCATACCGCGGCCGTGGG
This sequence comes from Tethea ocularis, assembly GCA_963555595.1. NCBI lineage: Eukaryota > Metazoa > Arthropoda > Insecta > Lepidoptera > Drepanidae > Tethea > Tethea ocularis. Next base: position 9,122,454 of record OY741970.1, read on the forward strand.
ACTGGGACTGGGAATGGGCAAGTGCGCGGCGAACGCTGCAAGCATTACCTCGTCGAGACCAATGGCGGGTACCGGCTCATTGGTGCTGGACAGATAACGCACTCTAGCTTAGGTATGATAATTTTTTTGGATATTCTCTAGTGGACAAAGTTATCAGTTACATACCAAATAAAAAAAGGTAGATTGTCAAATTTAGCGACCTCAAAAAACCCCAAGTGGAGTCAAGAAGCAAAGGCATTCTTCTAATTCAGAATTAATTAGAGTTTTTGGTTCAAAGATTGCAATAATTGTTTATGGACATGGCAGGTCTTTGGTCAATTGTGGATTTAATATACTGATATTGAAACATAAAAAAATATAACTAATCTAAATACTTTGAATGAAGGTATTTGACTTAAAATTCTTTCAATTTCAGCTGATCTCATAAACTTCCACAAAACGGTACCCATCACGGAAAGCGGTGGGGAGTTGTTGACGACGCCGTGCGCTCCCGCCCAAACGCCCGCTTGTCTGTCGCCGCCATCTTGAAAACGTTCCAATACACGCACCAGTGTCAGTAGATGTAAATACCTAATGATATTATATTAATTCGGTTATTTTGGTCCTACCATTGCTATGATTTTTTGGATTTTTTGTCGTACGCAATCAACAAAAACAATTTTAACTATTTTACTTTATTGGATAACACAAGTCTTTTTTCTTTTCTTCAATATAATTTATATGGAAGAGTTAAAACTCTTTGAGGTTCAAAAATACCTTCTCAATTCTTATTTCCTAGATTTTTGGGATATTTTCCAATCTAATATCGTCTGGATTTGTTGATTGCATGGAAATGTAAAGTTTATTGAAGACAAAAAAATCATGTCTGTTCGAATAATATGGACCAATTTATACATCAGTCAATGTATTATTTAATAGTCAATAAGGCGTATTCGATGTTTCTTTATGACTAAGATATTAATCTTAATTTACTTGTCGAGTAGAAGTGATAATATTGTATATCAATACTTTCAAATATTCAAAATAATATTTGAAATCGTGCGTGAGAAACATGCTATAAAAAAATAATTTGAAAAAGAGAATCGAGGTGGAGCGCATGTACTCGTATCATAAAAAAAATTACGAGATCAAGTCTTTTGTTAAATTGCTGAAATAAGTTTCACGTCTCTATTGAAAAAACGTGTGCTTTAAAAGTGTTTCAAGACAGCTTTATTCAGCATAAAAGGTTGAAATACCTTTCCACTATTACGACAATTTTAAATGATATACATCTCAAGTGTGTTATATGCATATTTTAATCACTTATATAATTATATTATGTATATATGTTAACGGAAAAGTATCTAGTCCGTCATTGTATACATTTCCTAGGAAATCCATACATTTCCTAAATATCCATCGGAGTACTACATTCCGTATATTTGTAAGGATAGCGGAATTTAGGGGGTTGTAAGTGAAAGGTACTTTTGTGCGAATACTTGCTATTCTATGCAAAATAAAAAAAATAACCCCAACCTATTTTTTTCAATAGTTTCTATATATTTCCAAGTATCATTATTGAATTATAATTTCCTAGGGGAAATACACAGGAATTGTATACAATTCCTATATTTCATACATTTCCGGTGACATATATAGTACTGCATCTAATTAAAACAATATTGTAAAGGAAAATAGACATTGGTGCTACATTAAATTTAAATAAAAAAGGGGCTGATCTCGACAGTTTGAATAACTCTGTCCTCGTTAATTTTAAATTAAACTGTAATGCATTTCCTTAGTAATAATTTAAAGAACAAAATTTTCGTTAAAATAAGATTAATAATTATTTAATGTGATAATTTAAAACCAGTCCATTGTAACGGCGCTTTTCAGTATTACCGCTTGTTAAGTCCGAATTTCTGAAAAATTAAGCCAAAGTGTAATTTTCAATTGACAGAAATCGGAATTCCAATTCTTTCCAATAAAAATGTTAAGGTCTGTAGTTATTTTATAGCGATTTGTATGCCATTTGTATCGTTCATAGGTGACCTATAGATCTATGATATTACTTTAGTCATTAACTGCCAACTAGAATAATTAAATACTTACTTGAAAATAGCGCGTTGTTTTATTTTGTGTCTGCCATATATGGTTTTATCGATCGAATGTTGTTTAACTAAATTAAAATGCAAATGCAATTAAGCTACTAATAAAACGCTACTTAAAATTATGGATCGTCATAAATACTTCAAAATCACCTATCCCATACAATCAAACTGTCAAATGACGACAATGGTGCCGATTCTGTTTTTTACGAACTAAATAAATTTAATCTCACTATATCTCTTTCTAATAGTAAATATAAGAAAGGGATGCAAGATATTTTAGTCCTGTCAGTTTAATCCGATCACATATTTCAACGTGAATTTAAGCGCGATCTTTTATTGGTCACGACTATTTACCCGTACATTACGACGGTATGGATTAAACGGACAGGATTAAAAATGTTCTATCTTTTTTCAATAAGGTTAAAATGAAAGAGAGGTGACTTGTCTAATATTAGTTAAGTTCGTAAACAACAGAATCGGCACCAATGTGGCCAATACGCAAATACAACGAGCTTTTGTCTAGATCCAAAGATCTACTTAATTATGTCATAAGATTCTCAGGAATACAAAATAAGACACACAAACATTTCTATAAAGTGTTTTATTAATTCGGCGTGTAATAAAATGTAACACTATTCAATATTTACATATAACATCGTCTCTCAGCAGTGTAAGACGACATACTTACACAAAACTCATCAAAATAACCACTTCGACAAAAGTTCATTCTCAAAAATCACTTTGGCAGCGCGTTGATGTTACTTTTTGCCATTTTTTGTATATATTTATAACATCTTATAATTTAAGAGCTTCCTACGTTTGCATTATTTTTAATAGCATAACGGTATTCAAGCCATATTTTTGCTATATATTTTGTTCAAGTACCTACATAATTTTTTACAATAAATTTATAAAGTATTCTATTTTTAAAGTAAGTAAGTAAAACCCACAGCAAAAAAATTACGGTCAGAAAAATACTGTCTGCTAATAATATTGCATACTATGGTAAATATATGAGAAATAACGCAGGTTATTACAATTTCAGGCGATTAAACGAGGGTCTGGCCTGGTATCGGTGATTTATGTCCCATTCAAAAGAAGCTTGCAAGATATCGTTTGCCAATGTTTTCAGACAGGGATTTTTCCGAATAAAAAAAGAGTTGTGATAAATCAGCAAACTGCAGCATTAAATTTTAAAATGTATACAAATTACTCGAATTAAATTTACAAATAAGTGATTATCAGAAAGAAAATAAATCACTCAATAGACACTCAAATTGGAAAAAAAAAGGTAATATTTGACTCTATCAGAAAGGAAATAAAAAAGCGGCAGAAAAATACCTAAAATAAAAAAATGCAGTCTTCTTGCAGTCCAATGCCAGGTCGTAAGGTGTCAGATCCGTGTTTAGAAGTAGGCGGCTTTCCAGAAGCCGAGTCTATATGGTCACATATACGGCAAGTTTGTTGGAGTTCTGCTACCTGAGAGATCCACGCTGTGCTGAAATATCAAAAATAAAGCCTTTAAGGTGAAACCTATAACTGAGCAAAAGCAAATAACAAACAAAAGCAATTAGCAAAAATGTGATAAAATTCGCGCTCCAACCGAACGTTTCACCTTAACAACCCGTACTCAGAGACGTCAAATATAATTTAATAACTGATTAAAGTACCATATTTGTTTATTGTAAAGCTGTAGAAAGGGACAGGTCCAGATGAATTATTTTGTTATTAATCAGTAAATATACTACCATTATTCTCGCAAATAACATGTTGATAAGTTACGACCAATAACTGAGCTGCAATTTGCAAAAAACGTGATAAAATTTGAATTTCGCGCTCCAACCAACGCCTCCACCTTAAGTGGTGATGTAACCAAGGTAATGAATGCACAAAGCTTCAATGACATCTCCATTGCATTAGACCTAAAATGAAATATGTAATATTGACGCACTTACAGATTGTTCCCAATTTTCGTAGCTTTTGGTCACAGCATGATGTACTGGATAATGTGGTTTCTTCACTTTCTTCACAGGGCTATTGCTAGCTGTATAGTGAAATATAAAATTTCAGATGTTAATTTCCCTTCTGTAACCAAAGTCGGCGAGTGTATAGCAACTTATTTTTTTATTATGTTTAAGCCTGTGTTTGACCAAAATCTCACCGTGGTCAATCAATGACGATGTAAACGAAGGTGGTAACCATACGTAGTAACCGTACGGAGGTTTTTGAACATTGGAGTAGTAAACTCAATCTCATAACTAATGTATTTAGTTTAGACAGTGATAACGTACTTATGAACGTAACATTGTAACTCTAAGAAAGAAAAGTATCCTGCAAGAACTCGTCAAGGCTTAATTTTTTGTGGATGTTTCTTTAATTTGAATTTGATAAATTGAATTTAAGTTATAGCAATTATTTAGAAGGGTAATTACAATAATAAGAGGTAAAATAAAGAGTTGATTACCTCCAGGTACATAAGGCAGACAGAATTCTGGGGGAATTTTCTTGTTAGGTTTCTTGGCGACAGCTCGACCTCTTAGCAAGTCCTCGTCCATCACCAGTTTGTTGTTCACCCTTCGATGAAGTATCAAGGTTTTACAAACCACATTTGCATGTGAAGTATATTTTTTATCAAGAGACTTACTACTACCTATATTTATTTCATCTTTATGCGGCAACTTTTGGGGCAAGCAAGATTAATTATGAAGTTAATACAGGTTTTTCCATAACGCTACGACAATCTTCAAAAAAAGGAGTAGAAGAGACAATGTCCACAAATATAATTGACGATAGGTGGCCTGTTGTTACATAAAAAATACTTGCTTGTAAATTTACTATAATTAATTTGCAACTTGGCAAAAGCACTAAAATAAATCTCATAAGAATTTATCTATTTAGCAATTTAATAAAGTAGTTACTTACTTTTTGATGTACGGGGTCCGTGGGTAGGTATTAACTGGTACAGGAAAAGTCTGAAAAAAAAAACAATACAATACATATAAGACCAGTCAAAAAATGATTTGGTTACGCGTACTGACACGTGTGATTACGATTATTTCCAGTATTCCATCCACCGTGACTTTTTCCAGCACATTTCATGTCGCGATGCTTTACCAGATATACCAGCTCGGAATCAGATCAGGGAAGAAAACATTCCAGTGCAGCAGCGATTGTTTCGTGGCAAGCAAAAAGTCGCGGTGGGTAAAGGTCCTAAGGTACAATGTCCTAGCTACATAACTAACCTTAAAGGTGTCATTAATGGCTTTCGCAAGTGAACGCGGTAGTACCGGCCGAGGTACCCCTACCTCTCCTATGGTCATGCTGCCCTGGGAATCAATGAATATTATTAGCCCTATACAGTCAAATTTTGAAGATAGATAAATTTATGACATTATGAGCTAATTTTTGGAGCTACAGCCGGTCTATTGCGTATTTTATGGTGGTAATCGTAATTAACACCATAAATGATTTCATCCAATGACGCGTTACGATGAAGTCCATTTTGTGGGCTTGATGAGCATTCATTGGATGATTTCCAATAATTGTGTTCATTACTATTATCACCAAAGATACGCGGTAAACTATCCCCAAGTGATATAGGCTACTTTATTCCCAGGAACAATATCAATAAAATTATAAGTGTTATAACCTCTGCCGCGTCTTGTGCAGTAATCGAAGTTTGATGTTGAGATTTCTTCTCTACAGGAGCCGTCTCCATTTGAACCTCTGAGTCTGAAAAATAACTTAACAATGAAAATGATTTAGGTACAAATTTCGTATTCTACAGGAATATCATAGACTTTCGGTAGATAGGATCTGTCATAACTTTTGAAGAAGTTTACCCATAATGTTTCGATGTGTCCAAAACAGATATTCCAATCGACTTTTTATACTTGTCAGCATGTCCATTTTAAATATAGCTACAATATGATGGAGAGCCTTTATATTTTGGAATACAAATTTTATGTTAAGTAAGTAATTGAAGTATAATTAATTGCTTATTAGTATTTTTCATCATTAAAAGGAAACAAATTTTGAATGATTGCAATGACTATTAATTAACATTTGAAAATGTTTCCCATCACATTAGAAAATTAATATTTGGTATAAGGTAATGGAACTTACTAGGGGTATAATTGTAGTCAATAAGCGACTCGCCGGCGACACTGTCCGTTCTAGATCGACTGTGATCCTGCAGATACAAGTAACTTGAAAAGATTCTATATACATAAGTACAATTTATTCTGTTATTTTATTATGCTTACTCTTTTCTCTGGCTCGGTGGCAGATCTTTAGGTTGAGTGTGGTAACCAGCCAGGGGCTATACTGCGTATATTTGGCGGTAATCATCGTAATGAGTTATAAATCATCCAATAAGGGCTCGACTAGGCCCACAAAATGGTCTTCGTCGCCGCGCGTCATTGGATGAAATCATTAATGATGTTCATTACGATTACCAATACTTGGTTATCTCATAAAGTTTTGTCATCACTGATATTTCGCTTCATTGTATTGTGAGATTCGAACCCACGACTCTCATTAAGGCATTCAATATTTAACACCACTGAACTTTGGAAGTAGTTCATCATGTCAGCCGAAAGACGTCCACTGCTGGACAAAGGCCTCCCCCAAGGATCTCCACAATGGCCGGTCTTGCGCTACCCGCATCCAGCGGTTTCCTGCGGTCCACCTTATAGGGAGTCTGCCCACGCTGCGTCTTCCGGTTCGTGGTCGCCACTCGAGAACTCTTCTACCCCAGCGGCCGTCGGTTCTTCGAGCGATGTGCCCCGCCCACTGCCACTTAAGTTTGGCAATTCTTCGGGCTATGTCGATTACTTTGGTTCGCCTGCGGATCTCATCATTTCTGATTCGATCTCGCAGGGAAACTCCGAGCATAGCCCTCTCCATTGCTCTTTGGGACCTTGAGCCTTCTTATGAGGCCCATCGTAAGCGAAGAAGTAGTTACAGAGAAAATATTTTTTTATTTACTTGTATAATACTTAATGTCCATTGTTGCCGCGGCTTGCCCGCTGCCCTCGCTATACTTTGTTGTGAAGCTGTTGATTGTATTGTCTGCAAAACGATGTCTAATAACTATAAACGAGCAATTCTTGTATCATCATCATATCAGCCGAAAGACGTCCACTGCTGGACAAAGGCCTTCTCTGAGGATCTTCATGATGATAATCGATCTTGCGCTACATATAATAAATTTCGTTGATCTCTATATCTCCGGAAACAGCTCGAACTATTTGGATAAAATTTTGTATTTAGATTTAGATATAAAGACGCCTGGTCTTTCCTAAAAAAAAGCAATTACACAAAAAAAAAGTCTGGTCGCCCAGGTAAGTAGGTATACATTAAAAATATGTAGTGCAAAAACATTAGTAAAATTTAAATTTAGAAAAGAAAACTATTCTAAAAAACAAATCACCTCTAGTTCATATCCAAGTTTCTTCCTCAGCTCAGCATTGAAGATCTCCGCAAATGAGTCATTAGTAAAATATCTGAAACAAATATATTTTATTTACTAAGGATCACCTGGTGGGGTCCATCAGCACCTATACCAGTCATCTGGATATGATACATGCACAGCTAAGCTTCCAGTAGTTTTTCGTGTAGGTATACACCCGACATTTTGGTCCTTCGAGCCGGATATTTATTCATTTAGTTACATTATCACACGAAGAAGGTAAAATACTACCTCCTATATGACCCCTGAATAATGCAGTTTCCTTCCACTCCAAGAGACAATACCTAATAACAAGAGCTAGGTTGTTACTTGTGTTTCAAAAGTGTAGAAGCAGAGGGTCTAGCGCGTGGCTCGGTGCGCAGACAAGCGGCGAGTACGTCCCTCGCGGGGCCCACACCGGGGAGGGGGTTGCGTGCTGCGCCCGCGCCGAGTGCCGCACCGCCCGCCAACCGAGACACTACCTGCTGATGACGAGGCGCTAGCTTACCTGAATAACATACACCGAAGATTATACGCGCTTCATCAGATCAGATTAGTTTTAGCTATCACTACTATCAGATCAGCCGGGCTATCGCGTATCTTTTACGATTTCATACAATGATGGGCTACGACGAAGACCATTTTGTGGGTGTGGTGAGCTCTCATTGGATGATTTTCAATATTGGTGTTCGTTATGATAAGCGGTAGAACCCCTGATTAAATTTCGAACAAAGATAGATCATTCCTTGGAATAACATAGGTATAGATCCTTTTACCATGAGAACGCTGAGTAGAAGCTTAAATTATTACTATTCAATAATTTTATCTAATATTATTATTAGGTTTTCAATTACATAATAATATCATATTTAAATTTCTATCAAACAAATCCGTTTAGCTGTTACGGAGCTAAGTTGTAATCTTAAGATTTTTTATTATTCTATAAAAAAATTACTGAAACCACTCACCAACAGTCTTGATGATTAGAGCCAGTTGATCAATATCAGAGTCACCAGGGAACAGAGGGTCGCCTGTCAGCATCTCTGAGAATAGACATCCCATGGCCCAAATATCCACTTCTGGACCGTACCTGGAAAAGACAAAAGACCCCTGTTACCTTGCGATGCGATGGAAAATATTTTTGGAAAAACATCTGTCCAAGTGTAAACCCTACTTCTACTAATATTATAAATGCGAAAGTTTGAAAGTTTGTTACTTCTTCACCAATTTGACCATTTGGACCAATTTTGATGAAATTTGGTATGAAGGTAGCTGACAACCTGAACACATAGGTAACTTTTTATCCCTCGGGAACGCGGGTCAAACCATGGGGCGGAAAGCTAGTCACATATATGTCAAAAATATATATATGTGTCAAGTTGATGGATATACGAGAAGGGGAAGACCGAAAAAGAGATGGATGGATTGTATGAAAGACGATATGAGTAAGGAAGGAGTGAATGCTGATATGACGGATAGAATGGCTGAATGGAAGACGAGTACATATTGCGCAGATCACAAATCATTGGGAACAGGGCAGGATGATGACCTAGGCTTATAATCAAATAGGAAATGTAAATATAGTCACCTGTGTTCAGCTACCAGTAATTCAGGAGCTCTGTACCATCTCGTTGCCACGTATTCCGTGTAGGGCTCGCCGGGGGCAGCCAGGGCTCTTGCAAACCCAAGGTCACATAGTTTCACTATGCCATTGTTGGAAACCAGCACGTTTTCAGGTTTCACGTCGCGATGGATTATCTATAAAATATCAAATCATCTAATCTAATCAACTGGAAAGGGGAGTAAATAATGTATAACCCGGAATATCTGCAGAGTTGACAAATTGACGTCATATATTCAAGATATAGATGAAAAAGAAGTACCTACCTATGAGAAACAATTTACTACCTAGACATTCATAAAATTACACCATAGATATCGGGAAAACCAAAAATCTGGGGGAATCGCATTCCAACCAGGTTTTTTTTATACTAATAAGGTACCAAGCAAGCATACGGCCCACCTGATGGTAAGTGATTACCGTTGCCTATCGCCATTTGCAATACCAGAGATATTGCCAATGTGTTGCTGACCTGTTACAATACCGAGAAGGCAAACTGGCTCTCAAGTGCAATTGCCAAAACAGACCGGTAGGTGCTTGGCGACAAATTTTCAACTTGAGGGTGGTAGCCAGCCAGGCAGGTACTACAAAATACCCTATCACCGTGCTATGGTTTCCTCACGATGTTTTCCTTCACCGAAAGCTCAAGCTCATTGTAGGATTCGTTCTGATATTTCCAAAGCTTTGTAGGTCTATCTAATATTCTAGCCACCATACATTACAATGATAATAAGATTTTATCAAGGCACCACTTACAATAAGCATATTCCGTCATTCAAATCATTATCACCACCAAGAATTGTGGGTACCTACACAATTACCCTGCTGGGTGTGGGTGGGTGGGCGCCCCTCGTGTTACCACAAAGGGGAATTAAATTTAAATAAATTAATTATTTAATTTTGACAAGCCAGTTGGCGCAGTTGGTTAAGACACCACCTATCACGCCGCTGGTCATGGGTTCGATTCCCATCCAGGACAAACATTTGTGTGCATGAACATGTCTGTTTGTCCTGAGTCTGGGTGTAATTATCTATATAAGTATGTATTTACAAAAAATAAAGTAGTATATGTAGTATATCAGTTATCTGGTTTCCATAGTACCTCTGCTTAGTTTGGGATCAGATAACCGTGTGTGAAGAATGTCCGAGGATATTTATTTTATTTTTTTATTTTTTATCATAGAATTTTAATATTAGTCATAGGTAGTATCCTCGCATCATTATTTTTAGGTAGGTACAGTAACAAAATGGTATTAAACTTCTTTGAATTTGGTTCCGCGGTACGGGATGAGTCAATGATGATCTTCAAACGGCAGAGCGGATTTTGTTGAAACATAACTAAGAACACTTTCGATTAAGACACCTTTGGAAAAATGGAACTCGCTTGCCCAGAAAATAAGACTCCAGAATGTAAGTTTCAGTCAATAACTTGAATTTAAACTTGAAAGAAATTTCCTGATAATAAGCTAACAATGTTCACTTAAGAATAGCTATGTATACATATTTACAGAATTCTGATGACAATAATCGATGCCTTTCAGCAGCTGGTAAAGGTGCTTCTTAGCGGTCTCCTCTCCCAGGCCCCCAGTGGAGGCCTCCAGCTCGTCAAGCAACGTGTGGTCCAAATACTCGAACACCAGATAAAACCTGCGCTTACGCCGAAATACCTCGATCATGTTCACTAAGTGATCGTGATGTAGTTTCTGGAAAGTACACAATGCATACTAATATTATAAATCTGTTTGTTACTTCTTCACGCCTAAACCGCTGAACCGATCCCGTTGAAATTTGGTTCGCAGATAGTCTATGATATGGAGAAGGACGTACGGCTGTTCTTATTTTGGAAATGCCGGTGAAGCCGTGGTTGGCAGGGCTTTTAATTAATGGCTTACTGGGAAGCATTTTTATTGGGAAAGCAAATGATATTAACAAAACATTAATTATACCTAATTAATGTTCTAAGATGCTACTGATAAGAGAGATTTTACCTTGAGCATCCGTATCTCCCGTAGCGCCATCTTTCGGACGCCCGCATCTTCCTCTGTTTCTAGGAACTTCTTGATGGCAACTAGCTGACCCGTGTCCCGCCGGCGACATTTAAGCACTACGCCGTAAGAACCCTCACCAACCTGCATCATCAGGTTCATGATTCAAAGAGATATCGGATAAAGCCTATACACACACGAGGTTGTAGCGTCCTCTATCAGATACAATCCTTAACAAACCGTTAAAATGATGGCGCCGCAATAATCTACGTAGGTACAACTTACATCGTGCTGCGCTGACAGAGTTAAAATTTGGATTAGTTGGACCGTGGACGATCATCATCCATTTTGCTCCTCCATAAGGTAATCAAAAACAAACAACTACGACGCAACCAAAAGAAAGTATTACTGCAAAGTTGTGGCACCAGAGTGCAGCACTAGCACAAACAGTAAACAGAGCTGAAACTCGCGCCACGTTACTGAAGCAGCTACTTCAGATCTTCCACTTTGAAAGGCCGTAGGCCGTATAAAACAAATAGTTTTCACATAATATGTTATGGTTAAGTGTACTTATTTGTTTTATATATAGAGGTATTACAATCGAATCATGTGCTGCTTACACTATTGCATTAGGAAATGTCCTGTAATAATAGTTGTAATTTGTGTGGAATAAATAAATAATAGTGTTGAAATAACATGCACTATGGCACGCCATGGCGATATGTTTACTGTATGTAGTGGCGCCATTTGCGCACAGCTTTGCGTAATGTTCCCTATTGCTTATTGCTATTGTTGAGTAAAATTTTATCTGTGTATTATTTCATACTTACAACACTAGTTATGTCCCACCACTATGGTTTTTCTGTTATCTGTGGTTTACTTATTACTAACCTTACTGTGCAGTCTATCACGTATTAAAAGCAATCTTAGAAAATCTCGGTTTTTATTCAAGAATTCTAAAACCTGAACAGCTAACAAACGAAACAGTATTTTATAAAAATACTCACTACTGCCAACTGTTCGTACTTGTCCATGCCGCGGCTGCTAGGCGTAGAGGGGGACAGCGCTGAGCGACGAACCATCCTCGTCAACATTGCCACGATGTGGCGACATTTTTAGCAATTATACAAATACCTGTTACAAAATATAATATGTTAAAATTATTAGTCCTTAAAATTATGACCGTTGTTGAAAACGGATCACCGAGCAATGTATTAATTTTTGACATTACTTAAAATGTATTTTCTTATCGAACAATGTTGGTATCTTTAGGCGTGGACAAAGAAACTATGCTTTATGGCATGGCACTCGGACATCTCTATAACTATAGGTATATGTATATACATATAGGTATATGTTGTCAAACGGGCCAATTAGTATAAATAGGGTACATACAGACAAGCGGTTCACTGAAATCTAGTACCTAATCAATAAAGGATGTTTCCTTTAGGGTAAACGTTCGGTTGGAGCGCGAAATTCAAATTTTATCACGTTTTTTGCAAATTGCAGCTCAGTTACAGGTCGTATGTTATCAAGATGTTATTTGCGAGAAGAATGGAAGTATATTTACTGATTAATAACAAAAGAAATCATCAACATATTCCTCCAAGGTATATTACTGACATATACGACTATTTATAACATATGACCTATAACTGGGCTGCAATTTGCAAAAAACGTGATAAAATTTGAATTTCGCGCTCCAACCGACGCCTCCACCTTAATAGAAGCAAAATTATAGTAGGTAGGTACTGTTTTACAGTGTGCAGCGAGTGAGTACTATAGCAGTAAGACAAGACAATACCTACTCAATAATTAAGCACACAAAGACATGTTCCAACAAATGACAACTTGTCCTTACTTTGAAACTGAATACAATTATACGAGTAGTAAATAACAGGGAACGGAGTACGGAACGGCAGCCGGTTTAAAAATTAATATCGGCGATTAGATTGGCAGGGGTCATAATATAAGCGGTAGCGTGCTAACATAAATCGTAAATAAATATGGATTTGAAAATAATTAAATTATAATAAATAATAACTTGGGAAATTTGTTCACACATGGTTATCTGATCCCAAACTAAGCAGAGCTTGTGCTATGGAATCCAGATAACTGATTATACCACATACACCTACTACTTTTTTTTGTAAATATATAGTTATATACATAACACCCAGACTCAGGACAAACAGACATGTTCATGCACACACTGTTTGTCCTGGATGGGAATCGAACCCACGACCAGTGGGTGCATTAGGCGGTGTCTTAACCAACTGCGCCAACTGGCCTATCAATTATTTGGATAAAGCGGAAAGCTAGTCAGTAGTCACATATAATATGCCAAATATGGAAGTTGACGGATATACGAGAAGGGGAAGACCGAAAAAGAGATGGATGGATTGTGTGAAGGATGATATGAGTAAGGAAGGAGTGAATGCTGATATGACGGATATAAGGGCTGAATGGAAGAAGAGTACATTTTACTCTTTGATTCGCTATCATTATCTGTTTTCAGTACATAGATAGGTAAAGGTAGAGACTCAAGGAGTTAAAAATACATAGAAAAACCGCTTCCGCCTTTGACTGATGCCATGGACTTAATACCTGCATTCAGTTGTTCCCATGGTTAAAACGTCATACGTAAATATATAATGAAAATCATGACAAACGCTTTTCTTGCGACAAGGGAAAAACCTAGTTTCAATATGAAAAATTATAATTTTTATAGCATTTTTTGTTAGAGTATACCTAATAACATCATAAGTAGGAAACTATCAACGTATGGCTCAAATATTTTTGCAATGTAACTCAAACATTTTTGTCGCGCTATATCCACGAAATTCGGGATCTTTATCTTTCAGGTTCTTTATCTTTACATCGTATAAAATGAAGTCGCTTCCGCTGTCTGTTCGCTTAGATCTTTGAAACTACTCAACGGATTTTAATGCAGTTTTCAGCAATAGATAGTGATTCAAGAGGAAGGTTTATATTTATTAATAAGTACATGCAGTGGCGGATCCAGGCCAGCTACCTTTGCGGTTTGGATTGAATTTTGACGCTATGATTATGATCAGCTCATGCGATACCTACCTACTGCTGACCGTCGGTCGAACGAATTCACAACAACTCGGGTCTATCTTATCTGCTTGTTCCTCCAACTTTAATTTAAAAAAAAGCAGTTGTAGGCCCCCGTAGCTGAGGGCCCCCGTCAAATTGGAATCCTGGATCCGCCCTTGAGTACATGCATATTATAGTACAGAAAAGCTGAGAAAACCATTATTACTTTGGTGTACCGTAGAATGGGGCGACATTCAAAAATAACGGGTGCCAACTTGATAATTCAGTTTTTTTTTACATTTTGCTCCAAAACTTGCGTATAATAATGACAACCGATACTATTAAATCTATCATTTTCGAAATCGGCTGTGTCAATGCGGTCACAACGCCACGCGCCGCGCCTGAAGCAGTGGCACCAGCACCCTGAGCGAGATGTGATAACCCCCCCTTCTACCGCCAACAAGCCAAATAAAAGGGATTTTAAGCCATTTTATCTTTACACTTGAGAATTTATTTATTTAGACTCGAGATAGCAGGACTCGCTCATGAGCGACCGGAAATAAAAGTGGGCCTGGCGCCCCTTAACTTCTGGCGCCCTGGGCGATCGCTCTACCGCGCCCTACCCTAACGCCGGTACTGAGTGGCATACAGGTGTTCCAAAAAGGTGTGGTATAGTCAAAAGTAACCTAATCAGAGCCAGAATAGAAAAAAAATATATACTAAACTCGATAAAATTACTCACGCAAAACTATGTTTAAATAAACTATAATACATATAGCCTTTGTCATAAAATGGTAAGGTTAAGGTCATACATAACAAATGATAGACAAACTAGGGTAGACAAATTACTATGTTCGTAATGATAACAAACTGATGTAATCAATTTGTTTGTGAAAGGCTATCATAATCGACACCAAAAATAAACTAGGGAAAAAAGTGCTATAGATAACGATACAAGGTTTTTAAAACGTATCTTTGAAGAATTTGATAATCAGATACTTCCTAATTAGGTATTTATTTTTAACTATATGCTAAAATTAAAAACATATTCTTTAGGGTTTTGTACCCAAAGGGCGTCACAAGACTTTGTAATAACAAAGTCTTCGTCGTCCGTCCGTCGTCTGCCCTTCCGTCTGGTAATAAAAATATAATATGTACGATGGTTTGGAACCCTTCATGTGCGAGTCCAACTAGCACTTGGCCGATTTTTTTTTACACTCCAAAGTCAGCAAACAAAGGGTTATCATTCATCATGCTAACCCTACAAAAATCTGTACACGCCCTTCTTCAAGAACCCCATGTTGAAGGAGTACCTATCTACATCATGTTGTTCTTCAGAATGTGCAGCAAAATGTAGGTACAATACAACATTTTATTGAATTTTGCTTGTTCAGGACGTACCGTTTTATATAAACTATTATTATCATATTTAATTAAGCCTAACCATAGTCCATAAATTTGTATAAAATAAAGATTTACATAGGTTACAATAAAGCTTGAATTTAATTGAAAATTTTGATAAAAACCAATTCATATCTGGTATTCCTTGATTTCATTTCAATCAATACTTCATTTTATACAATTTCTAGTTATATAATTTATGAAAAAGCTCTTTGACATTGTTGCATTTACATAATTATGTCAAAGAGCTTTTCGATTATAATCACAGAAAACCTTGCGCACTGAGGGTTCCGTAATTTCCTATGTTACTGTAAATACCATAGACTTCTTATGGAATTTCCTGTAATCTATAGGTAAACAACTATTCTGTATTTTTGATTTAAAAAAAATTATTAAAAAAATAAATTTGAGATCCTCACAAGAAGTCCTTTCATTTGATATGTCACACGATATAGTTTGCAGAACATTTTTTTTTAATTTCTAATTTATCCCCCAAAAGTGGCCCCATGTTTGAAATTCATTTAATTACGTTACACGTCCATGTTTGGGTCACTGACTTGCTTATGTGTACCAAATTTCAAAGACAGACACACGAGTGATCCTGTAAGAAAAATAAATATATTTTCCTTTTGAGGTAAAAAAACCATAAAAAATATCCTATAAAAAAAAAGCACTCCTACACCCTTGATTACTATCGCATAAATAAATACCAAACCATCTATCAAAATTGGAGCAATTTCGCGGCAATGAAACTTTGAAAATAAAACTGATAAACAAAATGGTGTGCGTTTCCAATGGACGTGCAAGTTGACATTGACCCGATGGCTATTATCCACACGACATGTCTCTAACCCCCCCTCCCTCCCAAACAGGGCCGGACCGTGAGTTTAGGGGGCCGTGGGCTAGTACCAACACCTGAACGTAGACTTGAATAGAATTGAATGGGTTTGATTAATCGTAGGATTCGCAAGGCTGCAAACCATACGATCTGTTTAATTTATAAAAATTATGGATTCTCTCGCATTATCGTCTATTTTTTACTTTGACTTGACTTAGTTGGGGGCCCCTTGAATCCACGGGGCCCTGGGCTGAAGCCCAAAAAGCCATATGGTAGATCCGGCCCTGCCCCCAAAGTCCCCACATGACGGCAATAACTCATGTTTATGGTGATAACGTTCAATGTCACCAATAAATATTGTAGCAGCATCGATATTGAAATCAAATTGATTGTACTAACCACTTTTATCACCGTGTTTCGACTATAATGTGTTTGTTTTGACATTGGTGTCGATTCTATGGTCTACCAGTTAAATAATATTTTAATCAAGTGCAAATCTTTTAATGTAAACATTATTGAAAAATGTTTATGGCTAATGTTAATTATGTAATGGCAAGGAGGATGTAGATATATATATATATATAGTGGAGATCCTTGGGGAGGCCTTTGTCCAGCAGTGGACGTCTTTCGGCTGACATGATGATGATGATGAAGGAAGATATAAAACCCTTAAAATAGTCTATGGTAATGGTATTGAATGGCTTTTTATATTTTGTTAAGATTTGTAATTTGGTAATTTGTAAGATTGTTAGATAGGTATAGGTACGTAGGGGTGGGTAGGTAGGTGTAAGTAAGGTAGGGGTAGGTAGTTGTATCAGTGCGTCCTGCCCGTTATGACATACGGTGCCGAAACGTGGACACTGACAGTCGGGCTGGTCCACAAAGGTCGCTCAGCGCGCTATGGAGTGGGCTATGCTCGTTGTTTCTCTGATGGATAAAATCAGAAATGAAGTTATCCGGAAGAGAACCGGAGTAACCGACGTAGCCTGCAGAGTAAGCAAACTGAAGTGGCAGTGGGCTGGTCATGTTTGTCGAAGGACTGATGGCCATTGGAGCAGACGAGTCCTGGAGTGGAGACCACGCACCGGCAAGCGTAGTGTGGGGCGCCCCCCAGTTAGGTGTACCGACGACCTAAGGAAGACGGCTGGGACAGACTGGATGCGGAAAGCGGAGGACAGGGTGTTGTGGCGCAGCCTGGGAGAGGCCTATGTCCAGCAGTGGACTGCGATAGGCTGAATTGATTGAGGTAGTTGTATGTAGTTAGGTAGATTTAGGTAGGTAGGTATGTAGGTCCCAGTTTTTTTAGTTATCAGAGCAGGACAACATCTGCCGGGCCAGCTAGTTCGATAATTTTTTTAGGTGCGTGCCGACCTAAATTCATGTCACAAGCAATCGGACTAATTTGACAGGAATTTCTAAACTCTCCCTTTCTTATGTTTCTTGTTAGAAAGAGATAATATAAGTAGGTTTTTTTTTTTAAAGGACTAAGTTGGTAGCCTCAGATGGCTGCAACAACCTTACCGGACAAATCGGCGAGCGCAGAGGGCTCTCAGCCAGGTAATATTTAGGTAACAACGCCTGAGGGCACCCCCGAATGGGGTACGAACCTCGGCTCAGGGCGTTACCGGGGGAGGGGGAGGACTTTGTACGAGTTACGACTAATTGGGGGCGGTCGGATTACTGTAGGCAGCTCGGGCCGCTTGAACGGGACGAGACTGAGTGGGACGTCGCGGCGGTCCTCGCCGTCGAGGACGGTAGCGTGATCGGTTGTGTTTAGTGTGTTGTGTACTTTTACGAGCTTCGTCAGCTTCGATCTGAGCTAATGTAATAGCTGGGTCATCCGGCTCGCTGAGGGCTTGCCTTGGTCAATAAGTAGGTATTGAGTTTAGTTTGCAAACAACAGATTCGGAGCCATCGGAGTATTTAAATCTTTAATATCCAACCAAAATCAGATTGTAAAAGAAGGCTTACTTTTAATCCCAATCTAACAGTGAAAAGTGACGATATTTCCGAAGATGAAAAACGCTATTAGAAGGGAACTGACTCTCAAGCACAAATGTCGGTGACATTTTCAACTTGAGGGTTAGCCAAAAGTGTAGATTGTCCTACAAAGTACTATACCACCGTGGATTTTTCACGTTTTCCAATAACGATGGTTATTTACCGTTCGAATATAATGAAGAATTTGAACCGAACTTCGTTACGGTATTCCACTTCACTATCACTGACCATCGTAAAATTCGATCTTGATAGATAAATCGGAAGGTCTCTTATGGAAGGTCAAAATCCGTAGGTAGTAGAATCGATATTTTGTGTGTATGAATTGTGTTCAAAAGATTGTCAATGTTTTTCAGTTACTTTTTAATATATATGTATATATCAGAGACTTTCCGTCCCGCGGTTTCACCCGCAATCCCCTATTTTACCCCCTTAGGGAGTTTTCAAAAATCCTTTCTAGCAGATGCCTACGTCATAATAGCTATCTGTATGTCAAATTTCATCCCGTTCCTTCCTGTGGTTTTAAGTCTTTCCTTTTTAATATATAATTAGATTCTTCTTCTATATTTAAGAGCCTGGCTCTTGTCGGTGTAGCTTCCTACACTTCTCCCTGTTGACCGCTGCTTCCTGAACCTCCCTATACGACACGACGTCCACTTTTGCCTTCACTTGGTCTATATAGTTCAGTCTGGGTCTTCCTCTTCCTCTCTTTCCTTCTATATTACCTTCTATGATGTTTTTTATTAGTTCGTCGTGACGTATAAGGTGGTCAAACATCTTTCCTCTCCTATTTTCTATCGTCTCTAATAAGGTTCTTGTCTCTTTGACCCGTCTTAACACTTCCTCGTTGGTCACTCTCTCGGTCCAGCTAATCCTCTCCATTCTCCTTGTTTTGATATTTTTGCTCTGAATATATGTTTTTTATTTTGATAGGCTTGCTTGGCTATGGCTATTCTACTGATAATATCTGGAGTACATCTAGCATCGCTGGTGATGATGCTTCCTAAATATTTAAATTTTTGCACCTATTCTACTATTGAGTTACTAATTTTGATTGTGTGGAGTGTAATTGGTTTTTTCGATGTTGTAAGGAGTTTTGTTTTATTGTTAGTTAGGGCTTAGCTGCAGGCTACTAACGGGGTCCGTAGGTGGCGGATATATTTAGATTATATAGATAATAATACCAGAAATATTGTCTGTTTCTTTGTTTCTATGCATAATCACGTTATATCACGTGACTGCAACTAAAAATCGTAGTAATGTTCAGCCATCAAGCGCAATATTTATACTCTGGTATGCTTATTAAGCAATTTTGTTTGAGAAAAAATGGGGAAAGGCAAATAAGGCTGGTACCGTGGTTACCGTGCCTTCACGTGCGTGATTCGCGTCGTGTTCATGAAATATGGACTTTAAACCAACGGCAGAAGTTGTAATATTGAGATTAATGATGTTACAAATAGATTTGCTTATTTATCTAATGATAGTAAAAATTTGTTTAATCAAATTGGTTGAAATATATTGAAAGGTTTTTGAGGATTTTCTTTAAAATTAAGGCGACGTAATCCGAGAAATTATGATTCTAGATTCTTTGTTGCAAGCGATTTGTAAAAAGTATATGTTAAACTAGAGAATACGTGACGAGAAATAGTTTTGTTCAAAATTGGAATGTATCATTTGTAACGTCAGAAAAAAATCGGGAAAATGCCCCTTTTTAAAACCAAGAATGATTTTTTCTCTTATTTGGGCTATCCAAATAACATACACCTACATTCTAAAATCCAATAGACAGGGAAAAAAAATCTTAATTAAAAAAACGGGGTTTTTTTTTAAATAACACTAAACCGTCTTTTTAATAAAATTGCGCCTCTCCTGTCACCGTCAGTTTAGTAAGGAGTCATTCGAGGAGAGCCTCCTCTTAACTATCATAAGTACCCATCGTAAAATTAAAAGAATCTTGCCCTCTTAATTCTTCTGCCTTTATAAGTCTTTCATTATGTTGATAATTTCTTTTGTTATTAATCAGTAAATATACCTACCATTCTTGTCACAAATTACACGTTGACAAATTTAGGACCTTATAACCTGTGCTATAACTAAGCTGCATTACAAAATCCTAACTAATCCAACAAAAATTAACCATTCTAAAAATCAATAACAAATATAATGGATATCTATACTTGTCTACTAATAATAAAGCTGAAGATCTTGTTTGTTTCAAAGCGCTAATCTCCGGAGTTACTGATCCGATTCGAAAAAATCCTTGACTAATAGGAAGCTACATTATCCCCGAAGGTTACAGGCTAATTTTATCCCGGGAACGCGAGTAAAACTGAGGGGAGCAGCTAGTTATTTAATAAAAACATGTCAATTTTATCGGGGGATCGACTAAAACTGTGACCGGAGCAAACAAAATATGGATGGAGGCAAATATCGCGTGCTTACCCCGATTTATTCTGGCGATATAACAAATCACTAATCGATATCGTACTCTTAGAATGTTGCAATGCTCCTTTACCGTAATGTTATACGATATTTGATATCGTTGCATTGTTTTCAACGGACAAAATCGGTCAATTTTGGTGTCGTAGTTATATGCAGTAATTTTAAAAACTAATATGTACAACCCAACAAATACAATAATAATATTCAACTAATAATAATAATAATAATTCGGATTTAACTCCAATTACAATAAGTCAAATAATAAAAAAAAAAAATGTTTACTGCCATTAAAAAACTGAATATTATTTGATTATAATAATACCGGAAACTTCCAAATCGGATCAAGCATTTAGAAGTTATGAACAGACAAAAATTGCTAAAACCATTTTTAAGACAGGGTCATACCTTTTTAGAATCCTAGTTGTCATTTGTTCCGAGCGGCTTCTCTCGCGTTACCGGGATAGAAAGTAGCCTATAACCTTCAGGGATAATGTAGCTTCC
This sequence comes from Tethea ocularis, assembly GCA_963555595.1. Lineage (NCBI taxonomy): Eukaryota > Metazoa > Arthropoda > Insecta > Lepidoptera > Drepanidae > Tethea > Tethea ocularis. The sequence goes on from OY741970.1 coordinate 9,143,842, forward strand.
TATTACTGAAATAATTTTTCAAATCGGACCAGTAACTCCGGAGATTAGTGCGTTCAAACAAACAAACTCTTCAGCTTTATTATTAGTATAGAAATAGGTAAATAGATATAGTGGGCAATCATTAAATATAATATTGATAAAACTACTACAAACAAAATTAAATAATATCAATGTAATATTAACTAGTTATGTACATTAAATACAAAAATTCCATTCTTATATGAGCAAAACACACAATTTGTCTCACCTCATATAAATATCGATACAGAAAATAGATTTAAAAAATAGGTAAGCAAATACATACTAGGTATATATAATCAATAATAAGTTTATAAAAAAGACCATATGCAATCAAAATAAAATTAAACTATAATTTTCCTATAGTTATTTAACTATTTTATTAATATTTAGAGATCCATAGCAAAGCAAAATACTTGGGACACATTTTCACACACAACTCAAGTCTAAATGATAAGTAAAAAAAAGTGTACGAACACACTGAAATAAATGTATGTAAATCAGTTTGTAAAAAATCAAAACAACATCATATAAAAAGCGAATAAAAAAAAAACAAACCACAAACCGCAAATGGCCGATTAAAAATCCACAAAGTCCACGAATGAGACAATAAAAAACGTTGTTAATTCATGACAATCCAACTCACCGCATTGTGCCGTTGTTTTTCACAAAAACAAAACAATTCAAATATGTTATGTTATTAACATTAAAAAAAATTGTTTAGAGTTCGAGAATTGTTCAACAAAATTATTTGGTTATCTGGTTATTTTCACGTGGCTCGTAGCAAGTTGCTACGGCGTAGGCGGCTACGGGGGCGGGCGGCTACGAGCGCGCTACAGCGAAGACTGACTCAAAACTCACGTAGGTATGTCCAATCAACATTATTGTGCGAAAATTATGTGAAACAATAGATTATATGTTGTAGTCTTGACATTCAAAAGTTACAAAAGTTAGTTTTCAGTTGTACCTACGTATTTATAAAGACTAATAATTATAAATGTTAACGGAAAAGTATCTAATCCGTCATTGTATACATTTCCTAGGAAATCAATACAGTTCCTAAATATCTATCGGAGTATTACATTCGGGATATTTGTAAGGATAGCGGTATTTGGGGGGTTGTAAGTGAAATTTATTTTTGTGCCAATACTTTCAAATTTGTGCAAAATAAAAAAAATAACCCCAAACTATTTTTTTCAATAGAATTTATATATTTCCTAGTATCATTATTGAAATAAAATTTCCTAGGAGAAATACACAGGAATTGTGTACAATTCCTATGTTTCATACATTTCCGGTGACACAAATACGAAATTAACTGAGTCCGTCTATTTGCCTGTGACCATTCACAACTGAAATTTGGCACGCAAATAGTCATAATAGGTATGATATGGGATCTGTCTAGGGAACGCGAGTAAAACCGCGTTGGAACAGTCAGTTTATGAAAAGCGAAATTGTCTGGTTATATTGTTTGAGGCACAGGTAGCCGCTGGTCACTGCACACACACACACACACAATTAAAGAGAAAAGGAAAAACAGATACAAAGGCACAAAGGGACCGCTTTTTTCTAATAGAAATTTCTTCCATCAGTCCTGCTATGGAAAGTTATATACATACTACTACTACCTACTTTGTCGATAACTACCTACTCAATACTGGTATTACGAAGAAACGTCGCCAAGCTATAAATCAAACGCAGCACGAGAGCCGAGCGCAACTTGCAATCCCGACCACGGCGTAGTTTAATCACATCAAAAGTTACTGGCACGATCACAAAAATGACATTTCAATGCATTTTATAATGTGAAGTTAAAACGGTTACCATTTATTTGAATATAGACTGAGGTTCTAGAGTTTAAGCTATGAATAATAATATATTGGATGTGTATTATATTTTGGATCTCATTTACGAATACACACCACTTGGAACACTAACCATTACGAGATTGTGGTAGAAGTCGAAAACAAGCCTATGCATACTAAAAGTATGTGTTTTTTTACTATTTTGTGTTTGTTTGTTGTTTCTGGCTTATCCAAATGGGAGACAGGATATAGGACTCCTATATGGGATGTTCTATAGGTATAAGGTTTAAAATTTAGGAGCGTCTTAAATACTTGAGATCCCTACAATCGAACTGTCAAAAGACGACTTGAGCCCACTTATTTGTGAATGGTGTTTTAGTTTTTGGCCACAAATATAATGGAATAACATGTTTTTTTTTCAGGGTTGGTTTCGCAGTAAAAGCTGCAGTTTAATCTTATGTTGGTACAATAATCCCTGAAAATATAACATTTGAAATGTAACCCTAATTATAACTAGTTATAGTACATATAAGAACGCAAGTATCCAAAATATCACACGTCCAATTTTTTTGATGAGATACCTAACAAACTAAAAATAGAAAAAATGTTATGATATAAAATTCAACACGCCTATGGAAACTAGGGCGTATAAACATGTGGTCAGAATAACACAGGTGTGTCTAAATTTTTAATTCTACATAACCCAGTTTTAAAGGTCGTTTTCATAAAACGTCGTATCCTACATACATCGTTAAAAATGTTACTCATTAGGTATCATCTAAGTAGAGAAAGAGAGCAATGGAACTAAAAGCTTATATCTAGTTATATTCCGAGAAATTGGTGCCGATTCTGTTGTTTACGAACTTAACTAATATTAGACAAGTCACCTCTCTTTCATTTTAACCATATTGAAAAAAGATAGAACATTTTTAATGCGGTTAGTTTAATCCATACGTACCGTACATACCGTAATTTACGGGTAAATAGTCGTGACCAATAAATATCGCGCTTAAATTCACATTGAAATGTGTGATCGGATTAAACTGACAGACTAAAATATTTTGCATCCCTTTCTTATATTTACTATTAGAAAGAGATAAAGTGAGATTAAATTTATTTTAGTTCGTAAACAACAGAATTGGCACCTACCAATCCAAAGGATTTACTCCAGGAAGACTTAGGTAGGTACTTCCAAAATAGGAGGATAAATTCAAAGTCCTGTACTGATCACTGACTGACATATTATCAACGCATAGCCTACACCGCTGGTACTTCAAACATGATTTGAAGGGTGTAAGCATCCACCAACAGGGTTTGTCAAAAATCCACATCTAAGGGGTAAAATATTTAAGCCACGGGGAGGAAAGCTGTAAATCGTTACAACAACTTTTAGTCGATACGCCTTCATCTATATTATAGCAAAAACTTGGCTATTAACTCAATTACGTTGCTATTACATGTTGGCAGGCGTATTACGCGTAGCCATCAATTACAAATAAATCCACCGAGGCGAGGGTGTTCCGAGGAGTGACCACAGTTCACCACAGGGACGACGCCGGGTCAACGACCGATCGCGTGCCTTTCAAGGTGCGGTCAAGGGGTTGGTCAGATTTGATGTCCGTACGAAGAAAGTAGGTGCGATAAGACGGAATCATTTTTTATTTAAACAATCTTGGGACGTTCTTCACGTAGGTACGGCTATCTAATACTAATTGCCAAAGAAAATAAACTATTACTTCCCACAACTTAGGATGTATTTTGTATTTAAATACCTACATCAATATTTTATTCAACATTTTGAAAAGTGCAAATAGAACGTTGAAACGTATTTGCAATAGGTACCATCAACAAAGTTGAAGCATGATCAATTTTGAAACCTTTTCGCTTGCAGCCAGTAATCATAGTTCGCCCTGTCCATTGTTGACAATAAAACGGCCTGTTGTAAAATCTTTTGTCTAGACAATTTACTGACAATGACAATCTACTATTTTATGACAAGCGCATTGTCTGGTTATATTGTGTGAGACACAGGTAGCTGCTGGTCACTGCACACAAAATACACCCTTAAGGTGATCATGCTTCAACTTTGTCGATAGTACATCAACACAATAGTAATGTATGATTATGACAAAATCACGAAACACTGACTTTTTAGGATGACCACATACATCAGACATGATGGAACGATCAGATCAGAAAAAGAGTGACATTACAAAACCACATCAAAAACCGTTTATGTAAGAGTCAAGTAGGATCGGGTAGGGTATTCCTACTATTTCCTACTAAAGAAGAAATGTCTTTTTAAAACTAAAGTTTCACGCACCGTTATCACGCGTATGCAGTATACAAAATATTAGATTGCTTGACGCAGCATGTAAATACAGACGAAGTATTATAGATTAGGGTTGTGACACACTTACGTTACTTAAACATTATTGCAAAACGAGCTTAGCCTTAATATTACTAACTTTCCCATTGTAACGGTTTCGCGTAAATAACTTAAGTGCCAATTTTTATGAAAATAGAGTGGCTGAGTTTATATTAACGACTAGCTTCCGCCCCGCGGTTTCACCCGCGTTCCCGAGGTATCTCATGTTTTTTTGGGATAAAAAGTAGCCTATATTAGGTATAGGGTATGATCTATCTATGTACCAAGTTTCATGCAAATCCGTTCATTAGTTTTTACGTGAAAGAGCAACAAAGATACATACATATTTAAAGAAAAATAAACATTAAAATATTAATCAATAGACAATAAAACTTTAAAAAACAAAATATTAAGAAAAAAAAGTTATTTTATTACTGAATTATAGAGCCTAAAAGCCCTTCCCGTGACATTGAGTCCTATATAAACTACTGGATGGATATCGAAACAAAGAATATGAAATGTTATCAAATACGACTCTCCCTCTAACTCTTAGTTACAAATCAGTTCACACCAACCATATAATGATGCATATAATACTCTTAAGCGTTTAAAATTCTTAAGGGCCTACATTTTTACCTTTCAACACATAAATAATATCGAGCGTCTACTATTAGGTATGAATCAAACGCCAGCATATGAACCATGGCTTGAAGTGGGCGATAAGGATCTCTAAACTGAAGTGCAATGGCCTCACACTGTTAATAAGTATTCGTACACTTTTTCCACTTGAAACCCTCTTTCTTCACTTAGGTACAATTCTCAAACTCAAAACTATTTTTTCAGGTTTAGACCCTAATAAGGCACTTATGTAATAGTTAAAATTTTTACAATAGACTCTACCACCGGTTCGGAATACTCAGTCCGGCAAGAAATTCAGCAGGGCTTCTTTTTTTGTGGATCTTTTTTTTGAATTTATATTTACAGTTTCTGTTTTAAATATACATAAACTGCATACAATTGTCATTTGGCCAGGGGGCTGCAAGTGCAGAGAGAACCTACTACAACCATGTATTCTTGTCTTCTATGTAATAAGCCACCGTATCGATCAATTTATGTTTAACATACTCTTTGAATTCATAATACATCTTAGTTACTTCATATGGGATTTTACTATAACATCGAATGCAGATCCCGAGAGAAGACTTCGGCAGTATTGAGATTGTGGTCAAACACAAGACTAATAATGGTAAAAAGTTTAGAATAGGCCAAAGATCGTAGGTTCCATCCCCATGTAAGACAGACGTTTCATGTGCATGAATAGGTATGTCTGTTTGTTTGAGTCGGTCTATGAACCCACCTGAACCACACATGAACATTATAAAAATCCAGGAACTGGTATTAGGCCCTTGCTACTTGCACCAACGTTGAATAGCGCTAACCCATGGGTTAAATATGGCTTTGTGACAGAATATACTTATATAGCCCTATTTGACGTTGGTGCAAATGGGCCTTATTGTGATAAAAAATAGTATATCATGTAGTGATATATATAGTACTTGAATTTAAAGGAAGTACCTAGTTTAATGCAGTTATCTCGTTTCCATAGTAGGTACAATTGCCATTTACTTTTGGATCCGACAGCTGTGTTTGTATGAAGAATATCCCGGGATATTATGATCTTTTTAAGCAATTTCGAAACCTAAAATAAAGATTGGGGACAACCAACCAATTCAACAGAAACCAAGTCATGTCAAAGTAACCCTTAAAACAGTTTTCGCTGCCGTAGCTTACTAGTTTACTTTGAAACAAGTATCGAAGCTACCGACTACCGGGCCACAATGTCACGTGATCATAAACATTTACCATGAAGAGTACCGTTCAATGTCAGTAACTTATGCGCGGTTATGTCACTAACCTGATAAATACAGAAGGAACTACAAACTACCGATAGTGAAGCTAGCTCACGGGCTAGCTTCACATGAAACTAAGTATATTCCTATTTTGCATATTATATAATTGAAAACAAGTTACTCTAGGCGTGTGCAGTCAGAAAAAGTTAGATTCTCATTAAACTATAAAGTTTCAAAATCAAGTGTTTAAAATCTCGCATTTTTTATGATAAATCCCTGCACAAATAAGCGGACGATTAAAATTGTAAACATACCTATTCTATTTTTAGGGTTCCGAAAGTCAAAAGAAAAAAAAACTGATTCCTTATTGGGTCACTCGTGCGTCTGTCTGTCCGTCTGTATATCTGTCTGTCCGAAAATACTGGGCTGGGCTATCAATTAATTTACAATTTAGACAAATTACGCCATAATCTGCTGTAAATTCGAGATATGAATTGCATAGCAATATTGCTCGACCGGCCGTTTTAGCCCCCCAGTTCATATTGCAGATTGTGGTGAAAAACAAGCGTAGGTATTCAAAATAAAAAAAATATCACGTCATAAAATTAATAATATTTAAATACCTATTTTGTACTTTAGTTAACAATGAATTCCATCCCGGATAAATGTCGAGAGTGGGCCGTCTGTGCTTATTTATTTAGTGTCATGTTAAAGTTAAAAACATCGAATCGCCGAGTCGGGTCATGACACAAAGGTTTGGCAATCTACTCTACCTCAAATATTGCTGAAGAAATTTTATTATCAAGCAATTCTACAGGCTGGATTTGGTTACTGAAAAATTGTACAGTTTTTTAGGGCTTATTGCAATGGAATAAGGTTACTTATGAACAAATCTACAACAACAGTCGCCAATAAATTACACATGACAATGGATTACGAAATAGAATTAAAGTGAAATTACATTTGTTTATGTTCGGTTTCCGTAAAGCCAGGGGTAAATGAAAGACATGTACCCAGGAACGCATAAGCAAATTTATTTCAATCACTGTCAAATACTATATACATTCTCAAAGAGTCAAACCATATCGCGATCTAGAAATTTTATAACGCCATCTAGTTTGAACTTATTACAACATAAATATTTCTATGAATTACTCTATAAACAAATTAGACATACCGCCTACCAAGGACTAAATAGTCCTTCTTAACGTAAAGTATAAAAATAAGAAACCATTAGTTAGAAAGTTAAATACCTGCACTCTGTACATTATTAAAATAAAATAAAAAATAACAAAATAAACTTCCTTCATAAAACAGAGTAGTGGACTGTATTTGTAATAAATAGAGCTAGGTACTTCAACAATTACACTTATTATTAGTTCATAAAATTTGTAATAAATGAGAATTTTTTACAATTCATAAATTATAAATAACTAAATAGACCTTGAAAATCAACTATATATTTTTTTATATTAAACAACTTATCTCCGTAAACAAAAAATAATAATTTACCAACATAGAAGAATTTCTATATGAATAAATGAATGAAAAAAAATATATACGGAAAAGATGAGGACAGTTTCAGTCGTCATTAACATTAATCGGTAAAAGACAAAGCTTTGAAGTTGGACGTCGAATCAATGAATCTTTATAACGAAGAGTGACAACTCGTATAATGTTATCCTTACCAGGATGAACATCTTCTACCTTACCGTAAAGCCATTTTGCTGGCGGTAAATTATCCTCATGTACTAAAACTACATCTCCTATCTTTAAATCGGGAGTTTTGATATTCCATTTATATCTTTGAAAGAAATGAGTCAAGTATTCTTGTGACCATCTCTTCCAGAAGCCTTGAAGCATACGCTGTGTAAGTTGCCAACGACGTAAACTGCCTATTGGAATGTGTTCATAATTATGGTCAGGAGCTGTTAGTAATGGCTCGCCAACCAAAAAATGACCCGGTGTCAATAGTAAACAGTCATTAGAGTCAGGACTTGCAATAGACAGTGGGCGCGAATTAAGGCATGCCTCAATTTGTGCTAGTACTGTAGCCAACTCTTCATAAGTAAGAGTAGAATCACCTATAACTCTACGGAGATGATGTTTTGTGCTCTTGATCCCTGCCTCCCACAAACCACCGAAATTAGGAGCATGAGGAGGGATGAAGTGCCATTCGGTGCCATTATTAGCTAATGAAGATGCAACTTCTATTGGAAATGAAGACCGTTCGCTAGTAAATAGCTGCTTCAGTTCTCCAGATGCACCGACAAAATTGGTACCATTGTCGCTCCATATATGGTTACAACGACCTCTTCGAGCAACAAAACGTTTAAAAGCACATAAAAAACCATTCGTAGTAAGGTCCGATACAGCTTCAATATGGACCGCGCGAGTAGCCATACAAACGAAAAGGCAGATGTAGCCCTTATAAGATTTGTGGCCTCTTCCCTTGGAAACACGAATATTTATTGGGCCTGCGTAATCTACTCCTGAGTTTAAAAACGGTTTGTCTGGAGTTACTCGACAGGTAGGCAATTGGCCCATTAATTGAGTCGGAAACCTTGCTGCATTTCTAATGCACGGTATGCAATGATGAACATGACATCTGACTATATTTTTTAAATTCGTAACCCAATATTTGTTCCGAACATAATTGCACGTTAATTGCTGACCACCGTGCATTGTTTTCTCATGCGCATCAGCTACTATAAGTTTAGCTAAATGTGAATCTCCAGCAATTATTATGGGATGCTTGCTATTATTTGATAAATCTGAATTCTCAATTCTACCACCTACTCGCAATATACCAGATTTATCAATAAATGGGTTCAACACAGCAAGTTTACTCTTTTTGTTTACATTTTCATATTTATTAAGATTCTCTAACTCTTGAGGGAACACATTACTTTGATGGTGTCGAATGCAACAGGAGAAAGAATCTTGTATTTCTTTAGCTGTAAGATACGGTAAAGGTTTTTTTATCACAGTATTTGAATCCTTTAGACGTAGGAAACGTCGACAGAAAGCTATTATTCGCACTAGCTTTCGTAGAGAAGAAAACTTACAACATAGATCATCAGCATGGTTTTTTATAGAAGCTGTGTGTGCCTGTATCATTTTCTTTTCTAACTCAGTTTTGCTACATATGGAAGTGGGTTTCACGTACTTTATAGTATCATTGCGTAGCCAACTTGGACCACACTTCCACAACTTATCATCAATCAAATCTGCTGGTTTTATCCCTCGTGATGCACAATCAGCAGGGTTGTCTTTGGTATTAACGTATGACCATTGAGATGAATCTAAAAGATTGAGAATGTCCGACGTGCGATTGGCAACAAAGGTTTTCCATCGGCTTGGATGATCACTTAACCAAGCTAACACAATCGTTGAATCGGTCCAGGCATGTAGATCTGATTTGTCTATTTTTAAAACTGCAGCTACTTCAATGAGTAGCTTAGTGACCAAAACAGCTCCACATAATTCAAGTCGTGGAATAGAGACTTGTTTAATGGGCGCAACTTTAGTTTTAGCAGTTATTAGATGAGATTCAACACTACCATCTGCCGTTATACATCTCATATACACCACAGCAGAATAGGCTACATTAGACGCATCGCTAAAACCATGCAATTCTACTTGTTTGTCACTATCGGATTTATGAACCCAACGAGGTATATTAAAATTCTCCAACTTACGTAATTCATCTCTATAAAGTTCCCATTCGCCTAGAAGCTCAGTCGGTAAGTTTTCATCCCAATGAAGGCCAGTTAACCACAGTTTTTGGATAAAAACTTTAGCAGTGATAATGCAAGGAGCTATCCAGCCGAGAGGATCATATAAACGGCAGATTTCCGACATAATTTGTCTTTTAGTTTCAGGGACAGAAGCTTCCATTGATATCTTAACTGTGTAATTAAATTCGTCGGTACGACGGTTCCAGGTAAGACCAAGAATTTTAGTAATATCATCTTCCTTTATTTTCCTATCCTTTCCTTCTACACTTTCTTCCCTCAATGAATTTAATAATTCTTGCTTATTACTATCCCACTTCTGTAGCTTGAAACCACCCTTTTCCATCAATGAATTCATCTGCTCGTACACTTTAATCGCTTCTTTTTCAGATTGACAGCCCGTCATGAGATCATCGACGTAGAAATCCATCTTAACCCTAGCTGCAGCTGTTGGATAATTATGTCCTTCATCAATGGAAACTTGTTGTAAAGCCTTGACAGCTAAGTATGGTGCGCAAGACATACCAAACGTTACTCTCAAAAGTCTATAGTCCTTAATTTTGGACTCAAAATCGTCACGCCAAACTATTCTTTGATAGTCAATGTGCTTTTCTGCCACCCTTACTTGCCGATACATTTTGACAATATCGGCGGTGAGACATATAGGATGTAAACGCCATCGCATGATGATATGTCGTAATTCTGGCTGCAAGGTTGGTCCGATCATTAAGGTATCATTTAGAGATACATTATTGGCGCATTTATTTGACGCATCAAACACAACTCGAGTTTTTGTTGTGCTTTTGTCCAGTCTAATTACTGCATGGTGTGGCAACCATACTTTTTCACGATTCTTTTCTAAATCTTGTTTTACTTCTTCCATGTGATTAAGTACCATGTATTCATTTAGTACTTCTGCATAATCTTTTCTTTGTTCTGGGCTTTTTGATAGCTTTTTCTCTAGACTTAATAATCTTTTTACTGCCATTTTTCTTGTATCACCATATTTATCTCCAGCACTATCATCAGTACGGAAAGGCAATTCTACAATGTAGCGACCTGAATCATCTCTCTTTGTAGTGGCAGCAAAGTGTTCTTCACATTTTTGCTCTTCAGGAGTCATGACCTTTCCATAACCCAAGCTAGGCTCAGATTCTAACTCCCAAAACCGCTTAAGTAGCTCGTTATCTTCTATCTTAATATGCATATTTAGAATTATATTGTGACACTCAATTACTTTATTATTACCTTCGTTTACTAAACCCGACAATACCCATCCGAGGTGAGTATTCTGCGCAATTGTACAACCATTAGGGTTTTTAATCAACCCCTTTTTCAGAATACTACAGTATACCTCAGCTCCTAATAAAATATCTATCTTATTCGGTGAATTATATTGTGGATCCGCCAGAGTAATTTGACCTAAATCTGCCCAGTATGGCATGACAAATTTATTTTCTGGTAAAACGGAAGTGACTTTACTTAACACATGTGCCTTGACCTGTATTTTAAATGTGGGATCATGAAGTGACTGCATATTGACAATAACCACATACTTTGAGGTTAAGTCACTTTGACCTCCACCCAATCCAGATATACAACTTTTTGCTCTAATTTTGTCTAATTGTAAAAGTTGCACAGCTGCTTCAGATATAAAAGATGCTTGTGACCCTTGGTCAAGCAGAGCTCTAAGTATCTGAGTATTACCGCCTTTGGCCTCAGCCTTGATCAAAGCGGTGGCTAACAAGGTTTGGCAATGTGTTTTTCCAGTCACAAAATGACTAGCAATATTATCTTCGGCTTCATTCATTACTAAAGACGAGTCTGGGTACTTTACGTCTGCTTGTTCAGTCTCAGGTACTTGCGTATTTTCCGGACCGACTGTAGCTGTGTATGAACTGGCTTTACTATGGATTAGCGTATGATGCTTTCTCTTGCATATACGACACGATGTAGGTATACGGCACATTTTTACTGTATGGTTATTACCAAGGCAATTAAAACAAAGACCCAGTGAATTAACTATATCTTGACGAACATTGACATCTTCTTTAGCAAACTTACTACAAGAATACAACTTATGATTTTCAGTACAGTGAGGACAAATTACAATTGAAGCGACGTGCAAGGACTTGGTTTGGTAATTATTTTGTGCATTTTTATGTTTAGGTTTAGAAGGCTCTATGAATTCTAACGCGCGGAAACGACATTCTAAAAACTCTTGAAATTGTACGAATGTAGGTAAATCTTCGCAAGAACTATTTACATGCAATTCCCACTGTTTACGGGTTTCGGTGTCCAACTTCAGGCTAACTATATAAATAACAATAATGTCCCAAGATTCCACCTTAATACCTAAATTTAATAATTCATGCATACAGTCGGAGGTAGTATCAAGGAGATCTTTAAGACCACTGGATGATTCACAAGTCATAACGCGTTGAGAAAACAGACGCTTAAGAATACAATTTGACATAAATCGTGTATTATTGTATCTACTTTGTAATAGATCCCAACACTTTTTATAATTAACCTGAGTTATAGGAATGTGTTTAATCAATTGTTCTGCTTCACCTTTGAGTTGAGTTTTTAAATAATGTAAGCGTTGAACGTCATCTAAGGCGGAATTATTATGCACTAAAGAGACAAAAAGATCTTTAAATGACAACCATTCAGAATAATTACCGCTAAACACAGGAATAGATATTTTAGGTAATCTTACAAAAGAGTTTTTATTTCCGCTCGAAGTAGAAGAATGATCACAACTCGTAAACGCGGGGCTACCCATTTGGTTGAGTGCCGCTTTCAGCTCACTTTTATACATTAAGTAAGTTTCGTAACCCAGGTCGAAAACTTCTTTTTCCAAGTAACTACTTTCGGCCAAATCATCCTTCTTATATTTACAAATAATGCTCTCATGTTTCTCACAAAATCTTTCGGCTATCCTTTCTAAGCCTTCTAATCTAGTAACTATGTATGACTCGGTTATTCTATCTTTAGGCGACTTCTTGAAATTGCTCCTACCTTTCTCTATTTGTTCTTTCAATTCATCCATAAGTATGATATCAGTATGCATCTTTGTATTTTTCAGATAAAATCAGATGAAAATTTTATAAATCCAAATTCAGTGAATTTTTCTAAGTGTTTGGGACTCAATATAGTTTTGGCAAAATCGGGCATAGATTCCTCGTCTTGTCGTTTTTAAGCGAATTATTCTAAGTCCCAAACTACTCACAAGATCAAATAATTCAGAATTTTCTAAGTTAAAACTTCACTACTAATAAGGTTCAAATTAGTACTCACAGTTTGCCTTGCTTGCACTTACTTTAAACTTCCCGCTATGGTATATAAATAAATTCCACCAGGGAGCGCCACTGTAGCTGCTACAAACCTTGAGGGTCTTGCTTCCTTCTTAATTTAAATTGTATTTATTTATGGGCTTATTTATTCATTTATTTAATACAGTGTACCGTAGATAGCAATTTTCCAAAAAACGTTCCTCCAGCTCGTAAGGACCATGTTCGGTTTCCGTAAAGCCAGGGGTAAATGAAAGACATGTACCCAGGAACGCATAAGCAAATTTATTTCAATCACTGTCAAATACTATATACATTCTCAAAGAGTCAAACCATATCGCGATCTAGAAATTTTATAACGCCATCTAGTTTGAACTTATTACAACATAAATATTTCTATGAATTACTCTATAAACAAATTAGACAGTTTATTTTGTAACCAACAGAATCAGCACCAATGTAATTTATACGTTAATTATTTTTCTACAAAAATATAAAACGAGTTGAAAGAGAGAAAGAAAATTACAATTATGCATGATTTATACATATAAACCTTCCTCTTCAATCACTCTATCTATTGCTGAAAACTGCATTAAAATCCATTTAGTACCAACTTAGTTTAAAAGATCTAAGCGAACAGACAGCGGAAGCGACTTCATTTTATACTATGTAAAGATGTTGACATTAAAATAACATAACCTTAAAATTGCGTCTTAATATAACGCTCATATTAAAGTTATTTTGTAACCCAACACTGGTTATGTTTCGTCTACACATCAAATAGTTAAAGCTACAATGTAGCTGCTTATCGGTTCTTAGTATGCCATGTAATGTAACGGATACAGGGAGCTTGTGGACGTTCAGCTGACGTAGGCTTCCTTGAATTCTATCTCACGTCTATGTTTTGTTTTACCGAGAATTAATCTGATAAATACCTACAATGTACATATTTACAATCATAAAATCTTAAGGTGTTGTCACCTAACGAAGCCTATTAAAAAGATAATTGATTTCATTGATGATTTCAATGAAAACACGAAGTCTATTAAAATAATGAATCGTAAAGTATATAACTATAAAAAACCACAATGTAGGTGCTCAAAGTGGAAAGCGAATTTAATTCTTGTTTATTTATTGAACACCAAACTACTGGTGCTCTAATGGGATAAATATTTAGTGATCTATGCATTATCATGAAATAGGAGTCCAAACGTGATCTATTTAGTCCTGAATACATAATACATCCTAGTTAATCATCCTGCGAGATCGGATCAGAAATGATGAGATCCGCAGGCCAACCAAAGTTACCGACATAGCCCGAAGAATTGCCAAACTTAAGTGGCAGTGGGCGGGGCACATCGCTCGTAGAACCGACAGCCGCTGGGGCAGAAAGTTTCTCGAGTGGCGACCACGAACCGGAAGACGCAGCGTGGGCAGGCTCCCCACAAGGTGGACCGACGATCTTGTTAGGGTCGCGGGAAACCGCTGGATGCGGCTAGCGCAAGACCGGCCATCGTGGAGATCCTTGGAGGCCTTTGTCCAGCAGTGGACGTCTTTCGGCTGATATGATGATGATGATGATGAATCATCCAGGCACCCTGAGAGCCAGACTCCTATTTTTTCTAGTCTAGATCTAAATCAAAGGTCACACGTTCTTCGCCTCAATCTCTACTATATTATTTATACTTGTTTGAAACCTACATAAGTTTCAGTAATGAAGTTTTGATTGCTGTTGAACATAATTTCGCATGTAAGTAGGGCGAAGTTTGTACCTGGTTACTATAGGTAATACTACTGCCTACTTGTAATACCTACTTTGTTATTGGCATTTTGGTAGAAGTACCATAGACAAGTTTTAAAATTATGATTATCTATACTACTAATCCTCTTAATATTATAAATGCGAAAGTTTGTGAGTACTGAACAGATTTGGATGAAACTTGGCACATTTATAGATCATACCTTGGAATAACATACCGGGTGTAAGGGACAGCCGACCGAAAACTTTGGGAAAAGGTTACACTGAATGCCTATTATAACACTATAGAAATCAATTATGTCAGAAGTCATCGGTTACAGATATCGTAATTTTTGAGCGCGCAATTACGTTACAACACGTGCAGCCTTGCGTATTTGATTTGAATATTGATGTACATTGCTGTTTTCTGTCTAAATTCGTAATTACTGTTTATTTATTTTTAAATCAGGTTTAGTTAGACTTTTATAATGATTTTATAGTATAATCAATCAAAAAATTGTGTATAATTCATGAAAAGATCGACGAAAGCTCCAGAATCATGAATTGAATCCATGGTATCAGTTTTCGGAAGGCTGTCCCTTACACCCGGTATAGGCTACTTTTTATCCCTGGAAAACATAAGAGACCCTCGGGAACGCGGATGAAACCGCGGGGTACAGCTAATCTATATCTATACTAATATTATAAAAAGGAAAGATTTGATTGTTTGTTTGTATGTTTGTTTGTTTGCATTCAATAGGCTCCGAAATTACTGAACCGATTTGAAAAATTATTTCACTAATAGGAAGCTACATTATTCCTACTTTTTATCACGGGAACACGAGAGAAGCCGCGGGGAACAGCTAGTATTATATATCTACTCAAGGGTTTTTTTTTTTACGTGTAAATTATATGACAGCCATATTGGTTTCTGATCATTTCAGCGACAGTATTTTTTACAACCTTGAATGGTTGCCTTAGGGTTGAAGAATAATAATATCCTGGGACATTCTTCACACACGGTTATCTGATCCCAAACTAAGCAGAGCTTGTAATATGGAAACCAGATAACTGATATACTACATATACTACTTTTTTTTTGTAAATACATACTTATATAGATAACTACACCCAGACTCAGGACAAACAGACATATTCATGCTCACAAATGTTTGTCCTGGACGGGAATCGAACCCATGACCAGCGGTGTGATAGGTGGTGTCTTAACCAACTGCGCCAACTGGCTAATGAATGTTCATTCAATTAATATTTTTCTTTAAGAAAGGCTATAGTAGGTAAATATGCGACCTATAACACTATTCATAACAGGGCAGGGGTAGATATCAAAACATGGAAAAACAACAAGTCGACGCGCGGCACAGTGACCCGAGGTAACCGGAAGTGCCCGAGCTACGGTAAGGACGACACACGACTTCCGCCATCTTGCTTCCGAGGGTAAACTATTTACACATTAGCATATGGGAAAGAAACGGGACTTTTGTTAAAGTCCTACTTTTTTATTCACGGTATTCGATTCGATTTTATATGCAGTTACCTATTTTATACATAAGTTTCATCGACTTATTTTTCGTTTCAGTGCAAAACCTCAAAATTTTGTTATCAGATTTGTTTTTTTTTACTATGAACAGAATTGAGTTTGACCATGTAGAATATTTTTTTTGTAATTAAGGAAGATAGTCCGATTAGAAAAATTCTTTCGCTAATAGGAAGCTACATTATCCCCGAAGGTTATAGGCTACTTTTTATCCCTGGGACGCGAGTGAAGCCGCAGGGAACAACAGAATAATACCAATAGAAGCAATTCACTTACTTGCTCAATTAAATGATCTATTGGTGCTTAAAAAACATCCCTCGCAAATCTCGCTTAGCACATCTCTCACTAATTAATATGACTCATCATCATTTCTTTTCGACTAACAAACGCCATTTTTTCTGACACAATTGACGTGTCTATTACAAAAAGTAAATAAACTTTGAGAAATTTAAAAATAAACTAACCTCAAATAAAAATTAGGATGTTGATGCGATTTCCTCACAAGAAATGTATAATTTCACTGAAAAAGTTTTATTTTTCACTGCAGTAAAATCTCGTAACAAACAGAAAGTTGATCGTGACAAATAACAACTGTCAATTTTGGAATATTTTTTTTACTAGAATGTCAAATATTTTAATCGGAATCTTACATTTTTTTCAGACAGTATTTCAAGCATTGACTCGAAACTTTATCCAAACTTCGTTGAGTTTTTCCTTCAAAATTCTTTTTTTAAATAACCAGCAGCAGCAAATAAATAAAGTGCGACAAGGTTTTTTTTAAGTCCATGGGGCGATAAGCATGTTTTGGCCGTTGAAAAACATCGACAGGAGGGCGCTCCTTAATTTTTAATCGAATCATATGCCGAAACTAATAAAAAGTGGGGTTAGAGAGATAGTGTTAAATAACAAGCAAAAACAACAAACATACAACAATGATAAACGGATAGAGCGAACTTTGAAAGAGTGACTCTTCACAAGATAGCGGCTATAGTTCCGATTTTGGCCACGTGCCATAGATGTTATGGCTTTTTCAGAGTTCGCTCTATACGATTATCATTGTTGTATTTTGTGTTGTTTTTGCTTTTTATAATTTTTTTATTGGTGAAAGTCGTGAGTTCAAATCACAGAGAAATCCTTAATTTCGTGGTTCGAATCCTACTTCTAGTAGCTTTCTGTCAACACATCGTGAGAAAACTTTATGGTGGAAGGATACTTTGTAGCCACCTGGCTACTCCTCAAATCAATAATCACCTGCACCGCTACAGCTCTAGAGAGAGCCAGTTCTTCCTCAGCTAAAATATCACTTATGGGTAAGGTAAATAACTATCCTGACTAAAGAAAATATATATAGTGGAAAAAAATGTAGGTCCAGTCGCTGACCAATAATAAATTCTTACGTCCAGTAAAAACCATAATTTCCTAGGACATTCCTCACTGATCCGAAACTAAAAAGAGCTTGTACACACGGCCACAGATCAAGCTACACATTCTTGTTGCAAAATAGCGCCTTTTACAACCGCATAAGGTGCCGCAGTGTGTAGCTTGATCTGTGGCCGTGTGTACCAGATAACTGATAGAGTTTCGTTTTCTCAAATACATACTTACTTACAGACTATAGGCAATTACACCCTGATTCAGAACAAATAGACACACAAATGTTTTTTCTGGATGACAATCGAACTCATTATTTTTTTTAATTGATTGATGATTTTTAAGTGATAACAATCTTAGTTAATAAACCTGTCTAGATAGAGTGTTGCGCTTCAATAGCAACAAAAAAAACAGGCCATGATTTGTCTACTGTTTGACAAGCGCGCTGCGTCACTCAGGCATGCTATCAGTTCTTGAATATTTCCCATAAAAGTAGCGAGAAAATATATTCTGAACCATATTCGGGACAGAATTTGACAGAATACGTGATTATAGCACAATAACAGTGTCACCACTGAGCGGGCGGGACAAACTTATCAGCCAACAGTTGACTGATATTTTTTTGGCGTTTAGACGCGTGAACTCTCTATCTAGACAGGTTTATTAACTAAAGTACCAAGATCCCAGTCACAAATTGCCAAATGTCTGCTTAAAAAAATGCGAGCTATTATACTAAAACATTTAAACACACAACTATAAAAAAACAATAAAAAATAGAAAGCTTATTTAAAAGAACGTAGTCCAAAGTAAGAAACACATGTTGCACAAGTTGTAGGGAAAAATAATGGTGAGACAATATCGACGTAATGTAGGAGTACAATACAATCCAATAGGCAAAGGTATTGTTCTGAAGATACACGTGTTTGGGTTCTGAACAGCCCTTGACGTTTACTGCAATCTTGAAACCATTTGTAGAATTAACTTTCTTCCAATATTTTTTTTATTGGCTACGGCTACTACGGTCCGTGGTATATAAATATGTTATGAAGTTTTTATTCCAAACTACAATATTTATTTTGTAGCTTTGTGCGGACGACAGTTGCCAGAGAGATATGAAAACGAACCATATGACATTACATTAAGGTTCATCTAAATCTAAATCTTACTGAATTATAGATTAACCAGATGAACTAAAAGTTTGTAGAAAAGAACAAAAATCGTGAATACTGAAATGGTATTCAGAATGGATTTCAAAGAGAGACAAGGCGTGTAGAAAGGTAGACACCGTGTACACATAACGTTGCTTTTTCCCTACACAGTGTTCTAGTTGGAAAACTGTAACGACACAGGCTAACAAAATGAACACTTACGTCATATAATAAACTCAATTGGACAGTATGATGCTCTTTAATTGACTACAATAGACGAGCGTCCAATAACCCTACACGGACCATTTAACTAGACTATTAAACAATAGTAAATGTTAGTGAAGAATGTACTTCTCAAGTTGTTTGGGTTGCACCATGATGTTACGATCTTCAATAAGTATTGATGGAAGTGTGACCTGCTTTTGTGAGATTTAAATGATTTTTATTTAGCTTCTTGCAACATTTTTTTATTTTGTATAGGCCTGTGTTTGACCACAATCTCACCATGGTCAGTGATGATGTGGCCGATGATGGTAAGCACACAAAGCCTAGAAGGGATATCTTTATTGAATATATTAGCTGTCACCCGAGGTTTGTCCCACGTTTCCGGGTTAAAATGTACCCTATTTTTTCCATATCATAGTCTATCTGCGTGCCAAATTTCATCAACCTTGAATGCCTTAACTGGAAATCTTATCTTTTACAAATCCAACCATGATTAATCATTTTTTTTCATAATGTCGGACTTACTTTCAGTTGTCATAACTACTTGATTTATTAATTTTAACTATTAGGGATCTAAAGTAAAATTATTATTTTGTAATCTCAAGTTATTGTGTGACACCAAAATAGTGAGAATTTTAAGTGGTGCTCAATATGCACCTACTTGAGACACTAAAACGCATAATTTATTAAACAAACATAACCTATTCATACCTTATTTTTTACTTCTATAAGGATCGATCTATTGTAAAAATGGTGATAGAGTCTATTGTAAAAAATTGTAACTATCGAGAATCATAAGTGCCTTAACAGAGCCTAAACGGAATAAATGAGTTTGAGTTTGATCGAGTACCAACAGTAATTCACTTGAAGATGGTAAATGATGGTCAAAAAAGGAGGAGGTTCTCAATTCTTCTTTTTACCCGACTGCGACAGAAGGAGGATTATATTTTTCGAGAGTATTTTTAAAGCTTTTCTTTTGAAGCAATACTCAAAACTCATTTAATACGTATGAAGTTTACAAGCTCTATTGCAAGTTACAATTTTTTCTGCCACTGGGCCTTGTTTCAACTGAGAAGACTTTAATTTTAATAGTAATTAAATTCTATAATGGTGCCGATTCTGTTGTTTACGAACTTAACTAATATTAGACAAGTCACCTCTCTTTCATTTTAACCTTATTGAAAAAAGATAGAAGATTTTTAATGCTGTCAGTTTAATCCATACCGTCGCAATGTACCTACGTCGTGACCAATAAAGATCGCGCTTAAATTCACGTTCAAATGTGTGATCGGATTAAACTGACAGGACTAAAATATCTTGCATCCCTTTCTTATATTTACTATTAAAAGAGATATAGTGAGATTAAATTTATTTAGTTCGTAAACAACAGAATCGGCACCAATGTAGTAGGTATTTTTTATGGTAGGCACAAACATGTTAATCCTACCAAAAATCGTTATGGTGAGAAAGTTAAAATAAAATACATTAATATTATCCTACAAAACTCATACAACTTCATTATAAACGAACCCCCTTAAAATATAATACATACTTACATAGATACCTATGCATGAATTGTCTTAATCTTACAACCAGCGATTGACTGACTTTTTTCGGGCAGATTTCATTAAGCGTAAAATCTGTGGTGAATCTAAGTTATATCATCACTTTAATGAACGAATACCCCACCAAGCGCACGAAAGTAGTATCAAATGTGTAAAAAAACAATTTGCCTATGAATAAAAATTAGAGCGACGTCCTTTTACGGCTCAGAGGAATTTCTTCCAAACGAAGCTTGTTCTGAAATATCGCTACTACTACCAAGTAATCAAACGATAGATTTGCAACAGTTTGTTATTGCTATTGTCTAGTGGTACGGGGTGAACCAAAATATTGCTCTCCTCTGAGTTCCCGGCGCGGTCGGGTGCGCCCACATGTTCGCCATCAGTGACGCGACATATCTATTAAAAAAATATCGATACATCTTGAGAAAATGTGTCGATATGAAATAACTAGAAATTAATAAAATTTTTTGTTAAATGTGGAAAATCTGCAGGAGTGACTAGCTGAAATCGACGGTGTTAGTAAAGCTTTTGAATCTGGAGTTTTGCACATAAGTAACGAAACCTTACCTAAATCCGAACACTGAAGAAGTAAAGATCAAGGTCTTCAATAACGATGGTAAGTTCACTGAGAATATCAATCCTATATATTTTTTTTTGTAAAATGCAAAGGATTAGAATCAACTTGGAACTTTGTTATCAGACGTTCTTCTTCGCAATACTACCTACCTGTCATAGCGTAAGTTGGTCTCTCATAAGTAAAATGAAAATTTGGGTAAAAATTTACTAACGCTTTACCTACTTCTCCAAAAGTTACAACAAAAATCAGATAAGCAAATACCTATCGATAAAAATCTAATCTGCCAAATTTCCATCTCTATTCCCTACATCTCCCGTCTTAAGGAGCGGCCGCCAGGCACCGAGTAGTCACAGTGTGGCCGGCGCGCGCGCATCCCGTTCTTTACCGGCGCGATCCAAAAATACCAACCGACCCGGCCGCATTCACTTGACATGGGCTGACTGACGAACCGCGAACAAAATAAAAAAAACACAAATTCGATAACTCCAGTGATCAGTTTACGAATCCTGTGACCGTTCTGATGGTGGTATGTCGCCGACTGCCATCGGTGCAGACCTGCCACAATGGTGTGGAAAAACGGAGAGCTGCCCACAAGCGCTGCTCGGATGGCTGTATCTGACTCACGATCAGAATGATCAGGTAACCTCGCTAGATCAGTTCTAATGTTTGTAATACCAAGTTTGTCTGACGTCACATATGCGCCGGATAAATGCGGAACTTTTTGCATTCTTGTTCGAGTTCAGCTTTTCATTGTACGAGCTCATTGATGTGTTAAAATAGACTGCAAGTGCAGTGCTTCATTTCAAAACTTAGCTCCCAGCTGGTACTGTCTACCCAGTCTTCCAATTTCAGAGAACATCCGCATACTTACAACTAGTTAGAATTGAGAGCCGCATCGAAATAAATTGCTTCAATTAAGATCGCTATATTATGAGCATTTAAGTATAAAATGATTTAAACAGAGATGCGTGCGCGCAGATCGATCTGGGAGGTTAAACGGCGTACGATGCTGACGGTCTCTTAATAGGTGACTGTTTACTGTTTACGCCCGATTCCCCTTGTCTCTCGTAAAGAGTCGAAGATAAATGTGATAGCACGTATTTTTAAAATGTCAATAAAAAACAACCGAGAACGTCTACGTATTCAAATTCCTGCATAAAATGCCGTCTGTATCAAAGTCATCAATCCTCATTACGTCTTGAAACTGTGCTTGAACATTGTTGAGATAAAAGTATTTAAATTCCTTCCAAATTAATAGTGACTAATTATAATTCCCAGACAAAATAGCATGTAGTATTTTATATGTTCAGTCATCTTTATATCTATACTAATAATAAAGCTGAAGAGTTTGTTTGAAAGCGCTAATCTCCGGAGTTACTGGTCCGAATTGAAAAATCATTTCACCAATAGGAAGCTACATTATCCCCGAAGGTTATGGGCTACTTTTTATCCCGGGAACGAGTGAAACCGCGAGGAACAGCTAGTAGATTATTTACCGCTAGAAGAAATATCACGGTGATAGAAAGCTTTGTCCGCCTAGTTGGCAATGCCAAACACGATGAAAATATGTCAACAAAAGAACAATAACAACACAAATCATCAAGTCAGCTGAAAGACGTCCACTGCTGGACAAAGGCCTCCCCAAGGATGTCCACGTTAGCCGGTCTTGCGCTATACCCCTTGCCGGCCACTACCACTTAAGTTTGGATTTTTTTCAGGCTATGTCGGTTACTTTGGTTCGCCTGCGGATCTCATCATTTCTGATTCAATATCTCAGGGAAACTCCGAGCATAGCTCTCTACATTGCTCTTTGGGTGAACTTGAGCCTTCTTATGAGGCCCATCGTAAGCGACCACGTCTCTGCTCCGTAAGTCATCACTGGCAATACACACTGGTCGAAGACTTTCGACTTGTGACACTGCGGTATTTGGGACGAGAAGTTAGTCACGATAAATAATATCAATGAATATTTCCATAATCATCAAACTATGATATCCACTTTTAAACGAATCGTAAAGCACGCTAAAGTACTTAGTCCTGAGCTTTCTTCAACGGTTTATTCTTCGTCGTCACCTATCTAAGCATGTTTTTTTTTATAAAAGAACAAGGTTTGACTGATTGATTCATTGATTGAGACAACGCAGAGCCTAAGCTGCTGTTCATGAACTCTTTATATTTGGAAGATATGTTTATTATTGATGCTCTCAGTAGCATTCTACGAAATTCTGCCTACCTCATTTTTTTAAACTTTATTTGATTATAGAATGTTTAAGCACAATGATTATGAATATAAGAAAATCATGTTTTACGTTTTGTATCGAAGTATTTTTTCACATTTTGTCTTCCTTCGCAAAATTTAAAGGGGGATATAAATCCATGAAAATTTGTATTTTGCTTTTTGGTAATGATTTAGAGCTAGAACTGTCTTAATATGTATGTGTGTGTTTGTTAGCACCCAGATCCATACTAAACGGATTTTAATGAAATTTGGTAGGTGGTCCTGAAAGGTTTCAGGATTCTGGTTCTGATAAACTTATTTATATATATAACTTATCTTTGTTGGTAAGCGCATCACTTGAGAACAGCTGAACCGATTCGTATATATTTTTTTATTTTAAAAAGTTTTTAATAGTTCGAATAAGGGAAAGAAAAATTGGAAAAACTGCCCGAAAGTTCGAGAAAGTTTGAAAATGCCATGGGATTTGTATGAATTTTTTAATCTTGACAGACAACGAACGTCTGTCGAGTCTCGTAAGTAATAAATCATGATAATTTTTAGTAAATTATGTTGTTTTTATAATTAATCATAACAGAACAAAGAGTGTCTGTTAGTTTCTTTAAACAACGGCTGATAGAAATTTTACGAATTGATGTAAATAATGTACGTAATAGTGGTTTAACTAAAATAGTTCCACGCATTCATTGCATGTCGGGCGCGAGGGCAATGACACATATAACGTATAGTTAGGTACATAGATTTAACTTAAATAGCGCGACTTTAAAATTGTAAATAAATCACAAAGCTCTCTTTCTTTGAACATTGAACTTTTATCGAACATATTACCATATTTGTTGGTCGCCTGAAAAATATACATAAAATCGTCTTAATCATCGGCACTAGTTGTTTCTAATAAGTTGTTCATGAAAAAGTTTATTTATACACTTACTATTTGTACATTTTCGAGCGAAATGTAGGTAGTATATGTAGACCTAAGTACATTATAGATGACAAGCTCCAGTCCCGCAGTATCACACGCGTTCCCGAGGGATCTTATGATTTCCTATAATAAAAAGTATCCTATGTGTTAATCCAGGTTATAAACTATCTGTGTTCCAAATTTCATCCAAATCCGTTCAGTAGTTTTTGCGTAAACTATAATATTAGTAGGGTAAAGATGTACGGAAGTCGAACAATGTATAAAAGTTATCATTTTTTTGCCAGTGACTTACGCTATACAGGCAGAGCTGCAAACACCATTACTGCAATCGGTGAATATAAGCGTTTTTGCGTAGACCAAGGGAGAAGAGGATCTGGAATCCTATAAATATTTCCGTGATTGAATATATGATTCCTTTCAGTCCGGAAACTCCAAAACAGCTTTTTAAATTTATTTTCACAATTTACAAATATTAAATTAAAATTAAATTGAAATTTTAGCATACAAAAACAACAACCTCTTTATTGCTAGAAGATACTTGTAATGAAATCATTTACTCCCATAAAAAATGCCTTGCTGAGTTTCTTGTCAATTGAAGTGTATTTGGAGCCAGTGGTAAAATCTATTGTTTGTGACATTCAGGGCCTAAATTGGGTAAATGGCTTTTGAGTTCAGTGGCTTTTCCACACATCTACACTGGTTAACACACAATGAAAAAAGAGCTCATAAAAACCATAAGTAAACATAACTCTAATTATAATCCTTACAAATTAAGAAGACAAGTACGATTCACCTTAAACTTAAGGTTAAAGATCTCAATACAAGTGATATTAACCAAACAGGTAGTTTAAATAGACGTTGCCCGCCTAATTATAGATTAACGGCCGCGTTCCCAGATTACAGGAACATGTGGCCGGACCGGAATGAACTGCACTGCGTTACTCATTGTTTCGTATACATAATACTTTTCTAAGGCATTTTCACAAGAATTTATAACGGCAGAGATAGATTAATTTCGTGTAAGTGATCAAAAATGATGGATAGACGCAATATATTTTAGTCAATTTTGTATATGGTGTACAAATAAAGTATATTTTCATTTCATTTTCAATTGTATCCCTTCTCTGTATTCGAGTAAATTTTCAAAAGTTAAGGGTGTAAATTGAAAATCTTTTATAATATTCATGAAAAATACGTGCTTTTCAATCTTCTACATGAAAATAATTATAAAGCACACTCTATAGGTACTAATATTGTAAACTCAAACTGAAAATCATAAATAATTTATTCAGTTTAGGCCCTAAAGATAAGTTACAAATTGACTCTACCAGATATTAGGAGGTATTTGTTTATAAGTTCAAATCTTCAGATCCAATCCTGAAAATTCTTTCACTGATTGAAAAGTACATGCTATAGATTTGTTTACATCATGGGAACGCGAGTGAAACCGCAAGGTATTGCTAAATGAAAAAAAGTGTTTCATAATAGAACTTCAAATAACCTGACGAAACCGTGTGTGGAAATATACTAATTTCGGGATCCTTTGAACTAAAGCGATAAGGTTAGGAGTATCTCAGGTGTCGAGGCGATCAAAGCGCTGCGACTACAGGATGCAGTCATTAGTCGCTCTGTAATTTGAACTAAAATAAACAAACAATACATAAATAACTGTTTAGGTTTATCTTAAGTTTAATATACAGGTAGAGTAACAGTACACCTAACTATTTCCTGACATATGATCTTTGACAACGGGGCTACTGCGTTACAAAAATGGTACCCAATGAGCTCGGCTCACATTAACTGGAGTTCTATAATATTTTGATTCCACGCGGGACTTTGAACGAGTCCATAGATTTTTGAATTGACTCGATTTTGTATTCGCGTGTCCCATAAATACATACATGGTTTACGTATATAAAAAAAAACCTATAATATATCCTAAATTATAGGTTTAGGTTTTTTTTATATATATACATAGCTTGTATATTTGTTGTAAATATTGTTACTTATGTTCATATTAATAAGATACGTTTAATTTAGATATGAAGCTGCCAATGAAGTGGAATTAACTCCAATGATTCATTAAATACTTTCATACGAGTACCTCAAATAATTGTGTTTCAAGAACATAGCACCGTGATTCTTAAAATTGCTCCACCCACCACTCTGGCAAAGATATTAATAACTCTCTCCCAACTATAAACAAATGAAATATTGTTATGTCTAATTCAGATGAACATTTTAACAATAATCTTCGTACCGTATATAATATACCGTCATTCTGTTCGATCGGCAAAAGGGACTCACCCTTGAAATTATATTGCTTTTTGTAACACTAACGTGGTAATCAAGCATATGGTATTGTCTGAAAAGCGGTTTGTGTAGCCTGTAATTCCAGAGTATCGCTCACACGTTACCGACCCTGCAAATCACAGCCTTCTTGAGGAATCTTCTTTCCAACCTCGAAAGTCATACTGACCATCCAAGATAGGAAACTCCACTAAAACCACGTAGTCTGGTCATTGTAGAAGACCAATATTCTCGTGAATTACTTCCACATACAAATGACTTTAATCTACCTAATATACTAGCTTCGGATTCGATCGGGAATTGCTCTTCTGTTGTATCCATACTATTTCCCTTTTCATTAACTGTTACTATTGCATTCTCCTCAGCCAGTTTTTTACCTTCAATAGATTTCTCTTTGAATACAGTACATTAGCATTTAGAACCATTTACGTGGCATCTTAGCACGTGATTCACTGCGTCAACGCACGCGTTTCGGAATTGGGCCGGCCGGTATAATTCGTTAAACAGATGCGCGGGAGCACACTACGTCCGCCCAATGGGAGCGCGTGCTCGATTATTTACTGCGATTTTATTTGTCTAATAGTCCGCCGCATCGATGCCACATTCATTACCAACGGAATCAACGAAGCTATCTATGAACTTACTTTGAGTTGGAGAACTACATAGTTTTAGTTTTATCGAGATATTCGTTTTAGCATTTGATTATCATGACAGGGTCATCATTCTTAGACATAGGGGCGAGGTGTTCAGGAGTCTATATGCTTGAAAGCTCCATCTTAACTCCTGGTTTGGAGATATTCAATATAGCTTGCTCCTCATTGTTATATCAATAGATGTGTGTCAAGGTCTAGGTATGAAATAGCTGCAACCCCAACAGAAAGTCTTTGGGACTTGGAGAGCAAAAAAAGAAGCGTTGACTTGGCTGCTAAAATAAAACAGCTGAAAGAAAAGGCGATGATAGCTCAGTGGTAGTGGTGAATGCCGTGACGAAGGTCCCGGGTTTCGAATTCTAAGCTTGAGCTTTCATTAAAGGAAAATATCGTCAGTATACTATAGCACGGGAGGGTACTTTGTAGTACTCCCCTGGCGATGACAACTTTAGAAAATAAAAATACTGGACTAATAAGTAATACGCTACAGTTGTACAACGCTTGGAGTGCTGTACCCAAAAAATTTGAATGATTAATCAATATTTTATCATCACAAAGCTTAGTAAAGACATTCAATTGCACAACGACCTATTTTATGATGTCAGTACAGCTAAGCATGATAGATATACATAGATATTAGTTGTTTCCACCATTCTATTATGGTAATTAACTACATTGAAATGAATTTGGGACCCTTTTTATGGAATTCTATTATAATTATGGAATAAAGTTTCTATCATCAGAATTCCTTTCAATTTCAATGAAGTTCATAATCCATTTAAAAATTTCCAGTGGATGCCAGGCTCAGTATGGGGCCCTCTACCGACTGCTGCCCAAGGGACAGCCCAGCCAATCGCAGACGACACCAGCTCGCTGGCAGAGCAGCTGGCAGCGCTGTCGCTGCGCAGGCCACCCAGGCCTCCGCCACCGGCCTACATGTGCCACTTGT
Organism: Tethea ocularis; assembly: GCA_963555595.1. Taxonomy (NCBI): domain Eukaryota; kingdom Metazoa; phylum Arthropoda; class Insecta; order Lepidoptera; family Drepanidae; genus Tethea; species Tethea ocularis. Next base: position 9,172,162 of record OY741970.1, read on the forward strand.
GCTTCAAAAAAGGACATTATATTGGAGATTGTCCTCAGGTGAGTGTTAAACTGATATTAGTCTCCTACTATGCAGATCATCATCTCCCTGCCCTGTTCCCAATAATTTGGGGTCGGCGCAATATGTACTCTTCTTCCGATCCGCCCTTATATCCGTCATATCAGCATTCACTCCTTTCTAACTCATATCATCCTTCACACAATCCATCCATCTCTTTCTCGGTCTTCCCCTTCCCGTATATCCATCAACTTCCATATTCATAACTCTTTTAGTCACATGGGTTTCCCTCCTCATAACATGTCCAAACTACGATAAACGGTTCCCTTCCCTCTCAACCTATCAATCACTGGTGCTACTTTCAACATTCTCTTATGCACTCATTCCTAATTTTGTAATTTTTTGTTATTCCACAGTTCCATCTTAACATTCCCATCTCAGCTGCGTGCAATCTTCTTTCATCCGTCCCTTTTACTGCCCAAGATTCTGAACCATACATTAATACAGGTCTAATCACGGACTTATAAATCCCCCTTTAGCTAGCTCTTTATTTATCTCACTGGCTACTGGAGCACCAAGCTATAGTGTAACAGTAAAAATACATCAATCACGTTAATTAAACAGATTTCCTATAATATTAAATCGATTAATCACCACATAAAAACGGTATTTCCGCGAGCAGACTGTCTGACTATTCGTCAGACATCGTGCGACGCCTGACTTCTCGGCTAATTGCCAAATTATTCACACAATTTACGTGTATTTATAATCTTTTCTTCTATTGTAAGTAGTTCTGAAGCTTACCGATCGATACATGTTTCTTTATCATCATCATCTGCCTGCTCTGCCCCTAATCATTTGGGGTCGGCGCAATGTGTACTCTGCATCCATTCAGACCCCGGTCATATTATCATACAAACCCTTCTTACAATTTTTTTTCTACGTTACCGATGGTTGGACCCAAAGCCTAGAAAGGAACTGGCTCTAAAGTGCAGCTGACGGAACACATCTATATAGGAGCTTAAGTTGTCACCAAACACTTACCAGAGAGGTTATTTTCAGTCAGAGCCAGTTTACTTTCAAAGTGAACTTTATATGAATAGAATCTTCGAACACTATTACGTTTTCTGAAAACAGAAATAATATAATCCATGTGAAAGTTTGTATGGATGTGAACATATTTGTTACTCTTTCACGCAAAATCTACTGAACTTTAATTGACTGGAAATTATATTTATTTTGTGTTGTTTAATGTTTGTTAATATTCTATTTATGTTTTTTTTTTATCTGTATTGACATGATGGTTTTGGAGTGACTTTTTAATTATTAATGAATGGATATGCATGTGGAATATAACTGTGACTATTGTTCAAATAAAAAATAATTTTATATTTGATATATTTTTGAGCCATTAAATTATTAATAATTACTTTAACTACTATACATAACAACTTAAATAACTAAATAAATATCCTGGGACATTCTTCACACACGGTTATCTGATCCCAAACTAAGCAGAGCTTGTACTATGGAAACCAGATTACTGATATACTACATATAGTACATTTTTTTTGTAAATACTCGTATATACTTATATAGATAAATTACACCCAGGCACATGACAAACAGACATGTTCATGCACACAAATGTTTGTCCTGGATGGGAATCGAACCCATGACCAGTGGCGTGATAGGTGGTGTCTTAACCAACTGAGCCAACTGGCTTGTCAAAAACTATAATAACTTAAACTATATTTACACAGCTAACAGGTAGAATATGAGACAACCTCAACTACAAGATGTGTGACTCTACCACATTCATCCCATATTCTCGTAAATACATTTATTTCATTTCATTTCAACGGATTTTAATAAGGCACATACATCGATTATACCCTGGAGTAACATATAAGATACTTTCTGACCCGGGAAAACATAAGATCCCTCAGGAACACGAGTGAAACCGTAGGGTAGAAACTAATTCTTACCTAAATATTTTTAAGTCATGTATTACGTAGTTGTAAGTCCTTATTTTGTTACCATCTACGTTTACAAAGTGTATTTTTAAAACAATGGGGTCATTATCGTACCATGGAGGGTTCCCGAACCATATTATAACCATTTCACAGTAAATTATGGCGTCGAAAACTATAAACAAACTCCAATAACAAAAGTGCGTAAATATGGGTATACAAAGACCAGTCTGTTTCTTTATAAGCTTTGATCTTAGCGGTGTTGGCCATTTTTAAATTGCTAGCGATAAAGGTTCTTGCTATTTACCGTGTTGTATTTGATTTCTAATAAGATATCAATAAAGTTTACAATCGTATAGCAGGGTCAAAAAGGTCGACGGTGGCTGAAGCATAACAAGCGATCACAAAATTATAACATTGCTATATGTTCACGTAGTTTTATCAAGTTCTAAGAATCGCTTCATCTCACATGCTTCCTTTCTAATCAGTATTTACAATAACACCGTCAAGTTTCTTATAGGACATAATTATACTCGAAAGGAAAAAATAAAAGAATTGTCTAAACACAGAGTATTTATGCGATTTGACTCACTTTCAAGCCTTAATTTGATGTAAATTGCGAATTACACCCAGACTCACGACAAAGATACATGTTCGTTCATGTGCACAAATATTTTTTCTGGGTGAAAACTGAGAATCGAATCCACTACTCCGAGAAAACCGCTATATAGTAGTACTTTACTAGGTTTTGATTACTGCATTATGGAAGCGCTAGCAAAAACACTATCGACATTGTAAAATTTCTTATCGATTTGCTTTATATTAAAATTGATTGAAACTGTGGCTCTACGGCGTATCTTTAGTGATAATCGTAATGAATATCATTATTGAAAATCATCCAATGAGACTCACCACGCCCACAAAATGGTCTTCGTGGTGTTCACGATTACCACTAAAAGATACGCAATAACCCAGCTGATTGCAACAGGCAACCAAATACAGAGAACAATAAACACTTTATAAGCTATTTAGAATGCTGTTGTTGCTCTCAAAGATTCATACCACCAGACATTATTATTTGAGACATATACCTACTCCATGAATAATATAAAAAAAGATTCTGTATTTTCAATTAAAATACGTTTTGGAATTGCAGGCTCGCCCAAAAGGAGAAGGTTTGACGCCTTACCAGGGCAAGAAGCGATGCTTTGGCGAGTACAAGTGTCCTAAGTGCAAGCGCAAGTGGATGAGCGGGAACTCGTGGGCCAACAACGGCCAGGAGTGTATCAAGTGTCGTATCAACGTGTTTCCTCATAAACAGGTAAATGTGCGTCCACAAACAATACTTACTCATTTTTTACAAGCATTTATTTACTTTCACTTGTCCCGTTGTCTGTAATGGAATTTTGCAAGTTCAATTTGACCCACTTACCGGTTTCTGATTGAGCTGAAATTTTGCATGCACATTTATATCGCGTCATCGCGTGACAATGCAATATTATGATGATATGGAGCTGATCTGATGCTGGAGCTGGAAGGTGGCCATAGGAACTAATCATAAAACGACACAACCTTATCGAGTTTGGGCTCATTGAAATCGTCTTAACGAGTAGTTGAAGACTGTGCAAAAAAAAGTAGGTACAGTCGACAATAAAAGCTATAGGTATATCATAGGTACACTCTCTGAAAAGTCGTTTTATTTTGACGAGGTCTCGTAAAACACGCTTGCGTGGTCCCTCCACGTTCGAGTCTGCAAACTAATCGTGTTTGCAGGCAGCGGTCCGCGCCGCCTGCGCGCCAACAAGAGCCCCGCCGTTGCTTTGCGCAAGTACCGATACCCATCTGGTAGTGACATTTAAGCTGTGGTCTTGACATTGAAACGTGTAATTTATTTTCAGAGACCATTGGAAAAGCCAGACGGATTAGATGTGAGTGACCAGTCCAAGATTCATCCTCAGCACCTGTGCCAGAAATGCCGCTCCCTTGGGTACTACTGTCGTCGCGAATACTGACCTATTAGCTATGTTAAAGGTACTGTCGTATAAACACGTAACCTTACTGACATTATACTAGCTTATGTCCTGCTATCTGCGTGCTTCATGGTTCAGGTATAAGAAAAAAAAAACAATGTCATGTCAGTCATGCTGAAATACTGAAAAACCACACCCATCTGAAATCGCAAAGATAATTTCAAAATAATCATAGGTACTAAATGCCATCCTTGCTGCGGGGCTATAAAATGGTAATTAATACCAGAATTATAAAAAATGTAAGCTCAGTTTAATGAAGTTCATTACCATTTGTTACGTGGTAGCCCCGCGGGACCAAAATGTTTTTTTAGATTAAGTATCAAGAGTAGCTCTCATAGCAAAAGTTAATCAGCAAGACAAGAAAAATGTCAACTTAAAATATTTATATATTTGTTGTAGTTTGTTTTTATTGTTATATGTGTATTGCATTTAGAGAGCAATCTACAATTTTAGATTGAGTTTCATATTATATTATATTTAATGAAATGGATTAAATATCAGCATTCATTCATTGCGTGTTCATTAGTCCTCACTGCACTGCCATAAAGGCCAATAATGGACTTATATCGGAATCTGTTTTAAAAAAAATCATATCATTTATTTTATGAAAGTTATACGTTTTATATGACAGCACCTTTTAATATACTTTTATTAAATATTATGTAATTTTAATTATTTTATAAATAGAAATAAGAATTTAATTGCAGCTTATTAATTGTATATTTCGATTTTACCAACTCAAAAGATTTTATAATACGTTTAATTTTTTAATTAAGAATAATAACGTCTCATAAAATACTCCAAATGGCATTACAGTTACTTATGGATTTTTATATGTATATTTAGAGATATAAAGTCTACTTTTGTTATGGATTTATTACTATGTGCCATTGTAATGAGATAACTATGTTTACATCGGTTAAGACAACGTTTATTATATACTTTATCATTATGTATTTACCCTTAATGTATTGTACATAGATTTATGGTCTGCGAGATACCGCAAGCCGTCCGCCCAAACGTGCCCGTCAACCTCAACATGCCACGCTTCTAATTGGGCGTTTTCACACTGCAACGATACCGACACCGACACTCGTCAGGTCGGACGACAACGATATCGGAACGATATCGGTATGTGATACGGGCAAGTGGCGTGGCGTGGCGTCGTTGTCGGTGCCAGCGGCGCCCCCCGCGATCCTGCTTTACCCCGCATTGCGTCGTCACCCGATATCGGTACGACAATCTGTTAGCGACGATAACGTTGACTTCAACGACACAGTGTGAAAGCATTTAGTTATGATTGTATCAAACAACCAGTCCGACGATAACGTGCAGTTATCGTCTTGTTGTAGTTATCGTCCAATGTGAAAACGCCCATTTAAACTCAAACAAATCAATTGAAAAGCGAGGCTGATAAAAAAAAAAAGACTTTTGACAGCCCTTCCATGTGCCAAAAAGAGACACACATAGAGTGGCAAGTAGATATAACTTTCTGTCAAAAGTGACTTAGTTATTTTGCGACTTGGATCTAGTTCCAAGTGGCCAGTCGTGTCGAAAACATTATTATATAGCGAGCTGATTCCATTATGATTAATAATATAGTTGCGATATCTATGCTACTCTAAACCTATGGTAATGTAGTGTTACTAATACCTACATACTCTTGATTGTAACAGTTGTGTTTGAGATATTATGTTATTGTATATTTTGAATTAATAATATTACTAGGATTTCATATATATATATATATATAGAAATTAAAAATAGGTATATTGATTCGCTAGCTCGTTGTAGGTAGATTCCTATACCTATGAAAAAAAAACACTGTATGTATGGGGGGCAAATAGGGTAGTTGAAACTGTCAAAAATAAATGACCAAACACTAACCAATGCATAAAACATCTAAAAACACGTGGAAATATCAAATATGTTGTACATTTAATGCTTTTTATGATTTTTAATGACCAGTAGAACCACTAAGAGTAGATCATTTGATGCTGTAAAACTATGACGTCATAGTGTAATATTTCATACAAAATTCCATAAATACTATCGTTTTGACATTTATTAAAAAGAAGCTGATTTGATATGTCAGTCAACTACCCTATTGATTCAATGGGGTATCGAATCCTTACATCATCCTGAGTCGACATTTTATAGTTATGGGCTATAATTCGTTAACTTTTTGTGAAAGTCGTGTTTTTTTATTTTTATTTTGTGTATTAATTGCTTGTTATTTTTAATATTATACATCGCACAATTAATACATATACCTAAAATTATCTATAATATTATTGATTCAATTTATTTTTGTAATTAGGTATAATATTTTCACTCAGTGTCATAATTGAGTCATTTTCATGATTTTATTTAAACTATTATTAACATTAATTCCTATGTAGCTTGGAATTTACTTACATTGATTAGTGCATATTATTATGCGTATTTAGATATTTTTCATTTTATGCTCGCTACTAGCTTTTTCTACTGCCCGTAGGCATATCATATATCTAGCTGGGTAACAGCGGGGCTAAATGGTAATGATATTCATTGGTATAGAATTTGGCTCCCATTAATTGGGCCTCTGGATGGGACGATGAACAGACTAATTGATTCGTTAAATATTCGCGTATTTCATCAATATACTTACTTATAAACATCCTAGAAAATGCAAGATGAATTTAAATGTTCCCCGGCTGAGAGCGCTCGCCGATTTGTCCGGTAAGGTTGCAGCCATCAGAGGCTACCAATTTTAGTCCTTTCCTAAAAAAAACAATGAAGTTCACTACCATATATTATACTAGCGACCCGCCCCGGCTTCGCCCGGTTTTTCTCAGCTTTTCTGTACTTATAATATGCATGTATTATACATATAAACCTTCCTCTTGAATCACTATATCTATTAAAAAAAGCCGCATCAAAATCCGTTGCGTAGTTTTAAAGATCTAAGCATACATTGGGACAGACAGACGGGAAGCGACTTTGTTTTATACTATGTAGTGATAGTAATACTTAATTAGTATTATACCATTTAGCCCCGCTTATATTACTGTGGCACTGAGCCACGTGGCGTGTGTGATATAGGTACCTACTGAGAAAAATCTAATTTATTAAGTTCAGCCTTTCAAATTAATAGTAAAATATTATATTGACAAAGACGTCTCGATGCTGTCACTGCGCTCGTATTGAAAGGGATAGCAATTAATCGTCAATAGGGTAGTTGACACTGTCAAAAATAAATGACCAAACACTAACCAATGCATAAAACATCTAAAAACACGTGGAAATATCAAATATGTTGTACATTTAATGCTTTTTATGATTTTTAATGACCAGTGGAACCACGAAGAGTAGATGATTTGATGCTGTGAAACTATGACGTCATAATGTAATATTTCATAAAAATTCCTTATAAACTATCGTTTTGACATCTATTAAAAAGTAGCTGATTTGATGTGTCAGTCAACTACCCTATTAATTATGAAAACTGCTATACTTTCGATTCCTAAAGTCTACACATCCACCCTGAAGGATACTTACTTACTATAGTTTATAATATAGGTTAAACAAATTAAAACATAAGTCCAAAGAAGATGTGAATTCTAATTGTGCCAAAAATATTAGTGTTAGTGTTTAATCATAAAAATACGTATTTTGGATGTAATGTTTATCTATATATTTACGTGCCATAGTCATGCCATAAAGTATAAATTTTACCAAATAATTTTTATCATAGTTGAAGTTTATTTTTAAAGTTTACATGCTGTTTGATCAATTTATTCCAATAATGGTTATAATTTTTTTTTATATTGATTTGCCACGAAAGTGTCATCGAAAAAATCAAAAAACAGATAATGTGTATATTATTTTTCATTTTATCTCTCTACCTCATTAAAAGCCGAGCATGCAATATACTACACTTTATATGCACGATATTTAATACAAATAAAATTGCATTCAAAATTGTAGACTACACTTTCGTGGCATGTAAGAACATACAAAACTATCATAAATTGTCTAGATTTGATTTTAAACACTGGAATTTACCTGAATTAATTTTGCGATCCTTAAGCAAGCAGAGCCCAAGGTATATTTTTTATTAAACAACAAATATGTTTTAAGAATATTGTCGCTGAATCGACGGTGCTTTTATAAATTAGTGAGTCGTTCGTTTAACAGTGTGTTTTTTTCTCAGTATTTAACAGAGACGGCTATTATTAATAAAAAATACTCCAACTCCTAAACCGATGTTTATGGTCTGTGATGTTCTATTTTTTGTAACTATATAGGTACCTACCAGTGGCGAAGAGTATTATGGCGAGGGTAAGCCGTTCAAAAAACACCCATAATTTTATACTTAATTACAGGGTATTTTACCTATATATAAAAGTGGCTTTGAAATGATGAATCTGAGGGACTGGAATTTCAAAAAGGTAAGCCGTTGGGAATCGGCTTGTATGGACCCTTCGCCACTGGTACCTACTATAACTGTTTTATTAACTTCTGTATAAAAATAGTACCTTCAATATTATAGTTCCGTGGTATCTATATAAACATAAAATGTATTTGCTTTCTTAGTCTTAAATAAATAAAAAAATGTCACTTCTAATTATATGCTTACCTATATACCTACTGTTACATACGGACTAACGAAAATGTTGTACGTAGATATTATTAACTCTCTTTTTATTGCGTTAACATAGCAATGATTTTTCACAAATTTAAAAATTAAGTAAGTATTTAAGTTTCGTAAACCAAATACTATATTGGACTATCTCAAAGATCTATCTAATTATTATAGTTTTAACTTATTATTGTAAGATCGAACGAGTATTATGTATGAAAGTACCTACCACTCATTTTATTACTTAATTTTTTACTTAAAATTCATTATAAGATGAAAATAATAGTAATCTGTTACTTATGTAGATTTAATGTACACAATTTTTTTTAAATAAAAATTGAAATATATTTTTTTATTTTATTTTAATCTTAGATACATAATATTTTCGGAGCTACCGCGTACGAAAAGGTAATGACAACTATTATCAGGAATTCAGTTGTTATGGGACACTCGAATATCATACGAGTCCTATACCTAAGCCTGACCATTGACCTCATGGAGGTTCCCAGGTGGAGTCTAAATATTATGAAAGTCCAGATAATGGAAGCCAAATCCATTAATAAAGTTAATTTTGAAATATAAGGAAGCCAAGTCCAAAAAAACTACTTATAATTATCTAACCTGCAGTAGGTAGGTATTTAGAAGATTACAGACATCTTTTAGTGTTTACACACGACATAAATTGATTTAAACAACTTCTCTCTCCTATCTATTCCTAGCGAAATTCGAGATGTTCCCTGAAAAAATTTAAGAGTAATTTGTCTGTGGAATAAAAGCTAATTTAATACAATAAGCTTTTTAATCAATATCACTAAAGTTCTTAACTTAATTTATACAAGGAAATCCGTTTTTATAATGCACATAACCCGTCGTTAAATCAAATAGTAGAATTAATGGAGGAAACCTGGTAACACTCGGATCCTGTGTGGTCTGTCGAAAGATTTTTCGTCTGATCCCCCAAAATCACCATCTGAATCTGAATCACCGTAATAATCTGCAGATCTCTTCTCAAAGTGGCGTTGACCTTGACTACGAGGACCTGAAGGCTGATTCCTCTGTCCTTGAGACTTCTGACCTTGAGCTGATGCTTGTTGGAAGTACACGACCAAACACACCAGCAAAACGAATGCTGACAGCTTAGTAATGGCAGCCATTTTGTAAAACTTTTTTTATTTTCAAATAAAGAACTGTTTCGATTCAATCTTCAAATTATTATGCGCCAACCTTTTTCGCAAAAGGTTATTATATGAAACAGTTTAGTTTTTTCATTCAATAAACAGTATATTGCTAAATGGTTCACTAATGTGTTTCAAATTATGATTTAATTATCGTTAAGATGTTTTTTCGGCGGTAATATTCCTCTTTCATGTTTGTATGGTTATATAGCTTGTATAAACGTGTATCTATCTTAGATAAAGCCTGTTATAATATCTTAGAGAAATATAGTTTTGTATACTTACACCTACCTAGTATCCAACAGGGCGTCAGCCATCTGACAGTGGAGGTCACTGATAGCTAGCTAGCTAGCTTTGTTTTTCCAAATGAAATTTTCAAAATTCGTTTGCAGAAACAAAAGCGTTTCAATGCCGTTACAGGGTTGTCCACTATGAAGGGAAATCTACATGGTTGTCGACGCCCTGGTGGGTATAGTCACTACGTATAAAACTAAGTCGCTTCCAGTCTGTCTGTCCCCATGTATGATCTTAGATCTTTAAAACTGCGCAACGGATTTCGATGCAGATTTTTTTAATAGATAGAGTGATTCAAAAGGATAGTTTATTTGTATAATACATGCATATTATAGTACTGAAAAGCTGAGAAAAACCGAGTGAAGACGAGGCGGGTCGCTAGTTTATTTAATAAAAAAACAGCCGCTAATAAAGTGCTGGTCTATCTGACGTCATTCTAGTCTCGCAGGTGTTCAACCGACTGTTTCCTCATCAACCATGCAGTCTGATAACTGTTAACAGTTTTCCTCGTTGTGTTAATACTTCATATTGAATTGTGTCAATTTGTTTATTCATAGAATCCTTTCTAGAAATGATTTTCTCACATAGTTGGCGGGGACATAAATGTAACGAAGATTTTCAAATCTGGGATGACAATTTTTTTTGTGACAAAATTTTATTTTATTTTCGGCACCCATCTGCCAGAAAGAGATAAACATAGAAAAGCCCTCTTGAAAGGCGTCATAAGAATGATTCCGTATACACGTAGTAATGCAAATAATAAACACGGCAAAACCACGGGCTTTGCTTGTTAGCACAATAACAACGAACGTCCTCATGTGATAAAAACTGAAAAATAAATGTTAGTTTGTCGAGTCAACTCAATTTGAATACTGACAATATTGACATGAAGATTTGTAAGTATATTTGTGTATTTTACATTAGGTATAAATAGGTTATTTACTATATAATCGTTGTAAAATTTGATATCTTATAATCTTATCATATTATTTACTTACATCGTAACGAAATTTGATACCATATATCTGTGGGCTGAATATAATCAGCCCACAGATAGACAATATCTGTGATTCAGTAATAGGGTATATGCATGATTTTTTTTATCGCATTTCCTAACAAAATATGAAAATACGTGCATGAGATTTTATTAAAGCTAAAAATAAATATCATGCATATTCCCTATTCCAATACATGATTCTGGACCCCACAGCGTAGACATTTTAAAAAATCTTTTAAAAATATTACGACATTAAGGGGGAACGTTCGGTTGGAGCGCGAAATACAAATTTTATCACGTTTTTTGCAAATTGCAGCTCAGTTATAGGTCGTAAGATAACAACATGTAATTTGCGAGAAGAATGGTAGTATATTTACTGATTAATGACAAAAGAAATCATCAACATATTCCTCCAAGGTATATTAGTAACATTTTCATGAAATATTCGTATATGTCAGTAATATACCTTGAATTTCGCGCTCCAACCGAAGGTATACCCTTAATGGCAATGGAGAAACTGCGAAAAAACTATGACCAAAAAGTGAACATTTTTAAAGAAACTACGCAACATTTGAATGAATTAAGGGGTCCAAAATAACGAAAAAATAACAGAATTCATGGTTTCAGTTTCACTTATACCCATATACTTACTAATAATACGTTACCTCTATCCTGCAAAACCTCTTTTTTATTGATTAGTCCTCTTAATGAACTAGCGAAAATTCTCTCAACTTCGGAATCCGAATAAAATAGATTGTAACACAACTTTATTCAAGGCAACTCATTTGAAAAAAAACCGGACAAGTGCGAGTCTGACACGTGCACCAAGGGTTCCGTAATTTTCTATGTTACTCTAAATACCATAGACGTTTTCCTGTTATCTATAGATAGGTAAAGAAATATTTTCTGTTTTTTCAAAAATTTTGGTCCAGTAGTTACGGAGATTAGGAGAGGGGGAATGGTAAATTTTCGCCTATTTTCTTAAATAACTTCAAAACTTTTTTTTATATTATAAAAAAAATATATTTGAAATCTTCACAGTGAGGTTTTTCATTTGATATGTGACACAGTATAGTTTACAAAACTTTTTTAAAATTTTCTAAGTTACCCCCCTTTAGTAGCCCCCCATGTTTGAAATTCATTTATTTAAGTTACACGTCCGAGTTTGGGTCACCAACTTACATATGTGTACCAAATTTCAACAGACAGACACATGAGTGAGAGTATAAGAGTTCCGTTTTTATTTATTTTGAGTTCCGGAACTCTAAAAATATTGTATTCTAGAGAGAAAATTTCAAGATTTTAGCTCAACGGGCCTAGTAGGCCAGTAGCCTTTAGCAGCCTTTAGGTTTTGATACCTTTGCGAGTATTTGCGAGTTTTAAAAAAATCGGTATAAATGGTTGTACCTTTGCGTTTTTGCGTTGACTTAGAAATTTGTTTTTCTTTTCATAAATTAATGGCAATTAGACCTAACTATTTGATATATGAATTTCAACTTGATACTTCTACGCGTTCATGAGGTAAAGGGTAATAAGTTTATGATTATTAAAAAAAATATATGTGATCTAACTATAAATTTAACGTTGCCGAATTTTTTCCTTTGTGTGTGCTATAAAACGTTGCTTCATGCCAAATTTCAAGATTCTTGGTCTACTGGAAGTATCTTTTAGGTTTTGATTCCCTTACGAGCAGTTGCGAGTTTCAAAATATGCGGCTTAAATTGCTGTTTCTTTTGATTGCGTTGACATAGAAGTTTGGTTTTGTTACAGCTTAAAGTTATTATAGACCTGAGTATTTAAAATGAATTTCAAATTAATACCTCTACGCGTTCATGAGGAAAGAGGTAGTAAATTTGAAATTATTCAAAATATTTTTATTATATGATACAACAAAAAATTTAAACTTTTCGCAATTTTTCCTTTATCTGTGCTATAAAACGTTGCTTGGTGCCAAATTTCAAGATTCTGAGTTTACGGGAAGTACCCTGTAGGTTTTGATTTCCTTGCGAGTGTCGAAATTTACAGCATAAACGACTGTATCTTTTGATTGCGTTGGTTTAGAATTTTGATTTTTTCACACCTCTAAGGGACAGTAGACCTGATTATTTGATATGAGTTTCAGCTTGACACCTCCACGCGTTCCTGAGAAAAAGGGTCTTGACAGAACGACAGACAGACAGACGGACAACAAAGTGATCCTATAAGGGTTCCGTTTTTTCCTTTTGAGGTACGGAACCCTAAAAATACAGAGAAATTCCCGTCAAGTTTAAAATTCTATTTACAATATTTTAAAGTCATCCAGTATATTGATAAAACCTAAACAATTTAGAGGCACCAGTTTTATTTTGCCCCAGGGCCCTTGATCACCAACCGCCACTGATTTTGTCTTTTCCAGTTGCAGTGCTCTACATATCCATTATAATAATTATGGAATGTTCAGGTCTGGGCTTCGTGGACTTGAACACATGCCCATGTGAGGGAGCAAGCTCTCTGAGACCGGTGTGTGCGTCGGATGGTACAACGTATTGGAACGAACAATGCGCCTTGTGTGTCAACCCTCATCTCATTATTACCAGGAGATGGTTCTGTCCAAGATTGGATTTAGAATTGGAGGGGAAGTAACCTACGAACATGATTGGTTCTTTTAATGCATTTTAATACAAGCTTTTATTTATCTAACTTGCTGTGAAATAGGTACCTATATTTCGGTTGAATCTTGTGAGTAAATTAAGACCATGGTCACTACACACTAAATTTTAATGTAGCCATGCCATAATAGCTACATGTTTCAAGTTTGTTGGCTGTAGTACATACAAAATTATTGCGCTAACGTATATCTACATATTTTTTGTATAGATTGATTAGTATACATTCATTTGCTAACTTAAACATATCTGTTTTAATGTTAATACTGGTGACTACAAAGAGTCATTCCGACTCGATCCGTCGTACTGCACGGACGTACCCTTGCGCTCCGTGCGCTACCCGTATCGTTTCCGCGAATTTATCGCTCGATTTGTTACCTGGCTTTGGCTCGGTCCCTTATCTGGCATTTTTCGTCGAAAGACACCTGCGCTATTGTTTTCGTGGTAATTTACCTGGGTATTTACCACGATAACATTCCATTGTTTCTGACACCGTCATCAAACTTGTGAAATCCACGCTTTTAGTGGTGAACTAACGGATACCTAACGGTGACAACGAAGTTAGTTCGAGCGTGCCCCGGGCGCTCACGGTTTCCCTTCTGGAAAACGTACACCCGGACGGGACTGGATCAGTCGGCCTTGGGGGCTTCCCTAGTCGACCCCAGTTAGCGCTAGGCAGGGACGTAGGAACCCACTGCACAATAAGACTGGCAGTGGGAACACAAGCTTAGGGCACACCCTAGGGCCTACACACCTCCCAACCTATACCCGGTTGGAAGAGATTCTACACACCTCCGGGCCTACCCACCCGGGGCGAATAGATAGGTTTTAGCTAGGGCGATTGCCTGAAGTTTCTTGTGACTTCTTCTCTCAGGAACGCCACGCGAACGAAGTCACAATAGTGTCGTCTTAGATTAGCTCCCCGGCCGCAAGGCCCGGCTGGCCACCATGGCCAGCCAACCTCCAACTCTGTCCCTAGAGGACATCCTTTTAGATGAGGAGGTACTTCGGTACCTCCAAGCCAAATTCCCGGGACACCAGATCCCCACCCCATCCCAAAGCCGTCCCTCTTCCCGCGCTGATTCAGAGATGTCGACCCAGTCCATCTCCGAGTCAGTCGCTGAACCCATCCCCCCTACCCAATCGTCTGAGGAGGACGATAGCTACCAGCTCGTCCCTGGCGGTCGTAAACGAGGTCGCAAGGCCCGCAAGGCGGCCGCCAAGGCGGCTAAGGTGACTTCCCCCCCGGAGGATTACCCGGTGACCCCTCCCTCCCCTGACTGCTTTCCATCCACGAATCCTGCCAACACCCCAATTTCGACCCAGCGCGTTGCCGCCAGGGAAGGCACCTCCTCCCCTCCCCCACTCATGGATACCCCAGTATCGGCTCCTCCTATGGAGGTAGCGCCTACCCCTTCTGCTGCCCAAGTTCCCAAAAAGAAGGATGTACCCCCGCCCCTTTTCATTCAAGATAAGGGCAAATGGCCCGATGTGTCATCCTGGTGTAATGTGCCCGGAGCACACATCAATTTCACCAATGCCCAACCCACTGAGCACGGAATCCGTGTCACAGTGTCTACCTCCCAGGACCATAGAGCCCTAACTAAGCTGCTCAAGGAGAGGAAAGTAGCCTTTCACACCTACTGCCTCCCCGAGGAGCGTGCCCTTCGTGTGGTAATTAAGGGGATTCCCCACGAAATTACCACCGAGGACATTGAAAGGTCCCTCAAGGATCAAGCTATCCCCGTACATTCCGTACATCGAATGTACAAAGGGCGTGGCCATACCCCATATAATATGGTCCTCGCCCAATTAGAACAGTGCGACGAGGCCAAAAAGATATTTAAGATCAGCCACGTCTGTCACCTGTCCGGTATCTCATTTGAGAAACCCCACAAGGGAGTGTACCCCTCCCAATGTCACAATTGCCAGTTGTACGGCCACACCGCCCGCAATTGCTTTGCCCCCCCCAGATGCGTCAAGTGTCTTAAGCCCCATTCCACCATTGAGTGCGATAGGCCGAAAGACAAGGCCCTGTGTACTGAGGAGCCTGGTTGCGTTCTCTGTAACCAACTCGGCCATCCCGCTAATTACCGCGGGTGCCCGAAAGCCCCTCGTCCCTCCCGCAAATCAAGTAACTCGGGCCCTCCGCGCAACTCGCGCACATCGCGCAACTCAACGCGCACTGCCCCCCTCACTGACCCCTCCCAGACTGTCCTAGCCCCACAAAGATCCTCGCCCTGGAAACTTGTCAACTATGACAAGGACTTTCCAGCTTTAAGTAGTGCACCTTCAGTGCCTCCAACTCCAGCAATCAACCCCCCAACTGTCCCACCCTCTAAATCCATCTCCGCACCCACGCAACCTCTCCTTCCCTCTCCCCCACCCAAACGTTCCCAGACAACATCCAATAACCGTCGCGCAAACACACCCAAACTACCACTGATCGAAGACCCGGACTTCGCTCTAGTGGAGCGCTTCGCTGAGGCAATAAACCTCGACGAAATTAGGGACCTCGCGACCCAGATCAGAGCGAACGAGGGCAACGGTCGTGCCCTCGCTTCCATCGCGATGCGCTTCCAAAGCATCGTGACAGTCCTTTCCAACTTCCGCGTAAAACCATAATGGATAATACAACCGTAACGTGCAGAATTAAACCCCGATCCCTCAAAGTAGGATTCTATAATGCAAATGGCATTAAAGGTCAACGCGATGATATCGCAGAGTTCCTGCGAAACCATCAACTTGACGTCCTTCTGATACAAGAGACTTTCCTCAAACCTTCTCATAGGGACCCTAAAATTGCAAACTACCAAGTAGTTTGCGAACTACTTGGTAGTTTGCAATTTTAGGGATTGACTCTGCCCTAGGAGGCACCCTTATCTATTACAAAAGGTCCTTGTACTGCTCCCCCATGGATCCGCCTCCCTCCCTCCAGTGCATTGAAGCATCGGTTTGTAGGCTTGGCATGACAGGACACCAACCTATAATTATAGTATCAGCATATATATCTCCCTCCCGTAATGATTCACCACTCAAAACGGATCTAGAGTCTATTTTCGCGCTAGGTAACTCTGTAATTCTGGCAGGTGACCTAAACGCGAAAAATGTACTCTGGAACTGTAACTCAACTTCCCCCAGAGGTAGACTATTAGAGTCCCTCCTTGACCCTCTAGATATAGATATTATCGCACCCCTCGACCCGACGCACTATCCCCACCAACTGACACACAGACCTGATATTCTCGATGTGGCATTGTTACGCAATGTAAACCTACGTGTACATGACGTAACAGTGCTACACGAGCTCACATCCGACCACCGACCTGTTATCCTAGAATTAGCAGGGCGCATAGGTTCCCCAGATGCAGGTCAAGCCCCCCCCACAAAGGTCGTGACAAATTGGAATAGACTGAGTGAAAGCCTCAAGTCAACCACATCCGTCCACCTTGATCAGATCCCAGATAGCCTCAACACCGCTGATGAGGCTGTCGGCGCAATTGACTCACTCACTAGCCACGTGCAATCGTTAATTAGCGATTGCTCACGGACAGTGCCAGCGGACAGCGATCAACGTTGGCGCTTGCCCGATGACGTACGTGACTTGTTGAGGCAGAGAAATGCCGCCATTCGCGCCTATGATAGTTTCCCCTCAGAGGACAACCGCATCCGTATGCGTGCTCTCCAGCGTGACGTCAAGTCACGCATTGAAGAGCTACGTCAGGTTCGCTGGGACCAGACCCTTACAGACATTAGACCCTCTCATCAAGCCTTTTGGCAGCTTTCTCGTGCCCTTACCAAGGACACGGTAGCACCCATGCCCCCACTAAATAGGCCCAATCTCCCTCCCGCTTTCGATGACGATGATAAAACAGAATGCCTCGCTGAAAGCTTAGAGTTTCAGTGCACGCCCAGTACCCTCCCGATAGACCCGAGTCATTTGGAGGAAGTCAACTCTGAAGTTGAACGGAGAGCCGCCCTCCCATTGCCACTCCCCCCTCTCAGCGAAGAGGATGACCCCCTTCCTCCCGCGACTCCTGACGAGGTCAAATCGATCATCAGGAACTTACACACGCGGAAGGCCCCGGGCTCGGACAAAATCACTAACAAAGTGATCAAACTCTTCCCCGCCCACCTCATAATACTGCTAACATCCATATTTAACGCTGCCCTCTCTTGTAATATTTTTCCACATCAGTGGAAAGAGGCCCATGTAATTGGAATCCATAAGCCCGGCAAACCCAGGTCCGAGCCCTCCAGTTACCGCCCCATAAGCCTATTAAATGTCTTGGGCAAGATGTATGAGAGACTGATCTATATCCGCCTCAAAACATATGCCGACGCCAATAATCTCATCCCTGACGAACAATTTGGCTTCCGAGCCAAACATTCTTGTGTTCAACAAGTACATCGTATTGTTGAACACATCTCTTCCCAGTACCAAGAGCGTAACATGACAGGCGTCTTATTCTTCGATGTCGCGAAGGCATTTGACAAAGTGTGGCACAATGGCTTAATCTTTAAGCTATTCACCTTAGGTGTTCCACATAGACTCGTGCTTATCTTACGAGATTATTTGTCAAATCGCCACTTTCGATATCGCATTCTAGGCGCACTCTCCTCCCCTCACCCCATCGGTGCCGGTGTCCCTCAGGGCTCGGTACTGTCTCCCTTGCTATTCTCACTCTACACGAGTGATATGCCAAAGACCGACAAAGTGCAGCTAGCTCTATTTGCGGACGACACCGCGGTCTACTGCTCTAGTAAGTCCCCCTCAGTCATTGTTAAGAACCTCCAAACCGCGGCTAACGCCCTAGGCGCCTGGTTTCGGAAATGGAGGATCGAAATCAACCCTGTCAAAAGCCAGGCGGTCCTATTCTACAGACCCTACCATCGAGGTACCCCCACCCCTCCAAAGGCAGTTACTCTATTCGGTGAACCAATCCCCTGGGAAAGGCAAGCCAAATATCTCGGAGTAATTCTCGATGATCGTTTGACCTTTGATGCCCACATTAAAGCGGTCCGCGCGCGCGCCGCCTTTGTGTTAGGGCGCCTCCACTTTTTATTGAATCATAAGTCTAAACTTGCCCTCAAAAGCAAGGTTAGACTATATACCACGTGTATCCGCCCCATTATGACCTATGCTAGTACTGTGTTCGCACATGCAGCTCCTGCACGGATCCATAGCCTTCAGGTGATTCAAAACCGTTTCATGCGCAAAGCCACGGGCGCCCCGTGGTTCATGCGTAATGAAAATCTCCACATTGATTTAGGTCTCCCTACGTTAAAACAATTTATAAAACGCGCCTCACGCAGATTTTTCAATACCGCCGTTAATCACCGCAACCCTCTTATAGTGAAAGCCGCAACGTACACGCCCTCTCGTATACTCCGTATCCTTAGACCAAGGCAAGCCCTCAGCGAGCCGGATGACCCCATAACATTAGCTCAGATCGAAGCTGACGAAACCCGTAAAAGTACACAACACACTACACAAAACCGACTACGCTACCGTCCTCGACGGCGAGGACCGCCGCGACGTCCCACTCAGTCTCGTCCCGTTCAAGCGGCCCGAGCTGCCATTAGTAATCCGACCGCCCCCAATTAGTCGTAACTCGTACAAAGTCCTCCCCTTCCCCCGGTAACGCCCTGAGCCGAGGTTCGTACCCCACTCGGGGGTGCCCTCAGGCGTTGTTACCTAAATGTTATCCGGCTGAGAGCTCTCTGCGCTCGCCGATTGTCCGGTAAGGTTGGAGCAGCCATCAGAGGCTACCAACTTTAGTCCTTTCAAAAAAAAAAAAAAAAAAAAAAAAAAAAAAAAAAAAAAAAAAAAAAAAAAAAAAAAAAAAATACAAAGAGTGTTCCGTTTTATTTGGCTTACCCAAATTCAAATTCAAATTCAAAAGTGTCTTTATAAAATGAACTCATTGCAAGTATTTTTAATCGTCAAATATGTAAATATAAAAAATATGTATATAAAAAAACTATAAAAAATAAAATATAAAAAATAACAAAATTCATAATAATAGTAAATAGCATGTGAAGCGAGCAACTCATAGAAATGCGTTCTTGTCCTCTATAAAATCAGAAACTTTATAGTACCCTTTTATCCCGGATGTGTTTATCAATTGAGAACCTTTTCTGCCTCAGTGATGGTCAAAACATCTTTGGCATAATCTGGCTAACTGTAAACATAAATTTTTAACCATAATTTATGATTGAAAATAAACATTAAGATTGTTAAATTCACTTTATTCTGATTCATTTAAGTCAATCAATTTCCCATCTGTATCCTCGTTGTCTCCTACACCCTCCGCTACCTTCTCGTTATGTTCTACCTCCTCGCTCTCTCTCTCCTTGCTCTCTCTTTCCACCTCACCATCCTCGTGGCTACCATCATAGCCCTTACACGGTCCATCATGAACCACTTTAATGAATGGTATGCACTTGATACAAGATTTATTGTTGTACGTGAGCCCGTTTGAAGCGCAGACTGGTCGCCATTTATGTAAACATTTGCACGCGTTGCTGCCAATTTTTATCAAGCGTTCGAGTAATGCATATTGTGATGGTGTCAAATACCTCAAGCTGAGCTGATCTGAGCCAAGAACTGCATCGAATGCCACAAAGATTGCAATTACATAGTGGAGCACTGAAAAAACAAAAATTATTTAATAAGAGTTCAAGACTTATGGAAACCAATATGTAGGTAGGTCCTTACTCATTTTCACAAACGATTTCTATATATTTTTACGACAAATCACAATAATGCAGGCAATTAATTTTCATGTATTTTTTTAATTGGTACGTGTAAGCAATTTGCAGAATAAAACGCCACTTCTGTTCATCAGCTATACCTAATATTTATATATTAAAAGGAGAAAATGACTGCTTGGCAGGATGCTCACAGGATCTAGAAAATATTATTTTCCGAAATTTTCTCACTATAAAAAAAATATTTCGCCGTTTTAAAATTCAACCCCTGGGTGTGAAAGGTATTTCTTGGTATAAACGCTGCTATTTCGCTGGTATTAAAAAAATCTAAGGGAGTGAAAAAAGATGCAAATGATTTTGTTTACTAGCTACCCCTGAAGTTTCAGGAACGGTCTGGTAGTAGCCTATGTCCTTCTATGCTTGACAATTTTCTGCATAATAATGAAACTGACTATCGCATTTAGGTTTTGACTTTAATATTAGTTTTGAAGTTAGGATTGATAGCGGAATTATATATTTTGTATAATACTTAAAATAAAAAAAATACTCAAGTTGTCTTATAGGACCTCCAGCTCCCTAAAGCAGCTATCCACAAGTATCGTGTGGCAGCCAAGTTCAAGATACATCATCTCCCTGCCCTGTTCCTAATCAGGGTCGGCGCAATATGTACTCTTCTTCTATTCAGCCCTTCTATCCGTCATATCTTCATTCACTCATCTTTCACACAATCCATCCATCTCTTTTTCGGTCTTCCCCTTCCCGTATATCCATCAACTTTCATCATCATCATTACCATCATATCAGCCGAAAGACGTCCACTGGACAAAGGCCTCCCCCAAGGATCTCCACAATGGCCGCTTGCGCCCGCATACAGCGGTTTGCCGCGACCCTCACAAGATCGTCGGTCCACCTTGTGGGGGCCTGGCCACGCTACTTTCAAATTCATTCTATATACTATACTAGCTTCCGTCTCGCGGTTTCACCTGCTTTCCCGAGAGATCTTATGTTTTCCCGGGATAAAAATTATCCTATATGTTATTCCAGGGTATGATCTATCTGTGTTCCAAATTTCATCCAAATCCGTTGAGTAGTTTTTGCGTGAAAGAGTAACAAACATCCATCCATCCATATTCACAAACATTCGCATTTATTCATGTACGATACGATACCATCACTTCCTTTAGTTCAAGATACGATATAAAATTAAAGAAGCAACATTATAAACGGACTTTATTTTCACTGAAATACATCAGCACGGTCCAAGTTTCACAACTTTCAGGTAAGGTTTGGCGCAGACCATGCACTGCTCGTTCCCATAAGTAATTCCGTCGGAACCACACACTGGTAAGTATGATAGAGGACAGACACAAACTAAACCGGTTAAGTGACTTAAGTCCAAGTCCACGGCAGCATTGAGCACCACCAGGGTAGTTAGACAGAAAATTGCTGAAAAAGAAATTGGGTAAAAATATCACACGAGATTTTATTATTGGTTCGTTAGAATAAACGTTCTTTATTTTTCAACACTTACTTATTTTTAAAGGCATTATTTGTCTTTACAATAAACGGTAGGTAATGGAAAAATGTTTCAGGCAGGCGATAAATAATACCTACTTTTTAAATTGCAATAATCGAAATCACTACCTATAATGTAAGCTTGTTTTCTAAACGTCAATTAATGTTCAATTTGCTTTGAAAAAATATCTCACATAACCCTAATGTATTATACAATCCCTTTTTAACCTCTGCCTCAAGAGGTTGGCCACATGAGTCTACTAATTATGACATTATTGTGTCGTGTGGCTACCACCATCCTTCCACACGATATGAAAAAGGAAAACGCTGTTCGGAGACCATTTCAGTTCCTGAAACTAGCTGCATAAAGATTAAATGTACCTATCTAGAAATCAATTACTTATTTGTAGCCACAGACATTTTACTTCCCCTGAAATCAACCTAAAAAACTCTCAAGAAAAGTAGGATACCTACTACGATTAAAATGGTTATCTGAATCACCACAATATTATGTTCACATAAAATTAATTATACGTGTCCTTGCGCATGAAGCGGTTTTGAATCACCTGAAGGCTATGGATCCGTGTAGGAGCTGCATGTGCGAACACAGTACTAGCATAGGTTATGATGGGGCGGATACACGTGGTTAATTTCAGCCTTGAATTAGGCTCTCCGCTCTCATTATCTGGAATTTCATTGTCTTCTTCACGATGAACACGGAATGAAATAATGGATCATTTGCATGTCCCATAAATATGCCAAATTCACTGAAGTTCACTGAACCGTTTACGCGTTACCCCGCATGATGGACACCTACCCAAAAACTTTTGCCCTGCAGTTTTATTTATCTTACTAGCTGTTTCCCGCGGTTTCACCCACGTTCCCGGGATAAAAAGTAGCCTATAACCTTCGGGGATAATGTAGCTTCCTATTAATGAAAGAATGTTTCGATACAGACCAGTAACTCCGGAGCTTAGCGCGTTTAAACAAACAAACTCTTTATTATAAGTAGTATAGATATCATTATCTTACTTATATCTTCCTAAGATAATGTCACAGATTTTATTCCATCCATGATACTATTTACTAGCCGTTCACTTTGAGTAGGCCGTGGTTGATAACGTCATACGTAAAAACAAAACAATATCGAACGTTATGGCCGGCGCAGAGTGGCGGACGAGATGGCAGAGGATATTTAGCCAAATATAAAAAAAACACAGTAAATTTCACTCGTATTCACTCATAAAGCACTTTTCAACAAATGATCAGTTAAATATTTATCAAAACCAGGAGAGCGGTCGATAAAATAAATAGACAACCTGAAATTAGTATTTATTTATGAGCGAGGCATTTTATTTTTATAATTTGTAGTTAGATGTAGTAGTTTTTTAGGAGTAGATATGTTGCATGGTCCAAAATGGACCACTGTGATCCCAGGATAGCAGTTATTCATGCACATTTCGTTGCCATAAGTCACATTATCGGACCCACAGACCGGGTGGTACGATGTTGGGCAAACGCAATATGCGTTAATCGACTCCGTTATCATGAGGAGACCCATGCAAAGAAATACTGAAAAAGAAAGAAAACCACATGAGTATTTTTAGCTTTTTTTATTTTGAAGTCATCTGTACCCTGAGTGTAAAGAATAGGGATAATGACTGGGTAAATAAAATTAATTTTGTTTAGTCCGTTTATATTAGGTTATCAAACAATATTGGATACTTACGTATTTTTTATTTTATCAAATCTATAGAAAATTACAAAGATTAGGCACATCAAAGTTCAGAAGTGGGGGCTTGTGACGTCATCTCTCTGTAGAAACTCTCTAAATTTTTTTTAGTAATCTAACTGACGGGCTAAGATTTTTTTAGTCATATCACGTTTGCGTTTACGACATTTCTCTATACAAATTGGTACAGCGCCTCTCGCGGAATACTTATGTAACTAATTTCTGCCATACAAAATTGTAATAAATTCTATATTTTGAACTAAAATAAATAAATAGGAGAATTAATCATTTTTATCGGGATCAGTTCTCCCATCCGAAGAGTTTTCATTGTTCGGATGACCTGATTTTTAAATATCTATATTATAACTTACATATTCTTAACGACATTATAATATAAGTTAAACGTCTGTAAATAATGAAGTATTTGACTTGAAGTAGTTGAATTGCTTATAATCAATACATAACAAAATATTGATTACCATATTATGTGTCGCTGTAAATAGGTAGTGTATTATTAAATTATTGCATTACATAATTGATTAGTTATACATCGTATATTAATAATTTACCATTTCATAGATTTAAATTATAAAAAGTATAATAGTAAAAATACGATAATTTATTTTGCAATCGATGATGACATTGATAAAATAACTATCAATTACGGGATCAATGAGCTAATTCAAGGGGGGTGAGATGATCCCAAAAAACTAAAACAACTGCCCGGGTAAGTTGAAACTGAGATTGAGGTTGGTTGAGACAGAGATTGAGGTAGGTTGTGAAACGGAGATTGAGGTAGGTTACAAGAGAGTAGATTGCACGTGGAGCGATCTGCAGTGATAAAAAAATCTTTAAACAATCTCAAAAAAACATACCTATGCCTTATAAAATAATTTCCCGGTGTTGAGCAATATCACCTCTCACGTAACATTATGTCATCTGCTTAAGTAAATAAAGGGAGAGAAACTATTATCTATCTAATCTTAGAAGCAAATAACTTTAATAATATAATTTATCTAAATTACACTGTAACAGTTTAGAATTTGAGTAACACAATAGTATGTATTCTCATTTGATCTCTCAATTCGTTATACTAATTTTAAATTTAGAAGATTGTGATACTTAAAAAAGTAGAAATATTTTAATTTTCATACAGTCTCAAATGGGATGTGAAGTGTTATTATATGATGTTCTAATAGAAGAATAAGTTATGGTTAAAACTCTCAACGATTGCACTACCCATTGACAACCTTGAATTTACGGGTCGAAATTTCGCACCACTTCATCCAAAAATAACTCAACGTAAAGAAGATAACTTGAACCCAAATTCAAAAGTCACAGATCCAGAGATTAAAAATGTTGAAAACCAAAGAGAAATTGCACGATATTATCGATATATTGGAAAAATTTGGGAAATATCAAATTGTTCAATACATACTAATATGTTTGCCAACAGTGTTTATCACAATGATAAATATTAATTATATTTTTGTCGCTGGTGACTTGGACTACAGGTAAATTATTTATTGACTTATGGTCAAGGGCAAACACGTGATAGAAGTAGACAATTCTTTTCTTTTAACAAACTGTGACGACTATTTGTGAGATGGTTCCATAACAACGCATAAGTTAATTTAATGAGATTTGAAACCTTTTACGTGTGGAATCTTAATCTCTAAGCAACTCTTTCAAAAGGCTTTTTAGGTTTCCATACCTTGAAAGAAACCAAATGGCAAAGATACAATATTTTTACTTTCCTTAAGCCAAGCATGTGTGTTCGATAGCTCCACTAGAGATGTAGGCTGTGTGTGCTTACCGCCTTCCACCACGGTAATTTCCGCGACATCATCGCTGACCACGACGAGATTGTGGTAAAACACAGGCATACACAAATAAATAAATACTTTTTAGAAAATGATACACGACAATCAACGAAATCCATTTGCCTAAATATAAAAACTGAATCTAATTATTTAATATTTCTTTTAGATGTCGTATTCCAGAATGTGATGACGAATTATCCATAGAACAGCGTCCAAATTGGTGGCCAAACGTAACAGTGGACAGATGCTCCAAACCTGTTCTTAACAAAGACTTTCCAGGTCAAATATGCACTAATACCAGTTTCTCCAATAACATGGAAGAATGCACGGAATGGATATATGAAAGTAATAATACTGTAGTTGCTGATGTGAGTTGTTTAGATCTATGATTTACAATCTACATACAAAAAATATCCTTGAGGCGGCCGTTGCTGTCGATCAACGTGACAGTTCCCAGAAGGCTGGCAGCGTTACCTCCCTCTTAGGATGGCTAAGCTCGTTGGAGGTCTCGATAAGTTTGGAGTTTCGTTCGATCTATGATACTTGGAGGTCGCTTTTTTTTTAAGAAGTAACCGTGGTTTTCCATTCCGTTCCAGAGTAATCTAATAAATCTTCTTCTCTTCTTAGTCGGACAATTTTGGCAGAGTGGTCGTGGATGGATGGGCATAGCAGAACTATAGACTAACGTTTTTTTATTACCGTAGAAACTGATGCCCTTTTCAAACCATTAGAATCTTGCGCATATTATATTGGCAGGAATTTAATGAAATTCATCAAATTTTAATGTTTCAGTTGAATTTGGCGTGTCAGCCTTGGAAGTCGAATTTGATCGGGACCATACACTGCACTGGGATGCTGTGCTCAATGGTCATATTTGGATGGTTATCTGACAGGTAGCCATAGAATTCATAAAACATTTGACAGTTAATAATCTGTTGGTCGTTAATTTATGCATTTTTACTGATTGTACTTATGTGTTTGACCACAATCTCACCATGATGTGATGTCGTGTTGAAAGGGCTTTGAGTAGAACTGTCTCTCTGTGTAGCTGCCGGAACTCACGGTAAATGACGAGACGAAAGAGTATTAACTCGAGGGTAGTTGCAGCTACTGCAAAAGACTCTTGCAGCATTCTGTCGTTTGTTTCACAATGTTAGTTTAGTCTTGAAGCGACATCTATGAAGCAGTACAGATTACACACACCAATGTATAGATGGCGCTACTAATCTACATCGCACTGATGAAGTGAAGTGAATTCGAATATTGACATATACCAACATCTATCAGGCAAGATGACTCATTCTAGGGAAAGATCTTCCCTTATCAATGGATGAATAGTCCACCTTGCTCCTCCATAGTCTTGTTGTAGATTTTGTTACGACTATCAAGCTAAGCTATATTAGGCTATCAACCTAGCCTTATAAAGAATAATTCGTTGTTGATTTCAGATTCGGTCGCAAACCAACAATTATATTCAGCGCTGTGGGCAGTTGTATAGGACATCTGAAAACATTCGTCACTACCTACTATATTTACGTTACTATAGAGTTTATTGAAGCAGCCATATCTAGTGGAAGCTACGCGGCGGCCATGGTTCTTAGTAAGTATGTATAAACATAAAAAAACACTCATTCTATAGCAATAATGTGCACAATTGATGTGAAGCTAAAAAAGGTAGCTGGTGGCATACTGTCGGTAGCTCATGATTAGCGAAAGCATTAATCTATATATATTTTGTAAACCATAGAATTTGTACTGTAACTTAATTATAAGTTAATTTTATTCTCATGTACCTAAGTAATTGACTGATGTTTTTTTTTAATAAATTTCTTTTTTCAGTGCTTGAAATTAGCGGTAAAAAGAATAGAATTCTATCAGGCGTTCTGTTCGCATACGCAATTTATCTAGGAGAGTCAATATTCGCTATAATAGCCATGGTCGTCCCATATTGGAAGACTCTAATAAGAATTATGAACAGCCCATCTTTCTTATTCATAATGTATATATATCTAGTGAAGGAGAGCCCACGATGGCAAATAGTGAATGGAAAAATAGAGGGCGCTAAAGAAACATTGGCGATTGCCGCTAAAATGAACAAAGTTAACATAAACTATGAAGAGCTTCAAAATATAGATGGCGCTAAATTAAAAGAAAAGTTGGACATTGAAGCGTGCGAGACAAAAGAGAGTTTTAAAGAAATATTTACATCAAAAGAAGTAATGAAAAGACTTCTTATAGCTTCATTCAGCAGATTCACCTCGAGTTTTGTGTACTACGGCTTGATGATAAATTCTGTTTGGTTACCGGGTAATAAGTATACGAACTTTTTGATGTCTACGTTAATGTCGTTCCCTGGGGAACTCATATCATTATATTTGATGAACAGGGTTGGTAGAAAACTGCCTCTTGTGATCGGATTTATTAGTTGCGGTGTTTTATGCGTAGCATCAGCTTACGTGCCTGCATGTAAGTATCTAAACATATGTACCAGCCGTTTACTGCAAAACTTTGTTGAACACTAGGGGTGACTAGGACGTTGACAACCGTGTCATTTTTTATTTTTAAACTTTAACCACTCGAAAACTAACGGAAATCCGCGATCAGCTGGCCGACGGCCTAGTGTTGGAATATTAATTTAAAAAAAAAAAAATTAACTACCATTTCTTCTTTTCAAAAATAGAATCTTAGGACGGTAATTAAAAAGTCATCCGGTATTTTTGTTCGAGTTTTTTTTTAACTAAATCTTCTTTGCAGCATTTACTTGGACAAAGATCTCATTCTTCTTAGTAGGGAAGATAATAATAGCAGTATGTTTCACTGGAGCCATAACATATACCATGGAACTGTACCCCACTAGCACCAGGGGATCGCTCTTGGGGCTGGGTGCCTTTGCGTCCAGAACAGGAGGTCTCCTCGCTCCGTTGACTCCAATTTTGGTAAAACATTTTCTTTGTGTATCTATCTATTCTTTTAGTCTGTGGTTAGGGTTGCTTTGGATGAATTATCAACTATCGAAAATTAATTCGTTATTTTATAATGATTGTGAACACCGTTATTTTATAATCAATCCCGCGAGATTGTAAACTGTGCATACATTGTGAACTTTATGGATATACCAATACAGCTTACAATTAGCAAACTATACAGGTGACGTTTTATTCACCGTCCAAATTTTCAGAGATTATTGCACTCGTAAAGTCTTAATAGCAACATTATGAACAACTTGATGATTACAAGGTCTCCCAGGATATCAGGGTTGGTCCCATATTAAAAATTAATAGTTAAAATAATTCCTGAAAATTAGGACGGTAAATTTACAATCTCCCAAGATTGATTATAAAACAACGGTGTTCACAATCATACGAAATATATAACGCTGTTTATCTATACATAGATATAAAATGATTCGTCTTGATTTGACTGATTTATCAATGCATAGCCGAAACCGCTGGGGCAAGAATCTTGAAACATATAGGTCATCGACTTCATTTTCTTACGTGTGAAGGATTATCGCAAGAATTTTAAAACTATCTTATATCTTGGTGGTTAATTTTGCCACATTCGATATTAAACATGCATTTTCATCGGACTTACAAATTATGTGTACCAAATTTCAAATCTAATCGAACTCCGGGAAGTGAGTCAAATTGAATTAACCTACTAAATAGACATAATAACTGCCTAATAAGTAAGACATAATGGTGCCGATTCTGTTGTTTATGAACTAAATAAATTTAATCTCACTATATCTCTTTCTAATAGTAAATATAAGAAAGGGATGCAAGATATTTTAGTCCTGTCAGTTTAATCCGATCACATATTTCAACGTGAATTTAAGCGCGATCTTTATTGGTCACGACTATTTACCCGTACATTACGACGGCATGGATTAAACTGACAGCATTAAAAATGTTCTGTCTTTTTTAAATAAGGTTAACTTGAAAGAGAGGTGACTTGTCTAATATTAGTTAAGTTCGTAAACAACAGAATCGACACCAATGTACGACTAGGTATTTTCAGGCAAATCAATATATCATTCATTAATTCTGTCAAAACAAAAACTCTGTCATACACATAATTAACTCTTCATTCGTCATGAGTCATACATCTTCGTATTCTGATTTTTTCACAGAACACAGTATCAGTGACGCTTCCATCACTCCTCTTCGGTGCGTGTGCCGTCCTCAGTGGATTACTCCTGACCCTCACTCCGGAAACCAAGGACCTGCCTCTCATGGATACTATACAGCAAGTTGAAGACAGTGTAAAGACTACCAAGAAAACTATAGTTGGTAACGGTAGTGATAACTTTGGATATAGTAATGACAATGTCAGTGCAGTGTAAAATTATTGTAAGCTGTAAAAGTTGTACTAAATTTTTATCTGTCACTAATGTTATAAAATTATTCCGCAAGAGGCGCTGTTTCATTTTCTAAACTATGGATTATAGCATACTAGGTACTTATTCTATTTGCAATTTTTTGTATAACAAAAATGAAATCTAATTATGGTTCTATTAGCGATTTTTTTTTAACACCCGACGCAAAAAGGGCGGGGTTTTATAAGTGTGACTGTAGCCTCATAGCTCCTGAACGGATGTACCGATTCTGATTTAGTTTTTTTGTTTGATAGGTGACTTAATCGAGAGTGTTCTAAGCTATGTTTCAAGAAAATCCGCTCAGCTGTTGGAAAAATATCAGCAATTTTCTAGAGAGTTTCGGGGATTTTTTAATTTTTTTTGGAAAGGAGTAGTTCAAGTTGGTAGCTTCTGATGACTTCATCAACCTTGCTGGACAATGAGGACGTTTTAGGACCTTTCGGGACGGTTAGCGGGATAGGGACAAATATGATTGGCCGTTTTCTCTCATATCATATATTTTTAATTGGTATCAGGTCGGTGTCGATGGATGAGCCGCTTAGTAGGCTGTCATATGAATCGCTTTTGCGTTCATCTATCAGCACTGCTGAGCGTGCTCGTCTTTTGGCTGTCGCTGAGTGGGAGTCTGGGCTCTGGTTGAATGCCTTACCATCGGCAAACACGGGAACATTGTTGAACAATACTTCGTTTAGTCTTTGTGCTTGCCTCCGTCTGGGGGCGACGTGCAATGTTCCACATCGCTGTCCCTGCGGGGATAACGTCGACGAGCTGGGCCACCATGGCCTTTCATGTAGTAGAAGTGCCGGAAGGCTTTCAAGACATGCGGCACTCAATGATTTGATCCGCCGTGCTCTTGTCACTGCCGGCGTGCCAGCTGTTTTAGAACCTAACGGGCTGGTACGTGACGATGGCAGGAGACCGGACGGTATGTCATTGGTGCCCTGGAAGATGGGTAGGCCCCTGGTGTGGGACGCTACATGTGTCGACACCCTCGCGCCTTCCCACCTTCCAGATACGTCTATAGTCGCCGGTGCTGCTGCTACGCAACAAGAGTGCCTCAAGCGCCGCAAGTACGCTGCTCTACAGGGGTCCAGCGTATTTTCTGCGTTTGGGGTTGAAACTCTAGGGCCCTGGGGACCGGAGGCTCGTCGATTGTTCAAAGAGGTCTCCTTTCGTCTTATTGAGGCCTCTCGTGACAAGAGGGCTGGCACATACTTTGCTCAAAGAATTGCCATTGCCATCCAGCGTGGCAATGCTGCCAGTCTTCTTGGCACACTTCCGCGGGGCAGCGATTTGGCACAAATTTTTTATTTATAGTTTGTAGTTTTTTAGGTAGTAAGTAGGTTAGTATTCTAATTATTAAGATTCTTTACACATAAATAAATGAGTATACATGTCATTAGTTAATTTGATTAACAACTTAAGTATTAGCTTATTTATTTCAATTAAATTGCCATAACTCGGTAATAGCATAGAATAATTAATATACTTAAGGCTTTAACATAGGCTAAATGTGAGTTTTACACAAAAAACAAACAATATTCATAAAGGACTGAAATTCATAAAAATGAAAATTTTTAATCAAAACTATTTTTTAATTGAAAATATCTAAGGTAAAATATTATAAAATTGCCGAGTGCAAGGAGATATAAAATGTATTAAAATCACTTTATTTCAATAAATAACTGCTTTTTACACATATTTGCCTACGAATAAATTAATAATACATTTCATACAGTTTGCAAAACGTTGCTCAGTTATATTAAGAAGGCGTTTGAAGTGCTCATTACACATGTGCAATATGTCAAATTAAGATAAGTTACTGATGTCATGTCATAATAACATATTATATACAGGGTAATGTTGCCCAGAGACTGTAAGTTTCGTACGTTTATTAGGGTTTTATCCTTACAAATTCTAGGATCCACAATTACTCTGTGATTTTTCTGATACGTGCGATGTAGACTGCATTGATATTCACGGCATAGCCCCATCTATGTTTTATGATTTGAGCATATGTCTGAGGTCAAACGATGAATGTCATCGGCAAATCGTAAAGTCTTAATAGCAACATTTTATAGGGTTATTGATAATCATTTAAACTATCCACAGTCCTACTTACTTAGCTTAATATACCCAACCAAAACCACTCTGTATAATTAAACTAAATCAAATTGATAATGACAAATATTTTGTACAAAAAATACGTATATTTAATCATGTACAAAAATACAATTGTATGGCATGCGATTACGAATAATGTGAGATACAATTGATTACAATATCACAATATTACATAACACATATTACTCTTTTAAAAACCAGACCATTCCATATTTCCATCTACACATCTATACATCACAATTTTAAGAAAACATACCCAAATTTAACTTTGAATATTATGTTATTCTTGATTTACACAAAAATCGATTATTCTTTACACAAATCGATTACGTCTCAAATCACAATACAAAAGTATTTCTTAATCTGTAGTTTTTGGCGCTGCATCAATGTACGCCTTAACTTTGGGGATGGACTCAACATTCTGGACCAGCTTCTCGAAAATCGGATACTTTTCACCAAGGTCTGGCATTTGTAGCATCTTCTTTACATAATCGTATAAACCAGCGAACATAAAATCACCCCACGTTAGCTGGAAAAGAAAACGGCATCGATAAAAATCTAAGCTAGTATAATCTGATACAATGGGCGTAGATACTGCGTATAATGTATACGTCAGTCTTCAAAAACCTTACGACTTTGTTTGCAGTTTTTATATATAGGTAACATAATCTACAAGTAAATTATGTTTTGCCCCTTAAGGTCAAAAGCTGGGTCAGAAAGAACCATTCCTGAGTATTTCCCATAGTAAAAGTTCGGTAAAATTATACCTTTCCAAGAGCTATGTGTCCCTTATTCTCCTCGACGATGGAATTCAGCTTCTCCAACATGAATGGGTATTCGTTCTTCACACAGTCCTCATGTTTCTTGGTTTTTAATTTCTCATCTTCCTCGTAGTAAACAGATGCAGCAACTGTAAAAAATAAGTACTTTTGGCCGCAGTCTTCAGACACACTGTCTTATTACGTGTGGTGGATGAAAGCAAGCCTTTTAAAATACAGGTTATGCTCTTTCTGTTATATAGCATAAGAATGTGACGGATGTATATAAAACTGGCATTGGTAGACTTGCTTTACTGTGTCATGTAATAAGAGGGATAATTACTTAACCTAACGGTCTTTGTATTTCAATCGAGAAGTAATTCACCTTGCTACTTCTTAGCTAAGAGAAATATTTGGGTTCGAATCTTCAACGGAATTGAGGCTTGGACTGGTTTGGATGAAAGAATTATCATGAGGAAACTGTATCACGAACGTAGAGTACTTTAGTTTTTAGTTCCCGCATGGCTACCACACTCTAGTTAAATCTGCCCCCAAACATCTACCGATGTGTTCGAGAAATAGCACATGAGAAACAGTTTTCTTCTATGCTTTGTCTGCTTACCACCGTCGACCACATCACTGACCGAGGTGAGAAAATAAAAGGAATACAACTTACGTGCGCGAATGTCATTAAGGAATTCTACATTCTGATCAATTTGGAAGTCCTCCTCTAGGTCGGCACCAGCGATGCCGTACTTCCGTCCCAGGTAGCGAGAGATGGCGATACTCTGCGCGTATTGCTTGCCGTCTACCTCAAGGACCGGCATTTGCCTGAAGATCATCTCTGGAATAAGGCAGATGATCATAAAATATTACCTATTTCACTTTTTTCACTACTGGAAGTAAATTTTGTGATGAAATGGAACTAGGATCAATTCGCAATATTGCGAAAGTTGAATTTACACTCGGAACTCATTTATTCCGTTTAGGCTCTACCACCGGTACGGAATACACTTATACTAAGAAGACTCCGGCAAGAAATTCAGCAAGGCTTCGTTCTTTTATGGTTGAAATCATAATACAGCTCTGTGGTAGTTACGTCGAATGAAGCGACTGAAGTCGTGGACTCGAATTGTACAAAGCGCTCTACCCTAGTAAAACCCAGGTATTAAATACACCCGCCACTCTCTTGCGTCTTATGACAAAAAGAGCCGGAGCTAACTCACGTAGGTAAGTAATTACACAGTATTTTTGTCAATAACAACAGTTTCAAAGTCTGATCTAATATACATATATTTATTCTCAATGACACGAGACAATTGAATAACGACTCCATATATTTTTGTGGATAACCCATGGAGAATTGAATGAGTTAACCATATCACGCCGCAGATCGTGGGTTCCCATGCAGAAAAAATTGTGTGCATGAACACATGTCTGTTTGTCCTGAATCTGGTTGTTATCTACATAAGTAAATATGTATTTAGAAAAAAAATGTAGATAAGTATATCAGTTATTTGGTTTCCATCTGCTTAGTTTGGGATTATTCATATAGGTATATCCATGTGTAAATGAATGGCATGTAGTTAAGTTTTTCGTTGGCAACAATTGCGTGTTGTTATCGGTAAGACTATAATTTAAGTGTTGTATAATTAATCTAAACTTGTGTTGAAAAGATTAACTAATTGTTCAGAATCAGAATCAGAATCAGAAATCATTTATTGCATAAATTGTACAGAATGAAGGTGTTAAATTTTACATTTCATAAGTATCAACAATCTCGTCCACATTGAACATGCAATATTAATTGTCGTTTATTTGAATTTATATTTGTACTATTTAATAAACTAGTTACATAATTCACAATAGATGTAATTAACAAATTTTCCTTAATAATATGATATAATTTTAGTTGATATGAGTATAAAAAAAAAAAACACACAAATGGAATGATAATTTTAAGCTATTACATAATTTAGTTTGTCTATTTGTTGACTTTATTGCCAGCTCTTGTCAGCAAACCAGCGGGTATTAGAGCAGCTATGCTATTTTTTAATGTTTCATTCGTCGACGCGACGAGCACGTGCAACTATGCCGCGATAATTGCGATTGATTATAATTATCATTCTTATCTAGTGGTATTTTATTTATCCATTAAAGATCAATACAAGTGCATCAACGAAACGTAACGTATTGTACTAAAACCTGATATAAAATGGACGAATGTGTCTGACTATAACTAGAATTTGATTTCCGAACGATACTAGAACATAAAATATAACTTGACACTGGCAAAATACACAAACCGTGTGATGTTAAAACAAAAAACACATAAATACTTACTAGGTTTGTATTCAGGCCATTTCTCGTCTTCCACCCGATAGTCTTCGAACTCTTCGCCTCCATAAGCCAGCAGCAGTCGACAGCTCTCACCCAGCGCCTTGACGGTGAAGTAGTAAAACACTGTCTTGGGCATATTTCTGGAATGTTCCATTATGATGAGTTAAGTGCATTGGATAACACTATTCATACTATCATAGTTATTGGATCCATTGAAATATTGTCAAAATATTAAAAAAAATTGGGGTCATCCATTAATAACATTTTAGCAGCATTTATAAACGATCGACAATAGGCGGAGTAATTAATATAGCATACATAATTATACAGTTGAATTGAGAACCTCCTACTTTTCTTGAGGTCAGTTAAAAAATGCAGATTACTGGAGAAACTGCTCCTATTTTATTATTATTAATTTAATAAAAAAAAAAAGTTTACATTACATCGCGATTGAAGCTATATATACATACGTATGTAAACCATGCTGTATACTGTACTTGTAC
This sequence comes from Tethea ocularis, assembly GCA_963555595.1. Lineage (NCBI taxonomy): Eukaryota > Metazoa > Arthropoda > Insecta > Lepidoptera > Drepanidae > Tethea > Tethea ocularis. The sequence goes on from OY741970.1 coordinate 9,207,784, forward strand.
TTTTTGGAGGCCTGAAATAAACCAACCAAATACCTATTAGGTACGTTTGTTATAGTAGCTGTATCTACTGAATCATTACCATATCAGCCGAAAGACATCCACTGCTGGACAAAGGCCTCCGCCAAGGATCTCCACGATGACTGGTCTTCTACTGACTGCCGGCTCGAAAAACAAACCATTCTATCCGGTGTATAACAACTTTAAATTATCCTTTGCCTGACTATTATCAATTGGTTCGACAAATATTAACTAAACAATAAATTAGTTTAAAATACTCAGGTACTTACCAAAATCAGTAAAACAAGAAAATATAAATTGGGTGCGTAGCAACTGCTGTGACGCACGACTGGTCGACACGAACTTGGAGTTAGCACTAAAAATAAAATAAAACTACTCGAACGGAACGAAATCAACCGGCAGACCCGGCACCCGAATGTTGAGGGACGACGCGAGCGTGTTTTATTAATCGTTGAATTAATAGATTAAGTTTTAAGAGGAGGCTCTCCGCAAATGTCTCCGTCCCTTAATAAACTGACGGAGACAAGCGAGACAGAAGAGACGCAATTTTAGTAAAAAATATGGTTTTATGTTTTTAAAAAAAACTAAGCCTTTTTTTAAAAAGTTAGAAAACTATTTCCTTTCTAATGGATTTCAGAATGTATGTTAATATTTTTCAAGTTATTTGGATGGCCCGAACAATAAAAAATGCATTCTTAGTTTTAAAAAGGGGCATTTTCACATTTTTTTTCCTACGTTACTAATGAAAAATCCCAATTTTTAAAAATCTTTTGCCCGTCACATATTCTCTATATAGCATCGCCTTAATGTACGTGCAGTGCACACGGTGTCGTTCGTTCTTGTACGGAAGTAAGAAGACACGAATCGAAGAATAGGTATTCAAATATTTGGCAAATGAAATGACATAAATATGACGTGATGAAATTAATTCTCGATTATTATTGGTCGAAGACTCGAGACTATGTAGAATAAGTAAATGTGTATTTATTTTAAATTTTGTGACAATCCTTACATATCTATTTATCAACGTGTAAACAGCGTAGTACTTGCACAAGTGGCGGCCGTTACCTCACCCGCGCCTCGCGCGCCGCGCCTCTCGCCTCTTGTGTATCATAGATTGTTGTGTATGTCCCGCGTGCTCCCGCGCCTAAAGTCTGCTCAGACAGACGTCATATTGATAAGCTGCCTTTACAACCGTTGTCATGGAGACTTATTTTATTATTACTCGTTGTCATGGACAATCCCGCGTAGCGCGTAGCCAGTCTGCTAAATTTTAATGACGTTCAGTTCCACAGTTACTTAGCTACAGCTTAGATATAAGCTACGGTAATATACAAGCTGATAGGCGAGCTGTATGCTCAGACCAATAAAAAACATGTATACCTAAGTCTATAGCCGTATGCTTGTATTGTTACCTAAGTAGCTCGTAGTATGAAAGAGAAGTAAACGATTCACATTGTGTTTTATGTGTGTAACGCAACTGTGTTTAGTGCAACTGCGGTCCTATTGCAGTTGGTAATTAACCAACTATGTAAACAGCATATCAATCTTGCGCTCAATAGAACTAAATGCATTTAATGTAGCTAACGGTAGTGATGTCAGTGTAGCGTAATTATTGTAAGCAGAGAAAGTTGTATTGTAACCATATTGTAACTAATATTTTTCTGTCACTTGTCTGTCACTAACATCATAAAAAAGGTACTGTTTCATTTTCTAAAATATGAACTTATTATTAGCAGTACAAGTTGAAAGGACAGCAACTCGAGAGGTAACTACCTACCGAAATGTACCTATGCAATTATTATCGGCAGCTAAACGCAATTAAAATCGAAATTGAGTGATGCGTGGTGCCATCTAGTTGATTTAATTGACAACTTATTAGCACATTTATGTTAAAAATCTATTTATTCTAAATCATATTTTCCTTTTGAAAGCGCAATATCGCCGAGGTATTCTGACCCTGTTAGCGATGACCTCTATAAAATGCATGTATGTACCGTATTTAGGGTTCTATAACCTGACCCACAACTAGGGCATGCAATTATCCGCCTCATTTTACGATCCGGATATTTCGGATACTTCCAGTTCACTATCCGAATAAATCCGGATAATATGGATAATTCGGATACCCCCTTAGAAATGGGTAAATCAATCAGTCAACTTAAAAATATGTCTTTAATTAACATTTTTAAACACGCACGCCGCCCAACGAAATGCTCAACAGATCTCAAAGTCTTTAACTCGCGAAGTCGCGACACACGCCAATTTAAAACCGTTAGTATTAAAGAGGCCATTGAGCAGAATAAAGGCTCTAAAGTGTTCGCAAGAGATCTGTCTGTTGGGCAGAGCCACCTGACGAAGCTGAAGACTGAGGGTGGCAGAATCATCACATCAAACATGTCGGCTAACCCAACACTATACTGAAGATATCCCGGACGTCAGCCTGTACGAGATTAGAATGGCTCTCAAACAACTCAAGAACAACAAGGCGCCAGGTGATGATGGAATTACAGCTGAACTTCTGAAGGTACACCGATCCTCAGGGCCCTTCAGAAACTATTTAATTCCGTCATACTCAAAGGCCGGACGCCGCAAGCATGGCACAGAAGTGTGGTGGTGCTCTTCTTCAAAAAGGGAGATAATTCCCTATTCAAGAATTACAGACCCATCACACTGCTGAGCCATGTTTACAAATTGTTCTCGAGAGTCATTACAAACCGTCTCGCATGCAGGTTTGACGACTTCCAGCATAGACCACATACACATGCGGCGACAAGTTATACAGAAGACCGAGGAGTATAACCAGCCATTATGCTTAGCGTTTGTCGACTATGAGAAAGCCTTTGATTCGATTGAAACCTACTAGGCCGTGCTGAGGTCTCTTCAAAGGTGCCAAATCGAATACCGGTATATTGAGGTGTTAAAGTGTTTGTATGAGATCGCCACCATTTTGGTCCGTCTCCAGGACCAGAACTCGAAACCTATCCAATTGCAGCGAGGCGTGAGACAGGGAGACGTGATATATCCGAAACTGTTCACCGCTGCACTGGAAGACGTCTTCAAACTTCTGGACTGGAATGGATTTGGCATCAATGTCAATAGCGAGTACATCACTCACCTTCGATTTGCCGATGATATAGTAGTCATGGTTGAGACCTTGGAAGACCTCAGTACAATGCTCGATGACCTCAGCAGAGTCTCTCAACAAGTGAGTCTAAAAATGAACATGGATAAGACGAAAATCATGACGAACGTCCATGTTGCACTCAAGTAAACGTTGGGAATTCTGCACTCGAAGTTGTAGAGGACTATATTTACCTAGGACAGACCATCCAACTAGGTAGGTCCAACTTCGAGAAAGAGGTCAATCGTCGAATCCAACTCGGCTGAGCAGCGTTCGGGAAGCTACGTAATATCTTCTCGTCTCAAATACCGCAGTGTCTCAAGTCGAAAGTCTTCGACCAGTGTGTGTTGCCAGTGATAGCTTACGGAGCAGAGACGTGGTCGCTTACGATGGGTCTTATCAGAAGGCTGAAGGTCACCCAAAGAGCAATGGAGAGGGTTATGCTCGGAGTTTCCCTGCGAGATCAAATCAGAAATGATGAGATCCGCAGGCGAACCAAAGTAACCGATATAGCCCGAAAAATTGCCAAACTTAAGTGGCAGTGGGCGGGGCACATCGCTCGTAGAACCGACGGCCGCTGGGGTAGAAGGGTTCTCGAGTGGCGACCACGAACCGGAAGACTCAGCGTGGGCAGGCCAAGATGGACCGATGAACCGATACCCGCTGGATGCGGGTAGCGCAAGACCGGCCATCGTGGAGATCCTTAGGGGAGGCTTTTGTCCAGCAGTGGACGTCTTTCAGCTCTGACATGATGACGATGTAAAATGTTGTAATATTTGAGTGATTTTGATGTAATCCAATTAAAAATTAGTATGCTATATTAATAAAGTAACTATTCATTTTATTCGTTTTATCCGGATAGTAAATCGAATAATATCCGAATATTAAAATCGACGGATATCCGGATAATTCGGATATCCGAATATCCGGATAGCATGCCCTACCCACAACACAAATACCTATTGAGATGAGACGAGCCACACAGAAAAGAAATACTTTTTACTATACAGAATGTTTTGGTAGGCCGAAAAGGCAATGAAGGAGTCATAAACAAATATTTTCGAATGGAAAACAAAACTAAATATTTCATACAAATTTATGAGAAATATCGCAAAATAACGTAAGTGTAATGAGTACAAAATCATTCTGTACTTATAATTAAACGAAAACTAATTAATAATGAAATTATAAAACATTTTGTTTATAATAAAAGTTTACTAAATATTTAGTACAAAATAATATCATGTACAAAAATACAATTGTACGGCATGCGATTACGAATAATGTGAGATAATACAATTAATACAAGAACAACATAATACGTAATCCGTGTTTTCCATTCCTTATTTCCATCTATACATCACTGAGATTTTGCTTATTTCGAAAACATACCCAAATTCAACTTTGAATTTATGTGTTTAATCTTGATTTCCACGAAAATCGCTTCCTTACATAAATCGATTACACCTCGCATCACAATATTAGAATATAATGAAAACTCTGGATCAAAGTATTTCTTATATTGTAGTTGGTGGCGCAGCATCAATATATGCCTTAACTTTGGGGATGGAATGAACATTCTGGACCAGCTTTTCGAAGATCGGATACTTATCACCGAGGTCTGGCATTTGAAGCATCATCTTTAAGTATTCATATATTCCAGCGAAAACAAAATCACCCCACGTTAGCTGGAAAAGAAAAGGGCATCGATAAATATCTGTAGCTAGTACAACGACAAAATAGGCGTACCGATGAAATTTTAAAACTTATTAACACCATCTTGATTCTACCACCGGTTCGGAATAACTGAGAAGACTCCTGCCAGAAACTGCTTTGGAAATAATCGTAATTCCATCTATATGCAGCTGGTAATCAGGGGCGTAGCTACCGCCGTATCTGCCGTATCAATTATACGGGGCCCCGGGTCACAGAGGGCCCCGACGTGCGTCATAGAGGCAAAAGCATTAGAAAAACCAAAGTCATCATCAGCTATAATAAATCAGTTTGCCGAAAAAAAGGCAAGGAGAATGTATATTTAATTTGAATTGTTTGTAAAAAAAAAAAACTTTAATTTTATGCAAACATTTTTTTTTTCTTAATAATCTTTACCATTCATAAGGGCCCCAAACATTTTTTTATACGGGGCCCCGCAGGGCTACGCTACGCCACTGCTGGTAATTTAGATGTCCATTCCTAAATACTTTAGCAAAAGCAGATAATACAAGATTTCATCTAAATATTCTAAAAACTATAAAAGGAAAAGGTGTCTGGTTTCATGGGTTCGCCTGCGAATCTCATCATTTCTGATTCGATCTCGCAGGGAAACTCCGAGCATAGCTCTCTCCATTGCTCTTTGCTTTGGGTGACCTTGAGCCTTCTTATGAGGCCCGTCGTGAGCAACCACGTCCAGCGATCTATTAATCATTAATTATTATTTTAAACATTTTTTTGTATAGGACTGTAAACAGTACCGGCGTAAAGGGGCCAGATGTAAAGGGGCGCCAGGCCCACCTTTATTTCCAGTCGCTCATGAGCGAGTCCTGCTATCTCGAGTCTAAATAAATTCTCAAGTCTAAAGATATAATGGCTTAAAATCCCTTTTGTTGGCGGGAGAAGGGGGGTTATCACATCTCGCCCAGGGTGCTGGTAGAGCTAAAACCGGCACTGACTGTAAATTACAGTAAAATTATATGTACCTTTCCAAGAGCTATGTGTCCCTTGTTCTCCACGACGATGGAATTCAGCTTCTCCAACATGAATGGGTAATTGTTCTTCACATATTCCTCATGTTTCTTGACTTTCGAGTTCTCATCTTTCTCGTAGTGAACAGATGCGGATACTGTTAACAAACAGAGATGTGAAAAATACGTAGTGGAGTGTATTTTATATACTAAATCCAAAGTTTGATAAAAAATATATTATTTTTTTACCAATTGGGTTTTCCGACCAATTCCACTAACTAGTTTTGATTAGATTACAATTGGATCGCAGCTGAATACCGACTTTTGCACGGTTTCGTATTCTACTAATAATCAGACAACGATCGAGATCCAATAATGGTTGAGTTAAAGTTGACGTTCCAATTCAATTCTTATTTTACTAAAAATGGTATTCCACTAAATAAACAAAACCTAACCACGATTGCATTATAATTACTATAATACATTAGAATATATTGTAATCGTTGTTGCCCTTGACAACTGAAACAATTCTAATCCAATCAAAGTGAAAAATGTTTAGTGGAATACCACTTGATCGAACGTCAACTTTAACTCAACCATAATTGGACAGATGTCGTCATTCAGCTGCGATCCAATTTTATTGTAATCTAATCAAAATTTTGTTAGTTGAATTGGCCCCCGGTCTTATTACGTGTGGTTGTTTAAAGCAAGTCTTGTTCTTTCTGTTATATGGCATAACAAAGTGACGAATGTATTTAATCTAGATTTCCCTACCTTTTCAATGAAATTATCGTGAGGAAACCATAACACGATGGTAGGGTAACGTTTAGTATCCGATTGGCTATCAACTTCTCGTAAATAATCTGCCACCAAGCATCTACCGATGTTCTGGAAATAGCACATGAGAATCAGTTCTCTTTTATGCTTTATCCTTACCACCTTCGACCTCATCATCACTGACCGTGGTGATAAAATAATAGGAATAGAACTTACGTGCGCGAATATCATTAAGGAATTCTACATTCTGGTCGATTAAGAAGTCTTCCTCTATGTCGGCACCAGCGACGCCGTACTTGCGTCCCAGGTAGCGGGCAATAGCGAAACTCTGCGCGTACTGTTTGCCGTCTATCTCGAGGACCGGCATTTGCCCGAAGAGCATCTCTGGAATAAAGCAAATTATCATAAAATATTTACCTACTTCACTTTGTTAGTACTGGGTGGAAATTTTGAGATAAATCGAATTAGGACCAACTCGCAATATTGCGAAAATAGTTGAACTCAAACGCAAAACTCATGTATTCAGTATAGGTCCATAAGGCACTTATGGACCCAAACTGTCGGTTCGGAATGCACTTAAACAAAGAAGACTCAAAAAAATCTCCGGAAATACTTTTTTCTTTTGTCGTTGTAATGATGATACAGCTGTGTGGTATTTACTTCGAAAGCTTTGAAGTCGTGTGCTCGAATCATACAAAGCGCTTCAGCTTTTTGGAGCGGACAAACAAGACAAGCAAGTAACTCAATGCATGTGAGATGGCCTAAAGCGAATCTAGTAAAACCGAGGTATTAGATACACCCGTCACTTTCTTGCGTCTTATAACAGAAAGATGCAGAAAGCTCTTATAGCCTGGCTTATAAAATACTTACTTTAAACCATCTCATGTAGGTAATACACTAAAGCCATATTTAAAACACTTTTACGGCCCACTCTTGTCACTTATGATCGCGTCTGAGGCGCTTTCTCTAATCACGGTTTTACAAATACAATAACAAATTTAACTTTTATTTTATGTCATCAACTTTTGGTTTTAAATTCAATTAATTTAATGTAATTTTCTTTTTTTATCGCATGCCGTGGCAGCATGATCCAATGATCTAAAGAAATAATAAAAAAAAATACAGCAGGATTTTTGTCAATAACAATAATGTTTCATACGTAGTCTAGTACTTAGATTAGTCTAGATCAAATACTCGTATATTCTCAATGGCAATGTACAGTCAATTGAATAACGACTCTATTTCTGAATTATCTTTTTATTCAATTTGGCGGACCAATTGACGTGATTGGTTATGTATAACATTACCCATCACGTCGGTGTCACGTCGAAGGTTCGATTCCCATGCACAATAAACATTTGAGGGGCATATTCACGATTTTTTTCTGACGTTACTAATGAAAAATCCCATTTTTAGAAAACTTATTCCTCGTCACATTTTCTCTAGTTTAACATATATTTTTTTTAAATTTGAGCTGGCCTGTTTCAAAAAACTCTTTCACTAATAGGAAGCTACACTATCCCCGAAGGTTATAGGCCATTTGTTATCCTATCCCGGGAACGCGAGTGAAACGGTTAATTTTAAATAATTTTATAAATTATTAATACACTCATTCATTATATCCTAAAAATAACTACTTACCTTGTTTTTACATTGTTATCAGCTGTAATAAGGGTTTTTATTTATATATAATATCATTAGTTTAAATTAAATGAAATATTAAATTAAACTACAAAATCTATTCTATATACAGAGTAACTATAAATAATAAATCGCATTTAAATCGCCGCCTGCAGGCAGGGTTCCCAAAAAGCTGGTAACGTTACCTCGTTGAATTGCAAGGCTGATGCTGCTGGACAGCTCCCTAACCAAACTGCGAGCATCTTGACCCCAACTACCCATAGTTTCGACCACAAACGGAAGAAATATTATGTATAACTATCCCATAACAATACTCAAGCTAAACTATTCCATAACATTTTTTTATTCACGATAACAATAACATAAGTTCCATTATTAATAACAAACGTCCTGTTTTATTGAAACCTGTTATCAAAACAGTGGAACAATGTTATCAGTAACCCGACGTTGTTATGTTGCCACTTGACGGTTTATCAGTTCGCGTTGAAAGCCTACTTTTGTATCTTATCGTATGAATAGTAACCTTGTGATGAAACGGAAAACAACTTTTATTTTATCATTATTTATGTTCTATGAATGAATTTATTGACTCTGTCCCTTACTAAACTGCTATGCCATTCTGAAAAAGGTTAATCATCTCGACAGTCATATCGCAAGTCACACTCTCTTCGATTCTCTCTTGTTATTATTTCGGAATTCTTAAGTTTTAAGTCTGACCGGGATCGAGAGAGGCGAGGGGCTATCTTAGTAAAAAAAACCGGACAAGTGCGAGTCTGACTCGCGCAGCGAGGGTTCCATACAAACTTAACTTTGTAAATGAGTGTAACCAAAGAATAAATAATATACTACGTACTAGTGTAACTAAATATGTATGCTTTTCGCAATTTTTCCTGAATCTGTGCTATAAGGCGTTGCTTCGTACCAAATTTCAAGATTCTGAGTTCACGGGAAGTAGGTACGAACCCTGTAGGTTTTGATTCCCATGCGAGTGTCGAAAAGTTGCAGCATAAACGGCTGTATCATTTGATTGCGTTGGTTTAGAAGTTTGATTTTTACACAGCTCCAAGGGACAGTAGACCTGAGTATTTGATACGAATTTCAGCTTGATACCTCCACGCGTTCCAGAGAAAAAGGGTCTTGACAGACAGACAGACGGACAACAAAGTGATCCTATAAGGGATCCGTTATTTCCTTTTGAGGTACGGAACCCTAAAAACGTAAAAAACAATTATTTCGCGGCTAAGCTTAATATATACTTACTAGGTTTGTATTCAGGCCATTTCTCACGTTCCACCCGACAGTCTTCGAACTCCTCGCCCCCGTAAGCCAGCAGCAGTCGCCCGCTCTCACCCAGCGCCTTGATGGGGAAGTAGTAGAACACTGTCTTCGGCATCTTTCTGGAATATTCCATTATCATCCGTCAAATGTGGACCAAACTATTAAATTATACTGACATAATACGAGTTAAATATAATCATATATTTATAAAAATATATAATATAATTGGTTATATATATACATAATATATAATACAATATTATATATAAGTATCACAATTATTGGATATTGTTTCCGGAAAATGTTAGATGATGGATGATTTTTAACAACTTTTAAAGCCCTAAAATACGTGTAGGTATTTTTTTGGTACTAAGTGTTTTTAAATATTTTCAAAGTTCTGAAAAAATATCGTATAATTCATGAAAAGATCGACGAAAAATTCAAAGTCTGGGACCTCCAGAATCATGTATTGAATCCATGGAATCAATTTACGGAAGGCTGTCGCTTACACCCGGTATATACTAGCTGTTCCCCGTGGCTTCACTCACACCTTCGCGAATAATGTAGCTTCCTACTAGTGAAATAATTTTTCAAATCGGACCAATAACTCCGGAGATTAGCGCGTTCAAACAAACAAACTCTTCAGCTATAGATATAGATAGATAGATATAAGTGCTTAGATAACTAATAACCTTGAGGTTTTTCTTATTGATAGACAATTCACTTCCTAGTTATATATACCTGTAGGAAATTATACACGGAATGTTTAAAAAAACACTGAATTTAAAAAAAATATGTAAGGGACATTGACCTATTTGGCCGACGCGACACACGCATTATTTATAGACACCCAAAGAGGAAACGCTTCCCGGGAACTTTACCGATGATCGTATCGTATTTAGATTGTATTGTATTGTATTGTATTCTGTATATTTATTATACTAACATAAATAATGTTAAAGGCTGCAGAAAGGTCTTGAGAATGCCATACATTATACATATTTCTTTCATCTATACTAATATTATAAAGAGGAAAGATTTTTGATTTGTTTGTATATTTGTTTGTTTGCATTGAATAGGCTCCGAAACTACTGAACCGATTTGAAAAAATCTTTCACTAATTGGAAACTACATTATCCCCGAAGGTTATGCTACTTTTTATCCCGGGAACGCGAGTGAAACCGCGCGGAACAGCTAGTTTTAAATAAGTGGTTAGAAGTCGAAGCATCTCGTGACCAGAATAAGAACAAGGGGTCAGAGAATCAGCATTGCCATCCAACTTGCCAATGCCGCTAGTATTCTGGTAACGTTGCCTTCTGACATCGACTTTTTCATTTAGTTTAGTTAGTCCTTTTTATATAAGTAAGTAGTTTTTAATTTATTTTGTTATATGTCTATTGTTTGTTATTGTATATTTTTTTTATTTTTTTTTTGAAAGGACTAAATTTGATAGCCTCTGATGGCTGCTCCAACCTTACCGGACAATCGGCGAGCGCAGAGAGCTCTCAGCAGGTAACATTTAGGTAACCACGCCTGAGGGCACCCCCGAGTAGGGTACGAACCTCGGCTCAGGGCGTTACCGGGGAAAGGGGTTACCGGGGGAAGGGGCTTTTTATTATTATTGTAGTTAACAATAAATTACTTATTAACCTAATATTAAGGCTAGATCGTAATAATAATAGGGAACACCACCTAATGCGTACCCTGGGATACGGAAAAAAAAAAGTATAAATAAAGTGCTCCTCTGAAGTAACATCACCATATATGAGTCAAATAGATCATAAAATAAAATATGGGATCACCGGAAAATCACCTTTCCAACAAAAAGAAACATCCTTTGCAAAAGATGCCCTATATGAGAAACTCCTCTTATTTTGTAATTTTTAAATGATTAAAAAAGAAGTTTAAAATACTTAGTACTGATCATTTGTAATCTGAGTTACTGACAATGAGAAATTGAAGGAAACTTCAATACGTAAACCATGTTCTCATTGATAAATAGGTACCTACATAATAATTATGATTGTGTATTATGGACTAGTTGGCGGCCTTCAATTAAATAAATAAATAAACCGACCAAATGTAACACTACCTAGATAACTTTCTACTTTGTTTTTCGAGCCGGTATCGAAAAACAAACCATTCTATCCGGTATGCAAATTTACGAATCCTTTGCCTGACAATAATTGATCAATTGGTTCGACAAACATTTAACTAAACAATAAAGTTTAAAATACTCAGCTACTTACCAAATTCAATAAACAGGAGAATGTATTATGATCGTAACAACTAACTGGCAATACACACGACACGACTCGTCGACACGAACTTGTAGTTTGTACTAAAAATACAATTACTTGAAACCAACCGGCAAGAGAAACCAGTCAACCAACGCACTATACACAAAGAGTAATATAAAAACCGGCCAAGTGCGAGTCGGACTCGTGCACGAGGGGTTCCGTACCATTGCATAGTATAAAATGAGGTCGTTTCCGCTGTCTTTTCGTTGTCCGCGTAAGGGTGTTATAGCCACAACAAAAAAAAAAAAAAGCTGTCTGTTCGCTCAGATATTTTAAAATACTCAACGGATTTGCAATAGATAGAGTGATTCAAGAAGATGGTTTATATCTATAATACATGCATATTATGGTACAGAAAAGCCGAGAAATTCAAAGATTTGTACACCCGTACGAAGCTAGGGCGGGTCGCTAGTTATCTATAAAAACGAAAAAAAAACATGTCTGTTGAATGGGAGCCACCATAAATATTTACTTTATTCTGTTTTATAGTACCTATTTTTTGTTATAGCGGCAACAGAAATATAACATCTGTGAAAATTTAAAATGTCTAACTATCACGGTTTATGAGATACAGTCTGGTGACAGACGGACAGACACAGACAGACAGCGGAGTCTTAGTAACAGGGTCCCGTTTTACCCTTTAGTACGGAACCCTAATAAGACCTATATAGGAGACAAAACCACACGCGACGAACCAGCGGCGTAGCTAGGTAACCAAAGGCCCTGGTGCATGAAAAAAACTAGGGCCCTAGCCTAGGGCTTTATTAATATCATGTCGTGACTTTTGGGCATATCTAGCGACCCTAATTTGTGTGACGTGGCAACGCAACACTATTTCCAATGACCACGACGACGCCGTCCGACGATAACTTTGGCCACATCGCATGGCCGACTTTCAAAAATAACGGAGCGAAATCTATCATTTTAGAAATCAGCTGTGTACTAAAAAAAACTTAATTATCACGTTCGCCCCGTTATTTTTGAATGTCGCCCATTCTACCGGTAACGTTATTTTTCTTAATTTTTTTGTACTTCTATCGAAGTATTATTCCATTTTATGGGTCCTTGGGGGTCCGAGGCTGGCCGATTTTCTCGAACATTATCTTCAAAATTAATTGAGGTCACAGGGGACCGGCGGGCGGGGAGCTTTTTCCGCCATCGCGTTAGCTTGGCCATAAAAAGAGGGAACGCTGCCAGCCTTCTGGGAACCTTGCCGTTGATTGGCAGCAGCGGCCGCCTCCAGGATTTTTTTTATATATAGTTTGTATATTTGTTGTAAATAATTGTAAATGTTATATATTATAGAATAAATATAAGTATACATTCCACTTTTGACCTCTCGTTTCGTTTTGTTTCTCGAGTAACGATACTAGAGGGAGGGAGTTTTGTACAGAAGTAGAAATATGTTGGGAATATCCTGTATTCTTTAAAATTAGTTGCCATGGCTAAAGTCGTGTGCAACGTATTTTATTATATTCCAAAGGTGGTTCAATACGAGGTTTGCTGGTCAGGGTCCGAGGGTCCCCTGAGCTTGGGGGGCCCTTGTGTACGGCACAGTCTAGCACTTTATTAGTAGCTACGCCACTGCGCAGAACGTTGAGGGACGCGAAACGCGACCCTGGCCTGTGATAGCACAGCATATAGGTATGTATTATTGCTATAATACGTCTGTGATGGGCTATAGCCTTGAGCAATCGTTGCAGGTATCTCGGGCACTCAGGTAACACGTCTCCAAACCGCAGGTAGTTTGGTTATTTATAACAAGCTTTTGCCCGTAACTTTGTCCGCGTGGAAGTTCGGAAAGATAGATGAACTTTAGTGCCACCGCTCCGACAACTTTCGCGTCTCTAGCACGGAACATTTTTACTCCTAGCGGAGGTCTCTAGTATTATAGCGTTACTAGCTTTCACCCCGCGGTTTCACCCGCGTTCCCGAGGTGTCTTATGTTTGTTTTTGTGTCCACATGCACTATTACTTAAGTTCCTTTGTGGGAAGGAGTGAATACAGTGAAACACGACAATTCCTTTCAAATATATATTCGCGACTAACTTGTATCGCATTAAGGGTATATACCTTCGATTGGAGCGCGAAATTCAAATTTTATGACGTTTTTTACTAATTGCAGCTCAGTTATAGGTCGTAAGTTAACAACATGTTATTTACGAGAAAAATGGTAGTATATTTACTGATGATTAACAAAAGAAATCATCAACATATTCCTCCGGTGTTTTCTTCTCAGTTCAAGTGTATTCCGAACCGGTAGTAGAGTCTATTGTAAAACTGTAACTTTTGACATTCATAAGTGCCTTATTAGGGCCTAAACTGAATAAATGAGTTTTGATTTTGATGAATTTGAAGCGAAGGTTTCACCTTAACAAAATGCTATGAAAGCAACCCGGGGGGGCACAGCCGCTGTACTATATATAACATACTTATGTTTTTGTGTGTCTATACATGTTTTCCCAGGATAAATAGTAGCTTATATGTTATTCCAGGGTATGATCTATCTATGTGCCAAGTTTCATCCAAATCCGTTCAGTAGTTTTTACGTGAAAGAGTAACAAACATACATCCATACTCACAAACTAGGTAGGATGATCTATGGCTGGCGTGGATGTGGGAAAAACAACATAACATTGAGCTACGTTACACATGTACCTACGATTTCTCTACAATGCAAATAAAGTAAGTATAAGGTATGTAAAAAAAACTTTTAACAAAAAATAGAACCGACTTCAAAACACTAAAAAGCATAAAATAACCATGTAGGATTTCTAATCAACCTGACACTATTTTGAATTACTTGGGTGGATTAAGAACTAAAGTCTGAAATAAAAGATTTAGCTAAGTACTTACATACTTGTATAAAGATCTTTTTATTCGTAAACCAGAATCACTTCATAAAATACCAAAGTATCAATTTATCATAACAATAACATAAAATTAGACCAGTTTGAATTTTTAAGGGTTATTTTGTGCATACATTTAAACCTAGGAAATTAAAACGCACCAAATATTTGTTAAAAATTCAAACTGTGGATGCGCCTTAAATCTAAATCGGAGTTAAAAGTTATATATGGATGCAGGAGCGTTGTCTATGAAAGCCTTGACCCTTGGAAGCGTCAGAACATTGTCTATGAGCTGCTGGAAGGCAGGGTACTTGACTTCGAGGTCAGGGAACGCCATCGTAGTTTTGAGGTAGTCGAAGATACCTGCTAGGATAAAGTCGCCCCAGGATAGCTGAAAGCAAAAATAAAATTAATGTATGTTATAAATATGGCCTCTAACTTGTTTCATATCACTATATCTCTTTCTAATGAGAAATATAAGAAAGGGATGCAAGATATTTTAGTCCTGTCAGATTAGTCCGATCACTTATGCGCGATCTTTATTGGTCACGACTATTTTCCCGTAGGTATATTACGACGGCATGGACTAAACTGACAGCATTAAAAATGTTCTATCTTATTTCAATAAGGTTTACATGAAAGAGAGGTGACTTGCCTAATATTAGTCAAGTTCGTTAACAACAGAATCGGCACCAATATCACAATGTAACTTGACCTATCTATACTAATAATGAAGGTGAAGAGTTTGTTTGTTTGAACGCGCTAATCTCCGGAGTTACTGGTCTGATTCGAAAAATTATTTCTCTAAATAGGAAGCTACATTAACCCCAAAGGTAATTTTTTATCCTGGGAACTCGAGTGAAACCGCAGGGAACTGCTAGTAACATATATTTGTAAAAAAAATAAGTACTGTGTAATACTGTGTCTATGTAATCCAAACCCAAGGTGTAAAAAATGACCTACAAAATTCATGCGGATCGCGGGAAAAACTACGAAGCTATACAAAGATACAATACAAATGTATCAGTTATCTGGTTTCCATAGTACAAGCTCTGCTTAGTTTGGGATCAGATAACCGTGTGTGAAAAAATATCCCAGCATATTTATTTATTATTAAATATCAAGTATTGTGAAATACCGAAAATAAAAAAAATATTCTAAGACTTCAAAACAGTGTCAGGTTGATTAGAGTTCCTACATGGTTATTTTATGGTTTTTAGTGTTTTGAAGTCGGTTCTATTTTTTGTTAAAAGTTTTTATTTTTCAATTTTTAGTTTCTTATGTTTTATTTATACAAGCCAGTTGGCGCAGTTGGTTAAGACACTACCTGTAGCGCCGCTGGTCGTGGGTTCGATTCCCATCCAGGACAAACATTTGTGTGCATGAACATGTCTGTTTGTCCTGAGTCTGGGTGTAATTATCTATATAAGTATGTATTTACAAAAAAAAAGTAGTATATGTAGTATATTAGTTATCTGGTTTCCATAGTACAAGCTCTGCTTAGTTTGGGATCAGTTAACCATATGTGAAGAATGTCCCAGGAATGTCCCAGGATATTTATCACTGACCTAATATAAGCTATCGTTGTACTTTCCATCATCACAATAAATAATATAACTAACGGTCTAAAAGGTCCTATAATATTTAAAGAATTATCCCCTAACTGGAAGGTACAATACAACTCCTTAACGGTTAGGCCGTTAAGGAGTTGTACCTTCCATCATCAACTCAACAACGTAAATGATGACTACCAGACGCAAATATCTGAATAGCTTTAAAAAGTATATGAAAAACATTGTAAGTGCCTATAAAATTTTAAGAGTTCCCTCGATTTCTCCAGGATTTCATCATTAGACCCTGACCTGATGACCATGGGACCACCTGTAAAGTATACCCTTTCAAACGAAAAAATAATTTTCCAAATCGGTCCAGGCGTCTTCAAGTAATCGGGGCACATACATAAAAAAAATAAAAAAAAGATTCCGACGAATTGAGAACCTCCTCCTTTTTGAAGTCGTTTAACAAGAACTCAACGCACCTTTCCATTGGCAATGTGTCCCTTGTTCTCCGTGATGATGGCGCTTAGTTTCTCCAGCAAAACAGGGAAAGTGTTCTTCTTTAATTCTTCATATTTCTTCTCCTTGAGTTCCTTGTCGGACTCATAATACGCCATCGCCGCTTCTGTCAAATTATAAGAACTATATAAATATTATATACTAGCTTCCGCCACACAGTTTCACCCGCGTTCCCGAGAGATCTTTAGTTTTCCCGGGATAAAAAGTATCCTATGTGTTAATCCAGATTATAAACTATCCGTATTCTAAATTTCATCCAAATCCGTTCGGTAGTTTTTGCATGAAAGAGTAACATATATCCATCCATCCATACTCACAAACATACGCATTTATAATATTAGTGGGATTAGCTTTCGGCGAAGAAAAACCTCCAAAAGAAACCTTGGCACTACCACCCTCAAATTAAGTCTATCGCAAAAAGGGTGTATATTTGCCGTATGATTATGAACACCGTTAGTTTATAATCTATCTCGCGAGATTTCTAACTGTTGATATACAGTGTGTCCGGTCATGAACGAGCGATTTTTTTTTTTTTTTAAAGGACTAAGTTGGTAGCCTCAGATGGCTGCAACAACCTTACCGGACAAATCGGCGAGCGCAGAGGGCTCTCAGCCGGGAGAACGAGCGATATTTTAGGTACTTTTATTTGAACACATTTTATGGGACTTTTCTTAGGACCAACCCTGAAAACTCGGAAAGAAAATCAAATTTTGACCAAACAATTGGTATGTTTTGTATGAAAAGTTTTCTTTTTCGATTTTTCCGGGTTGGTCCTATGAAAAGTCCCATAAAATAGGCTGCCTATTAAAACGCCAACTTACTGTTGCGAATGTCATTGACGAACTCCATGTTCTGGTCAATTTCGAAGGATTCCTCATCATTGTCACCTGCAAGGCCGAATTTGCGTCCCAAGTACCGAGCGATGGCATTACTCTGAGCGTACTTCTTTCCATCGATTTCCAGCACCGGCACCTGGCCGAATGGAGTGTCTGAAATTAAAAAAATATACGTTAAGTAAGTACTATTTTTAAACGACTTCAAAAAGGAGGAGGTTCTCATTTCGTTGGAAATTACTCGAAGACGCCTGGACCGATATGGAAAATTCTTTTTTTGTTTGAAAGGGTACAGTTGGTGCCATGGTCTCATGGGGATCTGTTGGAATCCTGGAGAAATCGATGGAACACTTCAAATTTTATAGGCACTTACAATGTTTTTCATATACTTTTAAAAGCAATTCAGATATTTGCGTCTGTTAGTCATCATTTACGTTGCTGAGCTGATGATGGATGGAGTTGTAACTCCTTAACGGACAACGGTTAGGAGTTAGGGGATAATTCTTTCAATATTATAGGACCTTTTAGACCGTTAGTTATACCATTTGATGTAATGATGGAAGGTACAACGATAGCTTATACTAGGTCAGTGATAAAACATAAGAAACTAAAAATTTAAAAATAAAATACTTTAAACAAAAAATAGAACCGACTTCAAAACACTAAAAAGCATAAAATAACCATGTAGGTTCTATTTTTTGTTAAAAGTTTTTTATAAACGATGGAATTCAAACTCAAAATCAAAAAACCTTTATTTAGTTTAGGCCCTAATAAGGCATTTATGAAAAACAACTCTCATTGTATATCGTGATTCAAAAATCGAGGCCCGTTTGTAAAATAATATTTACCTATCAATCAATTGTCTTGTCATGATATTTGAACCAACTCTACACATCCGTAATTGGATAGGTCTTATCCTGATAATGGATTGCCATCTCGCTATCATCTTGCTGTCAAAATATTCCACAATTTTCGCGTATCAAGGAAGATATCGACTATCAAATTGTAGATACCATATTTCGGCGTCCACAGGCACACGCTCTCTTCGTGGTGGGCTTGGTATATAGAGTGTATTTATTTTCTGTGTAACCAAATGTTGCAGCTTCATTTGTACGGAGGATTTCTTTTTTATTAATGATTTTAAGGCGATGATAGCTCAGTGGTAGTGACGTCGGATGCCGAGACGAAGGTCCCGAGTTCGAATCCTACAATGAGCTTGAGCTTTCGGTGAAGGAAAACATCGTGAGGAAACCATAGCACGGTGGTAGGATACTTTGTAGTACCCGCCTGGCTGGCTACCACCCTCAAGTTGAAAATCTGTCGCCAAGCACCTTTCGGTATGTTCCGACAGCAGCACTTGAGAGCCAGTTTCTTTCTAGGCTCGGTGTGCTTACCATCATCGGCCACATCATCACTGACCATGAGATTGTGGTCAAATACAGGCCTATACATAGTAAAAAAAAAATGAACAGAACAATATTTATTTAGCTTTTAAAGCAAGTATTTACTACTTGCTTTAGTCCCAGGGACTTTGCTACATATAGTGTATAATTTACAGACTCTACCGCGTATTTTTTGTGATAATCGTAATGAACACCTTTACTGACAATAATCCAATGAAGCCCTCATATAACAACTATCTAACTGTAAACAAACTTTTAAAAGCAAATTGCTTTTAAAAGATACGAACTTTGAAGCGATGATAGCTCAGGGACCCTAGCACGTATCATAATCGTAACGAACACCATTACTGAAAATCATCCAAGGAGGCAGTACCGGCGTTAGGGTAGGGCGCGGTAGAGCGATCGCCCAGGGCGCCAGATGTAAAGGGGCGCCAGGCCCACCTTTATTTCCGGTCGCTAATGAGCGAGTCCTGCTATCTCGACTCTAAATAAATAAATTCTCAAGTCTAAAGATAAAATGGTTTAAAATCCCTTTTGTTGGCAAGAGAAGGGGGGGGGAGGGGTTATCACATCTCGCCCAGGGTGCTGGTAGAGCTAAAACCGGCACTGCAAGGAGGGCTCGACTAGGCCCACAAAATGGTCTTCGTCGTAGCGCGTCATTGGATGAAATCATTAATGGTGTTCATTACGATTAACACCAAAAGATACGCGATTTAGATTAAGATTAAAAAATATCCATCACTTTCTTTTGTCATATTTAAGAGAGAGTCAGGGTTTAAAACTGAGTTTTACAAGACACCGAGTCTTGTAAAACAAAGTATCTTTTTATTTTATAGTTTTATATTTATTGATTAAAATTAATTAAGTACATGGTTTCGTTCACTTTTAAGTTCATGTTTACATTAAACAAAGGCAAAGGTTATCAAAATATAGGTACTGATAGCGATATTTTTTTAATAAAATGTTTTAAATGGTTAAATTTTATCATGTTTACCTGTCTATAATCTAAATCGGTACCTATATAAAAAGAGAGTGTGACTGACTGACTGACAGATCTTACAACGCACAGCTCAAAATACAGGACGGATTGCGCTGGAATTTGGCATACCTACAGGTAACTATTATGATGTAGGTAACTAAACATCCGATAAGAAAGAATTTTTGAAAATTCAATCCCTAATGGGGTAAAATAGGGGATCGCGGGTGAAACCGCGGGGCGGAAATCTAGTTAATGATATGGCCCTAGGGCCCTATATAAAACCCAGCAGGGGTATTATCAACTTTAGAAAATAGCAAAGTACAGTCATTTGAATAAATCAATATTCCATTTTTTTTTACGACTAAGTAGATATCAGTATTTTATGGTTATTCATGTCTTGTTCTATCTAATCGCAATAATCTACACGAAAACATCCTGCAATGTGTTAGTTACGTAATTTAATTGCGATGATATAACATGAGGAACATAGCAACATCACCACGTGGCCGCTCGGCCGTCGCGATGGCAACACCAAATAAAATAACGAAATACCAGATTGTACCTACAAATTTTATTCATCTATTTATTGGCCTTGAATTTACGGATGCGTCGGCGTCGCACGTCGACTTTTAGAGGTCACACACACTACAACGTTGTGTGTGTCCTCACTAATTGTGGCTGAAAAGTATTCAGCTGTTTTTCTCTATTGCTAGGATTAGACATAAAAAAAAACAAAAATGTAGCGCCACGAGCAACTGAAGTGAAGCTACTAATTTATCTATGTGCGAATACATTTATTGAGGTTTTGTGTCCCAAGAAAGCATAACCCTAAAACCGTTGAACGGATCGCAATGAAATTATTTTATAGATGTAGAAGGATAAAGGCACAGATTAAATAGGCTACTTTTAATCGTGGGAATGCGGCCTTGTGGGTGATACCGCGGGGGACAGCTAATAAAAAATGGTAGGTCCCTTGAGACTATTTCTTTGATAAAAAGTAGGCTATGTGTTAATCCAGGGTGTCAGTTACCTCCATACAAAATTTCATCAAAATTGATCCAGCCGTTTGAGCGTGATGAAGTAACAAACATACACACTCACAAACGTTCGCATTTATAATACCTATTAGTAGGATACTAGTTGAACCACTGACTCTAGACCGGTAGCACGATTTTTTTAAATCACATGGGCTGTTATCAATAAAAATGAAGCCGAAGCCAGCCGAAAAAAATGAAGTCACAATGCAGTCAGTATTTCAAAACAAAACTTTCATTATAACTTTTATTTTCTGTTGATTATTATTACTTTACAGCTGTAGTTTGATTTCCTTTTTTATTTTATTTTTTATTGTAAATAATTTATGGTTATAAGTAATACTTTTTTTTTCCTTTAACTACGTATATTAATTATTTTGGTTATCTACTTTATTGTGGTAACTCATGTTATCTTGTTTCCGTCGTGTAAACTTAATAATTCGTTTTTGTTTTGTTTATTTTAATTAAGTTTGGTCCTTTTTGGTCTTAGAATATCTTAGTTTGATACTTATTCTTCACCTACTTACTCATACATTATTTTAAATGTCTAAATTACTGGACGTGTACTGCTAAACTATTAAGATAACTTTGTAAACTCTCATTAAGTGAACTCTGTTCTTCTGAGAAATAAAGATTCTTTGAACCTAAACTCCATAAAAAGTAGCTGATTCGGAATGTCAATCAAATACCTTATCGTATAGTGGGTGTGTTGTTTGTTAGTCACAGAGCTATCTCACAGATAAGATGCCTATTTACCGACCATCTCCACGAAACTGCATTGCAAACAGTTGCAAAAGCCAAGCAATAAGGAAAATTGTACAATATTGCATTGTATCGCAATTTCGTATTATGTTATAAGCGCGCGTATTGCGTTATAGCCTAAGCTTAAGGCTTAATCGTAATACGCGAAAGAAGAAAGAATTCAACAAGTGAAAGAAAGAACTATTTTCTTTTATATATTTTTGATTATAAAATAAAACAGTTGTGTGTTGACAAATTGATCAGCAGCAATAACTCAGCATAATGCTGTGCACAGTAAGCACACAGCGCTGATTCTCAGACTCATGAAGGAACTCTCTCGGTAGTTTCCACAAAAAAAATTAAGCTTTGCTGAGTTTCTTGCCGGAGTCTTCTCAGTTCAAGTGTATTCCGATTTTCCGAACCGGTGGTAGAGTCTATTGTAATGATTGTAACTATCGACGTTCATAAGTGCCTTATAGGGCCTAAACTAAACTGAATAAATGAGTTTTTGATTTGATTTTATTTTGATTTTGGTTTGTGAGTGGGACTAGAAGTATTTATTTATTTAATTGCGTTCCACAATGTGTACACCTTAGGTGGTAATTATGTAATACATACATTGTGGACCCTGTCGGGCACAGCAACATCTCTAGAGAGGTATAGGAGAGAGGAGATATAAATGGTCTACAGTCATTCTATAATTGTTAAATTGTATCTATATTAATATTTAATGACATATATATATTTAGTATCATGTCAGTATTATTTAAATTATATTTATTACTTTAGGTATTCGTGTTTCTTTATTACGTAGGTATACATGTATTTGGTTAGTATATTATTATTTATATAATTTTTTTATCATTTATGTATTCATTAATTGTATAATAGGCTTTGTTTGTCAGTATTTGTTTCAGTTTATTAATAAATATAGTGTCAGTTTCATCTTTTAGCAAATCCGGTAATTTATTATATATTTTTATGCACATAACATATGGGCTATTAGAGTGTTTTGTTAAGTGGGAAGTGGGTAACATTAACATATTTTTATGTCTTAGCGATCGGTATTTATTTTTTTCTTCACGCTTTGTGAAGAAATTAATATATTTTCTGACAAATTTGCACGTTTCCAGGATATAGAGGCACGGTAAAGTTAATATTTTATGTTTTATGTTAAGTATGTACCTAAGTACCTAACCTACCTATAATAATACGTACTTCCTGATTCATTATTCTACAATAACTATGTGAAAATGTGGAGGTACCTAATTAGATTCTTGAATACAATCATCAGGATGTTTTCACAGAACATCCACATAATAACTACTTACAGAGTTTATCATTCATTACATGACAATAGTTTCACAGTTTAAATATTCCCTACCAGTTGGGAACCCGGAGGCGCGGAAAGCTGCCTGCAATCACGCTTAGTTTGCAGGCTCAAAAATTGGGGGACGACGCGAGCGTGTGTTATGAGACATCTTAAAAAAAATAACTTTGCACGGAGTATACATAAGATATACCTATAGTAAATAATGATAATAATATGAGTCAATTCTCACAAATCAAAGCAAAGGCTTAAAAAAAATGCTAGTATTATTGGTTATCTATGTGTATTTAAGTACAAATATGTATTTTTTTTTTGGAAAGGGCTAAATTTGGTAGCGTCTCCCTCTGATTGCTGCAGCAATCTTTCCGGACAAATCGGCGAGCGCAGAAGACTCTCAGTCTCAGCCGGTTGAATGCATATAGCTTAGAACCCTTAGGGCGTCGGCCCGCTGATCGCGGATTTCCAATGTCGACGCCCTTTTTACCTAGTATATTAATAACACTTGTACGTAGTATATTAATTACTCTATGATAACACTGTCTGTCATCGATAAATTGTCACCGCCATCTATTGACAGTTATTGATAACAGCCCATGTGATTTAAAAAATCGTGCTACCGGACTAGATTCAGTTTTCTTATGAGTATTTTATCTTTTACTAATTACTAGCTGTTTTTACTCGCTGTCCCGAGATAGAAAGTAGCCTATGTCCTCCTTTATATCATAGGCTAACTATAAACAAACTATTGCGTTTGAAAGATACTTTTGAAGCGATTTTAACTCAGGGGCTCTACCGCATCTTTGGTGGTAATCGTAACGAACACCATTATTGAAAATCATCCAATTGGTTTACTTCTTGTAAAATGCAGTCGTATTATTTAACTATTTAAATTGTTTACCCCCGACGAAAAAAGAGGTGTTATAAGTTTGTAGTGTGTATCTGTGTGCCTGTCTGTGGCATCATAGCTCCTGAACGGATCTACTTTTGATTAAGTTTTTTTTTTGTTTGTCTTAATATCAAATGTTTCAAGAAAATCCGCTCAGCCGTTTGAAAATGATGACCAATTTTCTAGGGAGTTTCGGGGGATTCAATTTTTTTTATTTTAATTGTGTTTTAATAATAGCGATTTGTTAAAATGAATGAGAAGCCATGCGTTACTAGGTGCCATTCATTGAGAAATAGTTTACGTGTAAGTATGTATACCTATATAAGTTAGTACCTACACTAGAAAGTAGAAACTGTAACACGATTGCCGCTTGCCGATGAACTGTAAACTGCAAAGCTTTAGTGTGCCCTCTTTTTGAAACTATTAATTTAAAATAAAATGGTAGGTACTCACCAGGTTTGTGTGCTGGCCAATCGTCAAATGTGATGCGTTGGTCTTCGAACTCTTGGTCGGCATACGCCATGATGAGACGTAGACCCTCACCCAGGGCTTTGAGGGGGAAGTATTTGATTACGTATTTGGGCATGGCTCTGCGAAAAATATATCAACATTATTTTTATAAATGGTAAAATTAAAAACTATGACGCAATTGGTTCTCTAGCAATGGAATTGGAACGATTGAATAATACCTCAGGCATAAAGGTAGTTTTTTTTTTTTTTTTAAAGGACTAAAGTTGGTAGCCTCTGATGGCTGCTCCAACCTTACCGAACAATCATAATGGTAGTAGGTAGTGTACCTAATATATTATTACTCTGTGGTGGCAGTTAGGTACCTACCTAATTCATTCGTCAATTCTAACGCGTATGCGACGTCCATAATAAGTGCCAGTCCAGGGTCTAAACTGAATAAATGAGTTTTGAGTAACGAGTGATAAGAGGCTTAATAAGTACCTACCTAAGTACTTACTTTGTGTTCGCGTATTTTGTACTAGCTCTCCGCCCCGCGGTTTCACTCACGATCCCCTATTTTACCCCCTTAGCGGATGAATTTTCAAAAATCCTTTCCTAGCGAATTCCTACGTCATAATAGCTTTCTGTATGCCAAATTTCAGGTCGATCCGTCCAGTGGTTTGAGCTGTGCGTTGATAGATCAGTCAGTAATTCAGTCACGCTTTCCTTTTATATGTTTAGAATAATTACGAAGTATCAAAGTATTATTATAAATTGTATGTTAAGGGAAAACTTCAGATGAAAGCCCTAAATCGCAATCGGAAACGTGCGACGAAACAGCGATTTTAGTACCTACATAGGTACCTACTCGAGTAATCGTGGCAAACTATTATATACTGTACAGTATGACACAACTTAGATGTAGCATCGGCGAATCGTTTTCGTACACTTCACTTCCGATTTACACAACAAATAAAAATAATTCAGTATCGCGCCATTCAACGTTCAACAAGACCATTTTCGCCGATCATTTTTTAACACATGAGTAATGTTGTAGGCGCACTCTTTTCGGGAACGATCGATTTTACGAAGTTTGCCGATGCTTCATCTAAGTTGTGTCATACTATACCTACTAATTTGGTTAGTTATACGTAGGCAGGATACCGTATCTATACAGGATGATTTAGTAGTACCTACATTAAAGCCCATTCTGCC
Source organism: Tethea ocularis (assembly GCA_963555595.1). Lineage (NCBI taxonomy): Eukaryota > Metazoa > Arthropoda > Insecta > Lepidoptera > Drepanidae > Tethea > Tethea ocularis. The sequence goes on from OY741970.1 coordinate 9,233,398, forward strand.
CTTACCTAAAGTAGGATCTCAATATACACATAATCATATTTTCATCATAAAAACAAGCAATAATTGCCAACTGAGTCAAGTGCTTACACAGCTGAGTTCTTTGTCCGATTATTTTTCTTTTAAGCACCTACGATCTAGTTAAGACTTTAAAATATTGTAGAAAGAGGTATCTTTCGCTTATATTCATAAAACCTTTTTATTACTTAGGTAAGGCAAAGGGTGGTGCATATTGTGGCATAAAAATTCCGTGGTGAAAACGAGAAAGTAATTAATTATAATAATTTATGAATGTACGGTTATGTAATGTACCTACTATGTATATTTTTTTAACATAAAACTGAAAAAACGTATTAGTTTTTAAAAAGCTAGAAATTTCAAGAAAGTAGGTACTTACCTAGTGCTTAATTTTAGTTTAACATTAATTCCGTGATCGTTTAAGGACCATAGGGGTAGATGCATGACATAACTAGCTTTCCGCCCCGCGATCCCCCTCTTTACCTCCTTAGTGGTAGAATTTTCAAAAAGCCTTTCTTATTAGATACCTAATAATAATCATTTATTTCAGACACACGAATCCATGTTTGTTAGTAAGGCCTTAATTTAATGCCTATGTAAGAACAAAATAACTGTATGCCTTTCCTTTCAGCCCGATCCGTCGAATGGTTTGAGCTGCGCGTTTATAGGTCAGTCAGTCAGTCAGTCACTAACGCTTCGCTTTTATATATTTACATAATATATTATAATCAAGACAAGGCCAAAAAATATACGTTGGCGCGACTAATGAATCATTCAACAGTATGTAGGTATATACATTTATATATAGTACCTAATCATCGAACAGTATAAACAAAAATATTAGATACCGACAATAAATATTCTCAAACAACGACTAGTTATTTATATTTATATAAAATTATAGAATATAAAAATAGTTTTGGCACAGAGTTAATAACGCACAAGTTTCGACTAAAGTTATCAAACATGCGAGTTATAAAATAATTTTGTAAAAGAACAAATAATTAAGACACGACAATTAATCAATTCATAAACCAGATTTCTATTTTTACCTACAATATTGGGTAAATATTTATGTTATAACATAAACACTAAGGTTAAATAGTATTTTTGTATACGTCTATGGTACTTACGTTTAGGAATCGGAGCTCGGGAACGTCGGAACTGAGCACAAGACGAGTGATCAATTCAATCACCGAAATCAAATGTAAAATGAGTCCCACAAGCTGATGCCGATGACGTAACAATAGGTATAATGAAAAAAACAGACGAAGCTCACGAGATGACGCACAGATCAGTCGTCTGTGTTAAAAAAATTGATACTACGCGATTACTATCAATAAAATATTATAAGGATGCTTGATTCCGCTAGAGGCGCTGTATCACACGTTTCATACACTGGTGACTAACACAAAACCTCGAGCGACTTACGTTTTAAACTAGTACTATAATCAAATGTTCAAAATGACTCCGATGCTTTAATTAAATAGACGGACTCAATGGCTCAAGGATTTTGCTGCTTTAGTTCATCACTAGGCGTTAACAATGAGGCGTATGAATTCGCCGCTAGAGGCGCTAGGTGTAGCATTATTATTAGGTCCCGAAGCGTAAAAAGGTACTAACTCACAAACTTTCGCAATAATAATATATAGTAGGATGGGATGTACATACTAGGTATCTAATATCATTGCAAAATGATATTTTCTCTTTATATTATTTACTCAAATTAATAATATTAATTAAGAAAATTAAATAATCATCAAAATTAAATGTTTTATTAATATGGTTGCTACGCTCGTTCTTCGGTTGCTTCTTTATACTGCTCGCACCAGTGGTCTGGAGCCTTCTCGAACGCCTGCAACATTATTAATAGCAAATTTATCTACGCTAATATTGTCAAGTAAATGATTTGTATTTTTGTTGGTAATACAAAACTAAAAAGTTATGGGCCGATTTTTTTTATACCATCACCAGTAAAATGCTATATTATCACTGAGTAACATAGGTACTAATATTATAAATGCTAAAGTATCTGTCTGTTACCTTTTCACGCCTAACTGCTGAACCGATCACGATGAGATTTGACACGCAAATAGGCTATGATATGGAGAAGGTCATAGGCTAATATTTATCAGGGAATGCAGGCGAAACCGCATGTAACAGCTAGGTACAGTTGTGATGTAGCATCGGCAAATCGTATATCTATACACAACTAATAAATATCATTCTATATCGCGCCATTCAACGTTCAACAAGATCATTTTCGCTTAAAGTACTAATAAACATGGGTAACATGGGTAATGTTGTAGGCGCACTCATTTCGGGATCGATCGATTTTACGAATTTTGCCGATGCTTCATCTAAGTTGTGTCATACTATACTACTTTATTAGAAAAATAATTGAGATCCCTATGAAAACCTCAATAATTTAACCCAAGGTGTAAAAAAATACCTATAAGAATTCTTTCTCCACGCGGGTGAAACTACGATGCGGAAAGCCAGATTTTTTATACATCAAAATCGAAATCTCACGCTTGCTGCTTGGACTACAATGATAGTAAGAAGGCACTCTTGATGTTATATAAAGATTTACTAACCTGTGCAAATTTGTTAAGCAGGAATATCTTGGGCACTTCTTCTGTGGCCCTCTGACCCCATTCGAAAACATATCGCGCCAACTCGCCATCACCCACCTACGATAAATTTATTTTATTTGCTATACTTATATAACTCCGAATTCTACAGATAGTTGAATAGTAATACAAAAAAATTACAAGGGCAATCAGTTCTCAAACTTTAAGCAGGTGTGTTGAGCGTCCAATACTGTGGGGGAAGCCCAATGGCTTCTATATCTAGGAAATGTCAATACCTTTCCTTTCACGTCAGATCCAATTTGACAATGTGATTTTGTTTGAGTCTCTTTAAATAATCTCTCAGACTTAATCTCAGAAACATCTTCCACTAGGTGTAGTAATTTTTTAGGCATAGTTAGATTTTTGAGATTTCTGTGATGAGCCGATTATTTGCAGGTATCAATGTATTCTCTAGGCAGCTATATTTTAGCTAGCTGTACTTACCTTAGAATAAATTAAATACATTTGTCTGGTGAATGTTGTAGTCAGTATTTTGCGGCCTGTATAGTCGCTATCCTCTAACAACCCAGCTTCAGAGAGGAATTTCCACATTTCCTCTGAAAAGAAATGAAAAGATTTCTTGAGGTAATATATACTAATCTGTACAAATATCATAGAGGTAATGTTTGTAAGTTTAGGTGTAGGAGGTAATCTCCAGAGACCAGTAAGGTCCAATTCTAAAAATTCTTCCACTAATAGGAAGCTACATTATTCCTAGGCTATTTCATCCCAGGATAGCAAGTGAAGCCATGTGAAATTGCTAGTACTAATATAAAGATTGTAAGTAAGTGAGTATGAGGAAGGTAATCTCAGGAATTACAGATCCAATTAAAAAAAACTTTTATAATACAAAACATGTCTGTTTGTCCTGTGTCTGGGTGTAATTATCTATATAAGTATGTATTTACAAAAAAAAAAGGAATATATGTAGTAATTCAGTTATCTGGTTTCCATATTACAAGCTCTGCTTAGTTTGGGATCAGATAACCGTGTGTGAAGAATGTCCCATGATATTTATACCTTCTTTAACTGGCCCTCCTGTCATGTAAATATGTGTCAGTGCGGCTACCAACAACTTCCTATGATGTGGATCAGAAACTGTTGACAGAACTGAGTCACACTGCTCATTGAGAACCACTATGTACTGGATACCACTTTTAGCTTCTACTTGAACCAACTTGTAGCCGTATACCTGTTATTATAACAAAATACAATGGATTAAAATCATGTTGCTTTCGCAATAATTTAATGAAAAAAAAAAATTACATACCCTTTTCAAAATTTTATTTGCTTCAACAACAACTGTGTTTATTTGATTTGAGGGCGTCTGGCAAGTCACATTTAGATGTTTAACGATTTCACCTCGTTTTATGGGTATTTTGCTGCCCTCTCGGCAAACGATATATCGAACGCATTCCTTGAAAGCATCTTCCAAGTTAGACCCATCTTCTTCAGCAATGGTTCTATTAGACCTCCTTTGGCTCATTTTGTGTACTAGGTACGTATTGTCGTGCCTTGCCTACCCAGTGACTTTCCACTAAATTATTTGTAGTCTTCTTTGCCAGTGACCGAAATTGTGCCTACAAATACCTACAACCTACAACTTCTTTGCTGTATGTATGTTTAAATATACCCTATTACCCTACCCTACCCACACTTCTCTACAAATCTCCAAAATTGTAACAATAAAAGGGTAAAAATCATTTATTTTTATTGAGTTTTTTGTTTACAAATAATCAAAGTTTGACTTTGACTGTTTGAAGTGTTTGATCAAAGTAGTACTAGAAGTCTTTGGTAGTAGATAAAGATTTTTTTTTCTTTTTGGCATCACATTTAGTGTATTTTGCCACTTTGCCAGTGTCAAGTCGAGCCATGTAGGTATTTTTATATTCTTCATGTAGGTATTAAATTCTCGTCAATCGTCAAGTTTCAAAGTTCTAACACAGGTTCTAGTAAAGTTAAAGTCATGTCAAATCATCTTCAAGTCATAAGTCAGTCAGTTATGTTAGGTTTTAGTACAATGCAATGGTAGCCGTTCTACTAAAACTTTTCACGGACTTCTTGAGACAACTTAAAAGCCACTATACACGTAGGTAGTCATTTCATTTCACTTCACTGGTACACTTGTATTGATCTTTATTGGACAAAATACCACCGATAATATGCAATAAAACTCAAAATGCATACATATTTTGTGAAAATAAAATGAAAACCCATTGTCATTTCGCAAATTCACGACAAAAAGGTTGGTAACCTGAAAAACTATTATTGATCAAAGATTTAAAAAAAGGAATAAAATTTGAATTTCGCGGGTAACTTTAAAACTTCGTGTTTCCCGCCAAAAGCCGCTCAAAGTAGCGCCCACTGGCAGACAGCACTATAAAGTGATCTGTGGACAGCACTAAATTATAATTTGTAATCTGGTAACATCAGTCCTATATTCGGGGAAAGACGAAACCATAGATAAACACTATTAGACGAACGAAACGAAACTACCTATATTGTGAATATCCCCGTAATGCTTTTGTGTTTTTCTTTTCTTTCAGTTTTCACTAACTAAAGTCACGTCACGCACGAAGTTACGGAAGTTACTCGGTTAGTGTAGTCAAACTCATTCATTATATTCACTTTGGAGTGCTTTGGAGTCTCATTGGAGTACCTACTTGAGAAGAAAACAAGTGCAATCTATTAACAACCGAGGTAAAAGAAATAAGTTTATGAATTTAGAGCGTCCTTTCGTAAGAATTAACTTGGCTACTCCCTGACCCTAGGAAGTACTTACTGTGATTATTCAAGTTTCCACATTTCCTAGCTATGGGGTGGGTCCATTCCACTTACCAATAATAAAGCTGTAGAGTTTGTTTGTTTGATGAACTCGCAAATCTCCGGAGTCACTGGGTTCGAAGTCATTCGAAAAACTCTTTGACTAGTAGGAAGGTACATTATCCCGAACGGTTATAGGCTACTTTTTATCCTGGAAGCGTGGGTGAAACCGCGGGGAACATAAAACGATACATATGCCCATGTGCCATGGAGAGATCCTGTAAGTATTAATTCATAAATGAGACGATATATTTACTCTCATCTTATCTTTCCTCAGATGGATATATTTAACACCCCAGCACTATTCCTCGGCATGCTGGAATTCAAACATGGCACAGTGATCGACGAACTCTATGCTGCCATGAGAAGCGGTAACCTGTCTGATGTTGTAATGATAGCTCTTAAAATACTGAAGAAAGTAGGACATATGCCACCAATTTCTAGAGAAGAAAAATCCGAAGATAAATCTAATAGCTACCGTAAAGAGGGTAACTCAGCATATGTCAGTGGGAAATACGAAGAAGCATATATACTCTACAATAAAGCCTTAATGTTTGCACCTGATAGCTCTACGTCTATGAAACTTGCTTACAGCAACAGGTCAGCCCTTCTGTTCAAGATTCCAAACTATTCTGCTTGTAAAAAAGATATAGACATGTGCCTTGCTATGGGCTGCCCCAGTGATATCACTGAAAAACTGTTAAAGAGGAGGGCAGATCTTTCTGCTCATTTGTGGATAGAGAAGATGGAGGAAGCATCACAGTAAGTACCTACCTAAGTATTTATAATGTTGAATATTTTAGTTTAATTTTCTAATAATCAATTTGGTTTTAGGCACTCACAATTTTGTGATGAATATTTTAAGTTAAATAAAAAGCTTAATCCTGATAATCCCTGTGCAAGTAGAGATGTGCGGGTTGTAGCAGCCAATGAATCCAGTGAAGAAAAAGTTGTAGCTACCAAAGATATTAACGTTGGTACAGTATTAGCTATAGAGACAGCATTTAGCAGTCTAATGAGTGCAAGCAGGATGTCCTACTCATGCTACTACTGTCATAAAGCACCTTTGAATTTAATACCGTGTGATGGTTGCTGCGTGGTTATGTTCTGTAACAAGGATTGCAAAGAACTCTGTATGAATGAAGGCCATGATATCGAATGCCAATTCATAATTGATATTAATGGTGATTTAAACTGTGAACAGTCTCGTATCATTCTAGCTCTTAAAGCAGCACTGAAGATCAAACGCAAGTGCAAATCTTGGAATGAGTTTATCTCTATGTCATACGGATTTGACTGTGAGGGTATTGATCACAATTTAACAAATGTAAATGAAAAATTTCCTATACTTACCAATCGCAGTGTTGTTGATTTACCATACGGATCAATGTTTAATACCAGCTTTCACTGTGCAGTAATTATAAACACCTTGGACAGTGTACAATCCTTCTTTCCAAAACTATGGAGTGAGAAACAAGATGCTATTCGGGCTTTTTCAAGAGTAATGTTATATTTGACCGTTTACGCTAATAGAACATTGATGACCTCATGTGGTTCTGGTGTTTTAAAATATAAAGATACAGTTAAGCTCATGGAGCCAGACTTGGGCTACTTTTCTTTAATTGGTAAATTGAGACATTCCTGCAATGCTAATACTTTTGCAGTGGGATTAAATAATAAAATTGCATTGGTAGCATTGCAACCCATCAAATGTGGAACAGATATAACTATATCTTATATGTAAGTACCTACATATTTTTTTATTTCATTGACTCATAGAATTCAACTATACAATGCATGGAAAATATCTGGGAATTTCACATATTGGCCCCGATTCTTTTAATTACAAACTAAACTTTAATCTCACTAAATCTCTTTCTAATAAGAAAGGGATGCAAGATATTTTAGTCCTGTCAGATTAGTCCGATTACTTATTTCAACGTGAATTTAAGCGCGAGCTTTATTGGTCACGACTATTCCCTTATATTACGACGGCATGGATTAAACTGACAGCATTAAAAATGTTATATCTTTTTTCAATAAGCTTAACATGAAAGAGAGGTGACTTGACTAATATTAGATAAGTTCATAAACAACAGAATCGGCACCATTATTGTCGATAAATCGACAATGCACCTAATACCAAAGATTAAATAATATATAGGCTAATACTAATGACAGTAAGAGCACTTTCAGAGGATCCCTTAAGCAAACTTACTGACTATTCCAATTATTTAGCGTGGTGACTTGGCTGTGTATGGAAAGAAATAAAAAAAACAGTTGTTATAATCAGTTTTAATTTTATTACAGTGGGCTGTATGATGTAAATGACAACAAAAATGTTAATAAACTGTTGGTTACATTTAACAAGACTGTTTGCGACTGTATTGTCTCAAAGGGTGACTATGAATTGTCTCCCGCACAGATGAAATCCCTACAAAAGCTGAACATATTAGAAATGGCATACAATTTTGATGTTAAAAGAATCACAGATATGTTTCCAAAGGTATGTGAAACACTGGCTTGTCTAAGCAGTTTGCCACATTCAAATGAATATAGAGCTGTTTATGATTTATTCTGTAAGTTTATTATGGCAATGCAAGATCTCCATCTTGGCAATAATTTCATAGATTTTCATTAAGTTAAATATTATTGTCAATTTCTGTTTCTGATTGTTTACATATTATTATTTCCTGCCTTTTTTTAATTATTCTAAGATTAAAAATTATATTAAAGCTTTAAAAAATAAACATGCAGTGTCGGTTTAGTGGGTATGGCCAGCAACGTAAGTAGCTGTTCACAGATACAAAACGTCAAAATGTTGTAAAAATGTATAGACATTAATTTACAAAACACAACTATACCTTTCCATATTATTATCATAGCTATATAGTATTTGCCGTATGAATGTTTTTTTTGGATATGTTCAGCTACATAAGTTGCTGACTGTACCTATGATGTCAGAACGAAAAACTGTTTGTGTGCATTAAATTTCCTCATTGTAAGTTATTAATTAATTATATAATTTTATTTTTGGTTTACTACTCTATTGGAGTACCTACATAAGTCTAATTTGGATAAATGGAACAGTTGAATTGCGGGACACGAATCGATCGCGCATATTGTCGCCTTTCGTAATAGTTTGTGCTACAATAGACGCGTTCCAGTTTGCGCAGAGGCACAGGCAACGTTTGAGCGGGATGCCAATCATATGGGAAGTCCGATTCCATTACATTTTCGAGCGTTAACTATTAAAATGCGAGGAAAGGCTCGAGCATGTGCGAACATTTAATATCTTATTTTTGTGTATTCCTAAACGTAGATTAGTATCCATAATTCATCTATCAGTCTATGTACACTAATTTTGTCTTCATTATAACCCATTAATCGAAGCATTTGATGTAAGTAATTAATAAACAACTGTTGATTTAATCTCGTTGTTTAATTATGTCAGAATGGGGTACGAGTGCCGAGTCAGACTGACTCGAGTACTGACTCGAACACCTAGCTGGTACTCACGTACTCGAGTAATAAAATACTGTTTTCGAATCCACAATACTCGAATACAGGTTTCGAGTACTTACGGTATTCGAATACTAAGTCGTGTAGGTACCTTCGAACTTCAGGCGTACAGTCGAATTTTGAATGCCCACTCCACTTTAAAGAGCATTGTGTAAGTAGTCACGCGAAAAGTTTCCGTTTTGATTTAAAATTTCAAAGATTTTTTAGTTTCAATAACTTTAATGATTCATCATGATCATCTACATAATTATTACCAAAGGATGATTATATTATGATTAAATGACTGATTATACAATAATCTGCTGTTATTATTTACATATCGTTCATACACTATTTGCGATGAAATATTGTGTTAGAATTGGTCGTCAAAAGCAAACTACAAAGTTCAATTCAAAAAGTAGGTACTCGATTCCACTGAAGTATTCGAATACTCGTGCCAGTACTCGAATACCTGTCCGAGTCTTCCGACTCGAATCCTAATTTGTTTTTTTTAACGAATACATAAAGTAGCCAACTCCGCGCCAGCACATCACCAGGTACGACCTTACGTACACTATTTACGTTGTAGCTTGGTGGTGGTGACAGAGATATGAGAATGAGCCTTAACTTTGCAATAAAGAAATACTCGTGCCAGTACTCGAATACCTGTCCGAGTCTTTTGACTCGAATCCTAATTCGATTTTTTTTAACGAATACTAAAAGTAGCCGACTCCGCGCCAGCACATCACCAGGTACGACCTTACGTACACTATTTACGTTGTAGCTTGGTGGTGGTGACAGAGATATGAGAATGAGCCTTAACTTTGCAATAAAGATCATCTGTTTAATCTATGATTCAGTATTATGTATATTCAGATGAACCCTTGAAATTAATGATTAACCTTATTGCAATGTTATGGTTAGTAGTCTAGTAGTAATAGTATTCCTAAAATATTTTATTATTAAAAAATAAGGTGTTTTTTTTTTAAAGGACGAAAGTTGGTAGCCTCTGATGGCTGCAGTAACCTTACCGGACAAATCGCCAAGCACAGAGGGCTCTCAGTCGGGCAACATTTAGGTCGCACGCGGTGGGCGTCCTATAGCTACCCTTGCCAAAAGTTTACTCATAAATTATACACTATCATCAGTTTACTACTATCAGTCAAGGAACATTTTACTATCGATAGTTGCTAGACCGTTGAGGAATTACGGTATTTCATAAAACCGAACGCTAGCTTAGCGACTCGATTACGTCACCATAGTAAACACTAAACAGAGCAAAATATCCATACTTCTATACTAATATTATAGATGCGAAAGTAACTCTGTTTGTTTTGTTACCTTTTCACGGCTGAACGGATCATAATGAAATTGGGTAAGAATAGATTATATCTTGAAAAAGGCATATCTTTTGTCTCAAAAAATAATATAGTGTGACACCTCACACTATATTATTTTTTTACATAACACCTATGTGGTATTATTTCGGATGTGAGCGCTATGAGCGATCGATTATGGCATGTTTCGGAATGTAGCCCAAGTCTGACAGTAAGTCAGCTGTAAAACGTAGTACCTACCTAAGTAAAATTCTCTTTGGTCAGTTATCTCATGACACTTGCTTCAGACCCAATTACTGTCAGTGTGTATATACTTTAAAAATATATTTTAACATTTACCTTAATTTGGGTGTTGGTATAATAGTGTTGTCCTTATTTTGTTCTAGGTAAATTCGCCACCGGTCAATATCTTCTGATTTGACAATTTTGATACTAAATTTTGTTTTTATTTTACCGATCAATCTCCATCGTTTATCTTCAAATACCCTGACACTGGCAGAATTGTGTAAAAAACGCATCTAATGCCATCATAGTCAAGAAGTGAAGTGAAGTCAGTGAGTGTCACTGACAGTGACTGACACTGACAGTCAGTCAGTCACTCATCCAGTCAAGTTAGCGCTGAGTCTTTTATGGTGTTTGCGAAAATAATATATAATCTCGAATAAAACGTATATTTGTGTCGTATCTTGTCGTGTAAAACATTATTCAGTTGATACTAGTTATTATCAACTAAACTGCTAAAGCAAAAAGTTTATTAACAAGATGGCTCAAGCATCGGCAACACCGCCGAAAGAGCGGTACATTCCAAACGCATTAAAATTTGCGTTCGGCGGCTTTGCTGGGTACGATACATTATTTTAAGATAACAACGTGTCCTTCACCGTGTACCAATGTCATGAATATATCACATAATACACATAACATCAATAATATTTCCAATATGATATTGTCGAGCAAGTACACCTGACTTGAGAACCTTACGAAGTCATGCATTAATTAACTTCAATATGTTAATTGTTTTACGAGCGGTATCATTCGCCACCGTAGCCTGTTCTTTAAATACTCATATCAATAATTTTGTCATGGTTATGTAACATTTGTTTGTTCCCCTTACTTGGTTAAAAATAATTAAAAAGTAAATAAATGCCCCAAGGTTATCATTATGATAACAACTCTACTGACATGGTGTATATAAAAGAAATGTTTTTTTTTTATGCACCATGTTATTTGAGTTATAAATTGTAGTATTAAGAATGGCAATTCTCTCCAAACAAATCGATTTTTAAATTGATTTCTATAAAAACCTGTTGCATTGATTTCCCAAAAATCTTTTTATTTTCGATTTTAGCTTATAATTATATGGGTGGGACATAAAAAGACATCACAATAATTAAAAGATCAAACTTTTATCAGTTTTTACTTTAATAGCTAAGTCAAATTAAACATTATTCTTGCAATTTTATAGTTGCATTCTCATGATTCACATCAGAAAAAATCTAAATAAAACCAAAAACAATTGTATGGTCTTATTCTGTTCCTATCCTAAATACATACCTACTATGCACTATGTCACATAATTTTTTCTCTGGACCCCTTTGCTGCCCCTCTGTAGACTTCCAGCACCCATAAGGGGCTGTCATCACTCACTTTGAGATAGACTGTTATTATTATCATTCACTAACCACTTCAATTCTATACATTCGTTTGCTAATAAGAAGCACTATTTTTTTTTTTTACCGATCAATCTCCATCGTTTATCTTCAAAAACCCTGACACTTGCAGAATTGTGTAAAAAACGCATCTAATGCCATTCAATCAAGAAGTGAAGTGAAGTGAAGAAGCACTATTTTTTAGTGCTATAGGGTACTTTTCATCTTATGAATGTGGGTAAAGAAAAACAGCTAGTCTATATGACAGGCCAGTTGGTTAAGACACCACCTATCGTGGCTGGGTTTGATTCCCATCCAGGACAAACATTTGTGTGCATAAATATGTCTGTTTGTCCTGAGTCTGGGTGTAATTATTTATAATAAGTATGTAATTACAAAAAAAAGTAGTATATGTAGATCAGTTATCTGGTTTCCATAGTACAAGCTCTGCTTAGTTTGAGATCAGATAACTGTGTGTGAAGAATGTCCCAGGATATTATCTATCTAATACCTTTAAATGAGGAATTCTTGTATATATAATCTGAATGTCGGAAATGCCTCCAATGATTTTCATTGTTGGTAGTAGTATGTGGAAGGTTTCGGTGGAGATAAATCAATCTAGCTAGGTTTCATTTTTATAAAACATTGTTTAAAAAAAAAACAACTCGGTCAACCAGGTACTTATTATTATATGAAACAAAATATTTGGGGAAACAGTACTACAGGTACTTGAACTTGTTAACAGTATGGCCGCAACATGTGTTGTTCAGCCACTGGATTTGATAAAGACACGGATGCAGCTGAGTGGTGGCGGAAGGAGCTCATTTGCCGTTGCTGGAGAGATTGTAGCCCGCGAGGGATTCTTTTCACTGTACGCTGGCTTGTCTGCTGGCTTATTACGACAAGCTACGTACACAACAACTCGACTCGGAGTGTACAACTATCTATTTGATAGTTATAAAGAGTGAGTACTGTTTTATAATGATAAATAACATGTTTACACCATCCATATACAGGATGGAAATTTGAGATGGGTCAGTAAGGGCAGCTACCTTAAGGGTTGAAGCCACGCGAATATGGTCTTAGGAGACCATCCTTTATTTTTGCCAATAGCAATAACTCAAAAAATAAGAGATGGTCTCCTAAGACCATATTCGCGTGGCTTCAACCCTTAAGGTAGCTGCCCTTACTGACCCATCTCAAATTTCCACCCTGTATATGTAGGAGAAAGTGTTTTATATTTACATCTGTGAATTTGATCATATACCTCTCCATTTTCATATCCAGGAAATTGAAAATAAACTTTGGAAAATTCTATCTTTTTTTTACTATAGTCTTTGACCACAGTCTCGCTGTGGTCAGTGATGATGGGGTCGATGGTGGTAAGCACACAAAGCTTAGAGGGGAACTGGGTGGTAGCCAGCCAGGCGGGTATAGTATGACACAACTTAGATGAAGCATCGGCAAAATTCGTAAAATCGATCGTTCCCGAAAAGAGTGCACCTACAACATTACTCATGTGTTAAAAAATGATTGGCGGGCATGATCTTTTTGAACGTTGAAAGGCGCGATATGAATGATTTTTATTAGTTGTGTAAATCAGAAGTGAAGTGGACGAAAACGATTTGCCGATGCTACATCTAAGTTGTGTCATACTGTACTACAAAGTATCCTACCACCGCACCGTGCTATAGTTTCCTCACGATGTTTTCCTTCGAAGCTCAAGCTCAGCTGGTAATAGACTAACATCAATATTACATTATATACATAAAGTAGTATTGAATGAGCAATTGCATCTAGTACGTCACTGAGGTATATTACTACATAGAGAAGCTATCCTAAGCAAAGGTCATGCACCATTTTGTAAAAATTTATTGCAGCGCTGAAACAATAATTAGTCAGTTATTTATTATTAGACAGTTTAAACACGTAGCGCTAGAACGCTTTTATACATATTTATTCTGTGCTTTTATGGTGTAGCTTTTACGCGACCAAAATAGTCTTCCGCGTTTCGTGTTTAATGAACTAAGCGAAGTGCGGCTGGATGGCTGCACTTGAACGGAACATATAGTGGTTATGTGTGGCGTTTACTCTATACGTGGTGATACCTCAGTGAAGTACGTACCTAGGTAATATTTATCGATACACAATGTTTATGGTAATAGGTAGGTACTGTGACAATGCACGTTAACATTTTATCATGTTGCAGTTCGTAAGGCTAAAGTTCAACAACACTATAATGGTGCCGATTCTGTTGTTTACGAACTTAACTAATATTAGACAAGTCACCTCTCTTTCATGTTGACCTTATTGAAAAAAGATAGAATATTTTTAATGCTGTCAGTTTAATCCATACCGTCGTAATGTACGGGTAAATAGTCGTGACCAATATAGATCGCGCTTAAATTCACGTTGAAATATGTGATCGGACTAAACTGACAGGACTAAAATATCTTGCATCCCTTTCTTATATTTACTATTAGAAAGAGATATAGTGAGATTAAATTTATTTAGTTCGTAAACAACAGAATCGGCACCAATGTACAACTAGTATTAGATAATACAAAAATAACAAGAATTGCAGTAAAATATTGACTATTTACGTTTTAGCTTGGTGCAAGGTAGCCAAAGCGATATGAATATGAACCATAATGACATTGCAATAAGGTTTATCTAAATCTACAATACCAACTGAATCATGATTAAACAGAACTTTATTGCTAAAACATACCTAAGGCTAATTTTCATATCCAGTCAGCCGCTGTCAAATAAAAAAAAAAGGAAAATCTAAGAAAGTCGTGAAAAGCAACTCTTTTACAGGCGAATCTTTTCTTTATTGACTTTAAAAACGTTATTATTATAATTCTTATATTTTCCTGTCAAGGTTGAAATTTAAATAATATTTAAAAATAATAAAAGCGTAACGGAAACTACTTGTTATAAACAAAAGCCATATGGCAACAAAATTGTTGGGCCAAATACGGACAGCGACGCCAGACTGGATATCTCATTGGCTACTGTTACCCACACCAAGCTACAAGGTAAATAGTGTAGTATTAAGTTTTTCAAAACGAAGAACGGACTTCAGTGTTTTGTTTTTTGGAGTCTGCCCTATAGATGGATATATGTTATTATTTTGTGTCTCAGATAACGTATCATGATTTGACACGATCACGCTGAAATACTTTAATCCACTGAATCCATACATGATCCAACATTGATATCGCGATATAAATTCAAACTTTTAATTCCATCTCACTCAAAATAAAACAAAAAAATAATTTTAATCGAATTGAGAACCTCCTTGCTTTTTATGGAGTTTAAAAACAAGACTGTGTTCAGTTAGTTTTGTTCTATAAGTAAGTGACTATTGGTTTCTTTTGAGTGTTAACTCATCACTGGTAACGTTTCCAAAACTCAATGGTGCCGATTCTGTTGTTTACGAACTTAACTAATAAGTCAAGTCACCTCTCTTTCATTTTAACCTTATTGAAAAAAAGATAGAACATTTTTAATGCTGTCAGTTTAATCCATACCGTCGTAATGTACGGGTAAATAGTCGTGACCAATAAAGATCGCGCTTAAATTCACGTTGAAATGTGTGATCGGATTAAACTGACAGGACTAAAATATCTTGCATCCCTTTCTTATATTTAGTATTAGAAAGAGATATAGTGAGATTAAATTTATTTTAGTTCGTAAACAACAGAATCGGCACCATTACCGATTTTTTTTTTTCGCACCTGTCTACGTATTATGTATGATTGTGTAAGAAACCAAAATAAGATCTTGCTGCCAACTACTGGCGAGTGTCATACATTCCAGGCGTTAGGTACTAATTTTAAAAGCATCTTTTTCCGTACCTATGTGTATAAAAGAAAACTTGCAGTTGCAGTTGGCTACAATATTGTTACCATTTTTTAAAAAACTATTTTTAGTAGATTTTTTTTAACTTGCCGCTAATATTTAAACCCATCACTGTCGATTATAACGTTTATTTACGACTAATATACAATGTACATATAAAAAAAATCCTCGAGGCATGTGCTGCTGCCGATACACGGCAAGGTTCCTAGAAGGCTGGCAGCGTTTCCTCTTAGCGCGTGAGCTAAACGATGCTGACAAGCTTAAAATTTTCCACAATAAACCTATTCACTTAGGCTTAGACAGTCCCAAGATTATAAAGTCAGCAAAACAAATAGCATAAGCACATCGCTGGTAGAACCGACGGCCGCTGGGGCGGAAAGGTTCTCGAGTGGCGACCACGAACCGGAAGACGCAGCGTGGGCAGGCCCCCCACAAGGTGGACCGACGATCTTGTGAGGGTCGCTGGAAACCGCTGGATGCGAGTAGCGCAAGACCGGCCATCGTGAAGATCTGCGGGGGAGGCCTTTGTCCAGCGATGGATGTGTTTTTGCTGACATCAAACCAAATAGCTGCAATTTGAAAAGCCTACCATTCTATGTCGCAGCAATATAGTGCAACTCTTCTGAGTAGATGTACCTTATGTATAGGTATTGTAATGCCGGACTGTACTTGCATAATTATTGCAGCAAAATTTCCACTTCTGGAGGTTCTGATATAATAATGAATTATGCAGACGAAACGCGGGAGCAGCGCCAGGTTTCGGCACTAAAACCCTGCTGGGTGTTGCTGCGGGGTCGATAGGGGCGTTTGTCGGAACGCCGGCTGAAGTCGCGCTCATTCGCATGACTGCTGACGGCAGGCTGCCCAAGGAACAGAGGAGGAACTACAAAAATGTAGCTGATGCGCTCATGAGGTAGGTTGCTGTTTAGATATGTTGTTCCAAAAAAAAAGCAGACTTCAAAACTGACGATGACGAATTCTAATTTGACTGTGTTAAGTTATTAGCAAATCTAGGGGAGCAAACCGATTTTAAAATTACATGTTTTTTTATCAATATTATCTCAAACGCTGGAGAGAGGGTGCGTCGATGCAATGGTAGATCTGGGGCTGGTTATTAAGGGAACTGACTGTTACTGTTATATATATACGTAAATTTTTTGGTCTACGACTTTCATCGAGTCGATTTATTAGTGCCTTTAGGCTTGAAATATCTAGATTGTGAATTCAAAGACTTGTTTAAATGTGGTTAAATTCAGTCCAGTATTTTGGGACGGACAGATAGATACACGAGTGATCCTATAAGGGTTCCTCCTCAATTTATCCAGTAAGGTTGATGAAGCCATCAGAGGTTATCAACTTGTTATGGAAAGTACTTAATACTTTCCATAACAAGTTTCTGTTAAAAAAATCATTTTTGGTACAAGCTTTTATTGCCGACTGTATTTTTTTTGCACAGTCTTCAAGTAGTCGTTAAGACGGTTCCAATGAGCCCAAACACGACGGGGTTGTGTCGTTTTATATCGGATTTCCTATGACCACCTTCCAGCTCCATCATGAGACCCTGGTTACCATTGAAAAACAAACTACGAGCCCAAACTCGACGGGGTTATGTGGATTTATTAAAATAAAAGCTTGTAAAAAAAAAATCTGCTCAACTTCGCACATACCGCGATCCTCGCTTTGGTTGATAGCTGATCCGAGGGTTTCATTGTTTCCCTCATATTGCAAACAGGATAGTGAAAGAAGAAGGCGTGTTGAAGTTATGGCGCGGCGCCACGCCCACGGTGGGTCGAGCCATGGTCGTCAACGCAGCACAACTCAGCACATATTCACAGGTAACAATTATATATACCTTCCCTCTGTCTAAACTTGTGACTGATAAACACAGACAGGCTGATTTTGGGAGGGTATTCTAGCAAATGACAGGTGCCTGATCGCTACCATTACGAAGTTATGACAAGCCTTTACTCCCATCCAGCCACGTAGCGATGAGGCGACATCTTGGTATACCACCCTCAAGTTGAAGATCTGTCGCCAAGCACCTACCGGTGTGTTCCGGCAATTGCACTTGAGAGCCAGTTGCCTTCTTGGCATTGTAACATTTCTAACAGGTCGGCAACACATCGGCAATACCTCTCGTATTGCAAATGGCGATAGGCGATGGTAACCACTTACCATCAGCTGGACTGCGTGCTTGTCAAACTTCTGACATCAAAAAAATATCTAATAAGTACTCATTTAGACTTAAGTTTAAGTGTAATTTAATGCTATACTAATTTGTTGATAAATATGGTTTTTCATTACCTGTATAAGGTATATTTTTAACTAGCGACTCGCTCCGGCTTCGCACGGCTTTTCTGTACTATAATATGCATGTGTTAGACATATAAACCTTTCTCTTGCTTGAATCACTTTATATATTTAAAAAAAACCGCATCAAAATCCGTTGCGTAGTTTTAAAGATAAGCATACATAGGGACAGACGGACAGCGGGAAGCGACTTTGTTTTATACTATGTAGTGATGCCTTTTCAAAATCATCTTGTATCATGGGAGATTTGTTCACATATAGTATTTTGATAAAATGTTCGGTTTGGTTTCTAGGCTCGCGAAGTGTTCGTCGCGTACGTCCCGGACGGGATACTGCTGCACTTCTGTGCCTCTATGGTGTCGGGACTCATCACCACCATCGCGTCGATGCCTGTTGACATCATCAAGACTAGGTGAGTCACCAACCTTACATCTGCACTAATAATTGAGGAGCTGGTGAACAAAACGGTATAATTACGCATCAGATCAAAACACTTTTAGAGCTCCGAAATTCAAAAGAAAAAAAAACGGAACCTTATAGTATCACTCGTGCGTCTGTCTGTCTGTCTGCCCGAAAATATTGGACTGGATTGGATTGAAACTTGGTACTCGTATGTAAGTCGGTGACTCAAACATGGACGTGTTACGTAAATAAATGAATTTCAAACATGGGGGCTACTTTTGGGGTTAAATTAGAAAATTAAAAAAAATAAAGTTTTGCAAACTATATTGTGTCATGTCAAATGAAAGGGCTCATTGTGAGGATCTCAATTTATTTATTTATTAATTTTAATATAAATCATTTTGAAGTTTAAGAAAATAGGCGAACATTGACCCATTCCCCCCCAATTATCTCCGAAAATGCTGGGCCAAAAATTTTGAAAAAAATACAGATGATAATTGTACCTGTTTACAGGAAAACCTATAAGAAGTCTATGGTATTTAAAATAAGTTGTCCGGTTTTATTTTTTTACAGTCCGGAGGTTTTGGGCCCACTGAATTTGAATCTCAACTCATTTTCAATAAAAACCGACTAAAACAGTGTTAAAATTGCATCCAAAGTTCATGGTTTCGATCATCACGTATGACATACTTACATAATGTCATTCAGTTTTTTACTGCTCCTGTAAAATTTAATTTTATGTAATTGGGTAGTTGACACTGTCAAAAATAAATGACCAAACACTAACCAATGCATAAAACATCTAAAAACACGTGGAAACAACAAGTATGTTGTACATTTAATGCATTTTATGATTTTTAATTACCAGTGGAACCACTAAGAGTAGATGATTTGATGCTGTGAAACTATGACGTCATAGTGTAATATTTCATACAAAATTCCTTATAAACTATCGTTTTGACATTTATTAAAAAGTAGCTGATTTGATATGTCAGTCAACTACCCTATACCGTTTTGTTCGCCAGCTCCTCAATTATAAAGTGGTTATGTTTGTATGTTCGTATGTAGGAGGTAATCTGCTAAATCCTACTAATATTATAAATGCGAAAGTTTGTGAGTATGTATGTTTGTTGCTCTTTCACGTAAAAACTACTGAACGGATTTGGATGAAACTTGGCACATAGATAGATCATACCCTGGAATAACATATAGGCTACTTTTAATCCTGGAAAAACATGAGATACCTCGGGAACGCGGGTGAAACCGCTGGGGACAGCTAGTTCTTACAATAATGGAAAGCTACATAATCTGTAATTAGTGGTATTGTGTGACGCGTGAGACGAACGGTCATGCGTTATATATATGTCGGAGAGTCGGGTTGTTTCTCCGACTCGATTGGCTCAATTTATTATCATGGTGGAGGTATCGGTTGAAATGGTGGCAACACTTGCGGTGAATGAATAACCTATGACTTAATGATAGTTTATGATACAAGTTAATGTGAGTAAGATCATTACGGGAGGATGGAACACTTTATCACGAGCTCTCGAATTGTACACACGTTGGTGTAGGTAACTGTTGTTTCAATTGATACTGAAGTCTACCTTAATGTGAGTCTGTACGTGTAATTGAAGTGATTATTTGTCAAATTGCTACAATAAATGTATCGGGCCCATGAGGAGTTTCTTGCGTCGCTTCTTCTCCTCATACGGGACTGTTCCGAAGCGATGGTATTACGTTGTTTCATTGTCTGCACTACGTCCACTGAATCGGATCCTGATACCACTGAACCCTATACGTGATGTTTGTATCGCTTGGCTATCGCTGACGACGATATATATATATATACTTACAGTGTGTTCGGTCATAAACATACATTTTGACCGAACAAGATTGATGTTCCCTATGAAAAAAAAAACTTTTTTTTTCTAATTTTCAGGGTTGGTCCTAAGAAAAGTCCCATAAAATGTGTTTAAATATTATTCCTTACAATATCGCTAGTTTATGACCGGACACACTGTATATATATTTTATATGCAAACATAAATCGTTGCTATGTTAATTGAGTATGCCGATTCGTGACTCGCATATGCTGCTAAATATGGTCTAAGTTTAAAGTTACACATTGCTTCTTACCATAGGCCTCGACAACTTATCCTACTTCTATATCCAGTCTGCCGGCGCTGTCAAATAAAATTAAAATGAAAATCTAGGAAAGTCGTGAAAAGCAACTCTTTTGCAGGCGAATCTTGTCCTTATTGACTTTAAAAACGTTATTATTATAATTCTTATATTTTCTTGAAATTGAAATTAAAAAATAATAAAAGCGTAACGGAAACTACTTCTTATAAACAAAAGCCATATGCCAACAAAATTGTTAGGCCAAATACGGACAGCGACGCCAGACTGGATATATAAAAATCAATGCCACTTTTCGTTGTAATTTTATAACTCAAGAACGGCTGAACTGATTTGGCTGAATTGGTGGGGAGGTAGCTTAGAAACAGGAGAAGGTTTAGGGGTAGGTTAGGTAGGTAGGGAGTAGGTAGGGGTAGGTAGGTTTTTTTTATTCTCAGGGCAGGACAGCGGTTGCCGGGTCAGCTAGTAATATCATAAATGCAAAACTTTGTGAGGATGTATGGATGTTACTCTTTCACGTAAAAACTACAGAACGGACTTGATGAACCATCTATATGTCTGTCTGTCCTGAGTCTGGGTGTAATTATTTAATACTAGCTTCCACCCCGCGGCTTCACCCGCGTTCCCGATTTATCTTATGTTTTCCCGGGATAAAAAGTAGCTTATATGTTATTTCAGGGTATGATCTATCTATGTGTCAAGTTTCATCTAAATCCGTTCAGTAGTTTTTACGTGAAAGAGTAACAAACATTGATCCATACTCACCAACTTTCGCATTTATACTCGTAATATTAGTTGGAAATACTTCTTCTATTTATGGTTTTAACAATACCTATGACGTGAAAAGAAAATTGCGCGCGCAAATCAAATAAAAAAAAAAGTTGTATGATAAATTCGGCACCATGGAGGTAGAAAGTAAATAGGTTTAATGATGTTTTGAATAGGGTAGTTGACTGATTTATCAAATCAGCTACTTTTTAATAAATGTCAAAACGATAGTTTATAAGGAATTTTGTATGAAATATTACACTATGACGTCATAGTTTCACAGCATCAAATCATCTACTCTTAGTGGTTCCACTGGTAATTAAAAATCATAAAAAGCTTTAAATGTACAACATATTTGTTGTTTCTACGTGTTTTTAGATGTTTTATGCATTGGTTAGTGTTTGGTCATTTATTTTGACATTGTCAACTACCCCATTCACAAACTTAGGGCACACGATGTTCTAAATTCAAAAATACTCTTTCCGAGGTGGGGGAATGAAAAATAATTTATGCCCTTATCGTTCCAGGATACAAAACGCCGCTAAAGGTCAAAGCCAGTTGACAGTGGTGACCTCTCTACTCCGCAACGAAGGAGTATTATCTCTCTGGAAAGGTTTCTTGCCTTATTACGCACGCCTTGGTCCTCACACAGTGCTTACATTCATATTCTTGGAGCAAATGAACGCCGCTTATCTAAAGCACACATAAATACTACATTTTCTTGTTAGTTGATCGGCCATAAAATATTTTTTAGCTTATTAGGAGAATCTTTATTTTTGAATGTTTATTTATTTTTATTTTTCGATTTTTTTGCGATTTTAAAGCATCTTCAAAAGTATAATTTATTTTTATATGTAGTAGGTATATATTTACAATGTAATTTATTAACTATTTGTAAGATTAATATATTAAAAAACAAATAAATCAAATTTAAAATATTAATATTATTTTTAGATTAATTATTTAATTATATTTCCAGTGTGACAATACGATTCCAGTTGATTTCTTTAAGTAAATTAACTAATTTGTATGTATTATATTTTATGGTCGATCCCTAAAAGGTGGATATAACCTTAAGCTCAATGTACTCGTGATTCGAACTACAAATGAATTTCGACTCTTATGATTAATATTAATAAGGTGTATTTTTATACGACAAAAAGTACCGTGATACAGATAGCTACATATTTACTATTATAATATAGTATGTAGTATATAATCAACTTGAACCTTCTATTAATAATTTAAGTCGAAAATTAGATCAAATGCATTTTAAAATTATACAACCGATATTGAATCTTATGTTTAACAGCTAAAGGTTTACATTTCATTGCATATATTTTTTTGTTTCACAATCAGTGATGTCTCGATATTGATAAGTTACTTATCGATATTGTAATAATATTTTTATTACATTTCAATATAAGTATAACGATTAATTTTATTGAGAGCAGTAGATAAAAATGTACACTTTTTATTTATCTGTCTGTCCGCCATTTTTATCGACTCGTAACTGTCAAATTGACGTTATCAAACGACGTGGTGATTAGCTTTTAATCTAGTATGATATTATTTGATGATAAATCTGTCTCGATGGTTTTTTCATGATTTCAATGAAGGTCCCTTAGTAAAATATATTCAGGTCCCTTAATAAAATATATTCAGGTCCCACAGTAAAATATATTCAGTATGATAAACCCATTATAATAGTGGGTTTGATTCCTCCCCGGGACATACATTAAAGCATACACATGTGTGTTTGTTCTGAGTATAGGTATACATATATAAACATCTATATACTAATAATAAAGCTGAAGAGTTTGTGTTGTTGAACGCGCTAATTTCTAGATCTACCAGTCGGATTCGAAAAATTCTTTCACTGCTTCCTATTAGAAGCTACATTATTTTTATATTATTTTATCCCCGAAGGTTTTAGGCTACTCTTTTATCCCGGGAACATGGGTGAAACCGCGGGGGACAGCTAGTATTATATAAAGTTACAAAAATAGTACATAACATATACATATATATAGGTAGGTATATATATCTGGTCTCCATATTACAAGCTCTGCTTAGCTCGGGATCAGATAAATGTGAAAATAATTCAAAATATAACAAATTATTAGATTTAAGAGCAATTCTTTTTTAATTTATTTATCATTTATATTCTACTTTTCTATGTTATTCGCACTCACACATTCATAGACAGTAAATTCGTCAATTTTGGCGCCAATTCCGTTGTTTAAAAAATAAGCTTCAAGTCATATTTAACTCAATCTTATGTCACTAAGGCCCAATTGCAACAACGTCTTATAGCGCTAACCCACGGGTTAAATATGACTATGTGACAGAAATGGTATAGAGAATCTGTCAAATATACATATTTAACTCGCGAGTTAGTGTTATACGACGTTGGTGCAATTGGGCCTTAGGGCATAAAAAACAATCTGTTTTTGAATGTTTATATGTTTTTTTTCTATAAATTGATGTATTGTAATGAATTTTGGAAGTGCTCTTAGTAATTGCAAAGTTTATTTTGTATTCGGTGTCGGAGATATGATTTGTATATTTTTTTATATACTTATTTCTAAGTGGCAATCGTGATTTCGAGAATACAATAATTTATCTGTACTATTAAGTAAGCTAGAAAAATTTTACCAATCATGGATAAAAAATCGTATTTTCTTACCAAATCAGAATAAAACGACTTCGTCTGCCGAGAAATAAATTTTGTTTCAAAACGAAGAATCTATTTTTGTTATTCGGTGTAAGCTTCTTTGTCGTTTAACGCCTTGCAAATTAATTTTTTATTTTATTTTATCGTTTACAATGTTATTTTTTATGCGCCTAGCGCTTTTTAGGCCTGCATTCGGCCTTGTAGCAAACTATTTATAAATAAATGTATATTTTTTGGAAATGTTTACAAAAAACGTGTGTCTGCTGTCGCACACGTAAGCAAAGTGAATCTTTATTTGTATGCACGAAATCCCATAGCAAAATGACTCATAAAAAACATTACATAGTAAAATTTAAATTTAATGAAATGGTTAAAAAAATCTGCAAACAGACTCGTAGCGAGGATTATGTAATATATATAGTAGGTATGTATTTTTGTTTATGAAAATGGTTTACAATCATACTTATTTACTATTTAAATCGCAAATGAATGCTAGTTGTGTGGGTCGGGGAAAACTGTCTCATTAGAACATGATATAGAGAATAAATTGGCTTGATAGACAATAGTAATAATTAAAGTAGCTTTTATTTTTGTTAGTCCATGTGATAATGCGCTGTTATATAATATGTATTTTATATAGTCGCGGGTTTGTTATGTATTGTGACTAACTTGTGCGAACTCGTGTAATGTTAGGCAATGATAATAAATTTGATTGTTTTAATCAGAGTGTTTTATTTCGTTAGATTTCCGTGGTTTTTAATTTGTTTTATCCTCGAATGGCCCGATGCAGGGGCGGCCTTAGCCATTACGAGGCCCCGGGCGGGTAGAAGTGCGAGGCCCTTGTCTTTGGATTTAGTTTTAATGGTGATTCTTGACGAGAAATGATAAGTAGTAACAAAGATTCATTATGAATCGTGATAAACTAAGGTGCATTAATGTTTTAAAAGAATCAGGGATTCAGAAATGATGGTTTCAAATATTTTTCTTCTTGGGTTGTTGTGCGAGTGCGCGAGGCCCCGGGCGGTTGCCCTGCTCGCCACCCCCAAAGGCCGCCACTGTACCGGTCTACTCCGAAAAATTATACATGATAGTTCAATCATCGTTGTCAATTAATTAATAGTTTCATAAAAATAGGAAGAGGAAATTTAAAAGTAGCACCAGTAAATGATAAGTTTAAAACCGTTTATCGTGGTTCGGACATGTTATGAGGAGGGATGAAACCCATGTGACTAAAAGAGTCATGAATATGAAAGATGATGGATATACGGGAAGAGGAAGACCGAGAAAGAGATGGATGGATTGTGTGAAGGATGATATGAGTAAGGAGTGAATGCTTGCTGATATGAAGGATGGAAGGGCTGAATGGAAGAAGAGTAGGTACATATTGCGCCGACCACAAATGATTGGGAACGGAGCAGGGAGATGATGAGAGTTGCACATAATCTACGTCTGATTCATGCGTGTCGTACCTAATTCTCGTTGAAGTAATTACGACAAATCAGTGATCAACGATATTTAGTAGTGATGGCAATTATTGCGATTTCAAAATAATTTCATGATCATGTGAATTCCTAAGCCATAGCATGCTACTTACTTTTGCTATGCTATTTACGATTACAATATAAAATGACGATAATTGCACATAATAACAAATGCACATATCTATCACTATAGTTAAAGTACAGTATATTTCACCCTCAGATTCCTATTGTTTATAAATCTGTGATTTCGCCATTGTAAAGTTAATCAACAAAACAACCCACATTATCACAACAAAAATGGTATTCGATTCGGCTCTAAGGTCTGTCTCTAACTGACTAATCAGGTGATGTTCGCGACTGTCGCAAGACAGTATGCGCCAATAGCGAGAGTGAAGGAGTTTTTAGAGCATTGATTACAGTTAGCAATTTTATTTCCTTCAGCAACATTCGAAAAATAATCCCATATAGGATTAGTTTGTTGAGACATTTTCACGTTCAACAATTTATTTACTGAATTTGTTTCGCATTTCGTAGAATATAGCAACTACTTTTAATTTGTTAAATGCTACTGAAGCAGTAGCAAAATGAATGCGACTGCGAACTATTCCATCACTAATATTTAGTAACGAGGCCGCCATTTTGTTTTCTAAATGGTCGAAACCGTGAATATCTGGGCTCTGAAAATAATACATGATTATCCGATCATCATCCTCAAGACAAACTGAAAACTCATCATTTTATAAACATAGGTACATAGGGACAGTTGTAGGTACCATTAACAAATTAGGTATAAGCATGATCAGTAGGGTTATCGTGTAACTTTTTAGCAATCAATTTCAATCTACAAATTTTACAATGTCGAGAATGTTTCCATGAGCAATTCTGTGCCAGAAAGCAAAACAAATATCTACATAAAACCTTTTAATTGTGCAAATGTGTGTGTTAAACCTATTACAGAAACTACACTTTTGTATTGGATTAAATAAATAAAACCTATAGATAAACATTTATGTCTGACATCGGAGAAACTAGAGGTATATACGTTGGTAGGTACTTAAACTATCCTTGCTCATAGCGGGGCTAATTCGCCCCTTGTAGGGCTTCAATTAGTCACTATTGGCATACTTCAGTACGACACAGAGAAATGCGATTCCACAAACAAGTACTGTATATTCAAATACTTCCAAGCTACATAAAAAATTGACACAGTAAAATTTAAATTAAATCTGTTCAGTCATCCGTAATGATCAATAAGTAATCTAAATAGCAAATGAGTGCGTTTAATCCATTTGCCTCTCTGTCAATGAGTGGATACATTATGTGAAGTGTTACAGCCATAATTTAATACAAAGGGATCGTTGCACTAATTCATGAAAAATACTCTTGAGAAATTCAAAGCGTACCTTGTAAGGAAATCTCCCAGAATGTTTAACTTGTATCAGCACATGAAACAAGACAAAGAGGGTAAGGAACAGAAAGAGCCGGAGACCACAGGTCACGACAGATTCTACCAGGAACGACCGAGAACCAGTTATAGGAAGAAGAAGCGTCGTGGCGCCTGCAGACGAGCTCAGTCGGCTGCAGAACTCAACCCTGAATCAATTGCAGCCGCAAACAAAAGAAATGCCTTTAGAATACGCTCTGTATCTACCGACCGAGATGACAGTGAAGGTAAATCAAACTCCTGCCAAAATCAATCAAATTTTCTTGTGATACCATTTCAATTGATTTAGTGGATTTTTAAGCAACTTCAAAAAATGTGTAGGTTCTCAATACGATTGTGTTTGTTTTTTTTGTATGTTTGTTACCTACGCGATTACTCCGCCATATGTGAACCGATTTTAAGAAAGAGTGTACTCCTGAGGTGGTCCCAAGTCTCAGGATCTGTGGATAGAAATGGCCAAAAACGGCATTTGAAGGCGGTTTTATTTTTGTTAAAAGTTATTTAGCGCACAATAAATTTTTGATTGTCTTAATTTTGTTTTTGCTTGCGGAAGAAGCTGGGAGACAAGACGATGGAGAAGGACCGTCATTCGCTTGTATTTCAAGTATTTAATTTTGTTTCTTTACTATTTCATTTTTATTAATAAGGCGATGATAGCTCAGTGGTAGTGACGTCGGATGCCGCGACGAAGGTCGTGGGTTCGAATCCTACAATGAGCTTGAGCTTTCGGTGAAGGAAAACATCGTGAGTAAACCATAGCACGGTGGTAGGGTAGGCTGGTAGTACCCGTCTGGCTGGCTACCACCCTCAAGTTAAAAATTTGTCGCCAAACACCTACCGGTGTGTTCCGTCAATTGCACTTGAGAGCCAATTTGCCTTCTCGGTATTGTAAAAGGTCAGCAACACATTGGCAATATCTCTGGTATTGCAAATGGCGATAGGCGACGTTAACCACTTTCCATCAGGTGGGCCGTATGGTTGCTTGCTACCTTAGTATTATAAAAAAAAAATATTAGCTCCATAATTCAAGGTATTATATTTAGTAATGTACCAACTCTAAGAAATCTTCAATATGGAACTCACCATGATTTTTTCATATCATGTCATGTCCAAAGATATCTCATGAAGCTTTACCAGATTTTCATAATTGCTTCAAGACCTGCAGGGCGATTGTGTAACTTTATTCTGATAACGAAACTGCCATTGTAATTACTTCTCATAACAATTACCTAGTCATTTGACGTTAACCATTGGAATAAAAAAAGAGAAATACCAAAAATAAAAGACGATTACGAGACCCATTGCTATCGGAATCCCATTATGAGACAGTTACACAATCGCTCTACTGGTTATTATTTAGTATAGCAAATAGCAAAGGACCCTAAAACCTAAAACTGATCTTTACCGAAATATGCACTATATGTGCATATTTCTATCAGTTTACAAAATACTTAATGCAACGCTTCAAATATGTATCTAGTTTTATTGATTTGCATAAGTAAACATGCAAATCTTTGTAGATATTAGCCTATACCTAGTCTAGTTTTAAAAATAATATCCTAAACGTGACAGTAAAATACAAGTTTCCGAGCTGAGACTTAATAGTCTTATGTAAGATAATAAATAGCAAATAAAACTTGTTATGAATTTTAGAAGAGAATTCGGAGCGAGCTCCACTTGTTGCTCAGAAGATTGATTCACTCGCTAAGTTGCTCTTCAATAAATCTCTAATGGGGATCGGATCTGGGAAGTCGTCGCCTTCAGAACTACCTGCGTCACCAAGGTAAGAACTTCTGGCATTATTTTTGCCTATATACCTAAGCATTATTTGCCATCTTATATAGTTTTTAACTCCTCACCATCAGTGCCGGATTAAGATCACTTTTAGTGATAAGAGCAACCATTATAACACTTTCTTTTTTAGGTTAAGTGTTTTTCTATAAAAAATCTTTGTGATGTGACAATAAAGTATTATCTATCTATCTGTAACCGCTGAGGTATATTACCACGTATAGAGAAGCTATGCTAAGCAAAGGTCATGCTCCATTTTGTTAATATTCGCTGCAGCGCTGAAACAATAATTAGTCTAACCAGACAGTTTAAACACGTAGCGCTAGAACGGTTTTAAGGTGTAGTTTTTACGCGACCAAAAAGTCTTAAGTGCCGCTATTTTCATGGCCCTTACGCGTTTTGTGTTTAAGCAACTAAGTGCGGCCGGATGGCTGCACTTGAAAGGAACATAGTGGTTTTAAGTGGCATCTTCTCTAAACGTAGTAATATACCTGTGTCCTCAGAATAAAATTCTTTAAAAAAATTGTCAGGCTCGGGGAACGTTATATGGAGAGTTCAGCCGCTCTTATCATCTGCACAGAGTACCTGTCTCAATCAACAAGGTACACATCATTGAAGTAATATTTTAGTCGAAGAAACTAAACTTTTTACTTAAATGCATTCATTTCTACTTTTCAGATATGATTTGCTATCACAACTGGGCGCAATAGGTTCGCGACCAAACAAACATTGGTTTGCAATACACGATAATTCTATAAAAACTGATAGACTTTTAGTTTTGGTGAGTATTAGCCGAAAGATGAACAAATCACACATAATAGCCTTGGTGTTCCGGTGTGTTCCGGCAATTGCACTTGAGAGCCAGTTCGCCTTCTCGGTATTGTAACAGGTCAGCAAAACATTGGCAATATCTCTGGTATTGCAAATGGCGATAGGCGACGGTAACCACTTACCATCAGGTGGGCCGTATGCTTGCTTGCTACCTTAGTAGTATATAAAAAAATTAAAAAATAAAACAACTCCATGGGACCGTAGACCTTAGTATTTGAGAAAAAGGGTCTAGACACTTACAAATAGTCGGATAACCAAATTATCCTGTAAAGGATCTAACCCCACTAAACGAATCTAGATTAAAGTTCTATTATTAGGTATATGTTTCAGATGCCTCTTTCAAGCAAGTGTCCTATTGAGCAAGGCAACCGATCTAAAGGCCTCATCATGGAGCTGTTCCGGGCCTTACATCACCCCTACATATACCCAGTGTTAGACCTTGAACTGTGCAATGGACACGCTCTAGCAGTTTTACCATTCAACGCTAGGGGAAGCTTAAAAGATCTTATTTATAAGGTAACGTTGTGTTCTGTAGATTTGTTAATTTTTAATCGGATATCTCAATCCTCCCCTCCGAGGTGGAAGGGAGTGGGCGGTTCTCTACGTTCTTTTTTAAAAGCAGTAAAGTAGCCTCTGATTTTCATCAACCTTACCGGACAATTCGGCGAAGGCTGTCAAACAGGCAACATTTAGGTAACCACGTCTGAGGGCATCCCCGAATAGGGTCGAATAACTGATAGTATATGCACCCACAGCAAAGCAAAATGGAATGATTGCATTGCATCACGGTAGGTTCACAGACTATGTGTAGTGTAAAGCTAATTATCACCACAGATTAGTAAATAGTACTAAAACTAATTGATACTACTATAATCTTCTGTGTTTCAACTAAGCTACCATATCCTTTATAATATTTCTGCCAGTGTCAAGTCACGTTGTTTTTTCCTAGAAAAGTAAGCCTCTTAATTTTTTCTTACATGCTTTTTTATTTATGTGTTGAAATACTGTAATTTTTGTTTTTCCTTTAGGCTAGTTGAGTCGTATGGCGCGCAAAAAATAAAATATTTTTCTTTCTTCTTTCTTTCTTTCTTTCTTATAGTAGCTTAGCTCGCTTGAACGGGACAAAACTGAGTGGGACATCGCGACGGTCCTCGCTTCGAGGACGATAGCGTAATCGGTTTTGTATAGTGTTGTGTGCTTTTACGAGCTTCGTCAGCTTCGATCTGAGCTAGTATTGTCATCCGGCTCGCAGGTTCTCTGTGTGGTTAACTGGTCGCATTATAAATGCCTCGTACGATTTTGTGTAATATGCATGACTTTTTATATCGCATTTCTTAACAAAATATGAAAATACCGTAAAAAAGATGTCAAAAAGTTAAATTTAAATCGGCCACGAAACAGAAGATATAAGCATTTTAAACTACTGATTAGACAGAGAGATCGGACATAGGATGTGACGTAAACCTACTATGATGGCCATATAAACTCCATGCTAAAGTCTGTTTTGCTAGAAAGAGAATAGTGCTAGAGAGGAATAAATCTTTTATGGCTTATATCTTGGTTATTTCAATAGTTATCCGAAAAATATTTTTTTCCTACTGTTTCTTATATGAATGAGCTTTTAAAATAATATCATGCACATTCCCTATTGCTAAACGATTTGTATGTCGTGTTTCAGAGTAATTGGAACGATGAGTTTGCACGTAAATACGGTTCAAATGGCACTGGTCTACCGGCCTGGCAAGTAGCAAGGTTTGGTCGTCAGATGTTAGAAGGCCTGCTGTTCCTCAAGGAGAAGGGATTCCCGCCCTTCCGTCATTTGCACTCGGGGAATGTTGTGGTGCAAAATGGCGTGGCACGGTATGTGATGGCACTCATACATAAGTCCTAGTCATAAATCCTTGAAAATATTATAAAAGTGAGTTTGTTTGTTACCTTTTCACGTCTAAACCACTGAACCGATCGCGATTAAATTTTACACACAGCGAGTCTATGAAATGGAGAAGGAAACAAAGTCAGCAGAAGAAAGAAAAATTAAAAGATTAACTTATTTTAAAAAATCAGCCAACGTATTTTAAGTTTTAAAATTAATGAGTTGAACAGATCGATATCAGTCTCAGCAGCAAACGCATTATAGCACCTGCCCTCCCTAATCAGAAACGAATTTACTTTAGCTACTTTTTATCTCGGGAAGGCAGTTTTACAATGATCTCGTAATATAACCTGAAATTAGGTCTTTGGTTGTTTGTTCCTTATAAGACACTTGGCTGACACTTTTCTTTTACAAATTAACCAGCAGGTCGATTGTGTAACTTGATTCCGACAGCGATGGCTCTCGTAATCATCTTATATTTCTAGTATTGTCTATCTTAGGTGAGGAACAACGAAACTGCGATTGTTTTAACAAAATTACTTCTCATAACAATTAATCATTTAACATTAGCTATCGGAATAAAAAAAGATAGACAATACCAAAAATAAAACACGATTACGAGAGCCAACGCTATCGGAATCCCATTACAAGACGGTTACACAATCATCCTGCAGTTCAGCAAAAACTAATATGAATGTTGTTACCAGGATATGTGGTCTAGAGAACACCCTGATCGGAGCACTTCCAAGGTGCCCAATAGCGTTAGCGGCACATCTGGAGCATGTTGAAGCTCTTTCATTGGGCCACGTGCTGTTTGAAATGTGCGCCGGCGCAGAAATTGATCTGTCCTTATTGCCTGACTTGCTTCCGAACTATCCGCATGTAAGTGTCGTCTCTTACTTTTGGAATCATTCAAATGAGGACATCCATATATGGTAAATCGATTTGAAAGGAAAGGTCTTCTCGGAGTAAATGTATTTATAAGTGAGTGACTTCATGACTAGTACAAGAAAGGTACCTGATAAAATTATTTTAAAGATTTTGTTACGATGTACATATGGGTAACATTCTGAAGGGTAGAACATATTATAAATTAAAAGTCATATTTTAAATTTAAAAAATTAAGCCATGTCCAGCTGATGATGCGGTTGCCTACGATATGGAAGAATGTTTGAATTATGAATGAGATGATTGGGAAAGGTCGTGATTTCCCGAAACGCTTCGGGAAGACTCGTTGTTACTTAACTAATACATACATTGAGCCCTTTATGCGTTCCCTAGCGTCCAATAAGAATATACAAAAATGGCGTAAACACCAATAGTAGGCGCGGGCACCGAGGTAATGGTTGACGATTTAATTTATAAATTAGTAATTAATTAAACGAGCAAACAATACGATAGTAAAGATGTTCTCTCTCTCTCTTGCACATTAGGGAGAATCCAAAATTAAAGAAAACATGGTACTAGTCATGTCTGCAAACCAAAAACAGGACCTAAATGGTTTGTCATTCGCAGGTGGTGGAGATAATTGAGCAGATCTTCGGGCCTCGCACGCCGACCTTGCACGAGCTGCTGCTGTGCGAACTCTTCAGGAAGATTGACCTTCGTGAGATGAAGGGATCTTGCTTACCGGTATAATATTAGTTTAATCATTTTAATTCTATCAGACCAACAGGAGGATTGTGTAAATGTCTCGTAATGGGATTCCCATAGCGTTAGCTCTCGTAATCGTCTTTTATTTTTGGTATTGTCTATCTTTTTTGATTCCGATGGCTAATGTCAAATGATTAATTGTTATGAGAAGTAATTACAAAGGCAGTTTCTCACCTAAGATACACAATACCAATTACGAGAGTCTTCGGTAATGTAATAAAATATGAATTTCGCGGGCTACCTAGTTATTCGAAACATATTATTTTGCATCTGTCTCTTATATCAATGAGCCTTTAAAAAAACAAGCATAGGAAAAACTCATGGACAGACTTACTTCGAATATTCGTTCGACGACGCTACCCAATGATACCTGTTTCTTGTAAATAAGCCTCACGGACACATACGTACGACAATCATGCGTCATTTTTGACAAGGGGCGCCTCGATCCACTCTACTCCTACATTCGTGTATATTCCCTGAGTAAAAGACTCAGGTGTTTTTTTTTGTTTAAAAGAACTTCAGCCAGCGACTGTCTCGCTCGTGTCTATCGCTGCTGGGTGAGGTGGCGCGACGTCAGCCCGGCTGCATGGCCGCCTCGACCTCGCCGCGACGCTCCGGCCCTGCCTCGCCAGCCTCGCCTGCACGCACCAGGTCACACATCACCTTCTCACTTTCTGGCTGACTTGCACGGATCTAAGGGATCCCAAATATAATTAGATTTCCTCCCTAATATATTCGTGTCTTTTTGTTTTGAGTCTCTATATAAAAAAAATATTGTATGTAGTATAATCAATCTTAATTCTAAATATCTATATGTTTACAGGCATTAATAAACAGGTTTAGTTTTAATTTTTTCAAAAAAAAAACTAATCTTTCATACAAAAACATCAACCATATTTCAATAGCAACAACGCACCAACAGGAAAATTTATTTTTTGAAAATCCAAGTATACAGTTTGAGTTTTTATCAAAATCTACCTCGAGACTCCTTTCAGCTTTTTTCGCAATCCCCTATTTTTTAGATAATTCAGGCTTTAGAATTTGGCCACCACGCCCACTTGAAAATTCATCTCTATAACTTACAAGTAGTATATGTAGTATATCAGTTAGCTGGTTTCCATTACAAGTTGTGCTTGTTTTGGGATCAGATGACCGTATGTTTAATGTCCCAGGACGTTTTTTTATTTTTTAATTGCAGGAGGCACTTCCCCTTTGATCAAGATTACACGGAGGAGTGGCACTGGTGATCTAATAACATTTACTTTTAAAAATATTGTAAGAACCGATCTGGATGAATAAACATATTATATACCTACTTATTCATTTTTCTTTTTATTCAACTTTCTCTTTACGTCTATCACTGAGAGAAGGAATCAAAGATTTTAGTCCTAACTATACAAGATGAATTTTTTTAACCGCACCTAAAGGGAAGTTACTCTAAGTTCGATGTTCACCGACATGAAAACGAGCGTTTACGACGAATTTTTCCTATGAAAATTCATGGTAAAAGCCCGATTATAATTTATCGGACCGTTTTCTTGTCGGTGAACATCAACCAAAATACTAGAGATAGCCAATTTAACTCAAATGAAACATTCTTTTATTTTTAAAATCCACTTTATATGAAAATACATAGGTTGATAATAATGTTTGTCCCTGTCCTGAGACTGAATATGTGAGAGTTCTCTAGGTAATTCAGAATGAAGGACAATCTATTAAGGATCTCCTACTGCAAATGTAGTAATTGCATTTTATTATTTTGTTTTGGTTTACCTACTCGCAAAGTCCTATCGAAATATGCGACGTAGATGGTCGTATTTTTTTATTGCGTAGACTTTTAAGCTTATTTTTTTTTATATAGCTCCAAGGGACTATTATAATCTTTATTCATAATATTTGATATTAATTTCAACCTCTGCGCTTTGAGAAAAAAGGTCTTGACACACAAACTACAACAAATTGTTAACTATTATTATTTATAAGTAGATAATACAAACTGTATTTCAGTAAGCTGGGGTTTAACTAAAGTCTTTTTTGTCCCTTTAAACATTTATTACCATTAGTACCTACACTTCTCATTAATGCAGAAAAAAGACGAGCAACAACTAATCTTTCCAAAAAAGTTTCAATATCTGAAAATAAAATCATAAAACCTTTTTGCTGTTCTTTGAACTTCAAATATAAAAAAATCAGTTAAAACCATGTACAAGCAACATTGACATTTAGTATTAAATCATAAAAAAAAATAGAAAAATAACCCAAAAATCATCCAAAAATACATAAAAAAATAGGCAAAACAAACATAAAAAAATGGCGGACAAAAAAGGTAAAGTAGTACCTAAAACAATTCCTGCATACATGAATTTTGTGATCGGAGGGCTGAGTGGGTAAGTGAACTATATTACTAAAATGCGTACTTAGACTTTGCTCAGACTTTAGGCTAAGTGCACCAAATCGACAACTTAACTAACTAAAAACTTGGCTACAAATTAAAACACACAAATATTTACTTTATTACGTAGGTATATACCCTAAGAAGTAGTATATTATTTATTCTTTGCCCTAAGTAAAGTCTGAGCACAGTCTAAGTACGCTTAATAGATCTCAGCCTAACTAAAGCTGCCTTTCCACCAGAGGTGCTTAGCTTTTCAAGATCTAGCATGATCTTAATCAATGTTCAATAGGGTGGCTCATTACGTAGAAGACAAGAATACATGGTTGTAGTAGCTTCTCTCTGCACTTGCAGCCCCCTCCATAACTGACAATTGTATGAACTTTATGTACTCACCTATATTTAACACAAAAACTGTAATAACATAAATTCAAAAGAAAGATCCACCAAAAAAGAAGTCTTGCTGAGTTACTTGCGGGGTGTATTCCGAGCCGGTGGTAGAGTCTATTGTAAAAATTGTAACTATTGACATTCATAAGTGCCTTACTTGAGCCTAAACTGAATAAATGAGTTTTGAGTTCATTCAAATTAATCTGTCCTGTTGACGAGCATAATTCAACCTTGGCTCGTGTACCTTAAATTTGAAATCATCTATTCAGTTTCGAACCCGATAAGGCAATTACGTTCGTAGGTATGAACGTTAGAAGTTTCTATCTCTGTAGAAAGCCACCCTGTTGCGATCAGTCGAGAAAATGAAAAGCTTATGCAACGAGCACTCGCTTTGTCCGTTTTATGGAACTATGAGAACCAAAATTTTCCAAAAACTGCAGGACTGACGTCTTACTTACTATATTGTGCAGAAAAGTTTGTTTGTCCGTATTCGACAGAGATAGCCTTAGAGACCGGAGACACGAACACTTTAGTCCTTTAAAATCATTCTACTTCTCAGGATTACAGGTTAGACTGGGGCATTCCTTTGCACCCAAAGAAATCATATCAGTAAATATTTGAACTCAATTACCTAATTGAAAGTTTTGTCATATCAGTAAATATAGTACGAACTCAATTAATTGAAAACACGAACTTCAAATGATCTTTCAGTATGCTTGCCATCTGTATCGTTCAACCGATGGATTTAGTGAAGACAAGGATGCAGCTGATGGGTCCAGCCGGCAAGAACGTGTCCGTCGGCTCCATAATAAGTGGTATCATGAAGAAGGAAGGCTTCGGCGGCTTCTACACCGGCCTATCAGCCGCATTGTTCCGGCAAGCTACCTATACCACCGGCAGATTAGGCTGTTTTAACGCTATGTTTAATTATTATAAAAAGTAAGTAATTTCTAAGTAGGTATCTAATAGTAATGTCCCCGTGAAGTGTTAAATTTACTATAACGCATCCTCTAAGCAAGGGTTTGCCATACTAGGATCGTTATATCGCTGAGGACTTTTTTTTTAAACTTTCAATGGAAAGTTGGAAAGCGAATGCGCTTCACTGCACTGACGTCGCGACGATAACGTGGAAGTCGGTTTGAGTGTTTTGTATGTCGTTGTTTCGAGCTGAGTAGGCTCCATTCTAGGCGAGGGTTATGGGATCATCCGACTCGCTGAGGGCTTGCCTAGGACGAGATTCTAGAGCTTGCCTTGGACATCGGATATGCGAGATTCTAGAGGGGGAATAGGTTGCAGCCTGTAGGTACTATGAGACGCTGAAGACTTTTGCATGTTGAAAATAGCAAATAGCTACCGCTAGTTTTCCAAAAGAACCTTTGAAGTGCCTCAAAATACCATCCTAGAACTAAAAACATAGTTCAACATTTACATGTGAATGTTTTCTCTTTGTTTCCGAACAATATCACAGCAACTACGGTGTGCCTAACTTCGCGACAAAATTATTGATGGGCATGACAGCCGGCGGCGTAGGCGCATTCATCGGCACTCCGGCAGAGGTCGCTCTCATCCGCATGACGGCTGATGGCAGACTGGCGCCAGAGAAGAGGAGAAACTATAAGAACGTATTCAATGCTCTGGGCAGGTGAGTCAATAAATTATATAGTCATGACAGTGGGTCTACTACGTCCTGATGATGCTTCCTTGTGTGGAATTTGACAGAGAAGGAGATCCAGCGGAATTAGTATTAGTTAGTTTTGTTAGGGGAACAAGCAGGAAAAAATTTAAAATATGATCGACGACTGTTCCGAATTCGTTCGACCACAAAGGTAGCCGGCGTTGTGGGAGGGGCCATCGCCCAGTGCCCTGTATCTGCCACTTGCCTGGAACCTCCACTATCTATTCGACAATGTTTTTCGTCACCAAAAAGATCTTTGTTTGTTCCTAGGATAACTCGTGAAGAAGGGATTACAACGCTATGGCGAGGTGCGTCGGCGACCGTCACTCGAGCTATGGTCGTCAACGGTGCACAATTGGGCACATATTCACAGGTAGAGCATAGCGATTTTTTACTTGAAGAGCACCTCGACTGGGGAAGTACGTCCACCTTACAGAATACCGCAGCCTAATTACCTGGTTGTGTTCCTGCGCATGAGTAAGGTCGCCAGAGCTCATTGGGGTGGGAGAAGGGTCGGCAATACGCGAGTGGTACCCGGGGCGTTGATTAGTAGGTATATGGTCTCTGTCCCGGGTGTCTCTAGCGTCCATAGGCTACGGTAACCGCTTACCATCAGGCGGGCCGTAAGCTTGTTTGCCGACTTTGTTGTATAAAAAAAATGAGAATATTAAAATAAAAATGACTGATTTTTGGCGCCAAAATGTATGTTTAGAAAAAAACTTCCAACCCTTCTGATTGGGGTATTAAAATGAATGGTTTTACATGGTAATTACAAAATATATACAAGTTACTTAAATGCTTAAATGTAATTTGGAATGAGAATTAATAATAAAAACAATCCTGACCTTTTTTCTTACAGACGGGTTTTTAATAACTGCCTTGTTTGTTTATTGTTTATAGTCTCGAGAATTACTACTACCTACGTTGGGGGACACAATTTTACTTCACTTCATGGCGTCGATGATTGCTGGCCTTGTCACCTCGGCCGCGTCACTACCTGTCGATATCGTTAAAACGAGGTAAGAGCCATATTTGGTGATGTCATTATGTACTTTAACAACCAATGGTGATGGTGCAGTTTCTAAAAAACTTACGTTATGAACTTACACGCCTGAAGTTCACCACTGGTTTTTCGTTGAAGGAAAACTTGTATCAGAAACCACATAGCGTTACAAATAAGAAGTACTTAGTAATTATTAACTACCGTTTAAAAGGCTTATTACAAAACCTGTCGCTAAGTACCTATCATTGTGGTAAAAAAAAAACTACTTTTTACCTTAAAGAGTGCAGAACGCAGCTAAGGGTGCGGGCCAAGTGAGCGTTTTAATGGGAATTATCAAGAACGAAGGTGTTCTGGCCTTGTGGAGCGGATTCCTCCCGACTTATGCAAAGATTGGACCCCACACTGTAATCACATTTATTTTCATGGAGCAACTTAACGAAATGTATCTCAAGTATGTTGCTTAAATATCAAACTAAGAAATACATTTTAAGCTGATGTAGGTATAATAGATGGGATGCATTACGAAAATATATTTGTAAGAAGACATTACAACTATCACTAAAAGCATAAACTGTCATAACAAAAAATTAAACATTATCACTAGAACACACGGCCACAGATCAAGCTACACTTTTTTGTTGCAAAATAGCGCCTATTACAACCGCATAAGGTGCCGCAGTGTGTAGCTTGATCTCCGTGTGTACGTAAAACATTACACATTATTTTCAAAAGCATTTTTTTTTACACTCAAGTAAATGTTTACTTCTCATATGCATGCATCCCAATCGAAAGTTTTATATTGCAATATGGACTGACGTCGACGGCCACGGTAAGCTTTGATATTGACGTTTTTAAGCTTATGTAGAAGTCAAATAACAGTTTTGTCATGTCCGTGCGTCCTCGTCCGTCCGCTCGCATTTATAAGGGTACATTTGGAACCCTAAAAATGGCCAGTTTCGGAGATATGGTTAGACCCGTTATAGTTAGTAATTTTAATAATCATTAAAAGAACTCGGAAGAATTTTATTTCATTAGGTATAAAATATGTTTCTGCAAGTCATGATTTTGATAGGCGAGTTATGATTATGAATGCCGACAAAAGTAGGTAACATTTATTTTTCACTAAAGAACCCATTTTATATATATTAGGTTTTTACTAATAAATGAGACCTATTGGTAAAAATAAAATTAATGAGTATTTAAATACTATAATAGATATTATTTACATGGGTCTTTAAAATCAAATATACTTATAATGCAAGCAAAATGGGTCTTTAGGAGCGTTCATTGCGCCAAAGTAACTACGAAAGTCGGGTTAGTATATTCGAGGAAATTCTTATCTTGTACCTTAAAGTTAGGGACGAAATTAGATTGCAGCAGTAACTAAGCAGCATTAGATTGGAAATCAGATTGCAGAATCAATAAACAGTGTTGGGACGAAATCAGATTAATATAATATTAATTTGTAACTTTATCGTCGCACGAACCGGAAGACGCAGCGTGGGCAGGCAGGCCTCCCACAAGGTGGACCGACGATCTTGTGAGGGTCGCGGGAAACCGTTGGATGCGGGTAGCGCAAGACCGGCCATCGTGGAGGTCCTTGGGGGAGGCCTTTGTCCAGCAGTGGATGTCTTTCAGCTGATATGTGTGAATTTTGGTCGATATATGTATTCGAAATCGTCGTATTTCGCACATTACATAATCAATTATCATCAAAAACAGAAAAATCATCGTAGGTACTTATATATGTTGTTATTATGACTCGGCCATTTTTGGAATGGCCGTATCTATCTCCAAAACTGTCTATTTTTCAATTTATATTTTTTTTTACTTTCGTTTTGTTCGTTTCATTAAAATAAAGCAATTTGACTGATATTGATTTTATTATTTTACGTTGTTGCGTTGCGACAAAAGATTCATTACTGTTGATGCTAAACTATGTAGGTATGCGCACAGAGTTAGATTGCTGAATAAGATTGCACACAATAAATATTTCTACTGTGGCAAGGGGAAGGGAATAGTTAGGGTTAAGTACTATCAACAAAGTTAAAGCATGATCACCTTAAAGGTGTATTTTGTGTGCAGTGACCAGCGGCTATCTGTGCTTCATCTATCTATACTAATAATAAAGATGAAGTTTTTTTTTTTTTTGAAAGGACTAAAGTTGGTTGCCTCTGATGGCTGCTCCAACCTTACCGGACAATCGGCGAGCGCAGAGGGCTCTCAGCCGGGTAACATTTAGGTAACCACGCCTGAGGGCACCCCCGAGTGGGGTACGAACCTCGGCTCAGGGCGTTACCGGGGGAAGGGGAGGACTTAGTAATTGGGGTCGGTCGAATTACTAATGGCAGCTCGGGCCGCTTGAACGGGACGAGACTGAGTGGAACGTCGCGGCGGTCCTCGCCGTCGAGGGCGGTAGCGTAATCGGTTTAAAGCTGAAGTGTTTGTAGCAACAGGAGAATAGGTACCTACGGGAAATGTAATATATATATATACTGTGTTTTCAATATATTATTTCTGTAGAATCAACTTTCTTATGATAAGCTTAAACTTGGCAATAAAAAAAATAAACTTGATCAGTTTTATCAATTTTAAACAATGATAATGGGAATAGTAGATGTTCTTGTGATTATTGGGGCTAAGCACAAAGCAGAAGGCCCCATGTTAGGTATATTCGCTATTTTTGTAGGTTCAACCATCTACTAAACAGTATATTGTGAATATTATTCCAAATCTGTTAATTGTATAATCACACGAATCACGCATAATAAACTCCGATTGCTCGATTTCACGGCCACAGATAAATAATAGTATTTTATGCACTCGGCCAGTGAATGTTGCACAGATGTTATCGGCCATCACTATCTAAGGTCAGGTACCGGCTTCAAGTACCCCTCCGCACCTCACATGCGTACCTAACTTTTATTCATAGTCATTTACGGCCAGTGAGCACGCTTGCCTCATTTATCTCGTAAAAGTAGATTTGGATCTGAGTGACAGTGTGTGTAGATATCCTATTATGAAGAGAGGGTAGGAGTGTCTAGGCAATAAAAGCCTCATTAGCTATATTGCATACAGAGAAGTACATTAGGACTTTCTAAAACCTCTATGCTTTTTTAAAATAATATTATGTCAAAAAATTGGCATAAAAAAGAATAATAATTTTGGCGTTTTGTGACTTACGTCAGTCTTATTAGCATAATAGGTACCTACAGTAGAAAAACATGTTTGAATAAATGAAAATAACAAAAATATATTAGTTATGTATATGTAGGTACGCAGTACATATTTCATCTCAACACATAATTGATAATACCTGCCTATTTACATTTTCGGCGTACCTACATGCAAAGTCTAAAGTTACCAATAGTAACAATTGATCCATAATTTATCAAGTGAAATAAAAAGAGGTAAAGGAAGTCTTCAAAATGGGGGACAAAGGAAAAGTAGTACCTAAAACCATCCCTGGATACATGAACTTTGTGATAGGAGGTGTGAGTGGGTAAGTGGTATTTCATTCAGGTAGGGTAGGGTTGCCATGCGTCCGGGTTTCCCCGCATTTTAGTTTAGAGGGCGTCCGGGCGTTGTTTCATTTGCAGTCTGGGTTTTAAAGTTTTCAAGCCACCGGTCGATAAAATAACTTAAAAGTTGATTTATAACAATTAAAACAAATTTTAAACAAAATTGATATGTCCAGGAGAAAAGCTCAAAAATCCGGGGTTATCACGCTTGTCGTCCTGGTTGGCATATTTTAGAGATGGCAACCCTACATTCAGAGAAGGTGGGGATCAACTATTACCAATTTTAGTATTCGTAGCCCAAACTAAACTAACTTTATGACGCTAACAGAATGCTAGCAACATGTGTCGTCCAACCTATGGATTTAGTAAAGACAAGGATGCAGCTGATGGGTCCAGCCGGCAAGAACGTATCCGTCGGGACCGTAATAAGTGGTATCATGAAGAAGGAAGGTTTCGGCGGTTTCTACACTGGCCTATCAGCCGCATTGTTCCGGCAAGCTACCTATACCACCGGCAGATTAGGCTGTTTTAACGCTATGTTCAATCATTATAAAGTGTAAGTAAATATCTATTAATTAAATAATAATATTGGCAACGGCGGCCCTGGGGTAGAGGCCGATTTTAATAAAAACTGTATACCTACCTTGATTCTCAAGAAATAAATTTGTCTCGCCGGAAATCGAAGTTTTTGATGTAGAAAAAAAACACAGCCTGTATTATTGGTCCCTCTCATAGTATCACTTAAAAAGATCAATTGGGAAGTAAGGCAAAATACAGGAAAGGTCAAATATTTAAAAAACCTTTTTAAATAAGTGGGTAAATACTCTTACCTTATTACATTGTTCAAATGACACCAATTGTTTACAATACATAACCTTGTGATGAAAAACGCACTTAAAAACCTTTGAGGTCTCGAGCATAAGCGCACTCGACACCTCAAAGATAATGCTTATTGTTTTCAATACAATAAGTAATAGTAGATTCATTTTCATTTATTTTCAACGAATGTCACAGTACCTACGGTGTGCCTAATTTTCCCACAAAATTATTGATGGGCGTGACAGCCGGCGGCGTGGGCGCATTCATCGGAACTCCGGCAGAGGTCGCTCTCATCCGCATGACGGCTGATGGCAGATTGGCGCCAGAGAAGAGGAGGAACTACAAGAACGTATTCAATGCCCTGGGCAGGTAAGTTAAGCTGATGCTATCGAGAAATTATCACAAAAATCAACAATGTACCTAACTGGTAGCTGCTAGATAGAGAAATATAAAGGCTTAATTTTTTTACGACATCGATATGTACTACGCACTAGATTTCGCGATAACACGCACTGTGTTCGAGTTCTATAGGAACGATATGTTGTTGAAGGATACGCGTAAGCGCCGTGAATTTTAGGGCGCTTACATCGTTTTGGTCGCGAGAAAACTGTCCAGTATTTGGTTACATGTTTTCTTGAACGTTCTTGTCTATCGGTAGAATATAAGTCAATGTTGTACGATGACACCACATTTTTTACGTCGGATGCACAGGTCACATACAGGGTGGAATTTTTAAACTCCACCTCTAGATGAAAAGTACTCTAAATACTGCAGATAGCTTTTACTCAAAGGAAACATTCGTTTATTTTAAAAAGAAACAAATCTGCATTCAAAGATTTTTTTAAATCTAATGGACTTTTAAGTTAAAGTTTCTTAGGTACCTAGGTATCTATTGGCCCATTGAATAAAATAGAATATTTTATTTATAATTTTTGATTTCATGGTTTTCCTTTAATTTTATTTACCATGTTTGTTAGAGAGATTTGATCCTTATAATTGACCCAATAATTGATACCATAGGTAAAATACGAAAAGTACAAAATATTGTGTCTATGCCAAGGATATCCCGTGAAGAAGGCGTAACAACGCTATGGAGAGGTGCGTCGGCGACCGTCACCCGAGCTATGGTCGTCAACGGTGCGCAATTGGGCACATACGCACAGGTATTTTTTAACCTCCTTCAAAAAAAAGAAGCAGGTTCTCAATTCGGTCGTATGTTTTCTTTTTTTTTATGTTTGTTCACGCATAACGTTTTTGCTTATGAACCGATTTTATTCATTATTTTTGTGTTGGGTTCTGGATAGCTCCAAGGTGGTCCCATCCATCCCAAACCAAGAGTTCTTAATTATTTTTGCT
This sequence comes from Tethea ocularis, assembly GCA_963555595.1. Classification (NCBI taxonomy): domain Eukaryota; kingdom Metazoa; phylum Arthropoda; class Insecta; order Lepidoptera; family Drepanidae; genus Tethea; species Tethea ocularis. Next base: position 9,277,748 of record OY741970.1, read on the forward strand.
TTAGACCCCGCGCTTTGTAAAGAACATTATTGATTCCTGTTTCCAATCAATGCTCTAGTCCTTATGGTCGTAACACATCTCTCACTCGGAAAGGGATCGTCACCGTATCGCCGCCAATCAATCGTCGCCGTCAACCAGGCGTCAACCTAACGTAAGCGCGTAACAAAAGCGGATCAGCAGCTCCGGGAGTCGATTCGGCACTCGGGACGACGAGCTAGCCGTAAGACGTTCGTAAGCTTGTCCCGAGGTACCGATTAGTGCGCGTTGCAGTAGTTTCATACAAAGAATACTTAACGGCTCGAGTTGATACGGTAACGATCACTTTCCGAGTTGATATGTGTGCTAATTACTGCCATGTTTAATCCTCAATTTGTTTTATAACTATTGCTTTATGTTTAGGCTCGAGAAATCTTGCTGTCGACTTTCGGAGACACCATTGTTCTTCACTTCGTGGCGTCAATGATCGCCGGCTTTGTCACATCGGTCGCTTCGCTGCCTGTCGATATTGTCAAAACAAGGTAAGAGAGTGTAGTGACGTGTCATAGATCCTTATTATGTATTTAAAGTGTGAAATACATTTTATTTGTCCACCTTCAGAGGTAGGAAACTATAACTAATAGGAAGTATTACTGCAATGTTTTGCCACCAGAGTGCAGCACTAGTACAAACAGTAAACAAAGGTCTTTGTAACTCGCGCTACGTTCCCGAACAGTTTCTTCACGTTGAATGCCATGCCATAGGATGCCATTAGACCAAATAGTCTTCAAATAATGGTTTTGAAATACCATGCGTTATGGCACGTCATGGCGGTTTGTTTACTGTATGTGGCGACATCATCACTGACCACGGTGAGATTGTTATCAAACGAAGGCTTATACCTAGGTAGTAACCTATGACGTCATAGTGTGGTATTTCATACAAAGTTCCATATAAACTATCGTTTTGACTCTCATCGTACAGGCTACAACCTATAGGTACCCCCTCTAGAATCGTCGTCCTCGACGGCGAGGTACGTCGCGACGTCCTACCCAGTCTCGTCCCGTTCAAGCGGCCCGAGCTGCTCCCAGTAATCCGACCGCCCCTAATTAGTCGTAACTCGTACTATGTCCTCCCCCTCCCCCCGGTAACGCCCTGAGCCGAGGTCCGTACCGCACAGGGGGTGCCCTCAGGCGCAGTTACCTAAAATTTATTTTTGTCCGGTTGAGAGCCCTCTGCGCTCACCGAGTTGTCCGCGTAAGGGTGTTATAGCCACCTCTGGCTAACATCTTCATGTCCTTTAAAAAAAAATTTTTTTTAAAAAGTAGCTGATTTGATATGTCAGGAAACTAGCCTATTCTTTATTTTACCTTACAGAGTGCAGAATGCAGCTAAGGGTGCGGGTCAAGTGAGCGTGTTAATGGGAATTATCAAGAACGAAGGCGTTCTGGCCTTGTGGAGCGGATTCCTCCCGACTTACGCAAAGATTGGACCTCACACTGTCCTCACATTTATTTTCATGGAGCAACTTAACGAAATGTATCTCAAGTATTTATAAATAGCTATTTAAAGTGGCAGGATAATAAATAGAGTCATGAATTGTAAAGTAGATTTAAACGTTTTACAAACTTTCTTAAATAAAGTACCAACGTACTTTATTGTGATGTCAAGGGTGCTTATTTATTTCATACGTCAGTTAATAATAATTATGTCTTAAAGCTAATATCTTATTAATTAAGGCGATGATAGCTCAGGGGTAGTGACGTCGGATGCCGTGACGAAGGTCGTGGGTTCGAATCCTACAATGAGCTTGAGCTTTCGGTGAAGGAAAACATCGTGAGGAAACCATAGCACGGTGGTAGGGTACTTTGTAGTACCCTACCAGCCTGGCTGGCTACCACCCTCAAGTTGAAAATTTGTCGCCAAGCACCTACCGGTGTTCCGGCAATTGCACTTGAGAGCCAGTTTGCCTTCTCGGCATTGTAACAGGTCAGCAACACATTGGCAATATTTCTGGTATTTCAAATGGCGATAGGCGACGGTAACCACTTACCATCAGGTGGGCCGTATGCTTGCTTGCTACCTTAGTAGTATAAAAAAATATATATACATATATTGGTATTGTTTTTGTAACGTGTAATTTGTTTTTTAAAGTAATTTAATTTTGACCTTTGAAATTATTAACCATGAAATTGTCAATATTTTTTTTATCATGTATTACTCCAGGTTTTAAACTATATATTATATGTACTTATTTATTTATAGATATATAGGTAGCACGAAAGGTGTATAAAATGATATTTTACACTGATATGATTTTTATTTTTAATTAGAGCTTCCACAATTCCACATTTTATTAGGATTACTCTGTGTTTTTAGAGACCTATTTTGATCGAGTGATTTTAGTAGAGGGCAGCACTTGTCGCTTTAGAATGCGTTCGGAAATTGGTAGCCGTCAGTATCCGATAGCAATAAGTTTATTTCAAAATTATTTTTTTGTAGGCTTGCATATACTAACCACATAATCACTGACCACGGGGAACAGAAACTGAAACCGCGGGAGACGGCTAGTACATAAATAAAATTCAACATTTGTATATTTTAAATGATTTTATTTATTTTGATAACCTAACACAGCCCAAAAGAAGTTAAATAAGGTAACAAAAGAACCCGAAAATGATACATTTTAGTTCCCCGTTATAATGTAACACTTTATAACTATATATTTGAATCATCAGACCAAGAAAAATAAAGACAGGGCACCGCGGACAACCAAAGAGTAGACACCATTTTATCTAAGTGCGAATGCATTGAGATATTATGTTCCAAGTAAGCCAAAACATAGTTTATATATGTAATTAATAGGTATTATTATCTTCTTCTAAATATTTAAAAGGAAAACGTGACTAACCGACCCATCAACGCAAAGCTCAAGCGACTAGAACGATCGAACTGAAAATTGGTATACAAATACATAGCTATTAATTTCTTTCTTTCTTTTATGACAGAAGACATAATAAGAAGGGACTCTAAAAATTCAACCCCCAAGGGGGTAAAATATGATGTCGCGGGTAAAACCGCGGGACGGAAAGCTAGTGTATTCTAATAACAAGCACATCCAAGTGAAAAGTGATTCTTTGAGACCTGCTGCTATTTCCACATTTATACCACACAATTTTTGAGCACGGTTTATGGTGAGCACTTTCAAAGTTTTACTTTGGTTGTTTGCAGCGCTCCGTCTTTCTTTTTTTCTTGGTCTGAGGTATCACAGTCGATGATGGTTCAAGTGACACGTGGATTAATTAAGATACTAGACGGTTAATTATAATTTAGATTTACAGGAATGTCGTAACCGAAAAGTAACACCAAAATATGAGGCGCCTGCAAAAGCAGCCCATCCACCTTTTAATATTTTTTTTTTCAATAATGTTTGACGATTAAAATTAGTAGAGTTTGTGAGTTTAATGCGCACCAGTATTTAGTTTTGATAATACAGTTCCAACGCTACCAAATAAATATTTTATAACTCTATAAAATATCATAATAACGTGAAATTGGAAGATAAATCGGATGCAATGTAAAAAATACACGCGAAATTTATCATAAGTTGAGCATATTGTCCACATCGCCAAAATACCACGAAAAATCTAGTAATATCACATAGAAACTAGTTGTTTTGGACATAATTAAGTTATATCACACAAAAGATAGTTTATTTCGCACAAAACCAGTGTTTCGTGAAATCCCGGAATATGGGTACGTACTAGTAAAGTTTATTGATTCTATTGAATATAAATAACTAAATGTGAATAGAACAAACATCTGTGAGGCAATCACTGAACTTTGATGCAATCAGTTTCAATCATGAAATGTTTAGAAATTTTACAATGTCTTTTTTTTTTACTGCGGTGAACAGCTAATCAATAATACTGGATTAACCGAGCCTTCCTTTTTTTTGTTAAATAGTGTTTTCTAAAAATGAAACCTAGTTAGATCGATTTATCGCCCCCGAAACCGCCCCCTTGCATACTAAATTTGAAAATCATTGGAGCCGTTTCCACAAGAATTGCTCGTAAAAGACCTAGTAAGATCGCAGATCTAGCTCTGTAAAGACTTAAAACAGCCACTTGGCCCAAATAATAATAATTATATAACACTAAGGATCCTAACACATATTCCGACATTACCCGAAACGACTATAAAAAATGTATTTGGCCTTAAAAAGTAAGATTAGAGATCCCGTCAATCGATAAATAACGCTAAATAAAGTATCAGATATCTGAAGTTTGCTCAATCAGCCGTATGCCACCTCCTCTACGATGGTCTCCCAGGAGTCCGTGGACTCTGTCTCCCAAGACCCGTCGTCGTCTGCCTCGTCTTCTTCATCGTAATATGGGAGCTAGAGACAAGACGTATTAATAATAATAAATATTAAATAACCCAAAGCAGAAGCAGAGCTTGTACTATGGAAACCAGTTAACTGATATACTACATATACCTACTTTTTTTGTAAATACATACTTAAATAGATAATTACACCCAGACACAGGACAAACAGACATGTTCGTTCATGCACACAAATGTTTGTCCTGGATGGGAATCGAACCCATGACCAGCGGCGTGATAGGTGGTGTCTTAACTAACTGCGTCAGCTGGCTTGTCAATTATGTCGCAGTAAAATAGTTGGTGCAATTATGTCGCAATAAAATAGTGCAGCCATCTGGCCACATTAGTAGCTTAAACACGAAACTCGTAAGCGCCATGAAAATATATTAGGATCATTATAGACGGAAATATGATCTGAGCAGGACAGCATGAGAAGCCGCCATTTCTAATCCCTTAATTTCGGTGAAGGAAATCATCGTGAGGAAACCTTAGCACGGTGGTACAGTACCCGTCTGGCTACTGCCCTAAAGTTGAAAATGTATCGCCAAGCACCTGCCGGTGTTCCGGCAATAGGGTAGTTGACACTCTCAAAAATAAATGACCAAACACTAACCAATGCATAAAACATCTAAAAACACGTGGAAATAACAAATATGTTGTACATTTAATGCATTTTATGATTTTTAATTACCAGTGGAACCACTAAGAGTAGATGATTTGATGCTGTGAAACTATGACGTCATAATGTAATATTTCATACAAAATTCCTTATAAACTATCGTTTTGGCATTTATTAAAAAGTAGCTGATTTGATGTGTCAGTCAACTACCATATTGCACTTGACAGCCTTCTTGGCATTGTAACACGTCGGCAACACAAAGGCTTAAAACTTACCATCACATTAAAAACAGGTTGCCCAATACACGTTACTTCACGATTTATGGGAGAATATTTATATACCGGGTGTAAGGGACACCTTTCCAAAAACTGATTCCATGGATTCAATTCATGATTCTGGAGCCCCCAGACTTTGAATTTTACGTCGATCTTTTCATGAATTAAACGATTTTTTTTTTCAGAATTTTTGAATTTATTATAACTACTATAAAATCATTATACAAGTCTAACTAAAGCTGATTTAAAAATAAATAAACAGTAACTACTAATTTAGACATAAAACTGCAATGAACATCAAAATTCAAATCAATACGACGGATTGCACGTGTTATGTGTGATAGCGTCGTAACATACATTGCGCGCTCAAAAATTACGATATCTGTAACCGATGACTTCTGACATAATTGATTTCTATAGTTTTATTATAGGCATTCAGTGTAACCTTTTCCCAAAGTTTTCGGTCGACTGTCCCTTACACCCGGTATGGTTTAATATCTAGAATAAAGGAAAAACAAAGAAGAGGAGTCTGACGTAGCGTAGGTAGTATATACCTACTTCATGGTCATGTAGCCGATGTACGGTGTGAACGCGAATCTGGAACATCCAGGCGCGGCCGAGCACCGCCACCGTGCCGCTCAGCAACAGCGGCATACTGAACCGGCACTTCCATGCCAGACCCATCAGGAATATGAACAGGCTCTTACGACCTGCCACCATTACGATTACCTGTAACATTATATTATCTATATAAATATTTGTTATCTAGTGCTGTGCCAAACATAAAAGCAAACAAACAATTCTTTCCGCGTCTACGACAACAAAAGGTGTAAGGTCCGCTATTTTCATTCATTAGATTAGCATCACGCGACCACGGACTAAGGCTGAGATCTATAGAGCGTACTTAGACTTTGCTCAGACTTTATCGTACAAAGTCGGCATTTAAAATAAAATTTTCGAATCTCTCTGAGTGTGTGCTAAGCAAAGCCTAAGTGCACCTAATCAACGACTTTCCAAAAACTTGGTTACAAATTAAAACACAAACATTTACTTTATTACGTAGGTTTATGACTCTATGTAAAGTCTGAGCAAAGTATACGCTGTATAGATCTCAGCCTTAGACCCCTTTTAAAGAATTAAGCGCCCCGCGTCTCCAAGCTCTTTAGAGCTGTAAATACCAAGTAATTAACTACCCTAGTCGTTTAGTGCCTAGTTTAGGTTATTGGCGAAAGATTATATAAAATTTACCTTCATGAAATAAAAACGAAACAAGATTTCTGGTATACATAATATATTAATCATCGAACACTATAGATTAGTGGTGTTTCATCGCTGCCGTGGGTATGTGGCACACGATCGAACGACGTAGTAACCTCCTTAAAAAAAGGAATAACAAACAGGATTTTTATAGTTAATAATGGATAGTGCGAGCCATGGTTACTGCTTGTAAGCGAAAAAGTTTTAAGGTCCGTACAGATAATTTTGATTGACAATCACTAATTAAGAATCTCCAACTGTAAATGTAAATTTGTAATCGCAATTTTTTAATGTGATATGATATAACTACAAATTATCAAGTTTCGGATTATTCCATTATTTGTACTGAGACCTTGCTTCTTGCCAAATTTCATGATTCTCAACGAGAAGTAGGTAGGTACAGATAGGCTTTGTTTACTCACAAGGCGATGATAGCTCAGTGGTAGTGACGTCGGATGCCGCGACGACGGTCGTGGGTTCGAATCCTACAGATGAGCTTGAGCTTTCGGTGAAGGAAAACATCGTGAGGAAACCATAGCACGGTGGTAGGGTACTTTGTAGTACCCGCCTGGCTGGCTACCACCCTCAAGTTGAAAATTTGTCGCCAAGCACCTACCGGTGTGTTCCGGCAATTGCACTTGAGAGCCAGTTTGTCTTCTCGGCATTGTAACAGGTCAGCAACACATTGGCAATATCTCTGGTATTACAAATGGCAATAGGCGACGGTAACCACTTACCATCAGGTGGGCCGTATGCTTGCTTGCTACCTTAGTAGTATAAAAAAAAAAAAAAAAAAAAAGGTACCAAATTATGCGACATAAATAGACGTATTTTTTATTAAGTCGACATAGATACCACTTGACTTTTATACAGCCTCAAGGAACCGTAGACTCGAATTTGCTATTTATTAATTTCAACTTGATACCTCCACGCTTTCCTGAGAAAAAGGGTCTTAGTCGGACAAACAAGTGATCCTATAAAGGTTATAATTTATTTTGGAGTACAGACCCCTAAAATACAACAGTCATCGCAAGCACTCTGTGTCATTTAAATAATAATAGAAAATAAAATCATAAGCTAATTTAAACATATTTCAGATTCAAAGATCAGTTACATTCTACGTTTCGATGCGTCAAAATGGTTCGTTCTAGAGCTACTGACCATGTTTAAAGTTTGTTGATGGTACACTCAAGGTAGGTGTACTGTACTCATTATATAATATATGTTAAATTTAAAGTTAAATGATTTATATTCAACTGAGATAATGTTCGCTGTCAGGCTCAGTTAAACTTGTTTCTATTCCATTTATCTGTGGTCCTTTTTAGGGTTCCGCACCTCAAAAGGAAATACAGAACCCTTATAGGATCACTTGTCTGTCTGTCCGAAACTACTGGATTGGATTGAGTTGTCATTTGGTAAACATTATGTAAGTCGGAGACCAGAGATATTAGAGGAGACCCATACACGGCCGTGTAACGTAAATAAATGAATTTCAAACATGGGGGCCACTTTTGGGGGTTAAAGTTGAAAATTAAAAAAAAGTTCTGCAAACTATATCGTGTAACATATCAAATTAAAGGGCTCGTTGGAGTAATCTCAAATATTTTGTTTTATAATTTTAAGACAAATAATTTTCAAGTTACTTAAGAAAATAGGCGAAAATTTACCATTCTCTTATCTCCGAAACTACTGGGCCAAAATACCTACAAAATAGTTCTTTACCTATAGATTACAGGAAAACATACGAAGTTTATAGTATTTAAAGTAACATAGGATACAGTAGGGCTAGCACGAACCATTTTGACGTATCGTGCTTGAGCTACGGAAACCTCGGTGCGCGAGTCAGACTGGCACTTGTCCGGTTTTTTTAAATTAATTTAATACATGAAATATTACTCTATAATGATTCATTTTATATTCCGAGAGCTGTAAATTATTTCTGAGTACGTATTTGTGGCACTGTGAATTAAATTCTAATTTATTTAGTTTAAATGGTCTGATCGATATACCTACGCTCTCGCATTCCAACATACCCCTAAATAGAGATATCGTTTTTCTATATTTATGAAATGCAATTTTGATACCGCATGTTTTAAGCGCGACTAAATAAAATATGCTGATTATTTGTTTAAATACTAAATTAAAAGGTATAATTATGAAATACCTCAAGAACTCTTTTGCAAATAAAATTTCACACAGTAAAAAAAAACAAGGGTTAGGCCCCACTACCATTCAGGCAGGTCTTCGATTTTGCATTCAGACATTACCAATTGTTACACTGATTTTGGTGGTTCAAATGCCTACACAAAAATCTTTAACAGCTCTCTTATTCTCTACTTTTTTTTTTACTATGGTCAGTGATGATGTGGCCGATGGTGGTAAGCACACAAAGCCTAGAAAGGAAGTAATAGTTATACGTTAAGGTTTTGCAATTTGAATTTTTAACGAATATATCGTGACTTTTAACTACGTCAATTTCATGCAATACTTACCTACTTATTATTTTTAACCTTGAACTGAATCGGCACTGCAATAATATCTACCAGTCTTAAATTTATATTAAACTAGCGACCCGCCCGGGCTTCGCCCGGTTTTTCTCAACTTTTCTGTACTATAATATGCATGTATTATACATATAAACCTTCCTCTTGAATCTCTCTATCTATTGAAAAAAACCGCATCAAAATCCGTTGCGTAGTTTTAAAGATCTAAGCGTACATAGGGACAGACAGACAGCGGGCGACTTTGTTTTATACTATGTTATGATTGATCAAATTAAAGATGATAAAAAGTAAAAATTAATTTCAGAAAAAAAAACAGAAATTTAGCAACATTAATTATTACGCGTAGAGACTGTGTAATCAAAATTCGCCGGCTCTGCGAATACCTTGTCTTGTATAAGTTACTGGTTAGTATATTGCCAGTCATGCTCAACAAATATAACCTTCCTAACCGGTATCAGAGTCAGACTATTCAGGTGTCTGTAAGTCTATTTTTATTTTGATGGTGGCCCTGCCAGGACGGGTCACACTTGTTATTCTAACCATATTTTTTTTATTACATGTAGGTAACGTATATCCTCGGGAGGGGAGGAGACGGCACGTGTATATTAGTTCTTGAATTTGTTTTCTCGAATATGCAGACAGGCCACATTAAATAAAAAATACACATTTTTTTTTATATACAACGGACCCTCTTTTTTTCGACCATTTGCCCCCTCCCCGATGTTCTCTGGTGAACTTCTCACGCATAAGAACACAAAAATAAGTTATTTGGCTGCGGTATTGTTTAGTTTGTGGGTATTTTTCTAACTTGTCTCACTGTTAGGTATATTGTTATATTCTCTCTTTCTAACAAAAAATATAAGACCTTCCTTATTTACACTTCTTCGGACAAGCTGCTCTTTGCGAAAGAACTACAAACAGATTTCTAAGCAAACATTTTACCATTCTTAGATTTTTGTTAGACACGTTTGTAACCTACAGTATCTGCATACATTGTATATCAAGTTACTTTATCTCATCTATGTATTTAAAACTTGCACTCACAAGTTCCTCAAATAACGGAGGCATCCATTGAAGGTTTAAGAAAATTCACCCCCTAAGGGGGTAAAGTAGGGGTTCGCGGGTGAAACCGTGGGCCGGAAATACACTACCAAATATATTTTCAATCAACAATAATAAATATGAAACAAACATCAAACTTTTAAATTATTCATGTTATAGATGTTCAAATTTAATTAATATGTTACTAGTTTTGTCCCGCGGCCTCAACCGTGTTGTTAATAGCTTCCTGGGTAATTTCTGAGATTAGTCTGTTCAAACATACATACGAATTCTGCAGCTTTCAAATATTAGTATACATAGAAGTATAGTTGAATAATCATGAAATGCAATGAAAAGATCAATGTGAGAGTAGAAAGCAGAGTGATAGAGAACTGAAAACTGGTTATGAATGTAACTCATATTAGATATCACAGAATAAACGATAAGGTGGTTAGGAGAACATTAAAAACACGGAAAATTATTAAGCATTTATTAATTATTAATATGAATTGCATTCATAGACATACTATAGCTATTAGATAACGGGCGGATGCAGATGAAGTAACTCATAGCCTCAAAATAGGGTCACTATTCAAATTTAGCCTCAAAATATCACCTAAACTAATAATAGTCTTTATTCTTTAAAAAAAAAAACATTTAAAAGCGTTTCCCCTTCTAGTTTTAGCCCGAACTATAGACGATCGAACTTTCGAAATATTGTTATTAAAAATTCCAACCCCTACTCATAATGTAGGGGTTGGATCAGTAAACCCCTACACTAGACAATGTCTTGTCAATGTATAATTTTATTGTTATCTCAATGTAGGTATATTGTTTATAGTAGGTTAGATACCGCAACCTGTCGTCCTAAGCGTTTTTGGCATGTACAATATACCAATTTGCCACGCTTATACTTTAGTTTGAGACTTGAATTTAGTCGTGCCATGAATAGCGAGCTGAGTATATGGGATATTTCATAGTAGGTAGGAAAAAATTACGCGCTCGGTCTCATACTAAATGTAAATGCAATATTAGCATATTATAAATCTTTGGTAATCAATTTTCCTTAAACTATTTTTAGGTTTAATAAAAAAACTCAGTTTCGTTATATTGCATTAAAAATAATGGCGGATAACCATTACACTTTTTTTTTATTATGAAGACAGGTCTCTGGCTCAAAACTGGTATTCCAAATTTTTTTTTTTTTTTTTTACTATGTATAGGCCTGTGTTTGACCACAATCTCACCGTGGTCAGTGATGATGTGGCCGATGGTGGTAAGCACACAAAGGAAAGAAGGAATTATCGAAAATATGCGTCGATAAGGTAGATTTTTCAGACGCCATTTTTATAAGTCCATTAAACTCAAGCTAAATGCTCGAGGGCTATGTTCGAGGATTTTGTAAACATTTAAATAATAAACACATTTATCATATCCTAATAAAACCAATAAAGACTCTTAATTTTTTTGCATACATACTATTTGCAACTCTATTTGAATAAAATAAAGACGATTATTACTTGTTACTATAATTGTTAGAATTATTTTGGAATATAGCTAGACCCAAATAATTTAATTATCTGCATACACCCATTGTTGGAATACAAGAATATTATAGTCATGTTAGTGTACAATCTAATGATTTGGAATTTGGAACGCTTTTGCAGGATATATTTTATGTACCTAAATTATGAAGTTTATTTTTTTGAAAAGAGTAATTGCTGAGTTTATTGCCGGCTCTTCTCAGCAAAAGCTACCTTCCGAACCGTGCATTAGAGTCTGACTATTCATAAGTGCCTGTGAAGGTCTATTTGAATAAATAATATTTCATTTCATTATTTCATTTCATTTCATTTCATTATTTCGTTTCCTAATTAGATTTATATATTATTTCTACGCCATTTTGGATAGGCAGAATTCAATAACACACTATATAAATTGTATAGTAGTTTAGTACTAATACATTCAATATCACGAAAACCAATATTTATATAATATTGTAATAAAAATCAAAATGTGCAGTCTGTGTGAACGACTATTAAACTTAATAAATGGCAAATCATTAAAAAAATTAAGAATTAAAAAAATAAAATTTACTTTTAATAATTAATATATAAATAAATTATTAATTTTTACAAACATTAACATTAATAAACAAAATAGTTTAAGTCGTTTACATAGCAACTAATTAGCTCACTTTTAGATTTTATTACACAAGTAGGTGTAATTTTAAATTAACAGGCCTCATTAATATGAATAGGCCACGAAAATTTCATCAGTTATAGAAATATTAAAAATTGAGATCATTGGCAGATAATTCAATAGATATACTACACACAACAACAACAACATGATTATTTTTCTATAATATCAATTTTACTCTAATTAAGAAACGAATTCAAATTTATTATGTTTAAATCTAACAATGTATAAGAGGTTATGTATAAATCTCAATTTGGCGAGAGGATCCGAGTAGGAAAGCTACATTACGAACATTGATTATTCATCATCAAAGTAATCCACGTGTTCACCAGGAGCGAACTTGCCCAACTGCAAGACTTTCATACATTTCTTTACAGTAACTTCGGGCTTTAAAAGTGTACCTTGGTTTTTAAAAGATGTGAATACATCCCTCAAGTTGTCATTGACGGTCTCCGCTAGTACGTAGTCTATCATAGACGTCTCTACAGGGCCAGGGGAGTAGTTCAGCACCCGTATATGTTTCTTTTCTTCTGCAAGCACTCTAAAGTACATCTCTCTAGCGGCTTTCCCGCTGCAATAATACGCCATACCACTCATCGGTTTAATTGCACACAACGACGTGATATTAACAATTATCACTCTGTCTTCGACATCCTCAAATATCTTAAGAAATTGCGTATTCAATGAGATTACGTTAAACACGTTCAGATCGTAGTAGTCTCTTAGCTCAGGTACGTTCTCCATTCGAGCCGTCTCAATAGAAAGGTTGCCGAGGGAACCCACATTGTGGAATATGAGATCCGCAGCGAAGTCTGTCACCTTACGTCCGTCCAAAGACTTTATGATAACATCGTTCATATCCTGTACGGACGCTGTCGACAAGTCTATGGATTCATAGACAACTCTAACTTTGTCCGATTCGCAGAGACTGGCCGTCTTGGCCAGTTGTTCTTTGTTCCGTGCAAGAAGCAGCATCAGGGATTTGGGACCGAGCAGTTTTGATACTTCCACTGCAATAGCTCGCCCTATGCCCTGGGAGGCTCCTGTCAGAACGCAGTATGTGGATCCAGACAAATCTATATCAGAGAATGACGTCGCCATGGTTACTTACAATAATATAAACGTATCTGGTTACTCCTGCAGCAGCCGTTCAGCTTCAGTGTCTCCGATGACGGGGTCGAGGTCGCAGCCCTCTCTCATCAAACGGTCAATACAATCGGCCCTATAAGCGGCGAGGTTATCCACAACCTTATTCTTGGACTTCAACGCTTTGAGTTTTCTTTCTGTAATTCAAAATGATGACGCACTTGAGTTGTATTTCGAGAAGTAAATTGTTAAGGAAAAAAATATATATAAGAGTGTAGGCAACCTTCCGAGAAGAGAGCGAATTGCACACTGAGGAATCAATTTGTGGCTAGGTATATGTTGCTAGAAATAATTATAAATAACAGATAAGATAATGATAGGTCAATCACAGCAGCAATTATAATACAAAGTATTGTGTAATAATAAAGATACATTTTAATACATTCAATATGTTACATCAGGTAGATAAATAACGTTCGATAGATTTTGAGCAAAATTATAGGGAGGGCAATGATGAAAAAAATCCAAACAATGTGGTAAAAAAAGGCGATGATAGCTCAGTGGGCGCGTCGGATGCCGCGACGAAGATCGTAGGCAATTCTACTTGAGACCCAGTTGCCTTCTCGGTATTGTAACAGGTCGGCAACACATTGGTAATACCTCGTCGATAGGCGACGGTAACCACTTAACATCAGCTGGACCGCCTGCCTGCTTGCCAACCTTCTGACATAAACATACTACTTATATCATAAATACAAAAGTCTGTTAAGACTGAGCTTGTTATTGGCCAAACAGATTTGATTGAAACTTGGAACCTAGACTGATCATACCCTAGAAAAACATAGCATATAGGCTTTGCATACATTTAATCCTGGAAATACGATGAAACTACAGGAGACAACTAGCTATCTATGTAAGTATTTACTTAAATGTATAATATATCAGTTATCTGGTTGCCATCTCTAGGCTGTATGTGAAGTATCATTATTCTATTTATTTTAACTATCCATATAGCAGTTTCACCCGCAATCTGCGTGATAGAGATTGCATTACCTAATGGAGTTTTCATAGGGAAAAGAATTTTTAACACTCAAATAGTTTCTCAGTTTATTTACTAGAAGTAAAAATACAAATTCCTTTTGTGCAGATTATTTTAACACTGGCAAGTCTATATCATAAATAACATAGACCATACACCAGAAATAAACAAAGGTATTATTATTAGTCATGATAAAAAATTTGGTTTCTCTGAAAAATATTAATTTGTGGTTTCCATTGCTATTTAGCCATAAAACTACGTAGTGGCTTGCTACAAAGGCCATATTGAGGAGTGTCTCTCAATTTCTCACTAGGTGTGTCCCCTTTGTGGCTCAGATATATATGTTTTATTTCCTCCATAGTGCCTCTAAGGCTACTCCATACATACACCATATTTGACTTCGAAGCACCTTTGAAGATATTACTTTTATGGTGATTATACCAGGGATACAATTCAACCATGACTTGCATCTATCAAGATAACATCAACAAAAAATATGACTGTTGCTCGTTGTCCGCTCATCCATTTTTTCTACTATTTTTTCTTTTACTTTGTATAGGCCTGTTTGACTACAATCTCACCGTGGTCAGTGATGATGTGGCCGATGATGGTAAGCACACAAAGCCTAGAAAGGAACTACTTCTGTATACTGTATCATATTCTCTATGGCCATAGGAACAGTTTATTAGATCCTCCGAGGCACCAGTAGCATTAAAAACGATGTAAACTTAAGTTAAAAAAATAACCACAACCTAAAGTATCTATGTCGTTTTTGACGGAATTTCAATGGCCCTAAAGGTTTTTTTTAAATATAGAGGGCAAGTGAGCATAAGGCTACACACCAACCAATTTTATTAATCCGATTAGCAGTTCATTAGACACTTAGAGAAAATATAGACCAAGGATACGAAAATGTTAAATTAAAGAATAGATATACCTACCTAACAAAGCAAGGTACTCTGCCGAATCTGAAAGCTTGTCCGATTCTGCTGGCTGGAAGTTATCTTCGAATTCCGACACAACGGCTGTATTATCTACTTCGCTGCCCCAAGGATCCATCAAACTCTGCAAAGGCAAACAATTTATTGACGCATTGATTAAAAAATGTATGGTTTACCAAAATGATATCACACTATTATTTATACATTGGTTCCATTTAAATACAACTTACTTACTCGAAGGCACAACGCCGAATCGTTAAATTACAACGGGGAACAGAATTTTGTAGAAAATTCAAATATGATAATCTTTTTTGATGTTTAATCCTCCTACCTAACCTGACTGACAGACTTGACTAACTGACAGTCCGACAATTCTGTCAATTTCTGTCACACCACACAGATGATAAATATATTACGTATTTACGTCTGTCTGACAGCCAGAAATGGGATGTAAACATAAACGATTATAAAAAAACTATTTTTATAATCTATTTTAAAAATTTAAATAAACGTTTAATAAAATGAAAATGATTTTTACTTTTTACTAAGGATGCTCGTATTTATATTATTTATAAAGTTTTTGTTTCTTTATTCTCAAAGATATATTATGTAGAGTTTTTATAATATAATGTAATTAATTTTGAACAATATTATTATTGACTGATGAACATTACTCTAATTTTAATATGGTTGATTACTTGATTAATGAAGTTATAACTGAAAAAAACCTGACATTTTATTCAAATAAAATTGATTATTTTTATTACAATAAATAATTATTTTTAAACGATTTATATATATATATTTTTTTTTATTGAATGTTTAAGGGGGAACGTTCGGTTGGAGCGCGAAATTCAAATTTTAACTGAGCTGCAATTTGCAAAAAACGTGAAAAAATTTGAATTTCGCGCTCTAACCGAACGTTTACCCTTAATAACACATCTCTAAAACACTAACATATTTATTAGATTTAATAGAGATGGTATTATGGACACAGTTCCGAATAGAAAGTATCGACACTGTACGCATGAGTAGTAGATTACTCCATATATATTTGGAATAAACATATTTACATTTTTTTTTCATTTTCCTAAAAGTATCGATACCTGAGATTATCGAGTACATCGTCAGGGACGGGGAAAAAATCGGTTACGTACAATTAGTACGAACTTGTTCACACCACTTCGAGTCAGGGGGGCGTCCGGGTACATCAAAGTATGTATAACGAACAACTCGGAACACGGATAGTCCTGACCGGGCACGGCAAGGCTGGGTACCCGGAAATGTGTGGATAGCGCTTGATTATCGAACTCAAAGAAAAGCAATTATAAATATGAATAGTAAAGCCATGTTTTACGTATGTATTTTATTCGATAGTATACCTGTCAAAAAGTATTTATTGAGTAAAAGTATCGAATACAAGGTATCGAGTAGAAAAGTATCGGTATCGAAATAAAAAGTACTCGATACCACATAGTCTGAATACTTTTTGTCGTTGTTCGTTTACGTGTCCCTAGATGGTAATTTACAACACGCTGTAAAAATTTTAAAAGATCTTTTCGGACTTTTTGGCGGGAACTTGCGAAGTGACGTTGCGTTTTCGTTTTATTTTCATAAAATCGTGTATTTTGAGTTTTATTGAATATTATCGGTGGTGTTTTGTCCAATAAAGATCAATACAAGTGCACCAGTGAAGTGAAATGAAATGATTACGTGTATAGTGGCTTTTCAAGTTGTCTCAAGAAGTCCATGAACAGTTTTAGTAGAACGGCTACCATCGTACTAAAACCTAACTAAACTGACTGACTATGACTCGAAGAAGATTTAACATGACTTGAACTTTGAAACTTGACGATTGACGAGAATTTAATACATGAAGAATATAAAAATACCTACATTGATCAACTTGACACTGGCAAAATATACGAAGTGTGATGCCAAAATAAAAATAAAAAAGAGCTTTTCGGACTTTTTGGCGGGAACTTGCGAAATGAAACTTACGTGTATAGTATAGTGGCATTTCAAATCCGTGAAAGTCCGTGAAAAGTTTTAGTAGAACGACTAACATTGTACTAAAACCTAACATAAAGAAACTGACTATGACTTGAAGATGATTTAACATGACTTGAACTTTACTATAACTTTGAAACTTGACGATTGACGAGAATTTAATATATGAAGAGGTAGGGGCAACAGTCGGTCGGACATGCGTAGCGTACTAATGCGTGCGTAGCAACTTTACTAAGTCTGTGCATCGGACAAAGGATTAGCATTGCGATTCAACGAGGTCATGTTGCCATGCCGGCTTTTCAGGCACTTTATCTACAGGCAGTGATCTAAATTCGATATCTTTATATAGTATAAAAGAAACTCGCCCTCCACCGTTAAAACGGTTTTCACCATCATCTAGTTCTTTTTTCCGGAAGGGTTTTATGTTCCATCAAGAAAGCTGAAGCATGATCAGTTTTGAGACCTTTTCGCTTGCAGCCAGTAATCATAGTTCGCCCTGTCCATTGTTGACAATAAAACGGCCTCTTGTAAAATCTTTTGTCTAGACAATTTACTGACAGTGACAATCTACTATTTTATGACAAGCGCATTGTCTGGTTATATTGTGTGAGACACAGGTAGCGGCTGTTCACTGCACACAAAATACACCCTTAAGGTGATCATGCTTCAACTTTGTCGATAGTACATCCTAATGAAGTGTTATATACCTACTTATGTAAATAAAGCATATATTTCGGAACCAACCATATTATTATTTTGGCTTACGTTGGCTCCTTGCATACGTCAACATAGGGTCAGATGACCGATCTCTCTTGGTCGGTTATGGTTATGGTTAAAATTTTAGTTAAAATGACACGAGCAACCCAGTTTGCTTTCTTTCGACGGTTAAAGTTAAATATAACCGTAACCTAACTAGGTATAACCTTACTATGACCGCGCTTTATTAATACCAACATTAGAAAATTTATACGTGAACATTTTTAATTTTAGTTGGTATAGTCCACTTTTGCATCAACGCCCATTCCTCTCTAGGATACCGTCTCTCCTATTTTCCAATATTGACTATAGGCTGAACAGTCGGTCGATTGTGGTCAGCTGGCTGCGGTTGGCTGGCCGTCCTCTCCCATCCCAGAGCGCGTCACTCCTATAAACCACGCGCCTCACTACCTACAGCTTATTTATTATATCAGAAAGTTAACAAGCAGGCTGGCGATCAACCTGATGGTAAGTGGTTAACGTCGCCTATCGCCATTTGCAATACCAGAAGTATTGCCAATGTGTTGCTGACCTGTTACAATTTGCCGGAACATACCGGTAAGTGCTTGGCGACAGATTTTCAACTTGAGTGTACTACAAAGTACCCTCCCACCGTGCTATGGTTTCCTCACGATGTTTAACATCACCGAAAGCTCAATGTAGGTAAATTCTTACACGAAAATGGTTGTTACTGCCGCGAGATAAGATTTATTTTAGAACGGATAATCGGCGATTAAAGTTGTATTCGCATGGTGCCTGAAAGTGTCGGGTGAGATAGAGATACCAAAACTGTGAAACCGGTATAAATTGATATTAGTTTCTATTCCCTATCTATAGTATATAAAACTCAAACCTCATTCATATATATTCAGTTTAGGCACTTATGAACGTCAGACAAGTTACCTACTGTAGGCACCACTAAATAATATTCTTTCTTTTAAATAAAATTAAAATGACATTGGTGCCGATTCTGTTGTTTACGAACTTAACTAAAATTAGACAAGTCACCTCTTTTTCATGTTAACATTACTGAAAAAAGATAGAACATTTTTAATGCTGTCAGTTTAGTGCATGCCGTCGTAATGTACGGGTAAATAGTAGTGACCAATAAAGATCTCGCTTAAATTCACGTTGAAATATGTGATCGGATTAAACTGACAGAACTAAAATATCTTGCATCTCTTTCTTATATTTACTATTAGAAAGAGATATAGTGAGATTAAATTTATTTAGTTCGTAAATAACAGAATCGGCACCATTATATTACGTTTTTCTGTTTGGTATTCTACCATAGTTGTATAATTAGTATAAAATTAAGTTTATAAAAGATACCAGGATTGATCAACTAGTTTAAATATTATATTACTTGAAGAATATACTCATATTAGAATAAATTATACTTGCTAATGACAAAGAATAAATATTAGGACAACATACTAGTACCGATAAATATCGGTATTAACATTCGCCCATCTCTATAGTCTCTAGACTAGACGCAGCTGCCCCGTCCCGCGTCCCGCACCGTTTGTCCCCCACTACCCGCGGATACCTCGCGCGTGTCGCGGTCACAAAGATTATAATAAATACAGACGTAACAAAATTATTTCTCAATTTATGGAGAATTTAAATCATCCGCTATGAAGTAAAAAAAAAAAAATTTTTTTTCTTATATGTTTGTCTAACTATAGTTTACACTATATCACCTATATATATACTCGTATTATGTTAATTATTCACATTTTACTTTATTTTTAAACTTTATTTTCAAGGATAGAACTTAATATTTATAATATATTAGACTTCTGAAGAAATAATTCAAATAGGCATAGTAAATCGAAAATATTGTATTCGAATAGTTCCAACTATTTTGATAATCAAATATTTTGAATGCAAGCCTAGGGCTCTATCATCGACGTGATGGCTCTATAAATATAACTTTATTGATAACTTCGTAACGTTCGATCTACCCCGGCAAAGATTAATTTTTGTTTATTTATTTTATTTTGTAGCTAGTATGGTGGGTGCCCGTTTTTAAGATGGTCCGATGCCATTGCTTCTTGGGTCTGGTGCGTGGTTTCATAGTTATGAGTAGGTAGAGCTCGGATAAATAATAATTTGCTGTGTGGTGACGGCGACGAATATCACCACCCCATCTTATCCCGTGGGGGGCGTAGAAGTCGTCCGAGGGAAGGTGTACCAGAGTACGGGCAGCAGCGTATCTCTGAGAACTATAACACCATACTGCGATCGCCAACCCGCCTGCCAAGCGTGCCGATTATGGCATATCCCCCCAAATGATCCAGGAGATCCCTGTGGGAGGCCTTTGTCCAGCAGTGGACGTTTTTCGGTTGAAATGTATGTAATGTATGTAAGATCGGAAACAGTGTCAATTAAAAATTATGTATTTATTTCCCATTTATTATTTATAATAAATTTACTGATCTTGTATTTGGTTCCATAATATTATGGTAATTACCTAATACAATACTAGTTAATAAATCGAGTGTCGCTTCTACACACTGCGGCGGGCGGCGCGGTCCGCGGCTCGCGCCGCCATTCTGGATATTTTGACGGGAAGGTCGGTCACGTGACCCGGCGGCGGGTGCGCGGAGAGGGGCGCGGGGCGCCGGCTAGACTCTCCAGTAGCCGAGCCATCCGTCTGCTGCTTTGACTGCGGCCGGTCGCCGGAATCCACGCCCCAGTCTCACGCGTTCATATCTATTACGTACCATTTCGCTACGATGTTACGCGACTTTTCTAACAAGAATCTATCGTAGCATTATAAGATCCGTTCAATCAGAGTGACCCCACTATTTTTTTGTGAAAATGTGCGGATATTTAGTAACAAACTGAGGTCTTTTGCGTATTTTTTGCACGGGTGTGCGTGCGGCGACGGGGCGGAGACGCCGAGCGCGAGCGGCGTGCGCTCGGCCGGGCGGCGGGCGGCCGTCGCGACGGCTCGGCATCGGCACATTCGGCAGACATGTTTCGATCGCGGGCGAAGCGCGTCGCGCGAGCCGGCGCGTAGAGTCACCCGTGACATGCGCCTCCCGGTCCCGAGGTCCACCGCCGGCGGGGGTGACCGATCATGGATGTAGTGACGCCGCACATCACCTCCGTGCTGAAGACGTACCAGGCGAGCGCGCCGCGCAGCCTCCAGGGCCCGGGCAGCGGGCGCGCCGAGTTGCGAGGCTCGTCCCCGCCGCCGCCGCCGCCGCCGCCCGCCGCGCCGCCGCTGCTGCTCGCCGCCGACACCGTGCTCGGCGAGCGCGGAGAGACCTCGCTCGAGGGCGAGCCCATCTCCTGCTTCAGCGTGGGCGGCGAGCGGCGGCTGTGTTTGCCGCAGATACTCACCTCCGTGCTGACCGACTTCACCTTGGAGCAGATCAACCGCGTGTGCGACGAGCTGCAGATCTACTGCTCGCGCTGCACGCCCGAGCAGCTGCACGAGCTCAAGTCGACGGGCGTGCTGCCGCGGTCGGCGCCCTCGTGCGGGCTGATCACGCAGACGGACGCCGAGCGGCTCTGTGCCGCGCTGCTGCACGCGCCGGCGGCCTCGCGCCCGCACAAGCTGCCGGGCTTCAGAGTCTACCACGAGTGTTTCGGGGGTTGTCGCGGTGTTTGCGCGCCTGATACGAACTTAGTGCAGTGTTTGGAGTGCCGGGCGCTTTACACGCCGCGGCGGTTCGTGTGCCACTCGCACGAATCGGAGCACCGGACTTGCCACTGGGGCTTCGACTCGGCGCGGTGGCGGCGCTTCCTGCTGGTGGCGGACGAGGAGCAGGACAAGGAGAAGTGCGTCGCGCTGCTCGACGACCTCGCCGCGCGGGACTCCGCCGCGCTCGCGCCGCCGCCGCAGCCACAGCCGCAGCACCAGCCCGCTACGCTCACTCTCAAGCACCAGCTACCCTTGAAAAGGAAACAGGTACGTTATTATTTTCTTAACAGGCTGTAGTACTGATTGCTGGAAATACATTATAATTCCTATCTTCCACGCCCATGATACAAATCCTGAGTAGAGATCTTCCACAGGTTTTCTGCTTTCTTCGTTATAATATATTCTGCTTGACCATCGAGCGTTACTGCTAGACGGAAGATACCTTACCGAATCTACAAACCAAAGATCACATAAAATGATAAGCTTTATTTTGCAGTCTCTCGTAGCCTATACTTACCTCGTTTCTTATTAGAAACCATTCCATTCTATATTATCCATTGATCTTCTATTAATCATTATTTCTGCCTCAGTATACGATAACTATGCTTTTGGCTCTCTAATTATTTTCTATTTAAACCAACTTGCCTCCCTCTACCTTATAGGCTTTTAGAATGTACCTAAATTAAGTAAATTGTAGGCTTGTAAGTTCTATATTCGTATTATTTACATAACAATACCATCTAGATTCTTACTAGAGTGCGATAGTTGATAGAGTTTCATAAATACTCATTAGGAAAAATCACTGAGGAACATGCGCTTGCAGCATCGTAACATCGAACAGAAGAAGACTTAAAATAACATTCTCATCACATATACGCATAATTTGATAACTGTAACATTAAATAAAATAATATCTAGAGATGCTAAGCGTTTTATTGATAAACCACATGAATAATAGTCAATAACAGTATGTATGTAAATATTATTGAACTGCGTGTATCGCAGTGTAAATATAGCTTGTTATCAAAAGGAAAAAGCTGCTCTCGAACGAGCACGTTCATAATTAACATGAGCGATGCAATATACCTACTAGATTATGCAACGTAAAAGAAAACAGTCCACGACAACTTTATCACTGAAACAGATGTGATAATCGTATATCGAAGAGTTAATAATGAATCGATTGAAGGAACGTCTCTAAAATAAATCTCTAATGGAAAGGTTCGGCTATCAGAGAAAGGCAACGTACCTGACAATTTCAAAAATGATGTAGGATCGAAAGATTAAATTGGCATTAGTTTTGAATCAGGATTAGAATTCGCTTTCTTAGAACTTATTAAAGGATATCATGTATAATATCTTCTTTTCGAAAATATCTTACAAATATCTTGCCTGCTGTAAAAACATGATCATTAAAATACTTAAAACCGCACGCGGAATTTTTCAATGGGAACCTATACATAGAGTACACAACAATGCATGACATTGAATCAGATTTTATCAATTACCAGCTTTTCTTTCCCGTTGTTGTAAAGAATGAAATACATCACGCAGTAATATCCATTTAGTATCTATGAAATATCTAAAATATGTATTCCGACAGCCAAGATGTAGCCAAAGTTCGTTTATCGATCAGTTACAATTTTACGTAAGCGGATTGTAAAGACTTAGCTGTCTTTCATTTCCATAAAATATCACACATGCGCACTGTTATGTCTGCAAGTACTATGCTATCTTCAAGTCGCAAAAACAACTTTATCAGTTGTCAGATAACAAAATATTATATTATTATCAGGGCAATTAGTCTGAGCAATTTTAAAGAATTCACAAATGAGAAGTCGACAAAATCATTAATTGCTTTTGTTTTAAAACGTACCTTTATTCTTTTAAACCGAAGGGTTTAGATTTATTATGACATAAAGTGTTATGATTCTGGAATATTATGTACTTGTAGAGCACTGAAACTGAAGAAGTGAACATTATACGAGTAAATCCAAAAATCCACTGGATAATATAGCGTTTAAAGTAGAGCTAGGCGATTACAACTTAGCCATATGATAATTTGAAATGTGACTACAAACGTACTTTAGTATACAATACAATACTGTTTACAATTATTACAATGCTATGTTACAGCATTAATTGCAATTTGCAAGGACAGATGACTCATGAATAGTGCAGTGTAGTAGTGCTGAAGTACTTTTTTATCCACCCACATAACAAATCTAAATATTATAGGTATAGCGAACGATTACTTTCAAAGACTAAAATAAAAAACAGTATAGATCTTGATACTATAATCTGCATACGTTTATGCGTGTCTTTGAAATCAACTATCATGTCGTCAAAATATAAACCTAATAGTTGATACGTTATTAGCAGATATTAAAATGGGACCGTAATAGAATGTCCCAGTCATATTGTGGTATCATGCTGACCTAAAATACTTGGAAAATAACAACAAACACAGGACAGGCTGATTATAGAAATTTTGAGAATTATTCAGCAAAATATTATAAATTTTTAGTGTCTTTATGACAACAAAATTCTTATAAAGCGATGCGACCAATAATACAAGGCCATATGATGAACCCAAAGCGGACTTCGCAAACACTGCAAGATGGAAATCGTGCTTTGAGATTTTCTGGCACTTTTGCTTCCTTAGACTTCCTACAAACGGTTAATTCCCATCGCAAACTTCCTTGATATTTTGACATCAGTTATCTTGTTATTTTAAACTTTCCGTTGATCCCTTAAAAACCGAAATCCCTGATGGATCTGACGGCTGACGCAATGTAATACCACCGCTGACGTCACATGGCAGATAAAGACGTGGTTGGTTGTAATTTAATTAACTAATTCGTTAATTAGGTGAGTGTTCCCTGTTCATAAGTCGATGACGCAATCTCGGATTGAGCACAGCACGAATTTCACTTTCTAGAAATTTTACAGAACCTTCAAAGCAAGAGAGAATAGGTGTTATCCAAATAAGTGTGTAATATCCCCGAGCTTGTATATCGAAAGTATCAATGAGACAAATCATGTTTGACTGAATTTACCAGAGTTTAAATCGAATCTACTTAAGTTTACTATATATATATTCCACTGTACCTATCTTGCCGAAGTTTACAGAAGCAGCATAGACATTTGATTATAGTGATATATTATTATTAATACCTATTGTTAGGTATACTATTACATATTTGAATGTCCCAGGATATTTATTTATTTATATTTAAATGTTGTTAGTATTTATATCATCGTCTCGATTTTTTCTGTGAAGATGTTATTATACATCTTTTAGCAATTATTGACGTATCAGAAATAACAAGAAACACATTACATTTCATCTTCAAGCTTCAATTCAACTAGCACTTAACTAAAATGCTTATCTAAAACGCTTCAGCATCCGGGTGCCAGTAACCAGCGGGCACGTTACCTACCAGTTGTTTAGAAACAGTTAAGTTCTCTCAAGCCATGTGAGAATCTATCGCAGCGTAATTTGCTACCGTATCATTAATCACAGTATTCGTATCTTTGAAATTACACGGTGTAGGGCAAACCTTGACGTTTAAAGGCTCTATCTAGGAAGCATAAGCCGTAGATCGATTAGTAGCTAGTTACCTAGTTATATACATCGAAGAAAATAACTTCTCTCTTAAATTGTTGGCAACTCAAATCGTACGACGCGACGTAGATTTTTTTCATAGGGAAAATATTTGATTTTTATAAATAGAATTCAATGAAATTAATAATAATTTCATTGAATTCTAGATTTATTATACAATATGAACCCTGCCTTCGTTCAACTAATGAGACATCCTTCATTTATGTTATTAATTTATTCATAAAATAATTCTGCATTTATGTTACAAACTATTAAAAGAAGAAACATGTGATTAAAAAGTAATCCAGTAAAATGTCTTGTTTGTAACAAACAAACAAGAGACTATATAAAACATATTTTTCATTGGGGAATCCCAGAATATGTTGGATGCAATACCTAAGTAATAACAATAGTGCAAATATAAAACATTAAAAATATACTTTAATGTAGGTACTGCCCTTAACAAATCCTTTATAAGAGATCATCTGAATACACATTTAGATAGATGCGGTTGAAGCTAACAGAATGATCACATGACGGAAATCAAGTCGTGGTAGATGCATATTATGTCAGAATTACTCTACATCCAGTCTGAAACTCAATTAATTAGGAAAGCAAAACAAGTATGACACCGAAATTTTAATGAAGGAAGAAGTACATATTAAATACATTTTTTTTAAACAAGACTGATGTTACAACAGTGACATTTGTAATAAGGCATTTTAGGCAGACAAAGATTATAAGAATATTAATTAAATAGGTTCAAGCAATCAGAAGTTATGATGCAATAAAGAATCGGACAACACAGGAACCCTTATACTTTTTTATTCGAGCAGTCGTGTGTTCCAAACAAGGTGCATCTCCCAGAATCCAACAGTTAAGTAGAGAAACGCAGCGCTGAACAATAGCAGTCTCGTTTAACACAAAACGTCAGTATTCAACTCATGCGCAGCCTGTAATTAGGCGTGCGTGACATGCAACGCTCGTAAAAGGCACATGAGTGCATTATCTCCCAGTATATCATTAAGTATTATTTACAAACTGTGCTGCAACATTGTTTAAGGGTTTTGTACTAGCCATTGCATCCATAAGTTTATCCTCGGTAGAGATATTGTCATTTGAAGCATTTCTTTAGCAATTCAACAATCATGCATTGAATTTTAGAGCTATATAATTTTGCGGTCCAACAGAAGGACTCACATTAATACGTTCCTTAAAATTAAGTTTGGCAAAATACTCTATAGCTGCTAACTTACAAAAACCTGTAGACATAATTGTCTACAGGTTTTATCAAACATGTTTTTAAGCTAGACATAAACTTTTATCTTTGGGTAACTAGCAAGCTTAATTAAAAGTTTAAAAAAAGGATTTCAGAGTCTCCAATGTTAGTGAAAAGTCGTTCAAGATGTTTTACTACCTATGATATCTAAAACCACAGAGAAAATAATATACTAAAACTATCTGCATCAATTATATAACTTGTAAAATATCGATATTCATATATATTATATAGCATATAAGCATAGGAGTGGTGGAATACACTTCCGGCATCAGTATTTCCTCACATCTATTACTTGGACACGTTCAAGGGTAGAGTGAATAGGCATTTTCTAAGGCAGGTTCCCCGGTTTCGACATTTCTCGTTCCAAACGCTCATTTTATAAAAGGGTATTATTTTCGAATTTGGCAACACACCATCTCAGTGAGACAACATTCCAAATGTAATTTTGTTACGTGTTTTTACCTGGTATATTAATGATTCACAGATACAAGATAGTTTAGTTGAATAAAGATTCTTGGAGATGTAAATTATCCTTCTCTAGAAGATCATTTTAGTTTCTACTCAAAATCAAAATCAAAATCAAAATCAAAATCTCATTTATTCAGTTTAGGCCCTAATAAGGCACTTATGAATGTCAACAGTTACAATTTTTACTAAATTTGTTTGTCTAGTTTAGTTACACAGACTTACTTTACGTTAGTTTGTAGCAGTCTGTTATTCCTGCTGAAATATCTATTTTGTATTACTCGAAATATTCCCTGAAAAGCAAAGTGTATATCTGTTGTTAACTTGTTATACTTGTTATTTTGACTGCATTTTCATTTCCATTTTCCCAAATCAGTATTCTGGCTATGATAGGAAGTTATAAAATGTTAATTCAAATCAAACATTTGATTAATATTATATTCATTGCTAACCTCACAGTCGCGGATGTGCAAATCCTTCAGGGTTGTTTTATTATTCGTCTAAATTAGATTTATTTAGCGTTTAATCAGAAACTAATCTGATATGAAATCCTTGGCTTATCTTCCTACCATTGTCATAGGTCTTATGAGATTACTTTCTGAAAGATCCTACAAATATTATAAATGCGAAAGTTTATGAGTATGGATGTGTGGATGTTTGTTTGTTACTCTTTCACGGAAAAATTTCTGAACGGATATGGATGAAACTTGGCACATAGATATCATACTCTGGAATAACATATAGGCTACTTTTTATCCCGGGAAAACATAAGAAACGGGACGGAAGCTAGTAAGAAATAAGTTCTGAGATTTAGTTTTATATTTATTTGTATTAGAATCCAGTTAAGGCCATGGCACTAGTGTAGACTAGCTCAAATGCCAGGCCAAGTGAACGGAGCGAGGAGCCGCGCCTGCTCGCTTAGCCAATAGCAATTCTGTATTTGCAATTTGCTTCAATATTTTGTTATATATATCGTACTAGCGACCCGCCCCGGCTTCGCACGGCTTTTCTGTACTATAATATGCATGTATTATACATATAAACCTTCCTCTTGAATCACTCTATCTATAGCTGAAAACTGCGTTAAAATCCGTTGCGTTTAAAAGATCTAAGCGAACAGACAGCGGAAGCGACTTAATTTTATACTATGTAAAGATAATGATTATTAACATTATGAATGTTAACAGGCGTATTTCCAAGGGATGTTAATGCTATTAGCCGAATGAATTTGCGATCATATTGTGCGTGTAACATCCGAAGTAGGAGTTGTGGAGGTAGAGGCCCAAACGCCCAATTGTTCGAGTGGATCTTTGTTTGTCAGTGAATTCTCGCCCACACCCGGCATGTTTTCTTCGACCCTGCCCTAAAATACGGGCGTGTGAGTAATCGACCTATCCCTTCCATCGCCCCACTAAAAATTGTCGATCTTAGTGCCTCAGCCTGGAGTTGAGTGCTCTTGAGTGCTCGTTCCAAATCCATTTTGAACCTCTAGTCTGAGAAATTTGTCATCAAGTTTCGTATATATTTTACATGTTAGCCCGAAAAGAGTAATGTTTTCAGGATTCATGTATGTTTCCGTTTTTTTTATTCCATCATTATCTTCTGAATGCTTCGATCGATTTAAAGTGTAAGATTTTATTAAAACTGTCAAAAATTACGGTCATATATAATAGCTAGCTAGCTAGCTGGTCCCCGCGGTTTCACCCACATTCCCGAGATAAAAAGTAGCCATAACCTTCGGGGATAATGTAACTTCCTAATAGTGAAATAATTTTTCAAATTGGACCAGTAACAAACTCTTCAGCTTTATTATTAGTATAGATATCATTGGTGCCGATTCTGTTGTTTACGAACTAAAATAAATCTAATCTCACCATATCGCTTTCTAACAGTAAATATAAGAAAGGGATGCAAGATATTTTAGTCCTGTCAGTTTAATCCGATCACACATTTCAATGTGAATTAAAGCGCGACCTTTATTGGTCACGACTATTTACCAGTACATTACGACGGCATAGATTAAACTGACAGCATTAAAAATGTTCTGTCTTTTTTCAATAAGGTTAAAATGAAAGAGATTAAGAGAGGTGACTTGTCTAATATTAGTTAAGTTCGTAAACAACAGAATCGGCACCATTATGTACCTAACATAATGACAGCAAACTAAGGCCCAATTGCACCAACATCATATAAGCTAGCGCTTATGGCGAGTAAAATATGGCTTTGTGACGATTTTTTATAGAGAACCTGTTAAATTTACATATTTATCCCTGGGTTAGTGTTATTCGACGTGCAAATGGGCCTAAATGTAACAACGACATTCGTGTTTTTTTAATGACTTTTTTGTAATAATTGAGATTTTTTTTCTACGTATAGTATAGGCCTGTGATGATTTTTTTTCTAAGTATAGTTTGACCACATCACCGTGGTCAGTGTTTTGTATTATTTAGCTGTTTGAGTTAATAGAGGATTGTATGTATAGGAATTTTAATTAGAATACGTTGCAGCACTAACAAGGAAGGTTGCAACATTTACAGTTGGTAATGGTGATACATAACTGGATAGTTATGCATACTACGATAGAGAAACCTTATGTATTGTGCAAGCCCTCGAGGTAGGGCTGTAAGTATCAAGGGGTACTGTAAAGGACGGAGAGGTAAATAAGTAGAGTCAGTAGGTAAATCCAACTAATATTAAAAATGCGAAAGTTTGTGAGAATAGATGAATGTTTGTTACTCTTTCACGTAAAAACTACTGAACGGATTTGGATGAAAGTTGGCACATAGATAGATCATACCCTGGAATAACATATAGGCTACTTTTTATCCCGGGAAAACATAAGATACCTCGGGAACGCGGGTGAAACCGCGGGGCGGAAGCTAGTAGAATTATAGTTTTTTTTTTTCATACATACTTATATGTATTCTATCTATTTATTTTAACTATGTATTGAATAATTTTGATGTCTTATAAAAAAAAAGATTTTTTCTCGCGCGTTGATACAACTAAAATCTGTTCGACACACTTCTTGAAGACCCCCTGTATTCCCATTTGTAGATAAAGAACCAGCTTAGTAAAGTCTCTACCACAGGACTTAATATACCTTGAGTCGTTTAGAATATTTATTAAAAGCCCGGAATAAAATAATTATATTCTATGCAAATGTTAGACTATTGAAACGACCATAAACTGCTATTTTTATTGTCGATGATTTTAAACTATTTAATTAATTTTATCTAATATCATGCCGATTCTGGTAATGTTATCGCAATATTGGAATCTAAATCTGTTTTTCTTTTTATAGTTTATTTTTTAATGTACCTACCGCTTGCATTCTCAAAGCCTCCATTGAAATTACATGAACGCAACTTTTGAATAAACTTTTAAATGATTTATCACACATAACATAGAGTATGGAGTAACATTGCAATAACCTTAGAATAAGAACTTCTGCAATAACAAAACTGCTGGCTGCCAGGCTTGTGGGACATGCTACGAAATCTCTTTTGTAATAAGTTTAGGTACATATCATAACTACCTATGCGTTTGACATTACCACAATGTGTACTATGGTTCCCACAAACCTGAGGTCAACCAAGCAAATAAAAATTAAAAATAGCTGCTTATTATGCTCTTCGTACACTTGAGAGCATGCAAATTGTATGCGAAATATATGAACGTGCTACATTTACTTTGTATAAACCGCCCGTTTTGCAAATCCACACAACTTTCTGTTTGTAAGACCGTATTGCACTTATATAATTCGGTCGGGTAGAATGTGTAGCGTATAACACGGCGGAATTTAAAGTGCAAAAAGTCGTGATGCGAATGATTGTAGCGAGGTCCTATTCAAGTTATCCGAGTTGTGCACCTAGCAACAACCGGTCGGTGGTCATGTGGATTCGTAGACGATATGGTTGTTTATAGACGGCGACAGGCAGGCCAGCCAGCGCTTAGTATTCACAGAAAAAATAAGCGTTTTCGCTGGCATTTATAATTAATGCTGTCATTGAAAACTGATAAGCTTTATGTAAAAAAATCGACTGATTTTATTGTTACGCTAATATTTTATTTTATTTTACATTTGCTGTGTTTTCAAATATTTAAAAAAGATTATAAAATGAAATCATTCTGAACTTATATATTAATTTATCATAACATTATGTAAACTTAAAAAAAAGAAATAGAAGTACGCATTTCACAAAATGTGCGGGCGTGTCGCGTCATACTGCGCAGTGCCAAAGTGGGCACTGAAAATATCGTATACATTCCAAATTCAAATTTGTTAATACACGAATACGAATGTCACACACTCGGAACATTATTCGAATACAGTTCATTGCACCGCAACAACGTGGCACTGCACTAACGTCAAGCGAAACACCGGTAATGTATTATCACCTCGTCAAAGAGCACGTTAGAGTTCGTCACGTTTTTAGTAGCGGGCAACACATAAAGCAAACTACATTTTGCACTATCGTGTGAATTATTCAATTCCACTGCTCACAGGGACCTGTATGTCCGGTTCCATAGATATAAAGAATATTTTTGTCAAAGTAAAAAGCCGTAAACAAGTCAGTAATGTAGAGACTTTTGAGTGACAACTTTTTGAGAAATAGGAAAATTGTTTGTTGTTGATGACTATTTCTGGCACGTCAAACTACTAAATGCGTCATAAATACTTGTATCTTCTATTTTAAATTCCACTTAAAATTGTTAGCTTGAAATATTGTATTAGACTTTTTGGCGGGTACTTGCGAAGTGACGTTGCGTTTTCATAAAATCGTATTTTCGTAAACAACTGAAAACTAACTAACTTCTTACTCTGCATTTTAAGTCAAGTAACATCTTAATTGTTTTTCTATGACTTAATTGATTGGTTACGATTTTATGTTTGTTTGTTTACAACCTATAAGCTCAACAATTCAAATAGTTTTAAAGAATCCCTAGTAAAATGATTTAGTAATAATATTCCTAGATTTTCCTCTACTACCTTTGTATTACCATGGTCCAAGAACACTCACAGTAGATTAATTTCCGCATGAGCCGTATTCATGAAAATGATTAATTACTTCATGTTCAAAAACTCTTGTAATTAGCCTTAGGTACGTCGTATTAATTAAGCTTGCTAGTTACCAAAAGATTAAAGTTTATTACCCGTGCAGTTTATATGTCTAGCATAAAAATAAAAAAACATGTTTGGATAAAACCTGTAGACGATTATGTCTAGTTTAATCTGGGTATTTCCAATGCTTGTGTATGTTTTTGTAAGTTAGATGCTATAGAGTAGGTATTTTGCTAAACCTAATTTTATTGTCTGTTGGACAGCGAAATTCAAATTTTATTACGTTTTTTGCAAATTGCAGCACGTGTGATTTGTGACAAGAATGGTAGTATATTTACTGATTAATAACGAAAGAAATCATCAACATATTCCTCCAAGGTATATTAGTGTATATACGACAATTTCATGAAAACGTGTCTTTTTACCTTAAATTTAATTCCGTGAACTATGTTGATGATTTCTTTTATTATTAATCAGTAAATATAGTACCATTCTCGTCGCAAAACATATGTTGACAAACTTATAACCTATAACTGAGCTGCAATTAGCAAAAAACGTAATACAATTTAAATTTCGCTGTCCAACCTAAGCATTCAACTTAAGACCGTTTCAGTAGAGAAGGCATATACATTAATATTGTAATATTAATGTATATGTCTCGGTAATGTATGAAACATAGGAATTGTACACAATTCCTGTGTATTTCTCCTAGGAAATTTTATTTCAATAATGATACTAGGAAATATATAAATTCTATTGAAAAAAATAGGTAGGGGTTATTTTTTTTATTTTGCATAAATTTGAAAGTATTCGCACAAAAATAAATTTCACTTACAACCCCCCAAATACCGCTATCCTTACAAATATCCCGAATGTAATACTCCGATAGATATTTAGGAAATGTATGGATTTCCTAGGAAATGTATACAATGACGGATTAGATACTTTCCCGTTAACATATATAATACTTAAACGACAACAAGGCTTGGGTAAACCCAACTCCCAACTCGCTCTTGCAGGCTTTTATGTAAATGGTAAAGGTTAATACTGAAAAGAGTAATTGCTGAGTTTTTGCTGGCTCTTCTCAGTAAAAATATTATGTAAATCAGCGGAGAAAAATTATGTTGCCACCATAATATTATTACAATTAACGTTAACCGTATAGTAAATAATTGAATTTGCCACATCCTATTTTGAAATGCATCTGAAGAAGTTAAGCAAACAATTGAAATGAGTGTTAAAAATGTTTGACGCCTCTATGTGCGTGGGCGCAACCCTAGCCAACCAAACCATCCAGTTAATGTACAAAATCGTACAACCTACATAAGCTTCTAATTGATAGAGTTTTAAATTGTACATTTACAACTGTAAAATGTAGAATTTCAAGATTTTATTTTTCAAATTTATGATCGCAAACAATCATAACAATAATCAGAAATATCTTGGGACTTTGGTTATGGATTGATGAATGTTTGTTACTCTTTCACGTATAAACTACTGAACGGACTTGGATGAAACTTGGAACATAGATGGATCATACCTTCGAATAACATATATGCTACTTTTTATCTCGGGAAAACATAAGATACCTCGGGGACGCGGGTGAAACCGCGGGGCGGAAGCTAGTACCTACTGTTTCAGACATTGTTATTAGAATATTCTTACGTTTACTTCAATAAATGTATTACGCTTGAAACTTTCACGAGTCAATATTAAATATTTGTTAATTGGCTTGCGCATTTACTTCTACTATTTGTTTTATAAATATTGTCTTACTGAGCGAATGTTTGAAATCTTGTCCGGACGTTGAAAAGTATTTGGACATTTTTAAATAATTTGTAATGGAAAATACTAACAGACCGTCGAAGAAATAAATTTAGAAGAATATAGCAAAAGCTTTTCAAATCAGGTTCACCATAAGATCATTTGTACTGACACTAATTAGACCCAAAATGCTGGTAATGAAACCGGTTGGTATTTAAAAATTTGGCAATTAACCAAAAATATTATATTGCTAAATCATGACATCATAAGTTATCATCTGGTTGACAACGATCTTATAATACCAGCCCATCATGTTCATATTGTGCGAAAATCATCCTTTTATCGTGTTTCTATCGACGGCATATCAGGCAATCCCATCGCAGGCAGGTAGAAGCATTTATATATGTGTCGGGAGCAGCTCATGACATTTTTCATTTCCATGCCACCGCGCTGAGCTAAAATTATTATTCCCAGGCCGCCCCCCACTGGCCCGGTTTCCCCAAATGGGAGTAGTTGGGGTAGGGGGGCAGTCGGGACGCGAGTGAAGAGCGATTGGGGTTTCAAACTTTGCCTAGTTTCCATAGGTCGCGCTGTCTTCAGTTCAATGACTCATCGATGCTTAATATAAGCATATGGTCTTAACCTTTTTCTATATGAAAAAACCAGAAGAATACTATCAAAATTGTTATAGGATCCAACATAATATAGAAGATGTTAATGAAAGAAATCAGCACTTATCTAAATATAATTTGCCACAAAGTAAATCCTAATTCGATGCGAATACGGATGATTTTAATATCGTAAATAGAAGAATGAGGCGTGGAGTTTCTCTCATGACTTGCAGAGGTATCCTGAAATGACTACCGTGTCAGAAGCCTACGAGATGAAACGTTCTATTTAGGTCAACTAGGCTGCGGCATGGCTGCTTTTTTCACATGTTTCCCTCACACCACTTTGCCCCTTGTACTTTGTTAAAAACTAGGAAAAAAACTCACTAATTATGGAGTTTTCTCACTATCTTCTCAATTATCCATAATACCCGACTAGAAATATCTTTTTTCGGTGTCATGATTGCTTTGGGTATTTCCGTGTTCTTAATTTCTAACAAGACTCTAGGTGGTTTTCTATTTATATTGTGTTATGTTGCTTCTTCATCTTCACAGTCCATAGTAACCCAGACTGTTTTTATGTACTCTTCTGTTTTCTAATCTAACGCAACATTTGACTCCTACTTACAAGGAAGATTATTAATTTTCCCACATTTGTGATCGGAACAGATGCACATGTAATTTGGAATACACATTTGAAGGCACAAATTAATTCCAATTCCACACAATTTAAAAGTTTCAACGTGACATTTCCCTGCGTTACAAAAAATATCTCAAGTGGTTGCGCAATTCACACGTTGAGGACAGGAGGAGTTTGACAACTGGCTATTAATAAAATTTGGCGCTGTGACAAACTGTTCCCCACATGCATACGTAAATAAACTAATGGAAAACAAGTGGGCAGTGTTAAATGACCAATATTGTATGCCGTACGGATGTGCTTTCCATCTTGCGAAATTGGCTACAGGCAAATTTGAATATTCAATCATGTCTGTAACTGTAAATATATGAACGGTATACCCTACTGTGATCACTCACTTGTTGTAGAAATGGGACTTAGAACGACATTCTACGAGGATTTCACCAAAGCAGTACATCTAAATATATAAAAGGAAAGCGTGACTGATTGACTAACCTATCAACGCACAGCTCAAATCACTGGATGGATTTGGCTGAAATTTGGCATACAGTGTAGACGGAAAGCTATCCAATAAGGTTGATTATGCTAGTCCGCTCTCTATCAATGCAAGAAAAGCAATATGATTTGATTAAAATTAGCGTTAAAATACTGTTCTACAAATTACTTCAGTTGTTCTTTAATGACCTCTAGTTATTACTTGATTTGCCTTTCAAATGGAAAACCAGAAGAGTATCATTTTTCAAAGCAATAAACATAGTAAGTAGGTAGGTAGGTGTAGAGAACAGCGATATTATCTAAATGTGTTGCCAAAACAATCTACACAGACACATCTAGTAGGTATTATATCTACCTACAGTCGTATCGTATAGTAGCGCTTAGAAATCGAAGTCGCTCCAACTCTTCCGCGACGTTTGCATTATAAATAAGCAACGAGTTACGCTTTTTATGTACCGTGTATGCATCCAGTTTTCCTACGCATGAGAGGTTCCATGCAAGTTGGTTCGTGACCTGGTGCGCGTGACGTCACGTCTACCGCCAGCCGCCGCCACCGCCAGTCGTTGCGCTGTCTGCGCGCGCGCACGCCCCCTCCCGCGCGCCCCGCTGTCTGACGGAGAACGGCTGACCAGTGACCTTGTCGCTCCCTCTCGCTCGCACCTCTTACTCATCCACCTCGAGAGCGAGACAAAGACAAACCGGTATTGGAACAAGTTGTTTGTGCAAGAAAGGTTTCTTCTCTTATTTATTTAAATGTTTTCAAATTCGCTTTGTAATATAATAATGCGGTCGAAACGTTTGTTGTTGTGGCAGGGGTAATGACCTTGAATTGTAGTTCGTTTAGCAACAAAATGAATGTAGGTCGTAAACTACAGACAGACATACACACTCATACACATCTGCATCAACAAGTTAAATATACGTGTCGTAGTCAAAAATACCAACCGTACGTATTTGCCGAAACAGTTAGAACACTATACTACTGTACGTATGTAGGTACGTATATCTATTTTGACGAATAACGAAAGCTATTTTTAACTAAATAGTAAATAAGTTCTAATATTGTTTACTAAAAAGAAAAAAAAATACCTAAAATATGGTACTTATATGAATAGAGTTTAATAAATTTAAATTAAATCCTAAATCCATATTTACAATTATTTACATAAATAAAAACTAAACTAAACAAATAAAAACTAAACTATATAACTACTAATTACAAAAATAATCTACTTTAAAATTTGGCATGGTACCCATGACAAATACCTATATATAGCAGGCAACCTTAACTTATTCTAGTAGAATATGAATTGATACTTGATCCCAATAGAAAATATATTTTTCAAATTCGAAAGTTTCAAGAGTCTTTTCTACCGTCAGCCGCCGTCGATTAAATGTAAATAAAAATTACTTAAAAAATATTTTTATGGTTCCCTACAAGGCACCAACGGAACCCTATTGGATCTATTACTAAGCCTCCGCCGTCCGTCCGTCCGTTTGTCAACGGGCTGTGTCTTAAGAACCGTAATAGGCAGAGTGAAAATGAATTAGGTACTGTTGCCGCTATAATAACAAATAAAGAATATAAAATAATGTACGATACGATAGTACGGAACCCTTCGTGTGCGAATCCGATTCGCGCTTGACCATTTTTTTATCGACATGAATAGTCCGATTAAATTTCATATCCAGCCACAGATACATAAAATAAAATAAAGACAAATACATGCTTAAGAGTTTAATTTAAAGCGAACCATAAATCCTAGACCCAGGTGCTCTAATAAAGTGGAGAAGTAGATAATACGGTTCAATGTCCGGAGGGGGCGTACCTCCTTTTCCCGTCAGCTGTTAGGAGGACATCGACCTCTCAAAGGGATAGTCTCAGCGAAAACCTCTTTTACGGTCGCACCCATTAACTTGAACATAAATTGAGATGGATTTGTTGAAAAAAGTTGCTGTTTTATATTTTTTATATCTGGAGGCAATCGAGTTAAAACGCGACGAAGGAATTCGCCTCCCCAATTGAAGCGTACATTTGTTTTAACAGTTTTTAGATGGATAGATTTTTTTCAACGTGGGGGCGAAAAATCCTTATGAAACAATGAAAACTAAAAATTAATCATCATCATCTGCCCTGTTCCCAATAATTTGGAGTCGGTGCAATACGTACCTACTTTTCTTCCATTCAGCCCTTCGATCCAAAGCTAAAAATAAATATTACATAATAATATTGTCGCATAAAATATTGATTTTATTATTTGATAAAATAAGTCAAATCTCAAAAATACAATTGGTTTAGACAGATTCGACACGACAAATTAGAATTCTTTTGTCTTTTTGTCCTACAAAAAAATGTTATAGTTTAGTTCATCATGTTAAACATCCCCGATTTCGAAAAAAAAGTCTTTTCACATGAAATCCTACTAATGTGTGTATGATTCTTCATGCTCAAACGGCTTGATGACATTTGGTGTGGAGGTTTTTATACCTCAGACACATAAGATCCATAGACAACGCGGGTGAAACCGCGGGGCGGAAGCTAATCATCATAATCGCGAAGCATAAATCGCTCGCTTCCCTAAATCCCACCCGCGGGCACCTAAGCTTTGAGTACTTGGTTGTATGAACAAATCGTCAGGGTCATTGATCCTTAGAGATCCCCATAAGGGTGTCGCTCGCTACACATACTAGTCATAGAGCTAAGTAACTATAAACCTATTGTATACAATAGATCTGAAAAAAAAGTTTGTTTGTGACCTTTTTCACGCCTAACTTTATTTAAAACAAAAACTGTAATTATATAAATTCAAAAGAAAGTTCCACAAGAAAAGAAGCCTTACTGAGATTCTTGCCGGAGTATTCTCAGTTTAAGTGTATTCCGAACTGGTGGTAGAGTCTATTGTAAAACGATCGACATTCATAAGTGCCTCACTGAATAAATGAGTTTTGAGTTTGCTTGCTACTTTTTATCCCGGAAACGCAGGTGAAACCGCGGGAGGCAGACAGATTGCACTTTTGCAAAAATCACCATAAAGTTAATTGTTTTGTCTACTAATACTCATTAGTTCTCTGGTATACTGAAAATAACGTTTAGAATACTATATCCACGTTTACAAACGTGGCCGACCAATTTGTACCAAATTCGAATTTAACACATTTTTTTTATTAGCGACCATAGTTAATGTCCACTTAAAATTGGAATTTTGGCATCATACGAAATACCGCTTTTTATTGCGGCAGCTAAAATTTATAAAGGGCATTAATGTATTCTTATGCACGAGAAAACCGTAAAATATGTTGAGTTCCAAATAATTAAAGTTCACTGCACGCTGCAATATCGAGCCTTTTCAGGATAACGATTTTACACCTAATTGCGAAGACTTCTAACCTTAATAATAGACAACACATAAATTAATAACAACTTACATTTGCTTTTGAATTAGGAATGAAAAAACTCTCTCCTGTAAAAAGTGCAAATTGTCGCTTACGATGTTTTTTCCTGAAAAGGCTCGGTATTGTTAAAAATATATTAATTAATTTGAACTTTCATTCCGATCCGACCTAGTCAGGCATGTGTCAGGACTCAGGACTCTAATCCAAGGAGCCTTGGAGAGCAACGAACTCTGTATTGTGTAAAGTATTTTTAAATCGTCGCTGTCAACAGCCTAACTTGATATGGGTTGTGTTGTGAGTGACACAGGTAATATAACATCCATTACCATCCGAACCCTCCCGCTATTTAGATATTTGAATTTTTTATCCATTGAAAATTTAAAAATACTTTGGTGCCAATTATGATATTTACAAACTACATTATAGTCGAAAGACGTCCACTGCTGGACAAAGGCCTCCCCCAAGGATCTCCACGATGGCCGGTCTTGCGCTACCCGCATCCAGCGCTTTCCCGCGACCCTCAAAAGATCGTCGGTCCACCTTGTGGGGGGTCTGTCCAAGCAGCTTCCAGTTCGTAGTCGCCCGCCACTCGAGAACCTTTCTGCTCCAACAGCCGTGGGTTCTACGAGCGATGTGCCTTCTTCGGGCTATGTCAGTTACTTTGGTTCGCCTGCGGATCTTATAATTTCTGATTCGATCTCGCTAGGAAACTCAGAGCATAGCTCTCTCTCTGTCCATTGCTCTTAGGGTGACCTTGAGCCTTTTTATAAGGTCCATAGTGAGCGACCACGTCTCTGCTCCGTAAGTAATATTTTTTTTTTGTTGTAAATAACAATGCCATTAATTGATTTGACAGCTCTAAATATATTTGTCCTTTTTCAATAATGTTAACATGAAAAAGATATAGTGAGACTAAATTAGTTTAGTTTGTAAACAAGAGACGGAACCAATAAATTTTTATCACTTACTTTATTTATGGAAGCTCGGAAGACGTTCAAAAAATTAAAATGTTAATTTCTCCCATTTCTGTTATACTTATGCGCTCTGTCATTAATAAACATATTTTAACTAATAGATACTTAATTAAATCATTGAAAACTACATTAAAATCTTTGGATAGTGACATTAACATAGATAACACATTTGAATATTTAATTCTGTTCCATATTGTAAAGCAAAATTATAAGACTCCAATCGTAAAAATATCAAGCCACATGTTTTTTATTCATCGTAAAAACGATGCGAACTCTTTCTCTCGAACCCTTGTTTATGTCTCTCAGACCTATCATGCAGAAGAAATCGATTGTATACTTCTTTTTAAATACATCGTCGGTTTTCTATGCGCCCTTAAAAGTTATCGAGACGGTTAGCGGCATTGTATCTGACCTTACAAGTTTGACGGTTGGTGAATCGTTAGAAGGTGCGAGTCTCCAGCAGTGAGACACCGTACCGAATGTTCTATCAAATATTTTTTATTGTTTAGCAACAATTTTGTGTACCTACATAAATATTTTCCTGTTCAATCTATTACATAGTACCGGTAGTTGAAAGCAGTTTTTATTCCTATTATGAAATGAAGTGTTATGCAGGTCGTTCACGGTCACATTTATTGCTTGTTCTGAAAAAAGTTTTCGATGTTTTGAATGTAGGTACTAAGCAAAAGTCAGGAGCAGGAAAAACTGTCTCGAAACTATGTTGATTGACCAAATTTGTTCTCAAATAAAATTCGTTGTGTGTGTGATTGATTCTTGGAAATATTTGCTGTACACAACAAAATCATTAAATT
Organism: Tethea ocularis; assembly: GCA_963555595.1. NCBI lineage: Eukaryota > Metazoa > Arthropoda > Insecta > Lepidoptera > Drepanidae > Tethea > Tethea ocularis. The sequence goes on from OY741970.1 coordinate 9,318,603, forward strand.
TTTCAACAAACTTGCTCGTAAAGTGGCTCTTGTTGCACCGATTTTAGGTCCATAATAAAGCTTATTACGAGAACCAGTATTATAGAATTACCCTAATATAATTCAAATTCAAATATAGAACTACGTAAGACCAAACATAGGAAATTTACATCCCTATATCCTATGCTCATTAATTCGAAGTGCGTTTTGTTGCGTCTCGCAACTGCTCCGTTCTCTAGTTGCAACACTTCAAATCCGGAACGATAATTACTGCTGCTATTATAAACGCACCCCTTTATATATGCTAGGGTACGTTCACACAGATTTCATATTTCGTAGCATTTATTAGAGCTTTCTCGTCTCTGCGTAATCAAAAATCATTCTTCAATTCTTGTTGATTTTGCTACATCTGAAATAGGTTCCAGACAAAATTCTACCTGTCCCACCAAGGATTGGCAATGTATTATCTGGCAATGAGATCTTCAATTTGCACCATAAAGAAATTCGAGATTTTCTAGTCTTAATCTTGGTCTTGGCCTCTGGGGACTTGAAAGTCAGGGACTTTTTCGCCCAGATGCTAAGCCTGACTATTCAGCGGAGCATCATTACCATGGACAAGTTTGATGATCTTTTATTTTAAATATTTTTCAAGTTTTTATTTTTCTTTTTTGGCCATATATGTAGTTTTTTTTAGTTTAGATATAATTATTGTTTTACACTTATATCTAATTCTTATATTTTCTACCATCTATTATATTATGTAAACTAAATTAGTTTTAAAGACCAGCTGGTTAAAATAAAGTCCTGGACAATATTCCATTGTGTCATAATAGCTATCTCCTTAAGGGGGAACGTTCGGTTGGAGCGCGAAATTCAAATTTTATCACGTTTTTTGCAAATTGGAGGAATATGTTGATGATTTCTTTTGTTATTAATCAGTAAATATACTACCATTCTTGTGGCAAATAACATGTTGATAACTTACGACCTATAACTGAGCTGCAATTAGCCAAAAACTTGAAATAATTTCGCGCTCCAACCGAAGGTATACCCTTAAAATATGTTGTTGCTCTCCTAGCCTGCTCTCCTGTTATCCTCGACATTGTCTTTGAATTTGATTCCTCTATATTTTTACTGTTTAGTGTAATCTTGCTTACTTTAATGTTAATATTACTGAAAGACTGGGGTTCTTTTCACTGAAGGTACATAGAGTTCTGAAAGTAACTCGCCTTTGTTCGATCTCCCCTAGTTACATAGAAACATGAACCTTTGATGTTTTATTTTCAACGGAAAATATTCTTGCCCACTCGACAGGTATGTTTTTAAAAATAAAACTATTTCTTAGAAAGTTTTCTAAAACATAAATTAAACTGGTTTTATTTAGTTTCCGAAAATTGTTATTTTGCATCCTATGCATAAAGATAAGAATACAAATTTGAGATTAAACTTATTTTCTGACATCAAATTCCCACCTTAATCATAATAAATCAGAGCGATCATAATGTGAAAATATACGGGCCGGTCAGGATTAACTCCAGCGATATTTCTTCATAACGAAGCCAATGATATTTGTGTGTTCCCGCCAAAAATAAGCGGCCATTATTTTAGAGTCGCGTTTGACAGAACTGGACCGAGCGCGCATTTTGGCAGCGACGCAATACCGTGCGCGCTCTCTTACGTCCTAATTTTTTTTCACATTAAAATTCACTTTTGACTTTACAAATTGGCTTCAAATAATGTACTGCCATGTGGCAGTGAGGGATTTTATAATACATTTGGATAAAAGGCAACCTAATGATGTCTTTTGTTTTGATATCTGAGCGCCAAATTGTCTATCGTAACTTCCTATTGTTGTTTCAGTTCATCCACAGAGTATATTAGTTCTTTACTTTGTGGTTCATCTATAAAATGCGAATGATAAATTAAGATATTTTTTTGTTTTTTTTACATTGTTGTATTTCCTATGTGTGTTTATTCCCACATTATTCCACACTTGTCTTGCGTTCAAGTTGTGCTCTATCTACATGAGAGGTTTATTGCGATAGCTAGTGAGATACAGGAGAAAATTAAAAACGGTACGCTACCTAGTAAGTACTCTAGCTAAACTAACTGACATAGCCCTGACAATAAGCAAGCTGAAGTGTCAGTGGGCAGGTCATATTTGTCGCAAAACCGATGGGGTAAACGAGTTCTTGACTGGGGATCACGGACCCCACGCTAACTTCAAAATTTTAAGGATATCTCCGATAATGTGTGTTAAATAATACATTTTTTGGTTACAGGTAAGATTATTCACACGAGCTTGATTCGTGTAAGTATACTTAGATGACACATTAACTGATACCGATTCTAAAGGGTAGCTTGAATGAAGCTACATGGACTAACGTTAATAAAGCATTCAATCATGATAGAGTGCTCAGTGTTCCGTCAACTTTTCGTTATCCTGAAGGTACAGAATCCAATATATTTTTATTAAGCTATTTTTTATAGGCTCCAAAAAAGTCAAATCTTAAATAGATTTTACGTTACTATTACAACATATAATTTATTACAATTTCTGGGTTGTTTTTCTGCAGTAAAATATATTTTTGCTTCGTGATCCGAAGAATGTAGGATGGGATCTTGGGTAACCTATTCTCATCATTGTAATAATTGCCAGATTGAAATGTAGTAAATCAATCGAAATAATCGCGAGGTGGCAAACCTGATGAAAAATTTCGTTACGTTACGTCTCAACTAGGTTACGGAAACGTGATTGGATGAGACTTCGATTCCGTTTATCGAATAAATGTCGGCAGTAGCTGAATTTTCCGATATCGGGCTAGTGGAACGAATTTGATGTCCAAAGCTACTTTACCGTATTGATCGTTATAAGTTTCAGACGAACATTTGCCAATTTTAGGTCGGATTGTCGATGACTGACACAAATATATTATTATCTATACTAATATTATAAAGAGGAAAGATTTGATTGTTTGTTTGTATGTTTGCATTGAATAGGCTCCGAAACTACTGAACCGATTTGAAAATTTCTTTCACTAATAGGAAACTACATTATATCCGAAGGTTATAGGCTACTTTTTATCCTGGGAACGCGAGTGAAACCGCGCGGAACAGCTAGTCCATTATAAATGCGAATGTTTGTGAGTATGGATGGATGGATGGATGTTTGTTACTCTTTCACGCAAAAACGGATTTGGATGAAATTTGGAACACAGATAGTTAACACATAGGATATTTTTTATCCCGGGAAAACATAAGATCCCTCGGGAACGCGGGTGAAACCGCGGGGCGGAATCTAGTTTATAATATTAGTACGATCTAACATTATAAATGGGTGATCACGTCTAAGGTATATCTAAATAATTCGGACTAATAAACGGCTCTACCGTTGGTGGAGCAAAAAGTTGTGTAATACGTGTTCCGTGTCGGATATTGTCGAGACTAGGCGGTCGGTGTCGGCGACGCGGACGGGCGCGGCGGCGGCGGCGGCGGTGGCGGCGCGTCGTCGTCGGCCAGCCGGTTGCGTCACGTACCTAGTGAAATCAATGATGTAGAAGTGCGGACTCGGTTGTAAAGTTGACCTTGGTACTATGGCTTGTTCGGGCATTCTTGTAGCGGGTTGTCGACTTCCTTTTGATTCCTAAAATGCGGGCAGAAGACTTAATTCTTAAGACCTTCATACCAAATCTGGATTAATAAACTCTAGCTGCGATTGAGAGCCCTTTTAGGCTTTATGTACTGCCAGATATAATTTATGGGCCCCAGTCTACATGGCCAATGTACTCGTAGTATTCGATATTTTTCTATGCGTCATATTAATTTCCTCCTTGAATAGCATATGAACTACTTTTTATCCCGGGAAAACATAAGATCCCTCGGGAACGCGGGTGAAACCGCGGAGCGGAAGCTATTGTCTAATAAATGCAACATATCGATGTCGAAATCGCGAGAATCGGGGGCCATGGAAAAGTATTACGTGAAACTTCCGCCGGTTGGCGAGGAGTTTAGCCACGCGCTTTGTCTGCCTGTTCTAAATCTCAGTTTAGTCTTATCTGGTTTCCAAATTATAAACATAGATTGATTTCTAAATTTCTGATGTGTGAAGAGTCCCGGTGTTAGGTTCCAAAGGTCATCAACCAATAGTGACCAGCGACATCTCCTTTTCAGGAAAGAATCCTGTCTCCGCCGAAGTCAACCCGATAGATCTAGTTACCTATCAATTGTCTCTAGAAGATAGACCTGTTGTTAAACTCTATCTAATCACATGTTATCTTAAAGAACCTACAATATGTAAGCGATAAAGTAGGTAGGTACAACATGTGCCAAAACTTGTTTTGAAACCTTGTCTCTACAATTTTAGGTCACGCTTACTGATAGCTCTGCCGTTTTACGTCGAAATTATTGAGCCCATTTGATAAAGGATCAACTGATTCCCAATTTCACATCACACATGTAGTAATTAGTCCAGTACTAATTAGGAAATTTAATACGTAAGTTAAATACCAAATATTTCTTCTCCCAATCTGGTCTGTACTACAAATGGCGGGACTCTAAGCGGATTGTAAGATCCTATTTTGTAAGCAGAAAAAGCTAACCGTATTTAGGGCAGACGTCATGTATGTACTCATATGATCTCATAAAAATAAATGAAACCTTAAGCGGACGCGCGGCGACCTCGCCTCAACCCATAAACACCCAAAAAAGTGTAAATCGAAAACAATAAACGCGTCTGCGACGCCCGAGACTTGATCCGCAGCAAGTCTGGCAACATCGTATTACGCCACCGAGTTGCGAAGACCCCTCGCGGGTACTTCATTTATAATAGGTATCGGGTTGTAAATAAACTCAGTCGGTTAATGCGTGACCGTGGGCGGTCAACGCATTAATATGTGCGCGCGGTCACGGGGTCGGCGCACCGGGTTTCAGAACGCACACCGAGCGTTCGAATTTCAAAATGGCGACGCTCTATGGAGGCACGTACCGCGGATTTTATGCGTCTACTATAATTTTGTGTAATTTATATTCGATACGCTGGCGGCTCCTAGATAGCGTTCCTATTGAAGTGTAGACGCGATCGCGCCGTGTCCGGGTGCCCGCTAAGCATATTGATTGGGCGTAATGTCGGCAGGATGCGTTTGCGCGCCGCGCCGCGCGCCTAGCCGGCCGCTGCATATATTCATCCGTGATTGATATTTGTTTATTTTTAAACAACGTCTGATGATACATTGTTTGAAAACAAACAGTGGCGAGAGGTGCTTCTGAATATCAATCGCTTACGTTTGACTTATGAATATAGTTTACAAAGTTTATTGTGTTATAACTCTCATGATAATACATTATTATATAAAATTTCTCTGACTACGAGTAGGTAGCCCATCCATTTTATAGAAATGCGCACGCTCTGTTAAGGGTATAACTTTGATAAATGAACAAACGAACTTACAAATCTTGTAAGTTCCTTATCTTCGCACATTTTTTTGTCTGCCGGTACCTAGTAGTTTTTTGTTAGTAAGCTTGTTATGTATTCTGTGATAAGACTATTTATTAAATTGGCAAAAGCCCCTACCGTTGGATATAGCCTACCTATTTGAAACCCAACATATTCCATGTTTCGATGACCTAAATCAAATTGTATCGCTATTCGCTATATCAAGTTTATAATTTTGGATACCCACTTACCGTATTTGTTATTTGAAATTACAGAATCTCCGAAAAAGATATGGATGGATTGTGTGAAAGATGATATGAGTAAGGTCCAACTTCATCGACTAGGTCCGATAAATTATAATCGGGCGTTTCCCATAACTTTTTGTTGGAAAAAACCCAACCTAAGAGAGGAGTGAATGCCGATGACAGATAGAAGAGCCGAGTCCATATTGCGAAAACCAAATTATTGGGCACAGGGCAGGGAGGGTGATGATGATGATGAGAATCTATTGCACACAGCAACTCGTTCATTGGGTCAAGTAATAGAACATATTAATAAATTAATAGAAAAAAATATTACATAACGATCCGTTTAATAAACATTTTAGTATCTCACTACACTAGAAGTAATAACATTAATTCAAAACACATCGATATTTATACAATAAATTATATAATACGCCGTTTCCACACGAAGACAATTCTATTGTCTAAAATAATGATCTCAATTATTATACCGTAACTGTGATATAACTGTTTAACAAAATCTTCATTATGATATAGAGAAATCTGGAGATCTTTATGACAATGAAAAGAAAAGGCATTGAGGACTATTCTATACCAAATGTACCATTGAATGAGATTGTCACATTCAGAAAAAGATAAGATAACGTAACACCACGAGCTCTTAGTCCAGAAATTGCAATGATTAAAAAAATACTGAGTGTAATTTTATTTTTAGCGGACTCCCAAGGATGGGCTATTGTATATATCATATATGTATGTATCGTTTGTTAGTTGTCTTAAAAACCCAAGTGTCCTTAGAACCGAAAGAAAATTAATGGGCCTAAGTTAAATGCCCGCATTAAGTTTAGCAGCAAAATTAATGCGGGCATTTAACTTAGGCTTTCAGCTCATAATATAGTCTGTTAAACCGAAGTAGAGGTTATTATAATTTTGTTTTCTATTCTCAATCTTGTTGCATTACTTTTAAAGTCTTTTTCAGTCGGGTCTTTGATTTTTTAAATTATTTATTTTACGTTTTATTGACTACCTATAGTCTGCAAAACTATGAATTTAGTAATATTTGATATAGGAAAATCATTCCAATAAATTGATACCAAATTGCATTACATAGGTGATTAATTATTTGCAAGGACACATATCGTAACAAGGAAGTGGAATAATTATTTTCTTCTCTCTCTCTCTCTCTTTCTTCTTCTATTCTCGGATGTAGAAAAAAAATGTGTCTATGGGCATTACCCCAAAATAATACTAGTATGTTATCATATTTGTAAATTTGCAGAGCTATAAATTAGATCTTTATCCTAGGCATTCTAGCTTTTATGAAAAATCCTACTTAATATTATAAATGTGAAAGTTTGTGAGAATGGATGGATGTTTGTTACTCTTTCACGCAAAAACTACTGTATGGATTTGGATGAAATTTGGCACATAGATAGATCATACCCTGGAATAACATATAGGCTACTTTTTATCCGGGGAACGCGGGTGAAACCACAGGGGACAGCTAGTTCCTCATAAATTCAAGCTTTAACCTCATATAATGTACGCAGTGACTACAATATTTAATCCCTCTGTTTACATGTACCGCACTTTGTTATATTGTTTATTTAGTGGCATCTGACTAGTGTTCATGTCAATATTTATCATAAACTTGTGATAATGTTGACCTATTTAATACAATATGTCAGTCAATTATCAGTTGCATTACAGACTACTTCAATATTTTGTTGATTCGATCACTGAGCTATATTACTACGTAGGATAGAGAAGACGCCACTTATAACCACTATGTTCCGTTCAAGTGCAGCCATCCGGCCGCACTTTACTTTGTTGATTAAACACGAAACGCGCAAGCGTCATGAAAATCACGGCGCTTAGGATTTTTTGGTCCCGAAAAAAACTGTCTGGTTAGGTGACGAATTATTGTTTCAGCGCTGCAGTGAATATTAACAAAATGGAGCATGACCTTTGCTTAGGATAGCGCCTCTATACGTAGTAATATAGCTCAGTGGATTTGATTGATAGTTTCACACTCAGCAAAATATCTTCTTTTTTGTGCCAGTCTTTGCTTCTCTGCCCAAAAGTTGTCAAGATTTTTTCTGTAGTTATTAGATACTATCGACACATCTATCTAGCCAATGGGTTTACCCGCACTATCGATACGACACTACACGGTTTGTGGTCATTTTTTATTTCTGAGCCACTGAAGTATATTACCTTACCACGTATAGAGAAGCTATCCTAAGCAAAGATCATGCTCCATTTTGGTAATATTCGCTGCAGTGCTGAAACAATAATTAGTCATCTAACCAGACAGTTTAAACACGCAGACGGTGTAGTTTTTTCGCGACCAAAAAGTCTTTCATGGCGCTTTCGTGTTTCATGTTGCAACTAAGTGAAGTGCGGCCGGATGGCTGCATTTGAACGGAGCATAGTGGCGTCTTCTCTATACGTAGTGTAGTACGTAACAAAACAGTGCTCAGACCACTGAGGTATATTAATACCTCAGTGGTCTGGGCACTGTTTTGTTTTCTGGTGTTTCTTAAACCTTTGTACTCCCCATCATATTTCTATGCTCCTTGATTAGCTATAAAAGAAATACGATTGTAGATAGGCATATCTTTTTCTCTTATAAGTGCTCCAATTTGAAACTGAGTCTTGGCGCTCTAAAATCATCCTTATATATATGAAAACAGGGACATGGCGCTCTAAAATCATCATTATGTACGAGTATATGACAACAGGGACATATTCTTAAACACCCCATATACCTACAATAATATACCGCACACAAAGTAGCAATTAATTAGTATAATTGTTTAATTATCGAGTTTAATTTGTTATTGTTAGTGTTCAGATATGAAGACACTACTTGTGTAATTTATATTTGTTTAATTATGTGACTATTAATAGCGTATTCGACTAAGTACTACAGTACCGGCGTTAGGGAAGGGCGCGGTAGGGCGATCGCCCAGGGCGCCAGATGTAAAGGGGCGCCAGGCCCACCTTTATTTCCGGTCGCTCATGAGCGAGTCCTGCTATCTCGAGTCTAAATAAATAAATAAATTCTCAAGTATAAAGATAAAATGGCCATAATGGCTTAAAATCCCTTTTGTTGGCGGGAGAAGGGGGGGGGGGTTTATCACATCTCGCCCAGGGTGCTGGTAAAGCTAAAACCGGTACTGATGTACTACATGCTCTTCTACATAAAATGGTACTTTATTCTTCGTTATTTCATTTAATGATAATGGCGCCGATTCTGTTGTTTACGAACTTAACTAATATTAGTCAAGTCAACTCTCTTTAATTTTATCCTTATTGAAAAAAAGATAGAACATTTTTAATGCTGTCAGTTTAGTCCATACCGTCGTAATATACGAGTAAATAGTCGTGACCAATAAAGGTCACGCTTAAATTCGCGTTGAAATAAGTGATCGGACTAATCTGATAGGGCTAAAATATCTTGCATCCCTTTCTTATATTTCTTATTAGAAAGGGATATAGTGAGATTAAATTTGTTTAGTTCGTAAAAAACAGAATCGGCACCAATTAGAAACTATCTATAAGTATCGATTTTTAGAATCTATAATAATTTATAGTCCTGACTTTTATTTACATCATAAAAGTTTAAAAAATCAAATGATGATTAGAAAAAGATATACTTATACTAGACAGAACCTAAATAAAAAAAAACTGGTTAAAGTTGCTGCCCACTGGTAGAGTGCCCAGAAGGCTGGCCACATTGCCTCGTTGGATAGCAAGGAAATAGATAGTCCTGACAGACTTATCTACCAACGCACACCTCAAACTATCGGATCCGTGTTGCCACATCGTCAACCCTAGGCATACTAAAAAAGGATTTTTGAAAATGCAAACCCTGAGAAGCTAAAATATAGGATTCGAGTGAAACCGTGAGGCGAAAAGTAACAGCATCGATGCGTAAGTACGAGGCGCAAAAAGGTTCATTACACTGCGCGTGCGCAAGTGATCTCCGACACGTGATATCGCGCTCCAATAACGAACCCTGATAAATATTTAGGTATATTTTGTGTTATTGTCATATAGCACCATCAGATAAGGCCTATGCAGCAAGAAGTTGGAATTGATCTGGTGGCTCTAGGAATCAATTGCTTTATTTAATGCAATGCATCAGATACTGATCATCAGGCGAAGTCAAATAGAGTTATGTGTTTGCCCGTCCCTATGTTCCCTCGTAACTATTAAACGGCTAACCGATTTTGATGAATGATAGATTTTGAAGTCATTTGATTGGTCTTCTTGCGCGAGTGTCAATGTATTGAGAAAAAAACCAAAAAGGCGGATGCATGGGCCATAATGTTTTCAAAAGAAAATTCTTCCACACCAAAATGAAGGTTTTGTAGGGTGATTACAAAACAATCCCCTTGTTTTCGTACCGCAATCGGATTTGTTTTTTTTTTTTTAGTAAAAGCCCTGTTATAAAAGTAAACTAATCGATTTTGCCTACCCTTACGCAGTTGTCCTTGGTGGAAAATCGCCTAACGCGCGAATGTGCAGGCTTAATGGATCAATAGACATGTACGTGAAAACTTTCTAGGTATACGTCAAAATTTGTCTATTTTCTATAAAATAATAGTTTTTTTTTTATATATATATTCCAGTGGCGAGGGGTGAAATTATGGCGAGGGTAAGCCGTTTAAAAAACACCGATAATTTTATACTTAATTACAGTGTATTTTACATAAAAGTGGCTTTGAAATGATGAATCTGTGGGACTGGGATTTCTAAAAGGTAAGCCGATGGGAATCGGCTTGTATGGACCCATCGCCACTGATATATTCTGTCAATATATGTGTATTCTGAAATCCATGTGGTGTTTGCGTCATAAGTTTTTTTTTTAATGTTTATGTGTGTAATAGTCATAATGTGAAGAATGTTTATTTCAACGGATTACTATAAGTGGTAAATAAAATTCAAGATTTTTATTCAGTTCCATTATCAGATAAGCTCAATGACACCATATTATTATTGCATTGTCATCGGACTTACATGTATATCTACCAATTTGGTAGAATTTGAACACCGGTAAGTGTCAACTCAAAATTGACTTACAAGATTCAACCTAAACATACCTAGTAACATACTAACACGGCAAGTTAAATAAAAGCCTGTAAAAAGAAGGTCGAACCTACACTATGAAGGTAAAGCCAAAGCAAGATATTGCGATGGTACCGCCCACTCGTTGCCGTGAGCGACTCTATTGTTTGACAATCGATTTTAGAGTTGCCACGCGAAATTCTGCAAAATTACCATCATTTCCAATAGTTATCTATAGGTATTTAGGCCCTGAAACCTTATGAATATTGTAGAATGATTATATTACCGTATTTTATATTTTGCGAAAGAACATTCTATTTTGTAGAGCCACACAAGGTGCTTTGATCGCTCAGCCAGCTTGAAGTACGGACAGATACTCAGTAAAAGCTAAGCTTAAAGATTTTTTTTTAATTGATTGTGTACTTCTGCAGTTCATAAGATGAAAAAGAGATGGATGATACGAGTAAGGAAGGAGTGAATGCTGATATGACAGATAGAAGGGCTGTATGGAAGAAGCGTACATATTCCGACCGCTTCCGACGCCAAATGATTGTGAACAGGGCAGGGGGATGATGACATCAGCTGATGTTCTATTTGTTGAGTCTAGCTGTATATATCGAATAGAATCTAGAACTAACTACATAACTAAGCAATTAGCTATAGAATATCAGTTATCTTGCTTCCGTAGTACAAGCTCTATATGTCTAGATATCAGATGGTATTGCAATGTGTGAGGTATTTCTCAGGATATTTAAAAAATAGGCCACCAGACAGTCTCAAGCTCAGATTGCAAATGGATCACAATTTTTTTCTATACTGGAGAATGGACTCTCAATTTCCCAAATGTAGCTGCCAGGTATAATAAAATTATGAATTTGCGTCAGTTTATAGTCTTTTAGGCAGTATAGGTAGGTATAATCTTCCATAGCATCAGCTTTGCTTCGTATGTGGAGGTATGGGTTTACTCTCGGTGGTGCATGGTCGTGCTAAATCGGTATGCACATCATTTGCTCTTATTGCGATCTATTCCCGCTGCGCTTGCGCCGCTGGACTTAATTCCATTTGACATTTCTCGTACCTCGCTTCGCACACGAACATTACGACTGTGACTATAGCCGTCTGGTTATTTCTGAGTTACGTATTTAGTGCTTTATTTAATGTGGTTTCCAATTGCCGACACTTGCTTCACGTTTTAGTTTCAGAGCTCCATAACTATTTGAAAGGGCTTTATACTTCATTATTACATATTCCGCAGTAGCATTTTCATTGGTATATCGTCTGCTTTGCCCAATTGGCCCCAATTAATTACGTTGATGACTTCCGAAGTAATTGACACACGGATAAAAATAAAGGCCTCTATTTTTAGCTGTCAGTCATACAATGTTTATACATAAACTTGGTCAGTGTTGCATGCATGGAGGATGGCGCTACCGCAAAGCCACAAAGTCGTCGTAAACCACGAACATTGCATTTGTCACCATGTCTCCAACATTCTGCAATTCCTCTGCAACCGTAATGTGTTTTGTGTGGCTTCTTGCATTTCGACCTTCATGATTTATCACACCTTACGTGAATATGAGTTGTTTTACTATTCGTTTATTATTGGTATTTAAAATCATATATTTTAATGGTTTTAAGTTGTTTATTAGCAACCTTCTTCAAACTAAAGTCTTCCCAGGGCTTGCCGGGGTCTAGTCTTCAATTGCAATCTTTCGTATTGTGAATTGTTGTAATTGTGACTCCATTCCCTCATATCTCGTCCGTGACCTGTCATAAGCGTAGTAGGTACCAACTTTTTATTTATGTTAAATTTTCTGATGGTTTTGAGTTATCTGTAGGTAGGTTGTTGAGTTAATAGAGTCAAACAAGTTGTGGTTATCAATTCATCCTATAACGTAAGAAGAGAGGTAGAGAATAGTGATTTTTCGCTGGAAAAGCAGGTCGACTGGGGAAGTACCTCCACCTTACAGAATACCACAGCCAAATAGCAGGTGGGGGGAAGGGTCGGCAATGCGAGTGGTACCCGGGGCGCGGATTAGTATATGGTCTTTGTCCTGGGTGTCGCTAGCGTCCATAGGCTACGGTAACCGCTTAGCACCATCAGGCGGGCCGTATGCTTGTTTGCCGCCTTTTTTGTATAAAAAAATAAAATAAAAATTACATTCTACATAATTTATATTAAGGGTAATAGTACCTAAATATTCAAAGACAAGATCTTTAGTAATTTTCTTCCGTTATGTTACGCTCGTAAGGGCAATGGTTTCTGTGAGGTCTTACAGCCAGTCGCAGCTGTGATAATTATGCTTGTTAGCTGCACACTCCATTAATAAGGTTTGCAGTCGTTGTTTTTTTCATTTCGCGTTAAAGCAGCATAGGACACACTGGCTGCAGCTTGTCATTGTCGACTCGTTACTTATAAAGCGTCGTGTACACCGGTAAGAAGAATAATAATTGTTTATTATCTCAAATTCTTTATCTCATTTTATAAATAGAACTGAACCTTTTGTTACAATTTACGTTATTAGAGATGGTAATTCTTTATGCATTATTTTTTGGTCTTCAGATACATTACTAGGCACATGGGCGTACCGAGAGGGGGGCAGAGGGTATCTGCCCGCCCTCCCTGAATTACCATGTGCCTAGTAATGTAACTAACGGTAGAACATGCTGAATTTTTACAATATTACTATGTATTTACTTTCGAAAAAATCTGATTTGCCTCCCCACCCCTTGTGCAAAAGCTGGGAAACTTAATAGCTTGCGAAGATATGAGGATCCACTGACCAATGTATCATTCTAGTAATTGAGTGTGATCTGACATTTTGGTGACGAAGAGACCAGTGTACATGATCCCTAGCAGTTGGGGTCGGTACCCGCTGCGTTGGCACTGGTCCAGCTCTTCACCGGACTATTATTACGAGTGCATGCGCATGCTAACGTATCAACATACCACGTAACCCTTGTTACAACTGCATAAAGGCTATAGTTGTAAATAAGACTGCTCGGTTAAGTTTGTCACCTCGAAGGTAATGGATGAGCAGCAGGTGAATGGAAACAGCATTTGTAATAGTGACAGTAGGGTTCCCATCTCTAAAATCTGCCAACAATGACAACAAGCGTGAAAATCCCGGATTTTTGAGCTGTAGGTATACCCCGATATAAAACTTCTTTTAAAGTTAGTAAAACAAAAATATGTTTTAATTGTTATAAATCAACATTTTATTTATTTTAGCTAGGTGGGTTTAAAACTTTAAAATCCGGACTACAAATGAAACCCCGGACGCTCCCCGGACGCCATCTAAACTAGGACAATTCCGGACGGATGGCAACCCTACATGATGTTGATTATTATTTGTTTGGTGCCAATTTTGCAAGGAAACATACAAGACCGATCGTCTTTGTCGGTTTTCCGATGTTAATTTCTGGTAATCTAGAATGGTTGGATATAAGTATGTATAAAATTATAGACCTAAAATACTATAAATTGGCATATGCTTTGCTCAAAGAATTACCATCCAGAGTGGCAATTCTGCCAGTCTTCGAGGCACACTTCCGCAGGGCAGCGAATTGGCACTTTAATTTAAAAACTAAATTAGATTAATTAGGTTTATTTAGTCGCGCTTTCGCCTTGCATGTTATTTTTTTTCTTTTATCTTGGCGCGCGCATGTTGTGAGTCATTCAGCCACCTGAATTGTCAGTTTAGTGCGAAGCGTACCTATTTTACGATTTCGTTGATGCCCCGTGACTAATTATTAAGTGACGAATGTTTCGACAGTAGACTGTAGTTGTTGAAAGATTTAATTTTTCTCAGACGCTTCGTCGTTACATACAATCGATGAAAGTTTCGAGAAAACTGAGTATATTTTTTTGTGAAGTTGGCAATGAATCGAACCATAACACAATACTTGCCAATGCTGTACTTATTCATAATGTTGGTACGGGTGTTTCGTACCCCTGAAATGGCACGAGAGGTGCTGATGATTAACAAAAGTCAGAAGATGTAATGTTTTCAACGGATTTTGAATTCTATTTTTAAATTTATTTATTCTAAACAGTTATTTAGCATAATGTTAGGTATTAAAATTAATTTTGACTGAACATAACATGACTAGGTCTGCGCTTTCTCGTCCATTAAAAAAAAGTTTTCTCCAAGATCTGTTATTCGTTCTATTTAGTGCCTGATTGATACCTACTAGAAATAACATAATGTTAGCTACCTAATAGATAACCTGGGTAATCTATACTAATCAAATTACTAAAAACGCAAAAGATTTCGAAAACAATAATAGTTGAATTATCAGTTAATTATCAATTAATATTGTTGCCTTATTTTACATTGAATAGTAGGTAAGGTACTAATCTAAATTCCTAAGGATTTGGCTAGGTCATCGACCCGTTCTTGTTATAAATCAGATAAAATAGATTTGTGACGCAAATGTATAGGTGAATACTGCCGTCATAAGGTAAAAGGACGTTTCTACATAACGTTAGAAACGGAGAAAAAAAATATTTTGTATTTCGGAAATTAAAAAAATTGCCGAGCTAAAGTAAATAAAGGAATAAAAATACTTGAAGTGCAAAAGTGTAAATTAAAGTTTGGCTTATCGAAATGCTGATTCAAATTTTGAAAATATATATGTTTTGTATTAAATAAATTACATTTTAATTTTCTTTGTAGTAAAAAAATTACATAAAAATACGTAATACTGCAATGAAAAGACGTTTCTGGCTAGATACTTCCTTTCAACGTAGTAACTTCTGAAACGTCTTTCTTTCTTAGTGGTATTAAGGTCCAGGTCTTTCTAATCTTAATTAAAAAAGACATTTCTAACCATTTGCTGCTATTCAATTTAGTAATACCTACTCATTAATTCAGATGAGCCTAAAATTTTATCTGCAAAAACACCCATGTTGCATAATTAAATGTACTCCAGATTTTGAAATGCATAAATACTCTAAAGCATATTTAAACTTAATGAAATTTTAATATAATAATTATCATTTTGTTCAAATTAAACACAATCCTTATAAAAATCAGCCATATCTAATAATAACAATACCTTTAAACGAGCAATACTATATAATCAATCAATCAATATATATAATCTTGATCTCGGAAAAGGCTCCAACGATTTTCATGAAATTTAGTATGCAGAGGGTTTCGGTGGAGATAAATCGATCTAGATAGGTTTAAATTTTAGAAAATGTCGTTTAAAAAAAACGAGCAAAAGCTCGGTCAACCAGGTACTATTTATTATCAGAACAATAAAACAATATTAGCAATCACAAACCACATCTCTCTAGCTCTCTCAACTTATCAAAAACAATACAATATGTCAATGTTTGTATTTATTATATTTAGAAATAATTATTAGACACATTTTACTTGTTAATCAGTTAAAACAAAAATAAATATCACAAACCTCCCTGGCTTTATCAACATAAAACTTTAAACTCGCTTATAATTTAATAACTAGGTATCAGACTTTGCATTTATCCTTATTAGAAATAATTATCACAGAATTGGAATCTTTCAACTTGTTAATCAGCTAAAACAAAAATAAAAAATCACAAACCTCTGGCTATTTCAACATAAAATGTTAAACTCTTTTTAAAATACATTATATAATAACTATCAAAATCTATATTAACTCTAATTAGAAATAATTATCACAGCTTTAGATGCTATTATGTACCTACGTGTAAATCAGTCTTCGTAAACTTGAGTAAGATCTACACTATTTTTATCAATAGGTAAATTATACCAAAATGATTTTCTACAAGGCGATGCTATACGTGAAATGATAATTCTAAAATGCGTTTTTCTCTGTATTCTTTATCCCAAGAGATTTGGAAAAAATATATGATAAACTAGAGAATATGTGACGGGGAATAGATTTTTAAAAATTGGGACTTTTCATTATTAACGTCAGAAAAAAAACCCCGAACCCTTTCAACTCGAACTTCAAAACCGATTCGAATGCCTAGCAGACTGCGAGGAAGTGGACTCGTAAACGACAGGTTCGTGGGAGCTGTCCATACGACTGGGTCTAAGTTTTTCAAGGCCCGCCGTACAAAGGGAACCAAAAAGATCTCCAATTCTAGCCTACAGCTTATGGAAGAAAGACGGAAAATGGTTCTGACATCCTCGGATGATGCTGCCAGATACCGGCGGCTCAACAGACAGATCTCAAAGTCTTTAACTCGCGACATACGCCAATTTAATACAGTTTGTATTAAAGAGGCCATTGAACAAAATAAAGGCTCTAAAGTGTTCGCAAGAAATCTGTCTGTTGGGCAGAGCCAACTGACGAAGCTGAAGACTGAGGGTGGCAGAATCTGGAACGGATTTGGCATCAATGTCAATGGCGAGTACATCACTCACCTTCGATTTGCCGGTGATATAGTAGTCATGGCTGAGACCTTGGAAGAGCTCAGTACAATGCTCGATGACCTCAGCAGAGTCTCTCAACAAGTGGGTCTAAAAATTAACATGGATAAGACGAAAATCATGTCGAACCCACTCAAGTAGAGGTTGGGAAAGTTATGTCTTCTCGTCCCAAATTCCGCAGTGTCTCAAGTCGAAAGTCTTCGACCAGTGTGTGTTGCTAGTGATGTCATACAGAGCAGAGACGTGGTCGCTTACGATGAGTCTTATCAGAAGGCTCAAGGTCACCCAAAGAGCAATGGATGAAATGGGCTATGCTCGGAGTTTCCCTGCGAGATCGAATCAGAAATGATGAGATCCGCAGGCGAACCAAAGTAATCGACATAGCCCGAAGAATTGCCAAACTTAAGTGACAGTGGGTGGGGCACATCGCTCGTAGAACCAACGGCCGCTGGGGCAGAAGGGTTCTTGAGTGGCGACCACGAACCGAAAGACGCAGCGTAAGACCGGCCATCATGGAGATCCTTGGGGGCTTTTGTCCAGCAGTTGACGTCTTTCAGCTGACATGATGATGATGATTAATAATTTGAAGAGCCGCGCGCGTATCTACGTCTTGACTGTCTGGGCGCATCTGATCAATCTGTTCTAGCCACGATCCCCACTTCACCCCGCACTACTAGGAATACTAATTAAAAAAGACGCTACTGCCACTCGCGCCTAGTTATTATTTGTAATACTAAGATGAAAAGGCACATCTAAGTAGAACCGTCTTTTCCTCTTATGACCATGTAGTAATGTCTTTTTATTTTATGATTATTTACATATTTTGTAAATAAATAAGACGCTTCTACTTAAATACGTCTTTTCAACTTATTAGACGTCAGTAATGTCTTTTCTATTTGGTAAATATTATAACTTGTAGCAGATGCGTCTTATTTAAAAGTAAGATTTATATGTTTGCGTTTGTTTAAGCTAAAATATAAAAATACAGGTAGGTGCGTCTTTTTTTTCTGATTCCGATGATGTATTTAACTCAATTTTGAAAAAAATGTTAGATACGTCTTTTTTCCTTATGACGGCAGAATACCTACCTATGTCAAGATAAGATTATTCTATTTTTGAGAAAATGACAGAGAGATTAGGTATTTTTATTGTTATTTTTTATTATATTTTCTTCTTTAGTTTTCCTAATCCTTTATCAATGTCGGGTTTAGTCACGTTCCAAAAGTTACCAGTCAGTATCGTTTTAGTAAAATTATGTCGTTCTTCAAAAACTTTTCTTGGACATTTTAAGAGAAAATTAATAATTTTATTTCACGTTGCAATATCGATAATCCTATACTACTAATGTTATTTATTGAATAATATTATTTATTGAATAATGAAACCAAAACACGCCAAGAACATTGCATTAAATTTCTATCATTCGTCAATAAATGCGAATGTGTGTGTGGTTCGAACGGATTTGACTAGTTTTCTTTATTTTTACATAGTATAAAATGAAGTCGCTTCCGCTGTCTGTTCGCTTAGGTCTTTTAAACTACTCAACGGATTTTAATGCAGTTTTCAGCAATAGATAGGGTGATTCAAGAGGAATGTAAATTATACATATAAACATATGTATAATGTACATATAGTACAGTAAAGCCGAGAAAAACCGTGCGAACCGTGGCGGGTCGCTAGTATTCAATAAAATACGCTCGATTTTATGAAAATAAAACGAAAAGGCAACGTCACTTTGCAACCTACCGCCAAAAAGTCCTTCAAGCTTAATTGGTTCGAGTGATTGAAGCGGTTATAAGGGTGGTCTTGGGGTGCTAGAGTAAATTGTAACGTTAACGTAACGTAACAAGATCTAAACTTAATTAGTGGGTTTTAATTTAAACATCTCAATTGAATTATATGGGTTGATACGCAAAATAAGGTGGTTGGGTTTTTTGTCGAAAGGTCTATTAATACATCCAGAAGGATTTTCGAAAATTTATTTAATAAGAAATATCAAAGCGCCGCGCGAAGCATTTTGTGACCAGAATGCTGGCGTATACTTGGGTCAGAGAAATGCCGCTAGTATTCTGGGAACGATGCCTTCTGACAGCGACTTTTTCATTTAGTTTAGTCCTTTTTATTTGAGTAGTTTTTAGTTTGTTTTGTTATAATAAAAGTTAGTTTTTAGGCCCTATATTTAGTATTGTTAAGGGGCAGTCATTTAATTTTTGATTCCTGTCATCTGTGTGTAAAGAAATGAATTTCTTTCTGGCTTATTAAATCTGTAATATATACAGTGTGTCCGGTCATGAACTATCGATATTTTAGGTACTTATATTTTAACACATTTTATGGGACTTTTCTTAGGACCAACCCTGAAAAATAAAAAAAAACAAACTTCATACAAAACATCTATCTTGTTCGGTCGAAATGTATGAAAAGTTTGATTTTTTTTTCGTGAATTCATGGTTGGCCCCATACCTACCATAAAAAGTGTTGAAATATAAGTAGGTACCTAAAATATCGCTATCTCATGACCGGACACACTGTATAATAAGACAAATAGTAAAATAGATTAGTTAGTAAACACAGAACGAGGAAGTCAATTCTGGCTGTGATAGTAAAAGTTTGAATACGTATGTCATGAGTGAATTTAATGTGGCATTTAGAAAATTTGGCCTCCGAACAGAAACTGCGCAGTGGATATCTAGTTCGTTAGCGCTTCTAGCATTCTTAGCTTCTGACCAGTCCCGCAGTTTCTAGGAAAACAGCGGGAATTGTTGGAAGTTTAAACTTTTTTTAAGAATATTTATGAGCCTATTTGCTCTTATTTATGATTGGTTGGGAATGTGTTATGTGAAGATTTGAGTATATAATGTTATAATCATTCATCACCACAGATCTAGGATAGAATACTCATAGAATAAAAATCATTTAATTTTCTCACTTCAACAAAATCTCATAAAACATGGACCATGGACAAAAAGGGGAATAAATAATATTTACTTTTTCTGTCTTGAATCCTTGGACATTTCCTTGGATAGCAATGTTTGCTAAGATTTATTTCTAGGAAATATTATATATTTTTATTAAAGCCTCGTGACTCGTAAATTGAATTGGATATTTTTCTATATTCAAAGGGGGTTTATTGTCATGTTGGCAGTGCTGCCAACATTCCGGCGATTGCTTGGATTCCAAGTGTGCTTGTGAGCCGTCCGATCTGCCACCAAGAGTGCTGATTCATTAGCAAAATGAAAGTATTTTTGCTGCCAAAATATTTTATAGTAAACATAAAACTTGTATCAGATCGGAGAGAATGCTCGATGACTCTTGATGTTACGAATGCAAAAATCAATTATTTATAAATGGTGCGTCTCAAAAACATATTTTTTTTTCATTTATTCCGCAGAAAATTGTGTAGATTCAAATCTAAAGTTTATTTTTAGGTACTAAAATAACGGAAGCTATGATAATTACCCACAAAAGCCTATAACTCTATTAATAGGTTTTTTGCGTAGCTGATTAGCTAATCCATAAACAAAACATAAATTATGGTATTAACAATTTTAAATTGACTATTGTTAGGCGTCTAGACTGAGCCCATGTTCTTATAGACTAACACACGTAATACGTAGTAGATATAATCAAGCAACATGAGTGGCGTTGTGAATGCATTAAATATTATATGTCGACATTACACGTGTATGTTGGTAACATTGAGTCATAGGTTATAGACAATAGACGATCGTAGATAAACCTTCAAACATAGCGTTGGCGCCAAAGAAACTGTTTTACAACAAACTCATCTAAAATTATAGTTTCGCTCAAAGGAGATTGAGAATTAATTAGAATTAAAAATTCTTAGCTTTATGTAGATTCAAACATAGAATACAAAATGTTTCCCTACGTGATTTTTATTTTATTTGCATGGAGTTCGTAGAACTCTGGAAATTGCATTATAAATTCAAACCCGTTTACACGTATAAGGTTTTATTAGTCCATCGAAACAGTGTAAAAATGCATGGGTCTTGATGCAACTATTTTATTTGTACACGTACACACGGCCACAGATCAAGCTATACCTTTTTGTTGCAAAAGAGCTCCTATTACAACCGCATAATGTGCCACAATGTTTACCTTGAATTGTGGTCGTCCGTACATACCTACCTACCCAGAGACATCGGCACCTTATGCGGTTGTAATAGGCGCTATTTTGCAACAAAAATGTGTAGCTTGATCTGTGGCCGTGTGTACATACCTACTCAGAGACATGATAGGTACCACGGAGGACAGAATTATCACCTCTGTTTGTTCTGGGTGCCGATTGTAGGTACACTAACATAAATATTCCACAAATTATCACACGTTTATTATTATCTGTGCGGCAAAAAAATGAAACATAATCGATAAGACAACAGACGTAGCTTAGACTGCAGTCTAGGTTGCAGGCTAGACTTTCAAGGTTGCTAGTCTCTTTGTTCGTATAATACGCGTTTACCTACATAGGTACAACTACCTATTGTTATAAATCTATATACTTACTGACATGACATTGTTAATATGATATGTAAACGTTTTCTTGCATTAAGAATAGTTAAAACCTACTTACATATTGTAGAGCTATCTTATAATAATAAAAAGAAGACTCTCAGTCTTGAAAATTATGCCAGTAATAATAAAAAATAAAAGTAGCCTTACAGCCGTACTCAGAGACGTCAAAATTAGATTAAAGTATATATATATATCCATCTTTGTTTATTCAATACCTGTAGAAAAGGACAGCTCTATAAATATTCGATCATTAAACTTAATTGACGACTCTGAGTGCGGCCGTAAGTGAACAAGCTATCTGAAACTTAAAGCCCTCCGATTTGGAGATTAGTGGAGACAAAAAAAATAAAAATTGCTGTTTTTTTTATAAGTACCTACTGAAACATTCATATGCATTTATTAAATCAGTTCTTTTGACATTACATACAAACACTTCAATTTTAATCCTTAAGCCAACTTACTTTGACCTTTTTGTTTGTAACTCTTGTAAAGATGAATTTGTAGTCGCATCCTTACAATAGATACTTATTTAAATTACATTTGAAATTCAAAACGGATCCGCAACGATGTGTGTGAATGATAATATTTAAATTTAGTTTAGTACTAGCTGGCCCCCACGGTTTCACTCGCGTTGTCAGGGTATAAAGTAGCCTAGTGAGGCAATCACACATATTGACTCACTGTGTCAGTTAGACGACTTTTCTGATAACTCCCAGAAAAGTCGTCTAACTGACAATGACAGTGACAGTATCAAAATCAGTACAGTCGTTTCTGGAATTTGTCCGGATGCTCTCGGATCGGTCATTATTTGTATCATTTTATTTTCTATTTTTTAACCGACTTCAAAAAAGGAGGAGATTCTCAATTCGCCGGATTCTTATTTTTTTTTATGTATAAGCATAAACTGAAAAATATTTTTTTCTTGTTTCAGGTAATTCCCGTTTGGAAGAATCTTTGGTTTTCAACAGTAAAGGTTGCCAGGGGCGTACTCAGCTTGGGGCAAATCAGAAATCTAGGCTGGGTACCCCGCGCTTGATCTACGCAAAGACATTTTCACAAAACATTAGGTACATGTAGTGTGTAGTAAATAGGTGTCTCGTAAGCAACTTTAGATGAAACACCCGCGCGGGAGATCCAGCTTTATGGGTACGCCCATGAAGGTTGCCTAAATTATTTTTTAACAAATCAATCCTAACGTCTCCCTGACTGACTCATCTGTAGTTTTTCACCGTGAAACAGAATGGACCGCTTTATCATCATAACAATTTTATTTTTAGTAGACAAACATGAATATTTGCCAATGTCAAGTAATTGACATCGTTTGACATTCGAAGGCAACAAACGTCGTTGCTACTCCCAATTTTACGTCAAACTAAGGCGATCACGATTATGAAAAAAAGCGTTTCAGTTCCCGCTCTATAATAATAATGTAGAGAGAGATAAATTATATAAAAGAGACTAGCTGACTGACTCACTCACTGAGTGATCGATCAACGCACAGCTCGGACCACTGGACGGATCGAGCTGAAATTTGGCATACATACAGATAGTTATTATGTCGTAGACATCCGCTAAGAAAGGATTTTTGAAAATTCAACCCCTAAGGGGGTAAAATAGGTGATCGCGTGTAAAACCGCGGGGCGGAAAGCTTTACGAAAACATTTGTAATATTATTTATATAAAATTCTTCATTGAGTATTAAAATAAACAAATAATAATAAACAGTTTTGGCACTATAACATTGTAATAAATATCATTAACGCGATACTAAATTGTTATTGTGTTGACATTTAACATTGTTTTTCTAAAGATTTTAAAATTCTTTGCGATTGAGTGTATGTAAGTTTGTTATTGACATTCTTTCGTTGTATTTAATAGTTAGGTTGACGGGTTTTTTATTTTTTCAATTATTTAATTTATTGTCGACTTTTTGGTGTCACGGAACACTCTTATGAACAATAAGTGTGTTATTTATATGACGAGGTCCGACACATACATGACCCATTTTACGCTATCAAAACCTTTTTAAACCTATTTATTATTCCTTATTAAATATATAACTTATATATTTTTGTAATCCTCTTTTAATTTCCTTTATTTTGATACCTTACTCGATAGGTAGGTTAGGAATAAATATTTATCATTTGTTTTGGTTTCTTTTTCTCGGTTTCTTTTTACAGAAAGACTGGTCTTTTGCTATACCTACGGGCTTTCAGCCAAATAGATATAGCTATTATTATTATTACTATTGCGCTCCAAAATCAGCCATATTGATTTTATTTTTTCAAAAACTATATCTTGGTTTTTTAAGACGAATATAACAATACCTTAACTGTCGAAATCCATTCAGCCGAGATACGTGAAAATAAAGAAAACAAACATACAAGATACCTACGCTACGCGCTAAAAACATATCTTTAGCAGTCGGGTAATAAAAAGATTCGTTTTTTTTTTCAATTGGAGGATACGTTACGTAGCCATAGGGTCGAGTTTAGTTAAAAATGTAGGTATTAGTAGTACGTAGTATAATATTTTCTTTGGTATCGTAGTATAATATTTATTCTTTGGTATTAGTCATAATTGATTATATTTGTTGGAATTTTGAATTCTTTATATTTAATTTCAAAGTGAATTTTTGACAGATCTTCCTCTTTATTTTAAATTAATGTCACAAAAACATCCGGCACTGGCCACACGTATTATTGACATTATATTTTTAAAGGTGCGTGCAGATAAGAGCTTTGCACGGTGGTAGGGTACTTTGTAGTACCCGTCTACCTGGCTACCACCCTCAAGTTGAAAATTTGTCGCCAAGCACCTTCCGTTTTCGCTGGCAGCTGCACTTGAGAGCCAGTTTCTTTCTAGGCTATGTGCGCTTACCACCCTCAGCCACATCATCACTGAGACCATGGTGAAATAACAGACTGACTTTTGATTACCTATAAAACCCAAAAATTAAGTAAACCTTAATTATATATATTTTTCTTTTATCAGAGTAAAAGAAAGAGTTGTTTACATGATTGCAAACTGATGATCACTACATAGCGCGCGCTGAGTGTAATAAATGTCCCTTCGTACCACCAGACAGGCTGTATGATTGTTTCCTTACTGTGCACTTACGTGCATAAAAAAATTAACATAATATACTTCTTTTTTAACTAAGCTCAACAACATTTTCTCGACTATCTATTACTTCTCAAAACTAGATATTTACCAGAGTAACTCTTTCATTAAGTATGTGTCATTCGTCAACAAATCTAATGTACACATGCCCTTGTCTTTGTGGCTGTCACTCACAACAGATTTAATGCCCATTGGCCGCTGACCAAGTTATCATATAGTTAATTTCTCGAACGGAAGTTGGCTTACGAAATATTTTCTAATTGGATCCGCAAATGTATGGGATTCTTTGTTATTTACTCATGGTGACTGAAGGTTACAAGGAAATATGAAAATCATTTAAAAAGAATGCGGTAATGTTGTTTTGGTATATTCAAATAGTTTCCGTGAATATTAATTCCTCTGCTTATTTAAGTGAAATGACCACTCCATAAAAATTTGGTCTTTCAGATAAAATCAGTATAAATACTGAAATTGACTATCGCAGTGGTAGTACACAAGGCCACAGATCAAGCTACACATTTTTGGCAAAATAGCGCCTATTACAACCGCATAAGTTGCCGCAGTGTGTAGCTTGATCTGTGGCCGTGTGTACATATAAACGTTTGGTATGCGCTAGCCGCGAAAGTCCAGACCGCTGATATCTGAATAGGCCTTTACGCCAAAAGCCGTACATCTACGTAGTTATGTGTCAGTCAGCGATTGTCAGGTGTCAAATATATTTTTAACAGTGTGTAGAAACTCACATACAATCTAACTCATAATCGCTTTTGCCACAGAGGAAGTAAAGCTTTTGCTCTATAAATACTCGTTTAACCTATAAATATCATAAATGCGATAGTTTGTGAGTATGTATCTTTTTTGCTCTTTCACGTAAAAACTACTGAACAGATTTGGATTAAACTTGGCACATTGATAAATCATACCCTGGAATAACATATATCTACTTTTATACCCCGAGAAAACATGAGATAGGTCTCGGGATCGCGGGTGAAACCGCGGGGGACAGCTAGTGATTAATATTATTGTTTTCTTTATGTTTTTGGCAAAGTCATTGTTGACATAATTGGGCCATTAATAACAAATTGGAATTAGAACTCATACCTACTCGTCTAACTTGCTCGGAGGTTAATGCTCCCGAAAACATCTACTTAGCTTGCACGTGGCTTTTTTTTACTAGTTTAATTAGCCTTTATTTGTAAAATACCTAGTTTATTAGGTCTTTGGTACTACACGATTCAAGACTACAAAATAGTAGGTACCTAAATACATTTTTACATAGTATAAAGCAAAGTCGCTCCCGCTGTCTATTCGCTTAGATCTTTTAAACTACGCAACGGATTTTAATGCAGTTCTCAGCAATAGTTATTGTTATTCGAGAGGAAGGTTTATATGTATAATACATGCATATTATAGTACAGAATAAAGCCGGGGCGTTTCGCTAGTATACTATAAATTATACTAACATCAACTTGTCATTCAATAGTGTCCGAGAAAAAAGAACCCGAGCGATATTAGTCATCATAATGCACATAAAGAAAATCTAATGTGTAATCCGGAAGCAGTTTGACCTCACGTTAGTAAACAGAGCTGTTAAATATCATTTAACAACATTCATGGAGTCAACTTGTTCAAAACAAGACAATTAACATTCTGCGGTGTCTTATTCTTTAAATATGACACGAAAATTACTAGAGGTAATGCCATGAAGACCCGGCTATAATTATCAGGTATGAAATTTCGGATTTTAATAGTTATGCATACGGATATGAATGGCTACATAATATGATACTGGTTTTTGTTTAGGTTTTAAGAGAGGTAGAGCGTAGCGATTTTTCGCTTGAAAACCAGCTCGACTGGGGAAGTACCTACACCTTACAGAATACCGCAGCCAAATAACCTGGTTGTGTTCCTACGTGTGAGTTCGCCAGAGTTCATCGGGGTGGGGGGAAGGGTCGGCAATGCGCGAGTGGTACCCGGGGCGCGGATAGTATATGGTCTCTGTCCCGGGTGTCGCTAGCGTCCATAGGCTACGGTAACCGCTTACCATCAGGCTTGTTTGCCGATTTTATTGTATAAAAAAAAAAGGTTATGAAATTATTTCCGGATTATCCGATAGTTTCGGATGATACATTCTGAACAGTGCAAGGGGCGCAGTTAGATATGTCGGCTCACCCGAGCGAAAACCTTACATCATAACGCCCCCATCAGAAATTGTTCGAAACATTTATAATATGGGATTCGGTTACGGTTTCGAATAGAATTTTATTTCGGATATCCGATAGTTTTGGTTACGGTTACAGACATCTCCATAGCATCTCTAATTATTATCAAGACACGTGTATCGTAAGGTTAGCTCTTTTGCTATCGCTCGCGTTTTTCTCCGGGCCTCCAATTAAGGCAACTAAGATATCGCATTCAAAATTCTGCAGAAAACATGGCGGACACCTGTCAAAACGTATAGAATTTATATTCGCAATGTTTTTCAGCAAATGTCGAATTCGATATTGTTGTGTCGAAGACGCAAGAATAGAGCCCCTGAAAGTTGAACCACTCAAGATTTATAGGATCGTTTTTCTGTGAATTTTACAGCTTCATAAAAACAGTTAAAATATCTTTCTATCGATTTTAAAGCACAATTCTATTCATATAATAATATGTTTTTTTATCTTAAACTAGCTTTCAGCCCCGGGTTTCAACCGCTATCCCCTATTTTACCCCCTTAGGGAGTTTACAAAATCCTTTCTTAGAGTAGGTACCTATGCCTACGTCATACCTAATAGCTATCTGTATGCCAAATTTCAGCCCGATCTGTCGAATGGTTTGAGCTGAGTAGATAGATCAATCAGTCAGTTAGTCAATCAGTCACGCTTTCCTTTTATATATTTAGATTAATGCATATAATTGCGAAGCCAGTGTTGCCACATCTTAGGTAATTACATATATCATGGTTGCTATCTTGGTTCCACTCTGACATGTTTTTGACAAGTCAATTATAAGTCATAGGCCATCTCAGGTTATTATATTTCGAATTATGATTGGTTCTTTATAGCTGTGAGAATTAAACAACAAAATATGAAGTCACGAAATTATTACAATGGTATATAGGTAATTAGGTATGAAATTCAACAACACTTAGGTATTTTATGTAAATAAACAAGTTAACTCTTCAAACCTTTCATTTTAATTTTGCATAATAACATATCTATACTAATAATAAAGCTGAAGAGTTTGTTTGAATTCTTTCACTAATACAAGTATATTCTTTATTCTATGCTAATTGGAAGCTACGTTATCGAAGCTTATATAGGCTACTTATCCTGGGAACGCGAGTGAAGCCGCGGGGAACGGCTACTAATTACTAGTACTACCGATTCGATTTGTACATATATTACAAAAATATAGGATTTTAAATACCTTTCTACTAACATTATATTACGCTATAGTTACATGTGAAATATTTTAAAAATAGATGAATCATATTTATCCTCAAAACATCAATTAATTTGACATGACATTACGATCACGATAATAATAAAAATACGTATGAAAATGGAGCCTTAAGACAATCGCAATTTACAGAATGATCGTGGATCGTTTGAATTTTCTAAGAAGTGTCGTGATGGCCTGGGAGGGCGGTAGTCGGTAATCGGTTACTGGAAACACTCGGGCCCACTCTACGAACCTTCGTTAATTTTTGTAACAGCTACCATTTGCTCCATCTCTGCTTATTAGCTGTTTAACGTGATTTGTTGTGAAAACATTTCTGTCTTATGATACATTTTGTTTGAAGATTCGAAACTATGTATTTAAAATAATACGCATTTTGTAAGATTTTAATTATAACTGGTATTTGTGGGACACGGTTTTCACAATATAAAAAATAACCTAATAGACTAACGCCAATCACCTAGGTAATTCACTGATTTGTCTAATGCAAAATAATCTTGTATATAAAAATTTCCCTTGGTCACGAGATCACGCGTGAACGGCTAGACCGATTTCGCAAATTCTTTTCTTATAGTGTTTGTTATTGTCAGGAAAAAAATCGGTAGGTGTAGGTAGGGTTAGATAGGATAGGTGGGTTGGTAGGTAGGTAGGTCCCAGTTTCTTTTATTCTTAGGGCAGGACAATGTCTGCGGGGCCAGCTAGTTCTTAAATAAAAATAATTAATTTCGGTAGAATCTTAAATCCTGTCCACTAATCATGTAGGTAATAGACTATTTGAGATAAGCCAACGACAATAACATTTTTTGTTCTTATTTCTCAACGGGCAGTAGGTACGGTGGTACGATCATTTATAAGCTCAGATCTAGCCATTAGTTAGATCGATATCAAACTTATATAAAAAGCAATGACATTTAAAAAATATGAGAGTATAAGAGTGATTAAGAGAGTAAAAAAAAATGTAAATAGATGAAATTACAAACTTATGATAAGTAGGCATTTTAAAAAGAAAATATAATTCCTATAGTCATATTATAATACCAAACTCTTCTATCATTTCACTGATCTCTTGTAAGCGAGTGATAAGATATGACGAAGTATTATACGAATTATTACATAGTTATCTGGTAAAAGTCGAAAGGTTGGTACTTTGCATTCTAAAGTTTGTGTTTTTATAATAATATATTCATCGAGACAACAACAAAAAATCGTAGAGGCATAGTACTAACTCATTTAATCTTTTGACTCAGTCAGTCGTCAAGAATCAATATATTTTGCGCACTTAGAACTAGCCTGGGAAAGTCATGACATTAGCTTCCGAACAGCCATTAGTTATCGCTGTCTTGTTCACACTCCAATAAATATTAGCCAAATATAAAGCCGATTATCTTTTGATTATTTATCTCAGATCATAGCGGCGCGGCGCAGTGTCTGTTAGCGTAGAAATATACAGATAATTAATCTTAGATTGAACGTAGCTCTACCATCTGTCAAATTTGTGCACATGCGTACCAACATTGCAAAAAGTAAGCTCGTATTTTAAAAACCCATTGAAAAATCTTTGCGGTTTTTTTTATCAGACTGACAATTCTCGCGCCTTCGACATCGTCTTATCAAAAGTATTTTTTTAAGATATCAGCCATGTTTATCGACAAAATTCGTATGCGACATTGATGTCGAAGGCGCGAGAATCGTCGCAAATTAAATATCACCGACGGAATCCATACGCTATTTCACTTGATAATTTAATTATTTTAAGACTGGGTATATTTAATCCTATTTGTTCTTATTTTGAGACAAAATCTTTCGCAATTGTTATTACCTGTGATTAGGCTCCGGTTCTTTGGTGTTTGACATGCTCGTAGTTGACTTAACTCAAAATTAGTTTTGACTGACTTCGATGACTCATGAAGCTTTAAGCGTGTAATTTTATCCACGGCTGTGGCTAGCAAATCGATGGGAGCATAGAGTTCGATTAGTTATACTTTTTATCTGTTGTTTTTGACTAATTAATCGACATGAAGTTTTGTAAATTATTTGGGTTCTGTTCTTTATGAAATGTGTTTTATAATGTGACATAGATGTAAAAATAATCCGGACAAAAGCGAGTCTGACTAGCGCACCGAGGGTTCCGTAATTTCCCATGTTACTCTAAATACCATAGACTTTTCATAGATTTTCCTGTAATCTATAAGTAAATAACAATTAATGAGCCTTTTCATTTGATATGTCACACGATAATTGACCCCCACGTTTAAATATCTGTTATTTACGTTACACGGCCGTGTTTGGGTCACCGACTTACATATGTGTAGATACCTTCAACTCAATCGGTCCAGTAGTTAATCGGTTCAGAGCTAATTGGCTGTGACAGACGAACGGACAGACAGAGGAGATACTCGAGAGATCTTATAGGGGTTCAAATATTTACCTTCGAGGTTCGGAAATGAGTTCGGAACCCTATACCCTAAAGGCCATGGGATTACCGCACGGTAATTGTCCATGGTCTACGAATCCAATCTCCTTGTCCATGGTCAAAAAATTCCAAATAAGTTCCAAGCTAGGCGTATAGTTTCAAAAATCGAAGGTCTACCAGTCTTTTGTTTAGAGACATCAATATCCTGTATTTTGATCGTTATGCTTTTAGCAATACGGCGTAAGTTATCCAGTGAAACTGCCCACCGTGGGAACCAAACTGACTGGTTACATAACCTTAATTAAATTAATCAAAATAGGTAATTAATCTTATCACATAATGCATTTACCTACATCGTTAAGGTTCCTGTCCTTATCCTGGTTAGGTAGGGTCGTCACAACCATTTTTTTTGCACTTTTTTACATAATTTCGCACATAATTTTGCACTCTCTCTTGCTTGTCCTATTTCACATAATCTATACAGACATCGTTTAGTTTTACTTTTACGACCATTTGTCTTAATACTTAACTCTACTTTGTACACTGGCCTATAACTTAGTACCACATTTTTAAAATTGCAATAACTTTTAAAGTACACAAGATATATTTTCGATGATAATGAAGCAGATGAAAGCTTAGATTGCCCTCCCTAAAAAAATCCTGTATCCGCCCCTGGATCGTCTAGCTTTACAATGATGCCTTTACATATTAATGTTCCTTAAATACATTGTCTCTGATTCCTTCAGCGGTTCGGCTGCGTAGAATGTCACGTAAACTAGCTCGTATCTATACATAATTCATACACCAACGCTGAAACTCATTGATTACCCGACGGCCGACACTCAGCTCTACATAACCACGCTACACGCCATTCTAACACTGACACCCCACCGTGAAACAAGCAAAATTGTATCTTACATACTCGCCTTAAGTTCTAACGTTCTATTCTACATTGAAATGTTTGTATTTCACATGAAATTCAGTCTTGAAGAAGGTTCACCACGGTTGCTTTTAGCACAACATTTATCGTAGTCAGTTGGTTGACCTTGGTCGTTTGGGGGGTTTCAAGGTGGCGTCTGGCGCCCCCACCCACAGGGTGCGATGCGTCGGCGGCTTGCGTAATATATATTTTTACATAGGTAAGTACTTGCTTGTCAAATATAAATTTTGCTCAGTTGCCATGGCAACGTGTAATGATTTCGCGAAGTTTAGTTTCACTACTGCATACTGTAGGAATATGAGTTTTAGGTGACCTAGATGTTATAGGACAGGGCCAGATCAAGGTTGCGAGAATTTTAGCAGACAACTGCGAGTCTGTGATATAGCATTTGTAAGAGTGAGATCATGTTAGTTGAGAGCCTTTTTATAGGGTTTCGTATCTCAAAAGGAAAAAACGGAAACCTTATAGGATCACTCGTGTGTTTGTCTTTCTGTCATAGCCAATTTGCTTCGAAACTACTGGACCGATTGAGTTAACATGACCGCTTTCCACCAGGTGGATGATAGCTCAGTGGTGGTGACGTCGGATGCCGCGGCGAAGGTCGTGGGTTTGAATCCTAGTATACCTCTGGTATTGCAAATGGCGATAGGCGACGGCGCCTATCGCCATTTGCAATACCAGACGCTTGCCAGCTTGTCAACCTTCTGACATAAAAAAAATGTAGCCAGCACTGAGTAGTGTAAATAAATATTATTAAGTTTGGTCTAAATAATAATAAGGAAGGGTAGTTTCCTGGCATATCAAATCAGCAACTTTTTAATAAATATCAAAACGATCGGTTACATGGAATATTGTATGAAATACTAAGCTATGACGTCATAGTTTAACAGCATCAAATCATCTACTCTTAGTGGTTCCACTGGTAATTAAAAATCATAATAAGCATTAAATGTACAACATATTTGATGATTCCACGTGTTTTTAAATGTTTTATGCATTGGTTAGTGTTTGGTCATTTATTTTTGACAGTGTCAACTACCCAATACTTGTATAACTATATTGTTACCAAGCAGACCATGCCTACCGATTTTGCTTCCACGGCCAATCAGATCGATTTATCAATATTATTTGTTTATTAATAGGCGATTATCAGTGTTTTCACGTTTTCCTCAACATGTTTTTTTTACTTATGTATTAATTTATTAGATAACGTTTTTTGGATGTGATCCATTGTTGTCCGACTTCAAAAAAAGGAAGTTCTCAATTCGGTTGTATGGTTTTTTATGTTTCACTATCACTATCATCACTACATAGTATAAAACAGTCTTCCCGTCTGTCTGTCCCTATGTATGCTTTGATCTTTAAAACTACACAACGGATTTAGATGCGGTTTTTCTTAATAGATAGAGTGATTCAAGAGGAAGGTTTATATGTATAATACATGCATATTCATCATCATCATATCAGCCGAAAGACGTCCACTGCTGGACAAAGGCCTCCCCCAAGGATCTCCACGATGGCCGGTCTTGCGCTACCCGCATCCAGCGGTTTCCCGCGACCCTAACAAGATCGTCCGTCCACCTTGTGGGGGGCCTGCCCACGCTGCGTCTTCCGGTTCGTGGTCGCCACTCGAGAACCTTTCTGCCCCAGCGGCCGTCGGTTCTACGAGCGATGTGCCCCGCCCACTGCCACTTAAGTTTGGCAATTCTTCGGGCTATGTCGGTAACTTTGGTTCGCCTGCGGATCTCATCATTTCTGATCCGATCTCGCAGGGAAACTCCGAGCATAGCTCCATTGCTCTTTGGGTGACCTTGAGCCTTCTTATAAGGCCCATCGTAAGCGACATGCATATTATAGTACATAAAATCCGAGAAAACCCGTGCGATGCCGGGGCGGGTCAGCGTATTGCGGGATGCGTTGGGTTCAGTTCAGTATAGCTGCAATGTGATCCCATTTTAATTTTATTGTATTTCTATATGAAGGAGGTTTTACCATAGTATAAAGAAGAGGGAGTAGGCTATCTCCGGCCCAATTCGCGATATAATTGCCTACTGTCTTAGGGTTGTCACTTTTAGCTAAATATTAGGCGCGGCTGTTCGCGCTTCGCTAGCAACCGCAAAAAATGAATAAAGTGAATGAAATATTATCATTATAAGAAATAAAAGCAACATTAAAAACTAACGACTGTCTCTTAGACTATAATCGAATTTGTTGTTATGATTCGAACTTTGTTTTATATGTATTTGATTTACTATTAGTCAATTAGTTACTCGTACATACTTATTTTGAATTACGATTTTCTGTAAGTAGGTAGGTACTTAGTTACTATACCTACAATACTGAGAAATCGGCATAACTGAACGTAAACAAAGAAATAGCGGCAAACCAATTGCCAGATCAAAAGTACCTAATACATTCTAGTAGGAAATTAGGCCTTCCTATCTACTTCCTGTGTGATAAAAAACTAATACAAACAAAAAATATGTAAGCGCGCGAACCTTGTGCAGTGTTAGCCCCGACTGGCGCACTGAGAAACGGGTCGAGATTTTGTTAAAGTGTGCGTGCGTCACACATAGATACAATAGCGCACACATACAAGCCGCGCGCGGTGCGTTTGTATGAAGATAACCTACTTCCCCTCTCTTTATACTATGGTTTTACTCTTTTTGTTGAAAGTAGATTATTAACTATCTTTGTTTTTTTTTCACTCAACCAAAATATATTGCGAAACCTCATAACATCACCTGTTTTCCGTCTCTTAGTCATTCGTCCAAATAATAAGAGAATTTCAGTATTTGCAATTTTTTAATACACCACACATTTTCCTTGCCTAAAAATAAGAAACTAAAACTTCATCGGATTTAGTAAACGTTTATAAGTTATGTACCTACACTAAATACACTGGTGACTTCATAATTAGTAATTTCATTTATTCAATATTGTATTCATAGTTTATGAACAACTTTACTTAGGGATACAAACAAAAACTATCACGAAAAAAATTGAAATTCTCGAACACT
The DNA here is from genome assembly GCA_963555595.1 of Tethea ocularis. Taxonomy (NCBI): domain Eukaryota; kingdom Metazoa; phylum Arthropoda; class Insecta; order Lepidoptera; family Drepanidae; genus Tethea; species Tethea ocularis. The sequence continues at coordinate 9,353,202 of OY741970.1, forward strand.
CACTTAAACTTAGCAATGACAAACAAAGGTCGCCCGCAAATAACGTGATATCTGTGGTGATAGTCTGTCGTAACGATAAGTTGATAACATAAATCATATGGTATTAACGTGAAGCCGGGTGTCTAGGACAATACCCTAATCTTATTGTGGATTTAACAATAGGTACCTAAATACATCAACAATACCTATAGCAAGGCACATACATAAAGTAATACCTAAGTATCCGGAATTATATATAATATAACCATGGTAAGATACCACCTGCCTTACCATATTTTTTTTCTGCAGAACACGCAGCAGAAATGCATACTAAACTAGTTTTTTAAGATTGGTAGAATTCATTGTTTTTGTAGGTTGGTACGATATGAAAAATAAAGTAAAATCCAACATTACAAACAAAGACAATAATTAACTTTACTGATTGTTCAACGGTTCGGCGGGAAATTAAAATGTATAATTGATCGAAATCAAAGACACAAGTATTTTAACAACAGTTTATGAGTCAGCAGTAAAAGTGCGATAGCACCCATTCAAGAATGCGGCAGATTGTAAACATGTCTAGCGGTGCTCTGACTACGACGTAATCATGTAATTGGGAACGCACTAAATCAACAAGGTAACTTTTAATTAATACTGTGGTGATTCGTTCGAAGCGCGGCGGGAACTCGCGCGCCATTCTTGCGTGTTGTCTAAACAAACGTTCGTTTCATTGACGGCATGGCGGTAAAGGCGCAGGGTTGCCAATGGAAAAAAATAAATCTTATTTTTTTTAAAAGACGTGCCTGTTTTTTTTTTAAGTCAGGACCAAATTTCGCATTCTGTGCAATTAAAGGTTTTTTTCTGGGTTTCCTTTTATCATAGCGAACGATCGTGTTAACCCTGCAATATTGTTTGTTATGCTAATGTGTCCCGTGTTCGTTAATGGATGATAAAGTTTCTTAAGCCCCACCTCGTTCGTTACGCACCTCGGCAAATACTAGTTTACTGCGTAACGCTTCCTAATTTCACTTCAGGCATTTATTATTTATCACTATTAGGTGCGGAAACTGACGTAAGTTAAAACCACCTACTCTATTTACGTTGTTGGTACGGGTGACAGTAGCCAGAGATATATGAAAATGAACCTATCTTCATATACTGAAGATTAAACAGATGAACTCTATTGCAAAGACGTAAGACATTTTCTTATCTCTCTGGCTACTGTCATCAGCACCAAGCTACAACGTAAATCGTGTAATTCCAAATAATATTTAATGTTAGGTTGGTGATAAAGTTCATTGTTTAAACAGCTTTGCATCGCAGAAATAATTCGCTTACACTTAGCTCTTAACAGGAAAACTGTAGACAATACGTAGAATGAAAATGTAGGCACGTGCCGGCAGAAAAACAGTTGGTAAATTACTCTGCTTGTAAGTAAGCCGAAATATGTTAGTTGGACCGCACCCACGCACCACTATCATGCGACCCTAGAAAGCCCATTGACCCACCTACACCACACCCTTATCGCTATGTTACAAACCGGAAAAGGGGGGGAGTGGAAGATCTTTGTATACTGGTTATTTTACCACACGTTCTATAGATGAGTCTCGCCGGGAACCCCGCCGTTCTCTCATTATGGACATTGTTTTGGAGCCAGTGTTTTCAACGCACCGGCGCCATTTTGAAAGACGCCCGTCTGATAATGTAACCCTTATCTCGGAGTGAGAAGGTCTGGTATAGAATAAATTTGTCGATATACACTACGTTTTATAGCAGATCGTAAGATAGTGTACGCATTACCAAATTCGGAATGAATATTTGTTCTCACAATTTAGTTCCTTTGTCTGGTTCTATTGAAACTTTTAAAGTTACGTCGTTTGCACACAAGATCATTTATAATAATCGACGGACTATAGATTTCTCCACACAGACGAACATATAAAATAATTTACCTATCCATTGTATCCAATCTTCGATCAACAGTATCTTATGCAATGATGACCAAACAAATATAGCAAATCGAGAATTAGAGGAAACCATAAATAAACAAATTCCTGATTTACGTGATGTAGCACGTAGGTAATATTGTCTCGTCTGAAGAACAAAGCTCTGCCTTTGGCTCTGCTAACTTTATTTATCATTTTGTAATGAAGTATGTAATTGAATTGAATGCTATGTCTTCGACAAAAGCTATTGAATATTTCATGACAATATCATCGCGGAAGCACTGAATACGGAAATAAGCTATTTATATATAGATACTCATTGCCTAGTGTTCTTGTTCTAAGCCAAAGAAGACGATAGAAAATTGAGCCATTTCATTTTCTGTAATTTCGAAAAGTGAAAAACCCAATTCTTTATCCTATAAGCAGAAATCTTTAAAAAGAGAATCTACTGCTCAGTCATGTAACAGGTCATGTTATGTTTTCAAGAATACAATCAAAACATAATTGGCGTCTGTCGTATAGCAAAGTGTAACAGTTGACTTGAACTATACAATAGTTCTATGCTATTTAATTTTAAAGTAAAGAGCTATCATCATCATGTCCGCTGAAAGACGTTCACTGCTGAACAAAAGTCTCCCTCAAGGATCTCCACGACATCAAAGAGCTATAACGACCTCTAATACAACAATTATTCCTCCAGAATTAGCAACAAAGTAAAGACAAATAATCGTAAACGGATACTGAGAATGGTACGCAAAATCAACGGTATTGGCAACACCGACACGTACCAAAGCTATCAGCAGGCTGTCATTTCGGGGCTGGGTGAGGCTGGCGTCTGGGGGTCGTCTGCGGCCCGGCCACGACCTATATTCACGGCACCCACCCTACAAGGGGGTAAACAACCGTAGGAGGGGTGATGACGCGCGCCGTCTGCCCCCATGCTATGCCACCTACCTGCATTACGTAAGACGAATGTGTTATGCTGATACCAGTTTGGTTTAGGCGATTCAAATATGTTTTACATTGAATAAGTGGGATACATTTTTTATTTATTGCGTGGATCTATTTGAAAAGGTGTAAAATTTATGTCAATACCTAAACAGATTTATGTGATAAATAATGAGGGCTTAAGTTTTCCCTTTTCACTCAATTTAACAACATTAATCTGAAAAGCCCCCAAAAGATCCGATAACGAGCTTTCGCTACGATGTTTCCCCGAGGCACGTTATTACTTAGGTACTTATCCGGACTCGAAGCCTCTAAGATAAAATCTGGCGAAACTGAAAGGTCATCAATCACCTATTGATGTATTTGGTACAAACTTATTAGACTTTGACTCGTATATCATAAAGTTGCTGAACAAACTCTTTTTATTTATTCCAGGTTGTGGAGACTGTGGTGTGCAAACCAGAGCCGGCCGATTCGCCTCCCAAGAAAGCAAGAAACGAGGACTACAGCTATGCGCTCTTCCTAGACCCATACGCTCATTATAGAGCGTTGTCAGCGTTCAGACCGTGGGGCAAACGAGAACCCGTCCTCCAACACCCCGAGCGAGTGGTCCGCGTCGCCGACTGTACCAGATTCGAGCGGGACTTTCAGCCCAATGTGGCGCTGAAGCCGCTCACGCCACCCGTGGACGACGTGACCTCGTCGACCTCTCCCCCGCCGCACGGCGACCCCGAGCTAGCCGCGAGGCTGCTGGACGCCGAGGCCCGCCTGGCGGAGCGAGCGCGCCGGCTCGATGAGCGCGAGGCGGATCTGGCTCGACGAGAAGCTACCCTCGACGAAAGAGAAGCTGAGATAGCTCGACGGGAGCGGGACATGGACGGTGGTGTGAAGGAAGGCGTCGCGTCGAGTCCCCTGGCCCCCGCGCCCCCCCCGGCCCCCACCGCCCGCGAGCAGCCCGCGCCGCCGCCATGTTGACCCACGCGCGTCATCACCAGGCTACGCTTCCAGTGACACGCGATGGACGCTCAGTGACATTGCGTCTCGACAGTACAAAACTTTTAGGTGCCGAACGAACCCAGCGTTCTGTTCGGATGCGAGGCACCGTGTAAATATGTTTTTTTTCTCTCACTATTTGGGATATTGTTGATCTATGAAACCGAGTCTATTGAGACCTCTTTCTATTTATAATATTTTGAATAATTTTGACGTGGCGATGGAAGGTCTATTCGATTGAATATCGATTTTTACCACGAGAAATATACAGTAACGCGATGCAGATTTGAGATGAAAAATAGTATGTACATAATCATATCAAGTACAGTTTTATGAAATTAGTTTTTTTTTGTACAATATACAGGTTTTTTCTCGTAGTATCTTCAACGTGTGCCATTCTAAGGGTACGTCTGTTACCTTATCAATATAACCTCAATCTGTGCTTTTTCAATACCTAATTAACAAAATACTCACATAATCTAATATAGTGAAATAGTTATTAAAGATACAACCATAAGCATAATTTATACAGGGTTATTTTTAAGATGTATTTGCAATACCTACCTTTGTATGTACAGAATAAGCAATAGGTAAAGATTTTAAGTTTTCTTCTATAACTAAATTACTCGTACGTTAAATATGTTTAACTAGGTACATGAATCGCAGACATAATTACAAAACAATAAGGTCCGTGATTTCAAGTACCTAATAAAATGAGCAGCAAGCTAATTTAAGTAATGTAACAAAGGCCAATGGTGCCGATTCTGTTGTTTACGAACTTAACTAATATTAGACAAGTCACCTCTCTTTCATTTTAACCTTATTGAAAAAAGATAGAACATTTTTAATGCTGTCAGTTTAATCCATACCGTCGTAATGTACGGGTAAAATAGTCGTGACCAATAATGATCGCGCTTAAATTCACGTTGAAATGTGTGATCGGATTAAACTGACAGGACTAAAATATCTTACATCCCTTTCTTATATTTACTATTAGAAAGAGATATAGTGAGATTAAAATTATTTTAGTTCGTAAACAACAGAATCGGCACCAATATTGCACTAACATTTATTAGGCCTAAATGTACCTACCTATTTCAAGATTTTAGTGTAATAGCGGTAATACATATTATTATGAATATTAACTGTTTTGAGTAAGCTTTATCTTAATTTTGTCACATAAATAACTCTGTATAAAACCTCAAGCCATACCAAAACAAATAGTAATAAAATAATACTTCACATAACTCATCCCAATACAATTCTTGTACCTACGATTAAGAAAAATATATTTCATCTTTAGGCAAACTAAAAAAATAAAAGGCTCTTTTTCGCCAATTTTGATATGATTTAATCTATGGTTTCTTTGGATTGTTCCAATGGCATGTTTCACTGAAATATAAATCTCACTCTCCATACAGCGCCATCTACATTTGAGTTTGTTGAATTAATTTTCCATCCACAGACATTTCTGGTGGAACAAAAGCTTAGTATTTATAATAATTATGTAGGTTTGTTTGTAACTGCATTAGTTCAGTCCAGGCCAACAAAATTATCTATGTTAAGGGATTTATCCCAAAGTCTACCTCATTGTAAATAAAAAATACTATTGGGCTAAACTAAGAAAAAAACGTTAATTAAGAAGCTAATTTTCATTGAAATAACTTTACACATTAATTTCTATGTCTTGGAGCAATAATTTTAATTAAAAAAAAGTGAATGATCACTGCCTGAAACTAAGTATCAATTTGTTAATTTTTGTGTATTACAAAAAAAACATGCCTTTTAATTGGTTGTTTAAATAAAATTAAGCAAAATCTACATTGTGTCTATCGTTTTGATACTATAAGTGTCGAAGTACTAAGGATTTGTTTCTATCATCACAAACTTTAAAGTGAAATGATTGTAAGACAATAATGTCTATTTTTTTCAGCATTTTATGTTCTACCTATTAAAAAACGTTATTTGTATGATAAACTAAAATACGTTTAATATATAGGTACAAATATTTGTTTGCCATCGCAACTTGAAAAGCAGGCAGGTCAATTTTAGTCAGAATAAGTTTTTTTTTTACTATTTGGTAGCACCTACCTATCTTTATTATGCTGAAATTGGTCAGCTTATCTTTTGACGAAATTTCATGGTTATTATGTAAAATACTATATTGTAACGTAAATGTCAGCTCCGCGATTGTTTTAAACCTTTGCCAGTAATCGTGCATTTTAATTTATTGCATATAGGTAATACATATTTTGCGACTGAACAATTTACTTTGTAATAAATATTGTACGTAAATTCTGTGTCATAAAGGACACGTTTGTAGACTTGGCTACATTGCATTGGCCTTTGTGATTTCATATGCTGTTGCCACACGACTTATATTTATTATTATATATTTATTTAAGTACCTACACAAATAATATTGGCGATTTAACATAAAGGTGCAAAAAAATATTTGAGCAACCGTTTGCAAAATTATGGCAAAACTATAAGATTTGATTGTACCTTCCGTAAACACGATTAACTATTTATATATGTTGTGTGGTATCTTATTTGGGGCAACTAATTTTGTTAGATTCCGGGATATATTTTCGTGTCTGATGCAAGTTAGTGGGCTTAAAAAATACTGTAGCGCCACTATGACGCAATTGGCCCATTTTTTTAAAATTGGTTTGAACCTATGGATTTTCTTTACATAATAGTATTGATTTTAGTGCTTAATCGGTGCTCGTTATTTGTAGATATGGCGTAAATCAAAGCATAACTCAAAAGAAGCGATCGAATTTGATTAAAAATTATGCCATCGCTTATATTTTCAATAGATACGCCATTGTATTTTATCCGAGGCGTGAAATACGCAATAAAATTTCTTAAAAATTGGGAGTGAAATATGATTTCACAGTCGAAAGAGACTTTTGGCAAAGCTCAAATCTTAGAGAAATTAATGAACATTTTATTTAAATCATATTTTTTTTCTTTTCAAAGAGTGCTATGTTACGTAGGGTAGGTAGTTGTTGTAGATTAAGATTTCAGTTCTAGGTTAGGTTATCTCTAGTCAGAGACACTTTGAAAAATGAAATAAAATTACCATTTACTTATTAATATATTATTCAAAATAGGTACCGTAAGCGAGTGTAATAAGAATAACTTATTGTTTTTAAATATTAAATAGTGTACATTAGAAATGGACTGCATGTCATTATTATTATGTAATTATTTTATATAAGGTACCTATGATATATATATATATTATTATTTATCTCGCGAAACTTTTCTGTCAGTACTATAATTGTTGAATATGTATTTTGGTGCTATGATGTTTTTGGCTTGGCTAACTTAGTGTTTAATTGTATATATTTTTAATATTTATTGGCAACTATTTCGGTTCTACTAATGTGTCATTGTTTTATTATCGTTTGGAATTATTCAATTGGAAATATACTACTGTTCTGACGTAGTATAAAAAACAAAAAAAATGGCTAAGCCATTAAACCTAAAAAATAACGCTTTAATTATTAGCGTAGGTTTTTAAAATTGTATCGATGGAAAAGTTTCAAAAAGACGTAACTAAAATACTCTCACTGTCTTGCTTTTAAAAGAGTATATAATGTATATGGATGGTGCTAAATGTGTATCTTCGTGGCATTGTTTCAAACCTAAAGACACACTCAACAGGTTGTATTTTTTTTGAAAAAATCTTGAAGAGTAGATATTATTAGTCTCACAGAAAGGCAGTGAGAGGAATTTAATGTAAATATTTGTTTTACTTATTACGATACGAAGCTAAGTGAGGATGCCAGGCTGTTGTAAACTTTAAAATATTTGAATTTGACGCTATGAAACTTTGTCTCCAACTATTTTGATTATTCTCCAGAATCCATTGTTAAGTTTCATTGTAAGAAAAATTATTTTAATGGATTATTTCTTAAAATCATCAAAATATATATAATCAATGAGCTGCTGAATGAATATGTGATTGTTGAATAGCTAAATTGTTGATGATTATTTATATATCTACCTATGTCGTCGGTGTTGGCTATTCATTTAGTTTCCGCTTTCGTGAAATGAGACATGGTTTCATGCGTAATTGGTGATTTGCCAGGGTATAATATACTCTGTGATCTCATGTACGATTGTTATACATCAGTTTATGAATACATTATTGTGAAAGTCGCAAAATCTGAGTTTCAATACAGAATAGAAAATAATTAACGTTTCTCTTATTTTTATTTACTAAAAAGTTGAGACCTTCATACAAATGAGGAAAACTGTAATATTTGAACAAAATATGTTGGTATAGTATTTTTTTTATACAACGTGTAATTGAATTAACTAAAAACCTGAAATTAGTTTGTTCAGAATCGATAATCGTGGAATCGAATGCACTAGTTTTTAATATATGTATTTTTTTTCAAGAAATACAATTGTATGATGCAGAGTCTAAAAGTTTCCCCGCCTGTGCGCGCGTGGAATATGTTATGTATGACCGATTTTACTTAACTACGTAAAGAGGACACCGACACCGGGCGCGTCATTATTAAAGTTACAACACCTATTTGCGAATAATACTTATCGGCGATAGTGTATGAGTGTGATTGTAGTGCTATGAATTGTCCAGAATAAGTCAAAAGCCAAAGATTGCAAATATATTTTAAAATAGTTCATGAAAATAAATAATTGTCATATCAACTTATTGCAATAAAAATAAGTTGCGGTGTCGGAGGTTTTGAGTTATTTCAATTACTAGTATAAACGCATTTCACTGATTTATACAAACAAACTTATTTTACACTAAGTGCTGCCATGTTATGTATGAGAAATGCCAAGCACGAGGCATCGAGGTAACACGATAAAAAATATTAAAAAGAACCTCGGAGGCATCGCGAAAATATACATAAGAATAAATCATAAATGAATGTTGTCTTGTTTTGTGCCAATGTATATTATTATATTGAAATGTTAGAAGTATGAGGGGCACTAAGTGTAAAAAATACTTTAGTAATTTGAAAAATATTTTAATTACCTACTTCTGTGACTGCCAACCGTCAAATGCTAATAAGCTACATAAAACCAACATAAATAATAAAATATTTAGATTCCTAATGACAATGAGTATTTTTGTATCAACTTGTTAGCGCTGAGAGGTCCAACTATTTTTTCACAACTCCGACTTATAAGACATCGTCAAGTTAGACGGTCAAGTTTAACAAATTAAATTTATTTTTGGGTTTTATTGTGATAAATAACTTGATGGAAATTAGAAGACTTCATATAATTTCTAAATTAAGAAAAAATCTTGCCCACAAAAAAATCACGACTATATGACCAAATTACAGTGCAAATATTTTTTTATTTCAAGTTACAGGGGTATAAGTGGAGTATGTAAAATCTATTTAGTTCTCATAATTATTTTAAGACTGTCAATTTGTTACAGTCGTTATTAGATGAAACAGCTTGATATGAATTGTGTGTGTTTATATCAGAAATATTTAAGTTTCGTCTTAATACCGCTCTAATCCAACTAAACATTCCTCTATTTATGTTTTTTGGATTATACAAAAACATTTTAATAAGCATCTACTCTGAGCAGTGACAAACATTGTATATTAAAGTACCTGATAGATTAGAGATATAAGATTATGATATGAATAAATAAAATAAATAATGTTCTGTTATGCACACACATGTTCGTAACATGTGGTTTCGAAGTGTGTTTTTACTTGAAAATAAAAAAGCTTTTAAGTACCTTGTGGAGCAATAAAATATAAATGATTTCCAATAAACGTGTTTTATTTGAGTAGGAAAATTTTTACGTTTTTGTGCAACAATAAAATGACGTCTATGGAAATAACTCGTACTTACATAATAATTCTTGTCACAAAACATAGATGGCGCTAGTAGGATTTTTTTTACCGTTTAGTTATCACAAACATTCCATTTTTTTTAGTGGGAGTGCTAGGCTAGTGTTATATCTTTGTTAGTATTGTGTATGATACCTACCTACCTACACTGAATACTTTTTTATAGAGTAAATGCCAGTAACAGGAAAGTATGATTGAACGCTGTACGGCAGAACTACCAGCTATTACCTACCTATACAAAAACATACAACCTAATTGATGAGTTATAAGTCTGTGTTGATAACCTCCTCTTTTTTTTGAAGTGGGTTAAAACTAGGTGAGTAAGTGTGACTTCCTTTCAAACCAAACAATAATTTCGAAGTTCGTTGAATATGGGGCTTACTAAATGTTTAGTAGGTGGGTAATAAAACATATTGCCAAGGAGCAATTGGTTTTACGTACCTAAGTAATAGATAAGGATTACAAAATATTCGCCGTACGTAATATATGAAATGATAAGATTATTGTGACTGCATATCAAATCATGTAAAAATAAAATGTATGATGAAAGTTTGTTGTGAGAAAATACTCGATTTCGAATGGTCCGATTACACAACCAATCGGCTATTTAAAACATAGACTATGTTTATTTATCCTGCCTGACCACACATTCCAGATAAGTACTTCAGATTTTAAAATCACTGCCTCAAAGATCTTAAATTATGGTATATTTAATGAAAACAAATCCGTATATCCGTATTTGTTTTTTATTAACAAAATATAGTATTGCATTTTAATATTTCATTTGGAATGATTGAAATAATTATTATAAACAAAAATGATTACATAATTATTCTTAAAATCAAAATCAAATGTCATTTATTCAGTTTAGGCCCTAATAAGGCACTTATGAATGTCAAAAGTTACAGTTTTACAATAGACTCTACTACCCGTTCGTTCGGAATACACTTAAATCTGTAACATTGTGTATTGCACCTAATAATAAATACAATAAAATTGTGACATTCATTTATATTCAGATACCTCACTCACTAAATTGCCTTTGTTGAGTTATTTTATTTTATTTTATTTTATTTGGGACAACCAACAGTAGTACATTATGTGATAATAAATTAAAGTATTGATCATAAACATGAGATAAATATACTACCCACTACGCTATCCACAGATTACTAGTAATACAACTCTTATAATAAAATAATGTGACAATAAATGGAATAATATCTACAAACCTTGAAAAATTATACAGGTAAAAACAAATATGATAAGTAATACAAAAATAAATATGAATTAACAAAACAACAAAATTTTACAAACAAATTACTAATTGCGACATAAATATTACATGCAAAAAAAAAAAATAATATATAAGTATATTTAAATAAACTGATTACAATAAAAAAAAATATAATAATTAAAACATACAAAAACAAACAGACCGAATTTAAGGGAGAGAAACCTCGGAGTGCCTTTGCCTAAGAATAGAAATTATTTGGATTTTGAAATTATTGTAAGAGGTGGAGAATATATCTACAGTAGAGAACAAATTGTTGTATGTATCAACCATCCGATGGAGGGGCGATCGGAGACCAGAATTCGTCCTGCAGGTACCGGTAGCAAAAAGATGACGTCCGCGCACCCCACGCCCCAAAACTGTTCGAGGTACCGCATAACACAAACCATTCACCAAATCAGGACAATCAAATTTGTTGTGGCATAATCCGTACAGCACCATTGTCTCTAACATGATTTGCCTTGACTTAAGAGTTAAAAGATTATATTTGCTGAGTAGTGTATCATAAGATAACTTAGAATGAAAGCATTTGTACTGCATCGATCGCAGAAACTTGCGCTGAACTCTCTCTATCTGCTCAATGTATTTTTTATAAAAAGGAGACCACACAGGTACAGCGTATTCAAGTTGCGGGCGTATGATGGATTTGTATAAATGTAAATAAGTAGAGGGTCGACGGAAGTCACGGGAAGCACGCATCACAAAACCGAACATTCTGAAAGCCCTATTGACAATATCATTAACATGAGACTCAAGATGAAGTTTAGAGTCAAGTTGAATACCAAGATCTCGTAAAGTATCTACAGTGTTTAGGGGTGTATTACATAGAACATAATTGAAATTGACTAAATTGTTTTTTTTCGTGAAAGTTATGTGGTGACACTTAGGTAGGCTAAGGTGTAGTTTATTTAGTCTGCAATATCTTGAGAGACGATCGAGGTCACTTTGAAATGTCATACAGTCGTTATAATTTGTTATAGTTTTGTAAACCTTGAGATCGTCAGCGTAAAGAAGAAATTTAGAATATTTAAAACATTGATTAATATCATTAATAAAAAGGATAAATAACAATGGGCCTAGGATTGAGCCCTGGGGGACACCAGAGGTAACAAGAAATGAGCATGATTGTAATCCATTCACAACCACTTTCTGGGTTCTATTAGTGACATATGAAGTAAACCAGCGCAGTAAATTTCCACGAATGCCATTATATGCAATTTTATTTAGTAATAGTTCGTGATCCACCTTGTCGAAGGCCTTCTGAAAATCTGTGTACACTGCGTCAATTTGTTTGCGGTTGTCAATACCTTCAAATAAGTTGGTTGTATACAATATAAGATTGCTTATAGTGGATCTATGTCTAACAAAACCATGTTGTTCTTGAAGAATATGTCGGTGTAAAAATGGATATATTTCATTATGTATTAGCTTTTCAAGAACCTTCGACAAAGTGGACAGAATTGAAATAGGACGGTACTTCTCTACATCTTGCTTTGAACCACCTTTGTGTATTGGAATAACGTTAGCACGTTTCCACTCATCTGGACAGATGCCGTCGGAGAGACATTTATTATAAATTATAAATAGTGGAACGGAAATAGTATTATATGTACTTTTCAAGAAAATTGGGGGTATACCGTCAGGGCCGGCACCTTTATTAGCATCTAAAGATTTCAATACATTTCGTATTGAGTTTAGTGAAAAGTGCAAATTACACATGTTCAAGTCATTGTTATTGCTGGGGGATGGTATTTGCCAAGTATTTTTATTTAACGTAGAGGGTTCATATACCGATTGGAAGAAGGTAGAAAATAAATTACAAATAGCGACAGGGTCTTCCGATGAACAGTCTTTGTAAGTCATTTTAGACGGTAAGGATTTTGTAGATTTACGATTGGAGACATACGACCAAAACAATTTCATATTATTATTGACATTTTCTTCAACTGAACAAATATACTTTTTGAAACACTTGTCACACTCTGTTTTAAATCTTCTTCTGTACACAGAAAACATTTCATAGTCACTGATGTTACCGTATTTTTTCCATTTTGTCCATGCCCGAGATTTATTATTATAAATGTGAACCAAAGCCTTCGGAAACCAAATGGGATACTTAGAATTGTTGGTACGAGAAACTGGTGTATGAGCATTAATTATTTCATAAATATTTTCGTAGAAAATTGCAAGTGCATGGTCCGGAGAAGAAGATTCTAAGCATTGAGTCCAGTTGATATTGCTTATATCGAGATTCACCAAAGGGTAGTTTGTTTTATAGAAATTTAATTTGTTTGGTCGTTTGTTTGTACAGTTTTTAGTTCTCAAATCAAGTGAAGTGCGTATGTAGAACGGAGGGTGAAATTTATCAATCGGTAGAAGGGGATCATTAATATTGAAGGCAGTACAGTGACCGTTAGAGAAAAATAAATCAAGTATGTGATTTTTACAGTTACTGAAAGAGTTGTATTGATTTATGTCAAGCTCAGAGCATATATTAAGCAAGTAACGTCCTGGACTTGAGACTTTATTGTGGTATAAGCATTCCATGTAGGTGTGTTTGTGTACCCAGCTTAAAGAAGGTAGATTAAAATCTCCTGCAACAAGCAGTCTGTCTACATCTGGATTATTCAACACAGATCTTAATGCATCCAGATAACCAATGTATACATCATTAGGTGTATTTGGAGGAATGTATGATGCTGATATTATATGGTATTTATTAGGTTTACGACTGGGTAATTTAATCAGAATGTGTTCAGGGAGGAGCATTGGAGGTGTAATAGCAAGTTTATTTGGGTGTAATTCGCGTAAAATTGCTACTAGAACCCCACCTCCCTCCTTCTTTTTGGTAGCAGCCCGATTACGATCGCATCTGAACACAGAGTATCGCTGGTCAATAAATTCAGCATCAGAAATGTCGGAAGTAAGCCACGTTTCTGTTAAAATGATTATGTCATAGGAGTGTGAAAGGATATTCAAGTATAAAGTATTTAATTTAGTCCGAATACCTCTACAGTTCTGATAATTGATATTGAGTTCATTAGCCATTTCCAAAGTGGAATAATATATATGACTTGATATATGCGTCATTTGGAAAAGTCCCAATAAGAGGTAATACATACAACAATATGCAAATAAATACGTGTAATTTGATTTTTAGTAACATTCTTGTGTGAGGCAAAGGTTCTCCAATAACCAAGTTTATCCTATAAAATGTAAAAATTTCAGTATAAGGTACAAAATTCAAAATATTAAAATTAAAATTAAAAGCAAAGAATAAAGCATTTGAATGATTTAAAACAAAGTATATAATATTGAGTGAAAATAATCTTCCAATTTTTACATAGTTATTAAAATTTTCGTTATTATTTAGACTGGGTATTTTTAATCTTGATGGCAATATCATTTTCCGATCGTACAGCGAGGGCAGGCGAAGTATCAGATTCTCGCACCAGGATAGTGGCATTTTTAATCCACACATATTTGAAACCGTGAGTCTTAGCAGCCTCCCTGCATTTACGAAACAAATTTTTGTTATTAAGAGTCAAATGTTCATTCATATACACAGTACATGGTGAGCCTGAGATACCCAGGCGGTCGGAGGTGAGGCCCCTTGCCAGGCGAAAAGCGCTCAGTGTGTTATCTCGTAAAATGCGAGTGGTGAACTTCACTATTATGTTCTTAGGACGACTGCTTTGAGACTGCATGTGGGGAACGCGATTTACTGACACAATATCCTTTGGCGAGATGGTAATGTTAATGGCCGTTCCAATTGACTCCAATAAAGTTAGTAGGTTTTCTCCTTTTTTTTCTGGGAGGTTTCCAATCTCAATATTACATTGGCGTGCCTGTTGTTCTAATGTATCGATTTTGTTTTCCAGCAGCGCTATTGTTTCTGTAGATGCTTTATTTGTGTTATTTTCCAAGACTTTCACTCTGTTCGACATGTCAGCTTGTACATCTGAGGAATAAGTAAATGATGTTTTGAGTTCGTTGACATCTTTAGATAGCTCGACGTGTTTATTATTTAGTGCCGATATTTTCTTCTTCATATCAGAGTATTCATTCCTTAGCTGTATTATATCGCCTTTAATTTGCGAGGACGTAGTACTTAACTTGCTGAGATCTTCCTTTATATTACTAATATTTACTTGAACTTCAGAAAACTGCTTGCTCATGTTATCACGTAGGTCAAGCATGCTGCTTCTAAATTCATCTGTTAATTTTTTGATAGACAACGCGAGTTCACATTCAGGTTGTTTACGTTTCCTTTGTGTAATAGTTCCAGCAGCGGATTCCGGTTCAGATTGAATGCTAGGACTTGTGGAACGTTGCATCTTGTGGAAATTATCTGACTAAAGATGTAAAATGATAAATTAAATTATCTTCAATGATTAACGTGAGATTCGATCCACGGGCCGCCTCGTCCTAGTAAATTGAACCCGACAGTAGTGCCGCTGAGCTATGAGGCTAGTTAATAACGCGACGAAATGTTGATACTTATTGTAGGGTTTATTACGCATAAAAACTGATAATCAGATTTTTACGGGTAGAGAGTTATTTTTATTACCGACACGATCACTATATTGTTGGAGTTTTAAGGTTTTTTATTAGATTTGAGCACTAATGATTATTTGTTATTGATTCACTTTCACAGATTTATGCGGCGAATTATAGTACTTTAAATACGAAGATAATCACCAATTATGATACCAAATTGTTTGTTATATTATCATATAAAAGAAGCACTCAGTCACTGGATAGTCCCGTTTGCACTTTTTTGATATTTTATTAATATTTTCAACAACGACAGCAGAGATAACACTAGGGCTGATTAATAAAACCTATTTGTGGCCGATAATCACTGAATCTTGCAGAATTAGTCACTTTAGATATTTTAAAGTTAATTAAGATACGGAGTTGTTGTATACATGACAGCAGCGCCATCTGAACTGAGTTATCTGTGGGTTTGTCTATAGTATCAAAAGTAAGTATAAAAAATGCCCCCGTACCTCAGTTCCATAACCATGAAGATTTAACACTAGTGTAAACTGGTTTCAAACCAGTTTTTGGCAGTTATTTACAGTTTGGAGCGGATCGCGTCGATTCTACCAGCCGCTTGTCTTTGTAGGTCCGTAAGTTTCATCGCAAGTCCCATGTTGCCCTGGATCTTGATCTTGCCTTGAAAGAACGCCTTCTGTGTATTCAGTTTACCAGAAATAAGCTCGGCGACATCTTCGTCGCTCACTTGGAAAGTCACGTCGGGTTTCTCTGTGCCATTGAATGTGAATTTGCCTTTACCTTCCTTGGCGTTAATCACCCAATATCCCTCCAAGCCGTTGGGTCCGTTCTTTACTTTGAACCCGTAGATTCCCCTCACTTTCTCGATGAGGTTGTCTTGGTCAGATGCCATCGCCTCCTCTAGAATCTTCATGTATTTGTAGACTTTGAAGTCCTCGGGGCTGTTGGCAGCGGCGACCTGGTTGGGGACGGCATTGGAAAATCCTTTGCGATACATGGTGATGACGACTGCTCCTCCTCCACCCAAGTTATGTTGAAGAGCGATGCGGGCTCGCGGCACCTGGAAAGAATTAAAATATGAAACCAATTAGTTAGTTTTATTGGCTATGACGTCATTTGTCAATAGAAATAATGACTTAGATGCTCATTATTTATCTTTACCAAAAAGCATAGAATAAATAATATACTACGTACTAGCACAAAGTAAATAACTACTATATATAATCTGTGTCTTTTAACATTTCTAGCTTCCGCCCGCCAGTCTCACCCGCGTTCCCGAGGGGTCTTATCTTATGTTCTCCTGGGATAAAAAGTATCCTATGTGTTAATACAGTTTATAAACTACTTATCTGTCACAGATTTATAAATGTTGTATCGTTCAATAATAATTATTTCTAAGTTAAAATGTTTTTATTGGTAGGTACGCGTTTCGTCAGCGCCGTAAGAGCGCGCGCGTTGGGAGATGTATGGGTTAGTAGTTGCGTTTCAAAGTCGCGCGCTGTTCGCCGGCGCTTACCCGGCTGAGAGCCCTCTGCGCTCGCCGATTTGTCGGGTAAGTTTGTTGCAGCCATCAGAGGCTACCAACTTTAGTCCTTTCAAAAAAACAAATATAAACACCGGCGGCGGCGCTGACGATACGCGCGCCGCTCGTGCGCTTCTAGAGCCAGAAATGCGTTTTAGTGTGCCGCCGCCGTTGAGACGCGCCGTGAGATAGCCACGTTAATATTGTACACGACTGTCTCACAGCAGTGGAACGCGCGGTACTAATCTCGTCTCACAGTTCACCGGCTGTTCAAGCGCGTGACTATAAAATCAGCCTAAATAAATTTGCATAATTTATTTTGAATGCTTTATCAACACTATAGGATTTGAAAAATACTGGATAATTCGCCTGAAGACCGCTACGGTCGACACACGTTCCGATCATGAGATATCCGATAAAATTTAACAAGTAAAGAAGTGAAACAGTACTAGTAAACTGCATAATATGTAATCTCTTGCAGGTTTAACTATCAGATTATTGATCTGAAGGAACCCAATTGAGCTGATCACAAATCTTTAGGATATCGATAACTACATGAGGACTAAAGTGCAGTGATATACAATATATATATGTTGCCGATCTGTTACAATGCCGAAAAGGCAATTGGCTCTCAAGTGCAATTGCCTGGCGACAGATTTTCAACTTGAGAGGGTATCCAGCCAGACGGGTACCTACTACCTACAAAGAATTGCTCACTGTCAGCTGTTCCGCGTGGTTTCATCCGCGTTCCCGGGATAAAAAGTAGCCTATAACCTTCGGGAATAATGTAGCTTCCTATTAGTGAAAGAATTTTTCAAATCGGTTCAGTAGTCGGAGCCTATTCAATGAAATCCTCCTCTTTAAGAGAAATCTTTCCTCTTTATAATATTAGTATAGATAATTTTATGATAAAAAAATATGTTTTGGATTAATAAACATATCTATCTTCCGAAGACCAAATTAACTAACCTGTCTTTCGCCGGCTTCTCCACGGAGTTGCCACACCAGCTCTGCGCATTGAGCCAGGCCAGTTGCACCTAGAGGATGCCCTTTGGCTATCAAGCCACCACTCGGGTTCACCACAACTTGACCTCCATATGTGTTATCCCCAGCATCAACAAACTTGCCCGCTTCACCTTCCCCACATAGCTGTAGACCCTCATATGTTATTAATTCATTAGCAGCGAAGTTGTCGTAGAGTTCAACCACGTCAACTTGCTTTGGAGATACACCAGTTTTTTTATACAAATTCCTTGCTGCTAATGCAGTCATATCCAAACCTGCAAGCTTCATTAAACTGTTTTCAGTAAACACGGCAGGTGTGTCGGTGGCCATTTCCATACCAATAATCTCAACTGCTTTATCCTGCAGGCCATAACGTATGACAGCCTCCTCTGACATAATTACAGCAACACCTGCTCCATCACTCGTGGGACAGCACTCGAGCTGCGTAAGAGGGCCATAGATCTTTCTAGAATTTAATACTTCTTCAACTGTGTACTCTCTCTTAACTTGTGCACGAGGATTTTTAACACCATGTCGGTAATTCTTGGCAGCAATCTTAGCTAGATGCAATTCAGTACTGCCATATTTTTTCATGTGTTCAATAGCAGCATTACCAAAAAATTGAGCGGTCATGGGTGCCCCTGTTAAATCAACTAAGTCTGCCAATTTAAGGGTATGCCTATCCAGAGGATTGGTTCGGTCTGTGAAGTTTCCATTACCGAGTGCTCCAGGTGCCATTTTCTCGAATCCTACAGCTAGCACGACATCCGAAATACCACCTTCCACAAGTTGCTTGGCGAGGAATATAGCGCTGGAGCCAGTAGCGCAGTAGTTGTTCACATTGTAGATGGGTATACCTGTCATGCCCACTTGGTACAGCACTCGCTGTCCGCATGTCGAGTCTCCGAACACGTAGCCGCACACGGCCTGCTGTATATCCTCATATTTGATGCGGGCGTCGGCCAGCGCCGCTAACACGGCTTCCTTCCCCAATTCGGGATAGTCACCGACGGTCGATGGCTTGATGAAATTTGTCATCCCGACGCCGACCACGAATACTTTTCTAGGCATTTTTGTAAAATTATGGTTACCTCTTGAACAACTGACGACTGCGGATTGGAGTAGCGAGGTCACACTGAAACGCAATTCGCTTCGCTGGTGGCACTCGAATCGAATGTGAACTTTGGCCGCTATGTTTATTTAATTTCATCGTCATAGACTGCTTTGATTGACATTGATTGATTGATTCAGTGGTAGTCTGGCTAGCTACCACCCTCGAGTTGAAAATTTGTCGCCAAGCACCTACCGCGGCGGTGTGTTCCGGCAATTGCACTTCAGAGCCAGTCGCCTTCTCGGTATTGTAACAGGTCGGCAACACATTGGCAATATCTCTGGTATTGCAAATGGCAATAGGCGACGGGAACCACTTACCATCAGGTGGGCCGTATGCTTGTTTTATTTTTATTTTGGCATCACACTTCGTGTATTTTGTCAGTGTCAAGTTGAGCAATGTAGGTATTTTTAAATTCTTCATGTATTAAATTCTCGTCAACTTTCATAGTTCTAGTTCTAGTCATGATAAATCTTCAAGTCATAGTCAGTTTAAGTTAGGTTTTAGTACAATGGTAGCCGTTCTACTAAAACTTTTCACGGACTTCTTGAGACAACTTGAAAGAAAAGCCACTAATCATTTCATTTCACTTCACTGGTGCACTTGTATTGATCTTTATTGGACAAAATACCACCGATAATATTCAATAAAACTAAGAATACAACAAAATAAAAATAAAATTCAGAATACACGATTTTATGAAAATAAAACTAAAACGCAACGTCACTTCGCAAGTTCCCGCCAAAAAAGTCGTTTGCTTGCTTGCTGCCGATAAATAAAATAAACTTCATTGAAACAAAAAACTTACTGCAATTCATGATGTACAAAATTTCAGTTCTAGATTTATATTGTTCTTATTTTTAGCGAACATGGCTTCTTTGGATAAGCAAATAATATTGCACGAACTGGGAAGTGTCATGAATCAACTGCAAAGTGCTGACTGGTATGTCACCTCTATATTTTAAAAGCTTTTATTAAATACTCTATTTCAACTGGTATACCTTTCACAACCGATCAGCTATTTAAATCATAGACTATGTTTATTTATCCTGACTACACATTCCAGATTTTAACATCACTGCCTCAAAGATCTTAAATTATGGTATATTGAATAAAAACAAATTCGTATTATACATTTGTTTTTTATTAACAAAATATAGTATTGCATTTTAATTTAATATTTCATTTGGAATGATTGAAATAATTATTATAAACAAAAACGATTACATAATTTTTCTTAAATCTGTAACATTGTGTATTGCACCTAATATACCATAATAAATACAATAAAATTGTGACATTCATTTATATTCAGATACCTCACTCACTAAATTCCCTTGTCTGTTGAGTTATCTGTGGGTTTGTCTATAGTATCAAAAGTAAGTATAAAAAATGCCCCCGTACCTCAGTTCCATAACCATGAAGATTTAACACTAGTATAAACTGGTTTCAAACCAGTTTTTGGCAGTTATTTACAGTTTGGAGCGGATCGCGTCGATTCTACCAGCCGCTTGTCTTTGTAGGTCAGTAAGTTTCATCGCAAGTCCCATGTTGCCCTGGATCTTGATCTTGCCTTGGAAGAACGCCTTCTGTGGATTCAGTTTACCAGAAATAAGGTCGGCGACATCTTCGTCGCTCACTTGGAAAGTCACGTCGGGTTTCTCTGTGCCATTGAACGTGACTTTGCCTTTACCTTCCTTGGCGTTAATCACCCAATATCCCTCCAAGCCGTTGGGTCCGTTCTTTACCTTGAACCCGTAGATTCCCCTCACTTTTTCGATGAGGTTGTCTTGGTCAGATGCCATCGCCTCCTCTAGGATCTTCATGTATTTGTAGACTTTGAAGTCCTCGGGGCTGCTGGCAGCGGCGACCTGGTTGGGGACGGCATTGGAGAATCCTTTGCGATACATGGTGATGACGACAGCTCCTCCAAGACCCAAGTTGTGTTGAAGAGCGATGCGGGCTCGCGGCACCTGGAAAGAATGACAATTAAAAAAGTTAGTTACTTTTATTGGCTAAGTTTTGACAATGGAAATGACTGAGATGCTCATTATTTGTCTTTTTTACACAAAGAGAGAACCTGCTGTTATAATAATATTAACATTTAAATAATACATGGACTTAGCTGACTGACAAAAAAAAATAGGTACATAGTCTATCAAAAATGTTGTATCGTTTAATAATTATTTCTAAGTTAAAATGGTTAAACCTTTAACATTCGGAATACTAAATCTGGTGATTTGCATGATTTATTTTGAACGCTTTATCAACACTATAGGATTTGAGAAATACTGGAATCGTTTACACCAAATAAATAAATAATGTATCTACATATTTAATTGCCTGAAGACAATCGTTACGGTCGACACACGTTCCAATTATGGGATATCCGATAAAAAGTAACAAATAAAGAAATCAAACAGCAAAATATGTAATCTCTTGCAGGTTTAATTATCAGATTATTGGAGCTGCAGGGCGGTTGTGTAATTTGATTCCGATAGCGATGGCTCTCGTAATCATCTTATAATTTCGGTATTGTCTATCTTAGGTGAGCAACAACGAAACTGCCAAAAGTTAGACAATACCAAAAATAAAAGACGATTACGAGAGTCTCGCTATCGGAATCCCATTACGAGACAGTTACACAATCGTCCTGCTGATCCCAATTGAAACGCTGATCACAAGATTTTAAGATAACAACTACATGAGGACTAAAGTGCAGTGATATACACTTCATCAGCTTTTAGGTCATTATGTATAATAAATAAATATTTTTTTTTTAAAAGCTTTTTCTTGATATTATAGTCAGTCTATTTAGACCCACCCAACTACTTTACTTTTGCCATTTGAATGCATTATTAAACCGAATAGTGTATTTTACATTCACAGGTTCAATTATGAATTGCTCGCGAGTACATAAATACATAATTATTATGAATACAATGTATTTGTGAGTCACCTTTGGCAAGGTCGAGTTCAAAGTCCCACAGACAAAGGTCATGCATTGTTAAGAAATATAATACCGGGAATAGACATAGTACACAAAAATCCAGAAAATACTATACTATAATAAACAATAAACATACAGGGGGGCTAAAACGGCCGCTCAAGCAATATTGCTATGCAATTCATATCTCAAATTTACTGCAGATTATGGTGTAATTTGTCTAAATTGTAAATTGATTTATTTAAATGATTTGCATTTTCACCAAAAAATTTTTAATAAAACATTTGGTTTTGCTGTAAATTCGAGATATGAATTGCATAGCAATATTGCTTGTGCTTCCTTTTTAGACCCCCAGTTTCTAGTTGTTTGCTACTTTAAAATTTCGTTGGCTGTTTTCATCATCTATAAAAAAACTGGACAAGTGCGAGTCTGACTCGCGTACCGAGGTTTCTGTAATTTCCTAAGTTTCTTTAAATACCATAGATTTCTATAGGTTTCCCTGTTTCCTATTTATCTTTCGGGGCAGATTGGCTGTGACAAGATGGATGGACGGACAGATAGACACGAGTGATCCTATGAGGGTTCCGTTTTTTTCCTTTTGAGGTACGGAACCCTGAAAATTAGGCCGAACTCAAAACTCGTTTATTTTAAGTCATAGGCACATAAGAACGTCTGAATATACATTTATAATTGACTCTGCCACTGCGACCGGTTTTAAACTTTGAACTGAGAATTCGGCAAGAAAAATGATGTCGTTGTTGCAAAAAATTGGAGGAAGAGGTCGAGGTAACTGCTTTCTTAAAAAAACACAGTAGTACCAGTTTGGTAAACCTATTGTAATTATGATAAAATTTCCGAAAGACTTGTTTTTAAATATCACTGCATATTATTATATAGTCTGTTCGCGTTAATTAGCAATGCCATTTAGTATATTTTGAAAATGCGTAGGTACCTAAACCAAACTTGTAAAACTCCTGCAGTAATTGATGAGGTGTAAGCAGGTACAACACAATACCTATTTTTTTAAATTATGGATGGACCACCTTGAAATCTCGAAAAAAAATCTTTTCATACATTATGATATTTTGTATGTACCTAAAGTATTTGTTTAATAGGTAGGTAGGTACTCAACTCGACTACAAAATAGCCTTGTATATAGGTATTACAAGGTGCTATTAAACAGCAATTCGTAATTGATTATTAAAACTGCACTAAAAAGTGGCGTAAGGATTCATGATTGCTCCATTCCTGCAATCGAAAGCCATCTTTGTTACGTGAAGAAGGTATCATTCCGAAATTACGTTTATGTAAACTAGCCATGATTCGCGGTTTCACTCGCGTTCCTCATTAAACGATTCATTTGTTTGAGTGACTCGGACTCTATGGTAAAAGTTTAACTTTCGGAAGAGGTTACATCACTTGTGAGATGTTAGGTTACATTCATGCTGGTCATGGGTTCGATTCCCATCCAGGACAAACATTTGTGTGCATGAACATGTCTGTTTGTCCTGTGTCTGGGTGTAATTATCCATATAAGTATGTATTTACAAAAAAAGTAGTATATGTAGTATATCAGTTATCTGGTTTCCATAGTACAAGCTCTGCTTAGTTTGGGATCAGATAACCGTGTGTGAAGAATGTCCCAGGATATTTATTAATTCAATACCTACGTCAATAGCAAAGCTTACATACTGTCGTAATTTACCTAATGCAATACCGCTTAGAAGCTTTTCCTATAAGGTCGAACTTTGGATCGAAAACATTGAAATGTAGGCCTTATAGCTAAGCTACTTACGCGGTATTGTATGTAGTATTTCCGATGATACGCTACACATGACGAAGTAACATTTAATACAAAGAGTAGGTATCTAATGTGAGAACATGACTAGCAGGAACGATAAGTAAATAAATAAAATGACAAAGGAATACAATACCTACACTAGATGCAAAGTTACTTACCAAAGAACTTGTCAAATTAATTAATAAACCGAGCGAATGTCAGAATCGGTGATTTAATTTACAATACTGAATTACTATCGTAAGAATGTACAATTTAATCATCGCACACATATTTTATGATAAAAATATATTTTGGATTAATAAAAATATCTATCATACAAAGCACATTTAGTCGATAGTGTTTGAGATAAGAAAATATAAGTATTTGTTATGTACTACAAAATATTCTAATTAATCACTCATTTGATGAAGCAAACAATATTATTTTAATATCTTGACAATGAAAGGTCAGGGTTTTTTCTTTATGACTTCAAGATCTAAGACTAACCTATGCAGGTTTCTAAGGTGTTTTAAATTATTGATATATTGTATTAGTACCTACCTATGTTTAGTAAAAGCACGGAATACATAATAGTACTGTTAAAAGTAATTTTGAACTAGCAAAGAATTTAAAACTTTTCAAAAATGTTGCACGAGTGTTTCGGTGTCACATATTTTAAAAAACTTATAAGTTTTCTATAATATAACATATAATTATAATTAATAATTCTATCGATATTTTGAAAGAATATCGCATATTTTTTTACATCGTGTAAAAGTTAGATACCTACCTACGTTATAGTGGTAGAAGCGGAAATGTTTCTTCTCAAATAACTACCTTTTTATCATGAAATGCATTTTATTTCTTTAACAAAAACGAATAACGCAATGTACCTATCTACATTATCAGGTGATGCTACACTATTTTTATCTACTCTCATATCGTAATGTTCTAATTATGAAATCAAAATAGTACTTTAATGACCCACTTTATGCACACCCGTGTACATAATGACAGTTTTCTTCCCAAGATAATGCTATAAAATAACTTTTTTTTCTATTAAAGTACACTTTGGATCTAAACAATTAGGAATCAATCAGTATCAATTCAATTTTAGATGCAAATTTACTTTGTCTGTGGTCGCGAATGCGTTAGAGATCTCAACTTAGGAGTTTTCCCCACATTTAGGGGGATAATACATTTATTAATTATTCAACATAATTTCGATTTCTTTTCATAGCTAAACTTTTGAGTAAATATGCATTTCTTTAATAAAACAATTACAAAACATAACATTATGAACATGACATAAATATCGCGGGTAAAAACTAGTGAAATTATATCACAGAAAGTGATACAGCAATACAAGTAGAGCAAAGACCTCGTCAAATGATAAACTTAACCATATACCTCTACCTATCTCTGAATGAGGTTGATAACCCAGTAAATATATATATTTAAGATTGTATTATTATTGACTTCATTTACGGCAAATATGCACTTAAAATACAATTTAGATACATTGTAGAAAGTATATAAATAGGTAGGTAGGTACCTAAATGTTACTTACGTTTTTCCATAAATATTAAGCAATAAAATTTTATTACCCGATAAAAGAAAAAAAAAACTTAATTTTAGGGTTCTGCAGTAAAAACAAGTAACTGCTATGGTTACGCTGTGTCCGTCTGTCAGATGTCCATCTAACCGTAGAATCCGTACGTCACAGTCCTTATATTCAGATAGATGTGATGTAACCTACCTTCCGAACCGTGCATTAGAGTCTGACTATTCATAAGTGCCTGTGAAGGTCTATTTGAATAAATAATATTTCATTTCATTTCATAACCTAGTTACGGAATCCCGATTCGATATTTCAAATCGAAATTCCGAAACGTAATTCCTGATGTATGTGGCCGCCCTAAGTACCTATCCAATATTCGAACTGTCAAATTATGACTGGCAAATCACAAAACAATTAATATGTGAGTGGCATCCTTATTTGGATTATACAATAATAATTTTAAGCTTTATTGTGGACCAACATTATTATGTTACAATTTATTATATCACCGGTTGGGAATACACTTTACCTAACATCTCTGACCAATTTGAATTATAGATATTAATTATCATTTGTAGTTTTTAGAGTTAAAAGTAAAACAGAACGAAATTGCTTATAAGGGTGAATACCTTCAATATCTTTTCCTCTCACCTATCATGCTAACCAGCAAGATGAGAAGGCATGATATTTGATTATGTAATTATTTTTGTAGATGCCAAGAGAAAGTTTCTTTTTACTCAGAATCCTTTCACTCTGGCCTACATCTCATAACCTTAAAATTATTTAAGTTTTAAGTAGGTACCTACCAATTTTTATAAAATATTTTTGGTGACCAAAAGGGATAAGGAAAGTGCAACTACATTGACTGGATATAAACATACAGTGCAACAAACATAGATTACATTCTATACACCACCCAATACTTCACAGACACAATAGTTGAAAGACTGGAAGGGCCATTTCATTTCTCAAAGCAACAAACAACAATAACCAACCTGCAACGGACACAATACTTCCCAAGCTTCCTAAGACCAAATTAACCAACCTGTCTTTCGCCGGCTTCTCCACGGAGTTGCCACACTAGTTCTGCGCATTGAGCCAGGCCAGTTGCTCCTAGAGGATGCCCTTTAGCTATCAAGCCACCACTCGGGTTCACCACAACTTGACCTCCATATGTGTTATCCCCAGCATCAACAAACTTGCCCGCTTCACCTTCCCCACATAGCTGTAGACCCTCATATGTTATTAATTCATTAGCTGCGAAGCAGTCGTGGAGTTCAACCACGTCAACTTGCTTTGGAGATACACCAGTTTTTTTATACAAATTCTTTGCTGCTAATGCAGTCATATCGAAACCTGCAACCTTCATTAAACTGTTTTCAGTAAACACGGCAGGTGTGTCAGTGGCCATTTCCATACCGATAATCTCAACTGCTTTATCCTGCAGGCCATAACGTATGACAGCCTCCTCTGACATAATTACAGCAGCACCTGCTCCATCACTCGTGGGACAGCACTCGAGCTTCGTAAGAGGGCCATAGATTTTTCTAGAATTTAATACTTCTTCAACTGTGTACTCTCTCTTACCTTGTGCACGAGGATTTTTAACACCATGTCGGTGATTCTTGGCAGCAATCTTAGCTAGATGCAATTCAGTACTGCCATATTTTTTCATGTGTTCAATAGCAGCATTACCGAAATATTGAGCGGTCATGGGTGCCCCTGTTAAATCTGCTAAGTCTGCCATTTTAAGGGTATGCCTATCTAGAGGGTTGGTTCGGTCTGTGAAGTTGCCGCCTCCAAGTGCTCCAGGTGCCATTTTCTCGAATCCTACAGCTAGCACGACATCCGAAATACCACCTTCCACAAGTTGCTTGGCGAGGAATATAGCGTTGGAGCCGGTGGAGCAATTGTTGTTCACATTGTAAATGGGTATACCTGTCATGCCCACTTGGTACAGTACTCGCTGCCCGCATGTCGAGTCTCCGAACACGTAGCCGCACACGGCCTGCTGTATATCCTCGTATTTGATGCGCGCGTCGGCCAGCGCCGCCAACACGGCTTCTTTCCCCAAATCGGGATAGTCACCGCCAGTCGACGGCTTGATGAAATTCGTCATCCCGACGCCGACCACGAATACTTTTCTAGGCATTTTTGTAAAATTATAGTTACCTCTTGAACAACTGACGACTGCGGACTTGGAGTAGCGAGGTCACAGTGAAACGCAATTCGCTTCGCTGGTGGCACTCGAATCGAATGTGAACTTTGGCCGCAACAATAAACAACTGTAGATTATTCTTATCAAAAGGATAAAATACGATTTAAAGCACTTTGAACAGTCGTCGACCGACAAAACCGAACTTTCCCAAATCACGGAATGATCACGTGACTATTGTCGTCACTCAGTGGATGGCTGCCACAAAAAATTATGATTTGATTACGAAAAGAATTTTAATTTATTTCCTTTGGCTATTTCCAAGTTATTTCTTTATATTATCTGTGTTCAGTTCACACACAAAGAAAAGTAATTTATTCATGCACTGACAAGCAAATGACAGTGACGTGACACTTGACAGACAAACATTTTTTTGCATCGCACCGTTTGTGTATGTTACCAGTGTCAAGTTGAGCAATGTATTCTATAATTTATCAATATATTCAAGTTATATTAGAACAATACAAGTAATAATATTACTAATACATAGATATACATTCTTTTCTTCTATAAAGTGTAAAGTGTTAAATATTTTTTTCAATACCTAGTCATATTCAGTCTCGCAGTACAATGGTGGCCGTTTTACTAAAACTTTTTGAGACAACGTGAAAATCTACTATACACGTAATAATATCATTGCCTTCCACTGGTGCACTTGTGTTGTATCTTTAAATACCACCGATAATATTCAATAATACCTAAAAAAAAACACGATTTTATAAAAAAAAAATGAAAACGTAGCTTCACTTCGCCATATTTTTTTTCTACGACACGCTGAAACGCCTCAACTTGAAAAAGAAGGTCTGTTTATTTAATTGTATCTTCATAGATGGCTGCTTATAAATTTGACATTGGTATTTAAAATTCGATAAAATAAAATAAACTTCATTGAAACAAAACACTTTACTGCCATTCATGATGTACAAAATTTAAGTTCTAGTTGGTGTTGGATAAAAATCTAGTTTATTATTCAAATTATTAGTTAGGAACTATAAAATTTTTGAGTATTTTTAGCGAACATGGCTTCTTTGGATAAACAAAGAATATTGCACGAACTGGGAAGTGTCATGAATCAACTGCAAAGTGCTGACTGGTATGTCACTTATTTTCTTTATTCTATTCTAATATGGTTCCAATCTATTTTAATTTAAAAATATTTTTCAATGTGATACATCCATTTGGAAAGAGACAGTCGATCGATACACGATTGTGGTAAATGAAGACTGTTTGCCACAGCACTAAAGTACCAATACATATTATGGATGTGTGTTGATCATGATAAGGGAATTTTTACGCCTGACTCGAATTCATGAATGATGAATAACATGTTTTGAGCACTTCAAGAGAGCATAAAATAAGTAGGTATCTTAACTTTAGAACTACGTTCCCGGGATAAATTGTAGCCTATGTAGTTTTTATATTATACCTATTTCTATGTACGTCTTCCAATTACTTGCTACATTGCTGCGAAAGAAAATAAAGCACCAAACACAATTTAACATTCATGATGGCATTTCTTTTAAATAATATCCAACCTATCCAACGATATATATACTTTTCCAAAGATATACAGATTTATAGTAAGACTTACATAATCGACATACTATTATTACTTGATAATTTTGTTCCAGCGGTTGCATGGGAAAGTTGTTTTCAAACAATGGCCAAGGTGGTGGAAATATGAAAAGTCCGCTTCCAACATGTGGTGGTTGCAGGCGTGGATGGTGCAACGGACATGGCTATGATAATAATTATGGAACCCCAAGTGCTGGCGAGCCCTACTCGATGAACAATCAAGCCATGCATCAACCTTGCATGGGGCGCTGTAATCCACCAAAACTTTACGCTGATACCTACAGTTATTTGAATGAAAACCTCATGCAGCCAGTTGTGCAAGACGTATACAACGATTTGAAAACAATAACTCCTGCAAATACATTTAGTAATAATCCCATGGCAAGTAAAATGGGTCTTACACCGCAAGCAAACAATATGATGGATCAGAATCAAATGCAAGGAAGTGCTATGGAGAATCAAAACATGAATAATATGGGTAACAATATGAATAGTATGCCAAATAATCAACAACAAATGAGTCAAATGGCTGGTATGGGTCCTGATATACTAAAAATGATAATGGGTGATGGTACATCCAAACAAAGTTCACAAGGACATGGTGGTCAATTAACTCAGCCAATGGTTATTGATGCTCCACAATCGCCCCATGGTCAGGTTGGCGTAACACCTTTGACTCCTCCAAGTAATATGAATCCAGGGCATTACAATATGTCTTATATGGGTCAGGCCAGTGTTGGGCAAAATCCAAAGACTCAGTATATGCAACAGCCCCAAACAAATATGTTTGGAGCCCAAGAAGGTTCAGTGAATAATAATATGATACAAAATCCAGGTACGCAGCAAATGGACCAGGCTCAAATGGGTCAGACTCAAATGGGCCAGCCTCAAATGGGCCAAGCCCAAATGGGCCAGCCTCAGATGGGTCAGCCTCAAATGGGCCAAGCTCAAAATGGCCAGCCTCAGATGGGCCAGCCTCAAATGGGACAGGCTCAAATGAATCCAGCAGCTCAACCGATAGGGGCTAATCGTTCCTATGGTCAACACACTCAAGGAATTACTAAGTTTAATGAAATGTTTCCGGGAGTAATGCAAGGTGGAGACTTAGGCTTTGACCCAATGGCTATAGCTATTCAAATGAATCCTGCTAATCAAAAAAGGGCAGCAATGGATGTTATGGAAAAAATGATGTCTGGTAATTCACCAACCAAGTCAGCTATGCAGCCAGCAATTATCGGAGCTAACGCCGCTAACTCTCAGCTAAGCCCAGTGCAGCAGAATTTGACCCCAAATAATCAGATGTCAGTTCAACAACCACCTACCAGTGGGGCGTTTCCTTCTCAGAGCGATCCAATTCAACAGCAACAAGATGGCACTAATGCTGCGACAGCTTCTCAACCTGGTCATGTTCCACAACAACAAGTCTATACAGCACTCTCAGGTGCACCAATGATGAATCAACAGGCACCCCAACAGCAAATTCAAAACCAGCAACCGCAGCAATATCATCAGGCAAAGCAAATAATTGATCCGAATATAGGGGCTCCAATGGCTTCTAATCTTTCAACAGTTTATGAAGGTACAGCAGAACAAACACCTACTTATAGTACTCCTCATCCTGAAACACTGGAACAACCAATGATTAAAGACCCAATATTTCCCGCTGATACTTCCAAAAATATGCCATCAAATCTAATGAGACGACAGAAATACTTTCAGTACAATACTTTAGGACAGCCAATAGAAATGTTGCCGGCGAGTAAGTATCATATTCCTGAGCCAAATCTTCCGCAAACATTATCACCACAACCAAATCAGACGAGGACAGATCAATCAAAATTTTATAGCAACGTAAAAGCAACTGTTAGCAAGACATCTTTGACAGGGAACAGACCTGTCGGTAGAATTCCAAGCAAAGGACAGTTGCAACAAATATATAATCAATACAAAGGTTCCCAATCATACACTCATCAGAACATAAAAGTCCCCGATCAAGTTGGCACCTACTCTCAGGGGAGGCTCAACGTAGCTCATGGAAAGCAGCAGATGCGTCAAGTACCAATCGAAAAAGTGGGTGGTGATTCTGCAAATAATCAGATATTAAACAATCAAGTAGAGAATAATGTGGAGACACTGGTTGGACAAAAAGGGGATGTACCTGTTGCTACTAAACCGGCAGAAGAAATAAAGGTAATGTGATTTTATTACTTTACTGAGCTTAGCTTTGCTTTAGAGCCTCAAAATAGTGAACGATATTTTTTCATTTGAGACTGTAGGTTCAATTAAACATGACATTCTGTTTTTAAAAGCGATTTGAAAAATAATAGCGGCATATTTTTCTATGGAATTCAAAAGTCAATAAATTAAAAAAAAAACATATTCGTGGTGTTGTAATAATAACGATAAGCTCAAACCGAATTTTATGATCCTAAAGGTAAATCCCACGATGCAAACTAGATGCAGAAATGGTTTGCAAGATATGACTTATACGTCTTATCCAACCACAGCTGCTTGGTCTTTCCATGGAGACGGTCCCACATTTCCGACCTCGCACAGTTATCGAAACAGAGTTTGAAGCGAAAATACTCAAAAGGAAAAAACAAAACATTATCGATTGAAAAATGTTTGGTATTGTAAGTTGTGGACTGTGTACTGTGTTTGATGAGCGTTTTGGTGAACAAATAGTGGTTATGAGTGTCGACGGCGTCATTTGTTATAAATAAAAAAAAACATTTTAGTAATTTATTATCTTATTGATTGACTTTTATTTTCTGCATCCCATTTGTAATCATTATTATTTTATTTTGTTTGACATCTTCACTTCAGTATCAATACCAGTTTGTTCCGACTTCGGGTACCTACCTCGGATCATACATGCAGAACGATGGCAATATTTACCGTGACATCCGCTCAGATTGCGCCAGATTACTGGGATAACGTGTGATCCACGGATCATATATAACAAAGTACCTACTCTGTGCCACGGACTCCCTGAAAAAGGGGAAGATTAACTACTAAGACTAAGCACTCTTACACACGAGCAGCATGTTGCCAACGGCAGAGGTAATTGCAGCCGTCGGACGGATGAATTGTGTGAAAGATGATATGAGTACGACACAGTAAGAAAGGAGTGAATGCCGATATGACGGATAGAAGGGCTGAATGGAAGAAGAGTAGGTATATATTGCGCCGACCCCAAATGATGAATGAACAGGGCAGGGGGATGACGTTGTCTAGCCGTTCATTTCAAGTTGGCCGTTACCTCCCGTCGCACTTCCCCACACTGGATCTTAAATCAGACCTGGGGGTCTAAAAAGGAAGCACAAGCAATATTGCTATGCAATTCATATCTCGAATTTACAGCAAAACCAAATGGTTTTTTTAAAAATTTTTTGGTGAAAATGCAAATCATTTAAATAAATCAATTTACAATTTAGACAAATTACACCATAATCTGCAGTAAATTTGATATGAATTGCATAGCAATATTGCTTGAGCGGCCGTTTTAGCCTCCCAGGGGGGTTAAAACGGCCGCTCCAGAAATGAATTGCATTTGCAATATTGCTCGAGAGGCCGTTTTAGCCCCCTAATCAATAGAATGCAATGTTGAAAATGTGTCTGTTTGCAATGAAGCACTATTCTGCTCCTTGTGAGTATAATATTCTATGACACACCTAACATTGCCTAATCAGAAAACTGCTATATTTTACCGCTTTTAACCTTACTCAAAAAAAGGAGGTGGTTCTCAATTCGGTTGTTGTTTCAATGTTTGTTCATGCATAACTTTTTCTTTATGCGTTGGGTTCAGCACAGCTCCAAGGTGGTCTCATATTAATTTTATTGTCTGTGAAGAAGAATTTATCTTTTGATTATTAGTAAATGTGATATAGTTATTAGTGAATGTGACAATGATTAAATTATTTTTTACATCTGTGCTGAGCTGTCATAAGTCATTTGTAATCTGTGATTCATTCAACCAAGTCTAGGGATGGACAAATGGAAAAAATATATCGCTATATAACGTATCGTTATTATTTTAAAGATATCGATATATGTATGTACAGAAAAAAATATCATTTTTTGACCCCAAGGTTAAAAATAAAAAACACCTGGCAGCTTGCCTGGTGTTAACATATCTCGATGATCAGAGATGTGATTGGAGTAGGACCGCGGTCGAGTACATACATGCAACGTACGTTTGTATGTAGGTACTGAGCCCTTAAAAATATCGAAATTGATACTCGAAATTAATTATCGAACATCGATTTTGTGATTTAAAACATCGACGATATGATATTGATTATTTAAATAAGAAAACAATATTTTAGATATATTGATATTTTCGATATATCAAAATATAAAGGCTTTTCAAGATGTCTCAAAGAGTCCGTGAAAAGTTTCAGTAGAACGGTCACCATTGTACATACTAAAACCCTAAAAACGAATATAAGCTGACTGACAACGTAACTGAATATTAGGGTACATTCCGAAACATGCCATAATCGATCTTAGCGATCACATCGATAATTTGCGTTCCGATACGAATATCACATCTATAAGAGCCGTGAACTGTCAATGATTCGGAACGCTTGTGAACGCGCTGACAGTATTTAGAACTAAAACAATCGAAAAAGGGATTAAAAAATTAATGATCAACGCGTTGGGACTCCTTAACTTCAATTATTAGACTCCCTAACTTGAATACAGTATATTTTTATTTGTTATTCTCACATAAAAACCTTTGTCAAAACAAAAACACAACACAAGTGTCACTTTTGACATCCACGCTCACGGCGATAAAGTTTGGACCATGGTCGTCGTAATCGCAATATGGCGCATGTAATGACGTCACCGATGACGTTTCGCGAGGCTTCGTTATCGCGCTAAAAGTGATTCGGTACGCGTTTTAGCGCGCTCACATCGATAATTATCGATATCATCATCATTCGGAATGCAGCCTTAGTTGTTTTTTTTTAACTTAGCATGACAGCAACTTGACAAGAAATAAAAATACATAAAGAATGAAGATTAAACTCAATGTTCAACTTGACACTAGTAAAATATGCAAAGTGTGTTGCACAAAAGAAAAAAAAAGTATTAAAAAAAGGATCTCATTATGTACCTATACGATATTTAATTTTGGTTTATTATGGTATATCGGATTATCGGATGCAAATACTAGACTACTATTGTATATGAATGGATGAAATATATCGATTGTATATACTAGTTGATTCGATAATATCGGACTGATATAGCGTGCATATCATATATCGATATTTTATCAAATATCGATTTATATCGTGCACCACTAATTCAAACGAACGATCGAACGAAATCGCCAGAAAGAAATCGCATCGCATACCAAACGTAGTATTAAATTCTCTTTGCGCATACCATTGCAGAAATTGCTAGAGGATTCTATCTGAATTTTGATTTTTCAAACGATTGAAGAAATCAAATCGTGAAATTTAGTTGTGCAGGTGTTTTTGAAGCGATTAATAATTTATCCAAAATTGTGTTTTAATTTTTACTCGTAAACTATTTTCGAGGTTTTAACTATGTCTCTGTTCGGATCTTTGATGGGCGACGTGGAAGATGATCCGTTTTTTGGGTAAGTCCTGGCTTTTCAATCCTTGCAAATGAATAAAACACACTCTCCTAACAATATAACATGATTTTATAGGTACTGCATTTATATAAATACTAAGACTGTAAAGTTAGGAAAATTACAAAGGATTTGTCGTATATTTTTCTCTTCTGGCTATTATGACAAGTATTTAATTTATTCTCAGTTCTCACATGAGGCACATGCGTCACATGAACAATATGATGAATTCCCTGTTCTCTGACCCGTTCGGGATGCTCGGGGGCGCAGGCCCGCTCGCCATCGCGGGTCCAAGACATGGCAGTTCCCTGATGCCTTTTATGCCTCAAATGCCATCAATAAACAGGCTTTTTTCAGGTAAGTTATATCACACAAGTAAAAACCAAACAATGTGTATAATTCTTCAATCAAAATTAATGTTTGAGTTTGTACCTACCTACATGTTTTGTCAATTATGAAATATGATCATATTAAAATGAGTCTGAAATGTATATTAGTGCAGATTCTATTGTATACAAATTATACTAATATTAGTAACATCACCTCTCTTTCATAAAAACCTTATTGAAAAAAGAGCAACATTTTTAATGCTGTCAGACTAGTCCATGCCATTGTAATATGCGGGTAAATGGTTGTGCCCATAAAGATCATGCTGAAATTCATGTTGAAAAAAGTAATCAGACTAATCTGACATAACTAAAATACCTTTCAACCCTTTCATATATTTTTTGTTAGAAAGAGATATAGTGAGATTTAATTTGTTTAGTTTGTTATCAACAGAATTAACCATTGTCTCACAGATTACACATACACCTTAGCTATAATATCACTTACCCAAAAGAAATAGACTTCCAGGAAATTCTATTCAAGAGAGAAGTGACTACTTATTATTACACATCTTATTCAAAAACTCTAGATATATTGAACATAATCAAGGAAGCATTGTTATAAGCTTTATGCTATGCATGAATAAACAACAGATACTGATTCATACATTTGTAGACATTTTGGCAACAAGCGATAGTATATATATTTCCCTGAGTTATTTAAAGCATAGTTTCTACCCACATCTTTTAGTTTATGGAATCATCAACCTATATTTATCCAATGAAATAAAATACTTGATGGTTCTTCACTTATTATGTCTGCTGTACCTGTTTAACGTAATATAAGCCTTTTTCCGTTGGGGGCTTTAACCCATGCCCCCCCCCCACTTAATTAAATAAACATCAATTAAATAAATCAAGATTAATATATATTTAAAAAAAGTAATAATAATGCCTTTTTCCATACCATGTGCTATATGTGTGCTAAATTTCATTGCAATCAGTTCAGAAGTTTAGGTTTTTGTATATGTTTGAAATTATATTGATATAGAAGGAGGGAAAGAAATATGAGAGACACAAACTTCCTTTATATCCCCATTTTTAATGCTGAGGGTCCTTGATATAGTATATGACAAAATGAATAATAATAATAATAAATATCCTGGGACATTTTTTCACACACGGTTATCTGATCCCAAACTAAGCAGAGCTTGTACTATGGAAACCAGATAACTGATATACTACTTTTTTTTTGTAAATACATACTTATATAGATAATTACACCCAGACTCAGGACAAACAAACATGTTCATGCACACAAATGTTAGTTCTGGATGGGAATCGAACCCACGACCTGCGGCGCAATAGGTGGTGTCTTAACCAACTGCGCCAACTGGCCCGTGAATAGAGTGTGATGGCCTATAAGATATATATCAGATAAACTTTGGAATATAAATTCAACCTGTGAAAAAAACCTTCAAAAAACAGCTAGTTTACATGTGCTTGGCGAAAGCAATTTGCGAGTAAGACCTTACCACAGTTCAGTACATATTTTGTAATCCCAAAGGTGATTTGGATGGTGGTCACATGAGCGCTGGCAGCTCATTCAGCAGCAGTACAGTGGTCATGTCCAGTGGCCCTAATGGCAAGCCACAGGTAACTAATTCTATTTCATTACAAACTAGTCTTTGGGATAAGAGATTTGTTTTTAAACAGGGTCACCAAACTGAGGATTGTGGGCCAGAGAGCTAACAAAATAGTGAAATTGTTTACTTGTTTGTTAATTTTATTGGGGAAGCCGAGTATGGTTTATTTATTAGTCAGAGAATAATCATATAGCATTGTCCTAGAGAAATATATAAGTAAGGAAAAGAGTATAAGAATGTATAGTATGATTAATGAGGATATAGAATTAAAAATATATTAACACTTATAATATGAAGATGCTCTCTCCCTTGACAGGGAAAAGCAAGGGGCACTTTTAGTAAAAAAGACATTTATATTTTATTTAAAAAAAAAACTAATTCTTTTATATAAAAGTAAGAATGTTAATATTTTCAAGTTATTTGGATGGAACAAATAAGAGAAAAAAATAATAATTTTAATATTCACGATTTTTTTCTGACGTTGCTAATTAAAAATTCAAGTTAAAAAAAAGACTCCTATATTCTCTAAAACTTATCTGTATTTTTACAAATTTCTTGCAACAAAGAATACAGAGAAAACCTTCATTGCTCATATGTCTTGCCTTAAGGTTGATATTGGAATAACATTATATTAAGTAATAAGACATGGTTTTGTTGCTGACCAGGTATACAGCTCATCAAGCAGCACTAAGATAGGACCCAACGGCATCAAGGAGACACGCAAGACTCTCCAGGACTCTCGCACCGGCACCAAGAAGATGTCCATTGGTAAGAATTTTATAATTACTAGATTCCATGTTGCTATAAAATGTTGTTTACCTGTGTTAGTCTCTGGCCAATAAACTCTATGCCAAAAATCGCTTCGATCCATTGCTTCATTGCTGAGTGAAACAAGGATCAATAAACAAACAAACTTTCACATCGATCCATTAAATTGATCGATTGACGTCAAAACAGGGTTTTTACTCGGCGACTCAGTACCACAGTATCTGAATTAAAAAAAAAATATACTTTTTAATTAAAATTTGGAACGTTCACTTTATAGTCCGGTCAATTTAGACCAAAAAATAGGAGTGATTCGTTGCCAGCTGAAAATTGGTAGGGTTGTTCAAAACACCATAAATGAAATCTAAAAAGTCCTCATCGATCCGACACCTGGAAAAAAAATACTCTTCCCGATTTTCAGCAAAACGGTGAGTTTTATCTTAAAATTAGCCAAGACAATAGTTGTAGATTAGATAATAATCTGTAAAAAATGTCTAAATACTTATTTTCCTAAGAGCCTTGAGATATAACGATTAAAAAAGTTGAAAGGGCTGTAATTTTTTTTTCAAATCGGGAAAGGTATTTTTATACTATGCGGTTTTTGAAAATTCAACCCCTAAGAGGTAGTTGGGTAATATAAATTACTCATCAGCATCAGTTTATCTGAATAACCGCGAATTT
Source organism: Tethea ocularis (assembly GCA_963555595.1). NCBI lineage: Eukaryota > Metazoa > Arthropoda > Insecta > Lepidoptera > Drepanidae > Tethea > Tethea ocularis. The sequence goes on from OY741970.1 coordinate 9,391,486, forward strand.
TGGGTAGCAATACTAGATCATTATGTTACATGAGGCATAATAATTAAAAGGAATTGTTATTTATGGTTTTGAATAACAAAACGTAACCTAGCACGTCTATATTGGAGTCATTCATCTCTATTATTGACTAAGATATGACATCATCTATGGTTTTTTTGCAAACACGCGCTTCAGAACTGTTTGTCTATCGGCTGGAAATTAAATGAAACGTGATGGAATAAAATGTCGATTGTTTACTTTGACGTTTAAAAACGTGACTTGTTTTTCTTAATAAAGTCTTCGAAACCTAATAATACCGGCTCCCCCAAAACTTTTTCTTTACAAATTGTAACGAAGAAATTCAGGGGTTTTCGTTAGAGTTTGTTTTTCTAGGGTTCCATACCGAAAGGGTAAAACGGGACCCTATTACTAAAACTCCGCTGTCTGTCTGTCTGTCCATCTGTCGCCAGGCTGTATCTTATGAAACGTGATAGTTAGGCAGTTGAAATTTTCACAGATGATGTATTTCTGTTGCCGCTATAAAAACAAATTAGCTAACCTCACCGTGATTATGTGGCTGATGGTGGTAAGCACAAAACTGGCTCTCAAGTGCAATGTAAAAAGTTGTAAAATGAAATACAAGAAAAGCCTATTGTTTAGCCTCATCGGAATTGGCTTACTTAGCGACGCAAAATGAAGACAATGAATTATAACTTATACCTAAACCTTCGTCATGAATCACTATGTCGATTGGTGAAAACCGTGTGAAAATCCTTTCAATAGTTTTTGAGTTTATCGCGTTCGTGGTATGGAACTAGTTTAAATAAATTTGTTTTGATGGAACTATCTATCTAATACCTTTAAGGGGGAACGTTCGGTTAGAGCGCGTAATTCAAATTTTATCACGTTTTTTGCAAATTGCAGCTCAGTTATAGGTCGTAAGTTATCAACATGTTATTTGCGAGAAGAACGGTAGTATATTTACTGATTAATAACAAAAGAAATCATCAACATATTCCTCCAAGGTATATTACTGACATATACGACTATTTCATGAAAATGTTACTAGTTATACACTTCGTGGTTATTTTTTTTTATCACTTTCGGTAATTATTAATAATAATAGATAATTATTAATAATCTTCAATTATTCACTCTTACCGTAACATATATATAATCTGTATATCGGAAACGGCTCCAACGATTTTCATGAAATTTAGTATGCAGACGGTTTCGGGGGAGATAAATCGATTTAGCTAGGTTTCATTTTTTGAAAACGTCCTTTAAAAATATATGAGCAAAGCTCGGTCAACCAGATACCTACTAACTATTATATGCGCAGTATAGGGAGTGCCTGCTTACTACCAAGGTTCTCTGGAGTTTCCTTCCACCCATCGCTCAAGCTTTGTCAATGCCACGTGCTTTTCCCCCCACGTTTTCGCAAACGCACTGAAGCGGCCTCCGTTTCATTTCTCCGTGAATGTCACGTGTCAGAAACAATTCACGTTACTTGTTATTTTGAAGTAAAGTAAAGCGGTTTGGTTTTTGTTTTTGTCGTCTATCCAATTGTTTTTGAACAAACTACTATTGCAGGAAATTCTAATGCGAAAGTATTGCTTTATCCATCTATCTATACTAATAATAAAGCTGAAGAGTTTGTGTGTTTGTTTGAACGCGCTAATCTCTAGCGTTACTGGTCCGATTCGGAAAATTCTTTCACTAATAAATAGCTACATTATCCCTGAAGGTTATAGGCTACTTTTTATCCCGGGAACGCGAGTGAAGCCGCGGGGAACAACTAGTCTTAAGATAAAATAAAATTATAATCTTATAGGTATTTTTATGACGCGCTTTATGATGTGTGGATTTTTCGAAATTCATCACCTAAGCAGCAGTAAGGATCTAACGATGTTGAGATTTCGGATTACAGTATCTTGTATATTGTTCAGGTCATCACATCGGTGAACGAGCTCACCTGATTGAGCGCGAACAGAATTTATATTCTGGTGACAACGAGGAGCGCCAGGAGTTCATCAACCTTGATGAAGAGGAGGCCGAAGATTTTGACAGGTAATAAAACTATTCCATAGCCTGACCAAAAATTTATGAAATAACATAAATCCAGAAGCAACTGCATGAAAAATTTTCAAATATAAAATAATAAATTAACTGTCTTTACAGTTAATAGAAACATGTTGAAAATTAAGATAGTTTTATTATCAAAATAAATGAACTTTTTTGATCGGTCAAAAATGTATAATTCGGTCGGTCATGGTCGGTCCCGTGTAAAAGTTGTTCATAATAATGAGTACAATCACACCTAAAAACTTTGAGATGGCAAAAAAAAATCCAGTATATTTACAAATCAAGCTAGCTTACCATAATGATAGAACGAGCTCTGTTTATTTTGGAATCTGATGACTGTGTGTGCAAAATGTCTAAACTGTGCTCGTTATCTTTACGTGTGTTTGTAACGTTACAGGGAGTTCCAAGTGAAGGCAGGGTCGGGCGGGCGGCCCCGCGGGGCCCTGGCGCCCCCCCCGCGCCTCGCGCTCGCCGCCCCCCCCGCGCACTCCGCCCCCACATCCACATCCGCCTCGCCCGCTCTACTTGCTCTACCACCTAGGTACGTCATCTACTCTTACCCTTGTTCCTAGCGCCACATTATGCGGAAATTCCGTCACAGATCTTCCGTCACGGAACGCTAATACGTTTTATTGCATACTAGCTGTTCCCCGCGGTTTCACTCGCGTTCCCGGGATAAACAGTAGCCTATAACCTTCGAGGACAATATAGTTCAGTAGTTTCGGAGCCTATTCAATGCAAACAAACAGACAATCATATCTTTCCTCTATATCATATTAGTATAGGTAAATTACTAGTACCGGGCACACCACGCAGAAGTTTGGTCGCTCCGTCGCTTAGTCATTTGTATGCAATAAGTTCTGTGACGGAAGATCCGCGACGGAATTTCCGCGTAATGTGGTTGGCCTATAGCTCTATGCAGGTAGACTGATGACCCTCGAGTCGATACACAAATACGAATATGCAACGCAATGTGATGTGCCGTCAGTGCATTAAAGTTACTTGGGTCGTTAATAGAGATAGAATCTATCTGATAGATAGTTAAAAACGTGACGTCTACGCAACTCGAACTAAGTGAGCCAATAAAAAATGTCCTACTTTGACCTTGAATTAATATTGACAATGGTGCCGGCTTTCATAATAGGCTAGATGACAGTGTCAAAAATAAATGACCAAACACTAACCAATGCATAAAACATTTGAAAACACGCGGAAACATCAAATATGTTGTACATTTAATGCTTTCTATGATTTTTAATTACCAGTAGAACCACTAAGAGTAGATGATTTGATGCTGTGAAACGATGACGTCATAGCTTAGTATTTCATACAATATTCCATGTAACCGATCATTTTGACATTTATTAAAGAGTAGCTGATTTGATAAGTCAGTCATCTACCCTATTCTCTGTCAACCAAATAATTGTTTTGATATAGAAAAACACTACATTGGATGTGGCAATTTCTGTAAAACCAATATTTTATGTATATCGAGCTAAATTGAACCTTAAACGTTTGTATAAAAGTATTAATCTAGACGGTTATTCTAGCCTAGTTTTATTGACGGCGATACTCTTGTCGCAATTTAATGTGCAAGTATATTATACGAGTATACTCGGTAGCATTGCAAGTGTTGCGTTATTTTTCTTTAAATTAATTTGAACCTTATAAATCATAGTTTCTCAACCTTGGGACATAAGAAATATTACTAACGTAGGCTCTCTCTGTGATAAAAAAGACCGAAATATTATTAACATATTTTTTGCCTATTTGGTAGTAAAAAGTTTGAGAAACGATGCTATAGAATATTAAATTATTTTATTAGTATTATTATTGTATAGATTTTAAAGTAGGCAGCATGTCTGTGCTTCGTAAGAAATTATATACGTTCTATTATGCCTGCTTATATACGATCGATAAGTTGAAGCATGATCACCTTAAGGGTGTATTTTGCGTGCAGTCACCAGCCGCTACCTGTCTCTCACACAATATAACCAGACAATGCGCTTGTCATAAAATAGTAGATTGTCATTGTCAGTAAATAGTCTAAACAAAAGATTTTACAAGTTACCGTTTTATTGTCAACAATGGACAGGGCAAACTATGATTACTGGCTGCAAGCGAAAAGGTCTCAAAACTGATCATGCTTTAACTTTGTTGATGGTAAATATTACTTATTTTCCTTATATTGGTTTCTGGAGAGGTGGTTATATGGATGAATAATATTATTACTCAGTTGGATAGTCCATAATAATGAAAACATTGGTTGGTAAAAACGATTATGTGTCTTCGAACTTATTGGATGACAGTTTCATGTTTTTAACCGACTTCAAAAAGGAGTAGGTTCTCGATTATCCGCCATATGTGAACCGGTTTTTAAATTTATTTTTTACATTAGAAAGAGTACTGTTTAAGTGGTGACAATTTATTTATTTATTAATAGGCACAGTTACAGACAACAGATTTAAAAACACTTAGGAAAACAAAAATCACAGCAAATTACAAATATATATTATAAATGGGACCACATTGTCACCAAGTCTCAGGATCTGTTGATGAAGACAAAAGAAAAATACGTTTGTGATCTAGCACATGTCGTCAATTTAATATTTTTTATAATTTTCATGTTCAACGCCGTAGAGTACATGTAAAATTATGACGTCACATTTCACAAAACACCATATCGTTTTGACATGTTAATGACAAGTCGCAAAAAAAAAAAAAATTATAGCCAGTGTCACTCGCTATAATTATTATTTTTTTTTTTTTTTCGAAGGGTCCATACAAGTCGATGCCCATTGGCTTACCTTTTAGGAATCCCAGTCCCACATTTTCATCATTTCAAAGCCACTTGTATCATGCATAAAATACACTGTAATTATAAAATTACACGTGTTTTTTTGAACGGCTTACCTTCGCCACAGGTAAGTATTCTAACGATACCTCATACATCCAAATATATCCAATATTTTTTTTTTCCACTTTAAAATATATTTTTGATGATCTATATGTATAAGGTATACATGAATGCGCTTTCGGCCTACTATACCATTTTAAAATCACCCGGTACAAAAATATAAAAAATATGTCAATCAAATCAAATATAAATACCAGGTTATCTAGTAATCCATATAACCACGTCCAGTTAGAGCACAGTAGTTAGCCAGCATGGTATATATACGTTGCAGTACAAGTAGCGATATGACATGTCGGAGGAGTACGTCGGTGCGTCCAACCGCGCGGAGGCCTTTACGCACCTCGGCCAGTCCCCTCACTACGTCCGCCAGGTAACAACCACTTATACTTTGATATTGTTGTACATGCATATTGCTTTATGGTATGGCAAGAAATAATACGTGAAAAAATATTTAATATTTTTCAAAAAAATCGGTAATCTTGGTATTTTTATAATACTAAGCAGAGTTGGGCGTAATCAAATACTTTTGTAATCAGATTACTTTCAATCAAGATTACACATGTAATCTGTAATGAATGTCACATTTTTTTTATTGAGTTATTCATATAAAAATTCCATCTAGATTTCCGAGTTGTTGCAGCGCATTAAATAATATACTAATTAGTTTTAAGTCCATTGCTTTGCAAATTAATTATGTCAGGCGCTCAAGTTTATTATAGGCGGAGTAGTGCCGACGACATATTTTATAGATACCTCATGTATTCATTCTGTTTTTGCCTTCTGAAATATACGGATAACTGCGTGCTATTAAAAGACCTATTTTAATTTAAATCCTAAATTACCTGAAGAATCCTCACCGTCGCCTACATGGTCCTTCGAGCCGGATATATATATTGGAAATTACTAGCTCAAGTGGAAATTACAGAGACCAGAGGATAAAAAACTTAATTCAATAAGTGACTGGAGTGACAGAAATATAGTGGAATCATCGGTTTGAAAGGAATAGTGGATTGGACTTTAGACTGATAAAACCATTAAAAATTAAGTGTTTAATTAAGCATTTATTAAATTGCACCCAACATTCTATAAGTAACACTTCAGGTAACGTTAATCCTTCAGATATTTACTAAGGTCATGTGAAGGTTAGTACAACATAAATACTATATTTATTGTAATTCAAAGTTAATAAAAGGCAATCTATATAATTGAATAGGTATATTAATACATTGCACTAGGTTGAATTATAAATGATCATCATAAAATACAATAGTTAACAGTGCTTAATTACTACAGTACAGTAACAGTATAGTTACATTAGTTAACTATTACCTTATGATTATTTTTAACCTTTATCATATTTCGCATTGTGTTTCATCATAAATACTGCCTATAAAGATATATTGTTCATCTTTGTGTATATTTATATTGTAAATTTATCAACAGCTACTAATTAGGTACCTATGAAATTATACAGTTAAGATTAATTCATTTCATATACAATTGCCAACTTGTAACCAGTACTTAACCTATTTTATCTAAAAAGCAACGCAAATTATTATAAACTATCTATGTACATTGTAAAACTAAACGAATATTTGTTAAATTAAAGATTCACATCAAAACTTATACTTAACCTATACTTACACATTAGTCAATTTTATTATTGTAAATTTTCAGGTCTACGGCACTCATCTCTCATAATGACCGATATAAAGGAACTTAAGAGGAAACGGGGCAGTTGTAAAGGGAGATTAACAGCATTTGGAAATTATTTAACAACGTTTAACATTTCTGAACCAACTGCTTGTCAGGTAATGGAGTTACAACTGCGTACCGATAAATTAGAGAGCTTATATGATGAATTCAATGAACTTCAAATACAATTAGAATGCTTATCTGAAAATCTTGAAGCCGAGACACTCGAAAGAACTAATGTTGAATCACAGTATTACAGTTTATTAGCTAAGAGTAAAAACATGATCAATACTTTTAGTAATTCAGATCAAGATGACACCAAATCGAACCGCAGTAGTTCTAAGCGTCAGCTAGTTAAATTGCCTACTATTAATTTGTCAAAATTTTCTGGCCAGTATGATAACTGGCTCGAGTTTCGCGATACCTTTTCCAGTCTTATTCATGACAATGATGACATAGACGAAATTAATAAGTTTCATTATCTGAGGTCGTCCTTGGAAGGGTCAGCTGCTGTTGTCATACAATCGATTGAGTTTTCATCTAAAAACTACAGCTTAGCATGGGAACTTTTATGTGAGAGGTTTAATAACAAACGACTATTAATCCATAATCATGTAACAGCGTTATTCAACCTCGAACCGATTACAAAAGAGTCCTCATTATCACTGAAACGTTTAATAGATCAAGTAAATAAAAATATTCGAGCATTAAGTACATTAGGTGAACCTGTTAAAAGCTGGGATACACTATTAATTTATATCATTAGTCGTAAGTTAGACACAAAAACATTCCGTGAGTGGGAGGAATGTAAAGGGCACTTTGATAAAGATAGCACAATTTCTTTAACCCAATTCATGGATTTTATGCGTAATTATGCTGATCTTATTGAAACATTGGAATTATCTCGTCTTTCTAATACAAATAATAATCATTCTAACACTTCATGTAAGCAGAGTTCCAAACTTAAGTCGATGTTTTCATTGGATAAATCTATTTCACACTCCTATAGCTGTCCGAAGTGTAACGGCGATCATTACCTTAACACTTGTCCACAATTCCTATCATTAAGTCTTAACGATAGAATGTCATCACTAGCAAGTTATAAGGTGTGTTTTAATTGCTTTCGTCGCGGTCACTATCCGAATAATTGCAAAAAATCTGGATGCAAAATATGCAAGCGCAAGCATCACACACTTATTCACAACACTGAATATAAACCAAATGTAAACAAATCATTGAGTGATGGCGCGATTAGCAATAATAACGGACAGGTCGACAAGGCGATGACGTCATCCGCCGCTTGCACCGGCACAATCACATCTACTGATAAAACTCAAGTTGCATTATCTGCTAACGTTAACGCACATCCACATTCGTACAGCTCGGGCGAGATCTTATTGTCGACTGCATTAATTAGGTGTTACGATGTCAATAATAAAGAACACATCGCACGCGCATTGCTTGATTCTGGGAGTTCGTCGTGTTTAATGAGCGAGAAATTATTTAATACACTAAACTTACCCACTATTAACACGGATAGATTTATACAGGGAATAAATAATTCAATATCGTCTGTACAAAAAATGTGCCGAGTTCACATTAAGTCCCTGTATGAACCTTATTCAGACAATATTATATGTTTTGTTTTACCTACGATAACAGACAATATTCCCGCTAGACAGGTACATTTAAAGATCCCGTCGAATTTGCATTTAGCAGATCCTTATTTTCACACGCCAGCTTCTATTGATATAATTATAGGTGCTGACGTATTTTGGAATTTATTAGGAACAGAACGGATTGTATTATCTTCGATCTTCGACACTTTATCAAACCAGACTTGGCTGGCTGGTTTGTGGTCCATTAAACGGCGGCCATAACGTGTTACAATCCTTTCCGATTAAATGTAACTTTTCAAATATTAATAATGATGATGTAGATAAGATACAAAACCAATTAACGCGTTTTTGGCAGATTGAAGAAGTCTGTCATCAATCTTCTATCTACTCAGCTGAAGAAAAGTCATGTGAAGAACATTTTATAAAAAATACCTCACGCTTAGGAGATGGCCGATTCTGTGTTAGGATTCCTTTAAAGGAATCAACAGATATTTTGGGTGATTCGTATAATCGCGCCAAGCGATGTTTTCTTTCATTAGAGCGTCGAAATCAAAATCAACCTCCACTCGATAAAATGTATAAAGACTTCATGTCTGAGTACATATCGTTAGGTCACATGTCCGAGTGTCTTAATGATGGAGATATTCGGTCATACTTTTTACCTCATCATGGCGTGATGCGTGAGAGTAGTTCAACTACTAAATTACGTGTGGTATTTAACGCTAGTGCACCAACCACCTCTGGCATATCTTTAAATCAAATCCAGATGGTAGGGCCTACTGTTCAAGATGATCTCACAGCTATACTTCTCAGATTTAGAATGTACAAATATGTGATCTCAGCAGATGTCGAGAAGATGTACCGACAGATATTAGTACATCCGTCAGACAGACATCTACAGAGAATCATCTGGCGTGAAAGTGTTTCTAATCCGATTAAGGTGTATAACTTAAACACAGTTACGTACGGTACTGCTAGTGCTCCTTTTCTCGCTACTAGATGTCTCAAGCAAATTGGTCTTGAATGCAAAGATCAAAGGAGCGCGGATGTCATCATTCATGACTTCTTTGTTGATGATCTTTTAACCGGCGGAGACCAAATTGAGGAGGTTCACACGTTGCGTGATTGCGTAACTGATGCTCTTGCTTCTGCTTCTATGCATTTGCGGAAATGGAAGTCCAACGAGCCCACCTTAATTTCGGAACAGCCCAATCAGACTCCCTTCGATTTAAATATGGAAGGTGACGTCCTAAATAAAACTTTAGGATTGAGCTGGCTAACGCAAACTGATGTACTCTGTTTTCCAATAATGGTTCCTGAGAAGATAAAAAATACAAAGCGAGAAATGCTAGGAGTTATTGCTCGTATTTTCGATCCGTTAGGGTTATTGGCACCTTGCGTTATACGCATGAAGATGCTGCTGCAAAAGCTTTGGCTCGATAAGTTGACTTGGGATGAGCAGTTGTCAGCTGAAGTCAGCACGGCATGGGCTAATATAATTCATGTTTTACCAACCCTTAATGATTTAAGCATCCCTCGCCGCGTTGTTTGTGATTATTATGAACAGCTGGAGTTTCACATTTTCACTGACGCTTCAGAATCAGCTTACGGTGCATGTTTATATATTCGTAGCGTTGACAAACACGGTAAAATTGAAGTACGTCTGATGATGGCCAAAAGTCGTGTTGCTCCTCTCAAACCATTAACCATACCGCGACTGGAGCTCTGTGCTGCTGTCATTGGAGCGCAGCTATATCAACGAGTCGCTAGTGCACTTAGAACGCAAGTTTCGAGTGTTGTATTCTGGACAGACTCCATGATTGTGTTAGGTTGGCTTAGGATGCTACCTATTAAATTAAACACCTTTGTACGCAATCGAGTAGCTAAAATTTTAGATGAAACTAGTTCACACAAATGGAGACATGTACCAACGCTTGAAAATCCCGCTGATTTGATATCACGAGGAGTGGAACCTACCACGTTACAAACGTTAGATCTGTGGTGGTTTGGTCCATCTTTTTTGAAAGAAGATAATACTGTCTGGCCAACTACACCCAATAGCTCTTGTATTCTACCCGAAATGAAAACAAATGTTTCCCTTCATATTAATCACCGTGGTAATACAAGGTTAATAGATTTTGAACGTTTCTCAAATTTAAAAAGGCTGCTGCGTAGTATTTGTTACGTATTTCGTTTTATCAATTTATGTAAAAAACATGCTGTAAACAATTTTCAGTTTTCCACAGATGAATTACAACATTCATTAAATTTCATTATTATTCAGTCGCAAAGGGAATCTTTGCACGAATACAATTTATTACTCAATAATCGAAATTTACCACATAAAAATAGACTCCTAAAACTTAATGTTTTCCTAGATGTAAATAAAATCATGCGAGTTGGTGGTAGATTAGAAAATTCTGATTATTCATTTGATAAAAAACATCCAATTTTATTACAGTCCACTCATCATTTTGTTAAACTTTTATTTAAATATGAGCATTTAAAGTTAATGCATGCAGGTCCACAATTGTTGCTAGCCACAATTCGTGAGACATTTTGGCCTTTAGGTGGCCGCAATTTAGCCAGAGCTTGTTATCGGCAATGCCTTCGCTGCCAGCGTCTGAAAGGACAGACTGTTATCCCGCAAATGGGTCATCTGCCATCGAGCAGACTCTCACCAGCAGACTACCCTTTCCAGAACGTAGGCGTTGATTACGCAGGCCCTATTACTTCTGTCAGTCGTCAAGGTCGAGGATGTAGATTGGTAAAGGTATATATCGTTATTTTTGTTTGTTTTACTACCAAAGCGTTACATATCGAGTTAGTGGGCGATTTGACGAGTAATAATTATATTCAAGCTTTACGTAGATTTATGTCTCGGAGAGGAAAACCTCTCAATATTTATTCCGATAACGGAACATCATTTGTAGGGGCCTATAACGAAATTTCAAAGTTTTTAAAATGCAGTTGTGACTTCATAGCTGAAAGCGTGGCGCATGAAGGAATTAAGTTCCACTTTATACCTGCCTACGCTCCTCATTTTGGTGGTCTTTGGGAGGCGGGTGTTAAGTCGACCAAACATCATTTAATTAGAGTGTTGGGAAATTGTCACTTAACCTATGAAGAGCTTAACTCAACTTTAATTCAGATTGAGGCTATTTTAAATTCACGGCCACTTACTCCTTTGTCATCGAACGCAGAAGATCTTCTACCTCTCACTCCAGGTCACTTTTTAATTGGAAGACCACTCACTTCTCTGCCAGTAAAGGACCTTCGTGATCACTCTGCATCTCACCTGTCTAGGCATCAACGAATTGAGCAGCTTCGACAGCACTTTTGGGAGAGGTGGAATAAGGAATACGTTTCCGAGCTCCAACAGAGAGTCAAATGGCATAATAATAAGGACTCGTTAAAACTCAACACCCTCGTTGTTATTAAAGAGGACAATCTGCCGCCATTGAAATGGAAGATGGGTCGGATCATAGCTCTTCACCCTGGCAAAGATCAAATATGCCGAGTTGCTGATGTCAGGATTTCCACAGGAATAATAAGAAGAGATTTTTCAAGAATTTGTCCTTTGATTGAAGACTGTTGAAAGTCAACCTTTCAACGGCCGGGGGCATGTTGCAGCGCATTAAATAATATACTAATTAGTTTTAAGTCCATTGCTTTGCAAATTAATTATGTCAGGCGCTCAAGTTTATTATAGGCGGAGTAGTGCCGACGACATATTTTATAGATACCTCATGTATTCATTCTGTTTTTGCCTTCTGAAATATACGGATAACTGCGTGCTATTAAAAGACCTATTTTAATTTAAATCCTAAATTACCTGAAGAATCCTCACCGTCGCCTACACGAGTGTTCCAAAATTTATGTGATCGATAAAAAATGAAGAATATTTATTGTTACATATAATATTTGTTCTTATATTGTTAAAAGTTCTCACTGTTGTTTAATCAATATATCAATCAGAAAATACGATTACAAATTAATAATCAAATATGATTATGTACTTTCTTGATTATTTTCTGTAATCTGCAATCATGATTGAAGATTACACATTGTAATCATTAATCTGATTACATTTTACCCATCTCTACTACTATCAAGCTACGGCTACCTAGCCTATAGAAATAAAAATCGTTTTCAGATCAAAAAAAATTTGATAGAGAAAACGAGAGCCGAGCGAGCTAGAAATAATATTGTAAAGGAAATCACTAGAAAAATAGACCAAAAACAGCTGCAATCATTTGTTGAATAGCATAAAAATTAGCTAAGTTTGACATTTCGATTAATTTTCTTTAAGGATCTTTAAGGAGATAGGATCGCAGAAAAAAATACCCTTTAAATTTCCTTTGTAGGAGGTGATCAGTAAGCTTCTAAGAACGCATATATCTTGCTATACTATAAAACAGTTTGTATAACATATTCGTGATATTAACATCCAGTTTAGACCGTAGAATCCATCGCTAATAAAATACATCCATCTCTTTTACTCCTTCATAACAATAGAGTATTCAAAATTTTAATACAAATCAATTCCGATCAGTTCCAGATACAGCAGACGGCGTTACTACTTTTAAATATCGTAACATATTATAAAATATTATTTATTTATTAATTTATATTATTATTATTTGCTGTAAATAAGTTTTATGCGAATATTTCTTTTATATGCCTGTAAATATCTTGCTCATTTATGGTTTTAGCACGTTTTATTTATAATCTTTTAGCATGAAAGAGGAATCTATAAAAAATACATTGTGTGTGTCTGTGTTTTTTTTATCAAATATATATATTATTATAAAAAAGGTTTGAACTTCTTACGCTGAAAAAAAAACCATCCACATTTATTTCTTGGGCACTAACCATAGATAATATAATAGTTCCTTAGAATCGTATCTCCCGCTTCACGCCGTCGATACTTTTCTACGTAATTATTATTCTATGACGCTTTCCATCGATTAAAGAACACTTGGCTTTATCTGGTTTACGCAATATGTACGTAAGTCGAACTTGCATGATACTAACATCCTGTAAATACATCTTGATGCTCTCGTACCCAATAGCATGGCAAGCGGAGACTACAGAAGAGTCTTCGACCAATAACAATCGCGGATTAATTTCATCGCATCAAATTTATGTAATTTCATTGGCCGAAAATTCGAGTCCTTTCTAGTCTACGCTTGCCATGTAACGGGGCTGGAAGACCTCATGAGTGCCTTCGGCTGACTTCCTCAGAACCTTTGTACTTATTTTATATGGACTACCTCCCACCAGATGGTCCAAGGATCAGAGGACCTACTCCAAAAAATTATACACGATAGTCCGATCATCGTTATCAAGTAATTAACTAGTAGAATAGCAAACTGACGTCAGTAGAATCCACTGAATGCGTTCTGCCCCAAATATTTCGTTGTAGACATCCTTCCACTGATGATGATATCTATAAAAATTGGCCAAATGCGAGTCGGAATCGCTGACGAAGGGTTCTGTACTATCCTACATTATTTTATTGTCATTATAGCTCAGTTACAAACAATTTTTAATTGAAACCAGTGAAATATAGCGGGTTTTTGATAACGAATTTACGTTTTGGTAACTCCATATACAAAGAGTGCTTCATTGCTCATTTCTACAGATTTAAAGATGATTTAGATGATGATTGCCTCACTGGCCTTTCAAGAATTGAAAAATCGGACCTGAATAATGAATTCAGATTTACGGCTGATAGATATTCGACAACATTCGGTTTTGACGAAGTTATCCGATAGGCACGCAAGGCCTGTGCAGGTTGCAAGCATACTTGCTTAAACTACCCTTTGTATTGCAGCACGAGCGTCCGCGAGGTGTACGGCGGTTCTCACCCACAACGGCACAGGCACAAACACCACAAGACTACCCGACACTCGCCTACCGAAAACTAAACTACCACGAGGCCGTGAGCGATAGTGATGTTCTTCTTTTCTTTATATCTTCTTCTAGAAGCGACGGATCCGTTCAAACGTGTCACTCGAAATTCTGATTGGATTCGTGACGTACACATTACCAGTTTGTAATAGTTGAATATGTTCTTATTTATTGTTTTAAATACTTTGATAATTGTTGTTTATATTAATCACTACAATATTATACTCTTTCTGTGTAGCTTTTTCTAGTAGGGCTACCTTGATGGTATTGAATACTCTTTAGTAAAATAGCAGCTACAATTCTGATACTATTTATAATCTTTCATGGTGCCCTTGCCAGTGAAAGTTACACTCGTTTCAACAAATTCTCGTTTAGATTTTTAAATCTATTGTAGAATTTCTTAGTTTATTTGACAACAGTCTACGTATCTTTGGCATATTATTTTAACTATGACGGTTTCTTAGTAGGCGCAGTACACGATCTTTCTTTAATCCTCGACCGTAACGAGAAAAAATATTACTGTGCTATAGAAATCGTCTTAATGAAGAGGTATGCCTTAAGTATTTTATCTAGATTGTAATTTTATTATTATATTTGTGTAATTCTAATGTATTCTTACAAAAAACTGATCGCCAATTTCACCCACAGTCAACGGTTTTTTGATTTGTACCTTCTAAGGTCCCGGAACTAGGATGGTCAAAATTGTCAGCGCTAATGGAGATTCCCAAATCGTCTAGGCAATGTTGACTGTACTCTTATCTTACTAATTTTATCCATACTATAAAGTGTATTTTATAGTTTTAAAATATAGTAAGTCTTCACAAATTACATTAAAAAAGATTCCGATACAACCAGTTTGAAAATAGATACAAATCTGACAAGCTCATTTATATATTGTAGCGCTGTTCGACATCATGTCACTCAACTCTCAAACTAGCGGATATTAAAATAATTAAGTAGTAATTAGTGTTTTCTTATCAGTACTTCTATCATAAGTTTTTTTTTCGACTACCATATAAATATTATGGTATGAAAATCTGTTCTCACAAATGTATGTTAGAGACGCTGCACGAGTCTGCATGCATTGTAATCTTTGCCGTTTCCAGTACTCTCATTGATATATACTTATTATAATATTTTTTCTATAACTACTCTATAGATGTCGCTGTCGCTCTATTTCTCGATTTGTGATATAAACTCCTTTGACGGTATTATTCAGGATAGCGAAGGAAGCAGACTTGATTTAATTTAAGAGCGGATAATATTCTTGCTCGTTTACTGCCCGCCCACGTCAGACTTTTTGTAGGATCTATAATCGGGCTGATTGTTATTTCTAACAGACTTTATGGTAGGACGTGTGGTGCCATATGCCGCCTCACAAACTAAGTAGGCGGCGCAGTAAGACTAGGTGGATCGAGTATTCTAAAAGTTAGAATAGTATCGTTAAATACCTAGTCCCTGGATCTGTTCTAGTATATACGCTCCATCTCTACTTACCTCATTTGCCGGTGTAAAATATTGATGTACTTCAAAAGATGGCAGTATATTTAGAAACTAGCGGACCCGGCAGACGTCGTTCTGCCCGTACAAATAAAACACAAGTATGCCGACAGCAGCGCTACCTACCGGGTCCAATTGTGTTTTTAAATCATCCAGAATCCCATTGAAATATCCACACAAAATTAAGCAGAAGAAATATATATATTAAGATATTGTTTTTGTAAGTCTGTTTCCTCCTATCTCCTAATGATTACTCTGACTCTCAAAACTCTCAATAGGAAGTATTACTGCAATGTCTTGGCACCAGAGTGCAGCACTAGCACAAACAGTAAACAGAGTTTTTTGAAACTAGCACCACGTTACTGAAGCAGTTTCTTTCAGATCACCCTCTTTGAATGGCCGTTGGATGCCATTATACAAAATAGTTTTCACATAATAGTGTTGAAATAACATGCTTTAAGTCACGCCATGGTGGTTTGTTTACTGTATGTGCTAGTGGCGCCATCTGCGCACAGCTTTGCGTAATGTTCCCTATTGGAAACGCAATCGTGAACTTTTCACGATTTTACTAGTTTTATTGTAAACTAACACCCACCATACTTTTTCTCTAGATGGCATTAAAATATGTCTCGGGCATATTAGTTCTGCGTAAGATTTTACGTATTTTTTTTTTTACATTTATGAATGCAATGTCAGTGATTCAAAATGCTTTGGAGATTTTCTTGAAGATGCAGTTTATTTTTACACTAATATAAGTTTAGGTATGAACGATGAACGGTTTATTTTAATTGAAAATTGTTAGTTAGACTCATTTCGTAATTTTAAAGCGTAGAATAATTTTAATTGTAATTCACAACTCAAATAGTTTAAGAATTTATTGATAGAACATTGATTATTTGGTTATTGCCATACTATTATTTGCCTGAAATGTTATGTTATATTCTATCAACTTTGACAGATGACCCTGTTTGTGTTATGGCAGATATTTCCATTCTATTGAATTACTCAAGAATCTTCTACCTTATTTTTATTACCCTTTCTTTTTACTGTTAATGCCTTCGATCAACAATATAATAGATATCGGGTCACGTACAAAATCCAAGCTAAATGTCCGCGTCAATATATACTTTTACAGCTGCATTTGTTTACTAACAAACGGAGAGAAATGGTTTAAAACATTTTCAAGTTCAACCTAATTACAACCATAGCACCTAGTAATAAAGTCACAAATCTTCGAAATATTATCTAATACTTACAAAATAAGAGCTCACTGCTCAAGTGAGCTGTTATTTACCGAGACGATTTTTTTGCGCCAACCCGAAATCTATGATATTGTTGATCGAAGGTTAATGCTATCCGCAGAAGAATTAAATTGTCCTTACTTATCGTTTTACCAACAATTCTTAATTTAAATTTGTTAATCCATCTTTATTAGAAATCCGGCTATAGTTTGTATTACACAATTAAGAGTAAATAATAATAGTTAATAGGTATATAGCACGTATATTCAATAGTGTAAATGTAAATTATATTTTTGTCGTATTTCACGTCTGTGTCAAGTAAAGTGTGTTTGTAAAGAACTGTTGCACGAAATTACGAAGGTGCTGAATGTATCGGCAAAGGAATAATCCTTCAAGTAACATCTGTTTTACTTCTATTTCATTATAGTTTAATTTCCACTTGATTATTGTGCAAAATTGCCCCGTGTATAGGTAGACGTGAATTATCTAAGATTTAATATCTAATATTGATGTTAGACATAAAAGAACCAACAATTTCATCATTTGTGTGATCATTTGAATAAATTAGTGAGATATAAATTGTTTTTCATTTAAATAAAAACACCGGAAAAAATGTCAAATAATTTAATTAGGTAAAATTAAAATCATAAAATCAATATCCCAATAGACGAAATAAGTATATCAAAATCCATAATCTACTAACTATGAAAAGTAATATAAAATCCCATTACCGTATAAAAATAATAATACCGAATTATGGTAATCCGTACTTGGAGAACATATACGTATGTATACGAAAACTAAGCTACAAATTAAATTTTAAAAAATTAATTACGATTATTTTTTCTTGGCGTCGGCCATTTTGAATTGGACGCCATCTTGTGTTTGCTGTCAGAGGCTCATACGACAGATGTCATCGTTGATTTCAAGCATTTGGTCGATGAATGATTGGGTGGCCATCACTTTAGCTAATTTGCAGATGATATTGCGCAGTTCGCCATCTTTGTAGTTCATCTGAGCGTTGCAAAGTTCTATCTCTTCAGATATTGTGTCTGGTACCTGTGGATAAGACAAAAGGGAGCATATTCACTAGCCACAGAGCTGAATTTTCAAGTTTCCAATATCAAATGTCACTAGGTTATGTTGACGTGTAAGAATGTCAAAGGAAAATGAACTTTACTAGCATTGCGATAACGTTTATATTATTTATATCTTATATGGTTAATTGTATGATGATACAAATGAATCTTATTTTAAAGCAATAAGGTTTATTTTCTTTTGGCATTCTAACGTCAAAAAATGAATAACCTAAAATAGTGGACGGAGATTGTATTAATGAACTAGCTGTTCCCCACGGTTTCACTCGCGTTCGCGGGATAAAAAGTAGCATACACCTTCGGGTATAATGTAGCTTCCTATTAGTGAAAGAATTTTTCAAATCGGACCAATAACTCCGGAGATTAGCGCGTTCAAACAAACTAATTCTTCAGCTTTGTTATTAGTATAGATAACTGTAGAAAGAGACAAGGATATAACAACACATTTAATATGAGTCTTATTACCACGGCAAAAGATACAGTAATATGTACATTACGTATTTAATGAAATGAGTCTCTAATGCCTATGAATTAAATACCACATACAAATGGCAAAGTCAACAAAGGGAAAGCAGTAATTTAAATAAATATAGAGTACATAGATATGAAAACTTGGTTAGAATACTGAATCATTTAATAAGCTATGATTAAAGGGTATTATATGGAATCTATTGTTCTCCATACGTTTAGCTATTCTATGGAATTGTTCCATAAATTATTATGGTTGAAATTAAAAGGTTAGGAAGGTACAGTGAAACCTCGATAACTGGGACCTGCAAATTTGTCTCACTTAAAAAGGTATTCCTCTTACGCAGTGTCTCAGATAAATGAAATGAAATGAAATATTATTTATTCAAATAGACCTTCACAGGCACTTATGAATAGTCAGACTCTAATGCACGGTTCGGAAGGTAGCTTATATCCAGGTATAAGTAAATATCTGTCTCATTTACAGAGGGTTCCATTAATAGAGGTGAGAATAGAGGTTATTTCAGTTATAGAGATGCGATTATTAAATAATACACAAAATATAGTCTCAGTAAAAGAGGTAAAATACACTCGCACAATTGAGACACAATTATAGAGGTAAATATGATAATAAAATCGAAAGAACTAATCCCAGACATAGAGGTTTGTTTTATCCCACTAACAGAGGTAATTCAGTGCTAATGTGACGTGACCCAAGCAAGAGTTCCAGCTATGGAGGTTTCTCACTTATCCAGGTCCCACTGTATATACAAAGAACAGTTTATTGTATAGTGGTTTAGATACCGCCTATCACGCCGCAGGGCGTTGGTTTGATTCCCATCCAGGACAAACATCTATGTCCATAAACATGTCTGTTTGTCCTAAGTCTAGGTAAATATCTATAAAAGTATGTATTGAAGATTTTATTATGATTTAACATACCTAGAAAACCGTAATAGTTATTAGATTAGCCATTGCTAGTTATAACAAAAGAACAATGTTATTTATATTTAAATAATCGAAATGTTTACAATAACAATTCTATACAATTAGCAATGTTACTATAAACATGTAACTGTTATATTGCGCAAGAGTTTGTAATCAAATAGGAACTGAGCTAATTAATATATGAATTGGTTTAAGTTTTCTCATAATTTCTCATCTCTCCCCATAATTTGAGGAATGGTCCTTCGAGCCGGATGTTTTTATTTAATAATAAATATATATTTATTTTTAAAGTAGAATACACTGGAATGCAGAACATATTTCATTAAACTGTGGGACACACTCACACACTCTTCTACACACTATTTCGATTTCCCCATGACTTTTTCCTGAAGCAGTAAGAGTACTTACATTGTTAGAATCGGCAAAAGTGGCGAATTTGTACTTTGTTTTGCGTTTCTCATTGCCGTTGTCGAAGAAAAGCGTGAACTGCGCGTCCTTACCGCGGCCTCCCACCGGGAAGTAGAGGCCTGCCACCAAGTGGCCTTTCTGGTCGCGCGAGAGCAAGCTCCTACAAAGATAGCATTATTTAGGATTCATAATAAAGCTGAAGTTTGTTTGTTTGTTCGAACGCGTTAGTCTCTGGATCTACCAGTCCAAGGTAGTATTAGCCGTGATGAAAATCGAAAACAATTTTCGTTATGAATTTGCATCTTGGTTGGATGTAATGTCCAAAAACTACTAAGTTCGATGAGTCTCCAAGTCCCCTTATTTCAAACTACCAGTAACTCCGGAGATTAGCGCGTTCAAACAAACTCTTCAGTTTTATTGTGACATTATCAATATAATATTATATACCTTTTCTGAATATAATACTTTCCCTATGAACGACCCAAAACTTGACTCACCTGAAGTTGTACACCAGATTCCTCCTTTCGGTGACATTAACACCGTCCAGGTACGGCCTGGCGGTGAACACTAGCGAGGTCTGACACTTGACGGCGTCTCCACGGGTCTCCCGCTCGTGCCACTCCACGTAGTTGCTGTTCAGGGGGCTGAACGTGTAGCTGTACTCCTTGCGACAGTGCGGCTCGTCCGACTGGGTGAACCAGCCTGGAACATAATTTACTCATTTACTAACTTCGACTTGCTTGCTTAGTTATTGATTTTATAATTGGGGATAGCTAGCTGACTTCGTTTATAAGTTCCATGTTTATAAGTAGCGTGTTTATAAGTAGCTTGTTTATAAGTCGGGTATTTATAAGTAGCGTGTTTTTAAGTCGCGGGTTTACAAGTTGCGTGTTTGTAAGTCGCTTGTTTATAAGACCCGAGCAATACTAATATTGTGCAAGTTAGGTGGGCAAGACAAGACAAGGTAAGGTAGTTACCGGTATGTGGATAGGCTCGATCAGCCATGACGGTGACGATCCTGGGCACGTGGTACCCGGGGTCGGCGAGCAGCAGGCCGGCGCGGCCCCCGACGCGCACGTGCACGGCCACCATCACGTGCTCCTTCTCGGCGGCCAGCACGGCGGCCGGGCTGTCCCCGCAGCCCACGTACTCGCGCACCTCCACCACCGCCTCCTCGCACGACACCAGCCACGTGGCCGCCGCCAGCCCCGGGAACTCCTCCTCCAGCCCGCGCCACCGCCGCATCAGCTCCAGGCCGAGGCCGACGCACGTGTGCTTCCTGCTCCGGATGGGCGGCGCGTACCTCTGGTACACGTGGTACAGCGGGCGGCCGCTCGCCTCGAACGCGTCGAACAGCGAGATGAGGTTGCTGACGGAGTCGTAGTTGTCGGTGACGAGCAGGCGCCTCAGGGCGGCCTCGGCGGCGGTGACGAGGTCCTCGTGCCGCGAGGGCGAGAGGGACAGCGCGCGGCGCGGCGGGCCCCAGCGCGCGGGCGGCAGCGGTAGTCTGGTCACGGGCGAGGCGGGCTCGTCGCCGACCTGAGCGAGTCAACTCGGCCACTCGACGCCCCAGCGGCCCACGCCGGGAGCCTCTCCCGCCGCCGCCTGCGCACCCTCCTGCTGCACCTGCACCTCATCGCGGCGTCGCTCGGTCGCGACCTCACGCTGCCTCTCTAACGACGATGTTGACGGTTTTTCACGCTCTATAAACAGGAGTTGTTCGAATTAAGTTTACTGCTACTCGACTCGTTTAAATCTAGCCGATTCTGCCCACAGTTAACCTCGGTCGCGCTCATTGTGGTTGAGCGCATCACACCAGTTAATTGCGCATTATGATTGCATTGATATAGGTCCATAAACGACTTGTATCAGGCGTGATATAGTAAAACAAATGAGGCAACATGACTGCTACAGCATAACGGCTACGACATTGTGTACATGTATAACAATCAGCTCGTCAAAATGATTGATTGATCTAATATCGATCTGTTTACGATTACAATCTACCGGGAATGGTATTTGATGTAACTTCATCAATTTTAGCATATAGCTGCTACATTAAAAATAGCTTTGACCTTGCGCGTTATCTCATACTATTCGAGGAATCGATTGTTATCAATATGATAACATAAAACGGTTGATATTTTGACGGCGTCTTTTAAGTTCCTAGAATACAATTATTTTATTTCCTACTAAGAACTTTGTACGCGTTGTAAATTATGACGTTTTGTAAGAGGCCTATGTTTTTACCCTTCAGGTCTCTTAGTAGATATTTTCGATGACTAAACTAAATGTAACAAATAATTCGTCACATAACTCATCCATCAGTCAATTTTGGTTGTGGTTAAAATGACTTATTTACTTAAATATTTAATTATGTTTTTTCCACTCTGGCTATACCTATTAAAAATACTCAGACAATGGGAATTACATTTTGTAAACAATGACATATTTTGCCTAATGCTGCATCATTCAAATGACAGCTAAATCAATAGGTAATAAGGACTTAATTTTCTTTTTCTTGTATTTGAGAAAGATATCCAGTATTAATTTTTGTAAACTACTTATATACAACTATTATAAATTATAAGTAACGTGACGTCATAGTATACGTTGTAATGGATGAACTAATTTCACATAATTACTGTGGCGGCATTTATGCTGACGTCACGAGTCCATTGCTTCATACAAAGTGAACGTAACTTTTATTTCAGTTCGATTTTATGTTACAGCCATAATTAGAAGCTGGTTTCTTTCTGTCGACATTTTGAATCAAACTAATGAAATAGTTATAGTTGTAATAGGATCAAAACGGAACAGACGCGCTATAGTATATCCCGCCAAAAAAAGGTAACTAATTCGAGGACGACGAGTCTCTTTCTGAAGAGACTAGGGCTGCATTCCGAATGATGATGATATCGATAATTATCGATATCATGAGCGCGCTAAAACGCGTACCGAATCACTTTTAGCGCGATAACGAAGCTTCGCGAAACGTCATCGGTGACGTCATTACATGCGCCATATTGCGATTACGACGACCATGGTCCAAACGTTATCGCCGTGAGCGTGGCTGTCAAAAGTGACACTTGTGTTGTGTTTTTGTTTTGACAAAGGTTTTTATGTGAGAATAACAAATAAAAATACACTGTATTCAAATTAGGGAGTCTAATAATTGAATTTAGGGAGTACCAACGCGTTGATCATTAATTTTTTAATCCCTTTTTCGAATGTTTTAGTTCTAAATACTGTCAGCGCGTTCACAAGCGTTCCGAATCATTGACAGTTCACAGCTCTTATAGATGTGATATTCGTATCGGAACGCAAATTATCGATGTGAGCGCTAAGATCGATTACGGCATGTTTCGGAATGTACCCTAGATAATAATAGTTTTAAAATGTCACTCAAACGAATTCAATGAGTGATGCATGTCTCTAAAAATAGATCGTTTCAAATCATCAGCCACTTGAATATTCTTGGAAATACATTTGCAATTAGGTGAAGCAACAAAACAAATGCGAATGTAATATGAATCCCCTTGCATAAACAAATACGGGTTGAAATCTGCATTAATAATTTAAAAAGAGGTACAGTATGACACAACTTAGATGTAGCATCGGCAAATCGTATATCTACACTTCACTTCAGATTTACACAACTAATAAAAATTCATTATCGCGCCATTCAACTGAACAAGATCATTTTCGCCTACTCATAAACATGGGTAATGTTGTAGGCGCACTCTTTTCGGAGGTGATCGATTTTACGAATTTTGCCGATGCTTCATCTAAGTTGTGTCATACTATACCTAATGTTTGTAAGTTTGGATGTAGGATAATCTCCGGAGTTACTGGTCCGATTCTGAAAATTCTTTCACGAATATAAAGCAACGTTATCCCCGAGTGTCATGGGCTACTTTTTATCCCAGGAACGCAGGTGATACCGAGAGAAACAGCTAGTAATTAATGAATAAATAATACGACGAACATTCAGGTAAAAGCAGATTTCCTTTTTGTTCGTCAAATTATCGTATAACATAGAAGGTAATGAATGAAAAAAAAAAGTAAAACTTCGGAATGTGCAGAAGTGTCCCTGAATCTAGTCTTCCTTTTTTTTTACCTCCTTCAAAAAAAGAGGATGTTCTCAATTCGATTGTATCTACTTATGTTTTTTTTTATTGTTCACTGATAACTTTATTGCATATTTTTGGATTTTAATAATTCTTTTTTATAGCTCCAAGGTACATACTTTGAACAAAGGTTTACTCTTTTTAAAAAATATATTGATTAGTATTTTTGAAGGCGTTTCTCTTTTTGTTAAAGTTATATTAAAAAACAAACAAGCATACGGCCCGCATGATGGTAAGCGGTAACCGTACGTTGCTGCTCTTCGACCGAAAAACATCACATCCACACATTCCTCGCTATTCTTCCTAAACTTGCACCTTAAAATAACAGAACCATCTGCTTCTAAATTTGTTTTACTGCCTGACCTGACGTCAGTGCATTTAAACACGCGATGCTCACCGAGGTTCCTGAACAAAGTGCTCCGTTCTGAAACGAAGTCTATGCGCTGTGCGCTGTACTTTGTTTGAAAAGTTCAATACATGCATAGCAACGTTTTCCATCCCCTCTTTGTTTATGTAGATTGTTGTTTTAAGGTTGGTACCTATTTTGAATTTTATAGTATATAACTTTGTATATTTTACAATTTTAACCGCCTATTAGGGATTTGCGATTCGCTTATGGTGCTTGTATGTTCTATGTATGATCATAAAACTGTTTATGACCATACATTCTTTATCATGACAAGTAGAAAATTATAATTAGCTGCCTATGTAAAGCTTGAAGCAGTCAGGATCGACAGCTTCAAGCTGCGACTGCATAGTGAACAATAGTCTTCTATTTACATAATTATATACCTATCTTCAGTGCCGGTTGTAGCTCTACCAGCACCCTGGGGGAGATGTGATAAACCCCCCCCCCCCACTTTCTCCCGCCAACAAAGGGATTTTAAGCCATTATAGCCATTTTATCTTTAGACTTGAGAATTTATTTATTTATTTAGACTCGAGATAGCAGGACTCGCTCATGAGCGACCGGAAATAAAGGTGGGCCTGGCGCCCCTTTACATCTGGCGCCCTGGGCTATCGCCCTACCCTAACGCCGGTACTGCCTATCTTCTACATAACTAATAATAAAGCTGAATAATGAGTTTTTTTGTTTGTACGGGCTAATCTCTGGTGTTGCTGATCCGATTGGAAAAAATCTTTCACTAATAGGTAGGAAGAGACATTATCCCCGAAGGTTATAGGCTACTTTCTATTTCGGGAGCGAGAGTAAAGCCGCGGGGAACAGCTAGTATATTATGTACATGGAACCACTCGAACAGTTGCGACTGCTTGGAAGAGTAAAAGCTCAAGCTGCCCGTGAATGGCCGCCTTTAGAGGTACCTAATCAACTGTGAAGTACTGTAGCCTATATAGGTGACGATTTTGACATGAATCGATAAAAAAAAACCGTTAAAAGTTCAAAATGTTAAATCTCCGTAGATTTTCACCTATTGCTTTGAAACTTTGTAAGTTTGTACCTATTGTATGGATGTCACACTTAGGGATGAAACCGCGGGGTGGAATGCTAGTAAAGTATGTCCTAGAATTATTCTAATTCCAACCAATTGTCTCATGTATTGAGTAATGAACTAAAATCAATATATTGATACATACTTTGACCATCGGCATGAGTATTGACCGACTTTATTTTCCAGGTCTTTATAAAAAGCCGTACTATTATCTCTTTGTTTAGTTATAGCATGTTCTTTATAGGTATATACCTATTCACCAAATAATTATTAGGTTAGGTATTATTCCAATTAAGAGTACAAATAAAAATCTTATACCTACAAAAAACACTTAGATCGTTTTTCCCAATTTTTTCGTTTCCTACAAACCTTAATCGGGGTTTTCAGAATACTTAAAAAAAATCTTCAAAGTTCAGTCGTTCTCAAGTAATGCTCTTACCAATATTTAATTTAATTTGTGAAACCAAAGACTCTTCGTAACGTCCTCTGCTAAAACACTATCAAATATTCCAATGTACATTGACCTTTCCGCCATTGATAAAGAATATAACGTCTAAAACATAATCTTTATGTTTTTGAAGACAAAGTTCATATTTCAATAGCGTTCGATAACTGACTCGTGGTATGGTAACAAAGAGACAAAGAAACGATTTATTGCGTCGTATATCGGTTTACATACATTTTACATATGATACATATGAGTCGGTACACGTATATTTTCATCATAAGGTTTTTAGCTCAAAACTTTAGCTACACCCAAAGATTAAAGAGATAAGTTACGGTTCCGTATGCAATTTTCAACGGTATCTCTTCGGTTAGATTCGTTTTTCCGATTTTTCTACGTATATTAGAAAATAATTTCATGGTTCAGGGAAGCATTTGATGATGTCTCAAATTTCCAATACTGAAACCAATATTGAAAATATATTCTCTTTATTGCGAACTATAAGCACAGTCAGCACAAAGTAATATCATGTAGGCAATCATTCAAAAGTTACGTCAAATATTACCAATATACAGAAAATTAACTTTCCAATTTTTAATGTAGTCAGTGAATATCATAAATAGAACCTACAATCACATGAGTAAATAAACAGTACTACAATTTTGCATGGAGTAAGGCACCTGTCCTACCGCCGATGAGGAAGCGACTAGTCATCAGCGATCGAATACTTTCTCTTTCAAGACGGGTATAATCGCACAATAGATTTAGGTCCTGTGTCAGTAAAAGAGATACGTACACTGGTACTATCGACAAAGTTGAAGCATGATCACCTTAAGGGTGTATTTTGTGTGCAGTGAACAGCCGCTACCTATGTCTCACACAATATAACCAGACAATGCGCTTGTCTTAAAATAGTAGATTGTCACTGTCAGTAAATTGTCTAGACAAAAGATTTTACAAGAGGCCATTTTATTGTCAACAATGGTAAGGGCGAACTATGATTACTGGCTGCAAGCGAAAAGGTCTCAAAATTGATCATGCTTCAACTTTGTTGATGGTACACATACCTACAGTCGAACGCTGACCGTTCACACTGCCGCCGGCGAGAACTCTCTCCAATAGTTTGGCGCAGCGACAAGAAATATCAAAGAAGAAACTCGGTCAGCGACCCTCGCTTGATGGCAAAACACTCGCTGCTCGTACGTCGCCAACTCTTTTCATTCTAGTTGCTATTCTAATCGCTTGTCGGTAATCTTCGGCGGTGGGACAGAGGCCTAAAGCTATAAAATTACTTTTTTTCGTGGCTGATGGGATCATTAAATAATTGCCCGATGATTGACTATTTCTATCGCTTACTTATTTCAGTTTTTACGTTCACAGCAGATGTGTCCAACGCCCGCCCACAGTATATAAATCGTCGATTACTGCGTTGCTTGACACGCACGTGTTAAAATCGGACATTAAAAAAGCATTATTTTAAGTCGAGGAATGTCACCTTTATTTCAGTCTTTAACCAGAAGAGTTAAGTACTACTCTAGCTTCTAATTCCAAGACGTGAATCAAGTGAACTGTTATTTTCATCTCCCATTTTTACAAATATTAAAAACTCAACACCCGGACGGGTATACATTTTGAGAGTGAAATAAGTCACGTTCGGTTCGGTAACCGACATCCCAAAAATTTTTCCTCATAAAAACAAATTCACATTTTCGCGCCATTACGTGTAACTCTTTGTCTTCTAATCCTGTGTGCGTGAGCGCATAGTGAGTCATTATTCTCGTAACTTTGTTTAATTATTTCTCTGGAAATTCGTGGTAACCTAACTGATCTGTACTGTATATGTAAAACTAGCTGTCTCACTCGGTTTCACCAGCGTTCCTGGGGTAAAAAGTAGCCTCTGTCCTTCTCCATATCATAGACTATCTATTTCATCGCGATCGGTTCAGTGGTTTAGGCAAACAAACAGAGTTATTTTCGCATTTATTATATTGGTATGGACTAGCTGTCCCCCACAGTTTCACCGGCGTTCCCGGTATAAAAAGTAGCCTATATGTTATTCCAGGGTATGATCTATCTATGTGCCAAGTTTCATTCAAATCCGTTCAGTAGTTTTTGCGTGAAAGAGCAACAAATATACATACATACAAACTTTCACGTTTATAATTTTAGTAGGATGAATTAATTGTCCTGACTACTCCTGACTGACTCACTGACTGACTGACTGATATATCAACGCATAGCCTAAACCGCTGGTTCGAGAGAATTGACATTTGGAGGGAGGCATCCACTAAGGGTCACGCTATGGTATCAACCAGCCACACAAGTCAGTGGAACGCTACAATATCTCAAGTGATTATAGTATTATAGTCTCTATTTCAATGATAAAGAGTTTTAATTGTAATGACAAAAATAAGTAATTTGACGTTTGTCAAGCGTTTAAAAGCGTTCCTTGGATTTGTTCCTTCGACTATCTGTACTTTAGTAGGTACCAGTGGCGAAGGGTGAAATTATGGTGAGGGTAAGCCGTTCAAAAAACACATGTAATTTTATAATTACAGTGTATTTTAAGCATGATAAAAGTGGCTTTGAATTGATGAAAATGTGGGACTGGGATTCCTAAAAGATAAGCCGATGGGAATCGGCTTGTATGGACCCCGCGCCACTGGTAGGTATAGTATGACACAACTTAGATGAAGCATCGGCAAAATTCGTAAAATCGATCGTTCCCGAAAAAAGTGCGCCTACAACATTACTCATGTGTTAGAAAATGATCGGCGAAAATGATCTTGTTGAACGTTGAATAACGCGATAATGAATGATATTTATTTGTTGTGTAAATCGGAAATGATATGTAAGAAAACGATTTGCCGATGCTACATCTAAGTTGTGTCATACTGTACTATATTCATTAATCTGTGTTCATCACCTATAACGAAGTAAAATTTAGGATCACAAGTTTCGCGAGGCGGAAAACAAGTTGTTTAAAATTCGATATTTGCTTGCGTCAAATTATCGCGAAAGTAAGTAGTTAGAGGCCACAGGTAGTATGTGCTTAGATTAGGTAACACGTGATTTATGAATGTGGGCCATTGTGGTGCGACCTTACTATAGCCACGTCACTGACTGCGCAATGTTTATAGATGCCTTTGTTATAACTAATATTTTCTAATAGCATGTTGGTTTCAGTTTAAAAACAAAAGATATGTGGTCATAGAACAGCTAGCTGACTAGCTACCCTTATTTGGTAATCTATTATTTATTAATATATTTAGTTACTTAAAAAAACATCCGATTGCTATTTTCTACGTGCCTTCTGCGTGTTATTTATTGGTCACGACTTTACCCGCAAATGACAACGGCATACCTAGCCTATCTATACTAATTTGACAGGTTTAAATCATTTCTATCCTTTTTCATTATTATATGTAAAGAAAGAGATGTCACGTGATTAAATTTGAAATTTCCATAGACAACTTATTCCACAATAATAAAGAATAACATGGATCCATGTCCTAAAACTTGGACTTGCTTGGTCTGTTGCAGGTTTACTCTGTAAATATTTCCATAGATTTGTATCTGGACTTAGCCACAGACTATCTGTTTATAAATATCCACAGCTGAGCCATTGTCTCGTGTGACACGTGTCTCGAAAATTGGGAACGTTTAGTCAATAACCTTATTGAATACCGAATTTTATTTTAGGCTAGAATGTATAATTATGAAACGATTAGTAATAAATAAATAAATTATATCTGAAATATATTTCCAAATAATATTAATTACAAACTAAACTAATTTTACTAATCGACAAATTAGTCTTATGTCATTGCGAAATAATCGTCACCAATAAAAATAGATATTAGTAAGTCAAGTATAATTTAACAGTTTTTTTTTTATATCCTTTCCTAATATTTTTGGTAGAAAGAGATATAATTTGACTGCAATAAATTTATTTTGCAAACAAGAGAACCGGCAGTGTACGAAGCGTGTCCGAAATTAGTTTGAACTTCGAGGTTTGAAGCGAGCTAACGCCTTATTCATCAACTTTTGAGACACAACTATCGATCAAAGACGCAGCTTTGTAAACCAGACCAGAGAGCAAGGTCTTTTCTTAAATTTCAGGGTTATTCTAGATATTGGATAAACACATTCTCTGTCGATGTCGCTTACTTTTGACGTGCTATAATATTTACAAGGAAAACGTGACTGTCTGACAGATCTAAACGCATAGTACAAACTGGACGAATCCGGCTGAAATTTTGCATACAGATAGCTATTATGTTATGACATAGGCTAAGAAAGGATTTTTGGAAATTGGGGTAAACTAGGGAAACCGGAGGGCGAAAATCTAAATTACGCCGACATCTAAAACGTATATTAGAAAACTGATATTTTATAGAATCATTGGCTGCCCTAGAAAAATCTTGCCTGGCCTTATGCCCTACCCTAGACGTATAGCCTCGTTAAATCGTTGCCAAATTTTTATCCGCTCAGAGCCAGTTCAGAATTTGCTAACTGCATTGTATTTATTATGTTCCATACATGTATATCAAAATTTTCCAGATAAAGTTAGAAGAAATTCTGCAGCTGTAGTCTCTATCGTAATCTGTATTTCGTCCATAAGCTACACTGGTGCAGATTCTATTGTTTACAAACTAAACTAAATTTAGCCACGTTACCTCTCTTTCTTACAAACATTGAAAACATAGAACATATTTCATGCTGTCAAATTAGTGTATGCCAACGTCATTTACGGATAAATAGTGATGACCAATAAAGGCGATTAAATTCGCTTTGAAATTAATCTGACTAATTTCACTGGACTAAAATTTTATCCCTTTCTTATGTTTTTTGATAGAAAGAGTTACTGAGAATAAATTTTGTTTAATTTGTTATCACCATAAGCAGGGCCTGAAACTTGTATGTACCTAGTTTATAAACGATTCGATGACTGTACCAAACGTACGGGATTTCCTTACATGATTGTAGCGTGCGTAACGTTGACGTCACGAACACGAGTCGTCTCATCTGTATGGAGAGATACAGGCGGTCTGTTGACCTTTAAAGCCTATTAGGTATCGCCTACACGCTCCCTAAATTAACCTTTATGTCAGCCTAGAGTGGGTGGTGGTTTAATATTTCAGGTTTCGATTTTACATAATTTTGATTAAGTATTTCGCTTCTACGAAGGTTGTCTTCAGGGCTATTTTGAATTCGACATCGGAATCGGACACGTAAATTTTATTTTAAAAACGCACACCATTTTTCCGCTATTGAATCTTTTCGATCTGTAATCTGAGTGCTATTTAAAATAGCCTTTTGACTTTGACAGCTCGTCAGGAACGGAATCGACATCGAAAAGTTTTCGAATCCGTTTCCGATGTCGAATTCAAGTGTTTTAAAATAGTCCTGCTGCCATTCTGCTAAATATATTCTTCAAAGTATAGAAAATATTTAAAGTTGTCAAACTAGTGTAGTATGAAGAATAGTCACACCAAATAAAGATCGACTAAATTCATATTGGAATAAGCAATCGACACAGAATTAAATTAGAAAGATATATGTATAGGTGAGACTAAATTAGTTTAGTTTATAAACAACAAAATCGATACAAATTTTCCAATTTATACAATTGCATTCCCATGTCGGTAAGTTATGGGTACAGAAGTACGTATACGTACTGGGTTTGCTAATGGCGTGGGGACTGGGGACCAGACGAGGGTCTCGGTAGGGGGAGGTTCCCTGTCTACGAGAGGGTTGATTTGCACAAAACAACCTTCCCACAGACTATTCTCCAAATTATTTCATATCTATGCGAGAACGTATCTTTTACGGATTTTGGTTTGTTACATAGTTACATATAGGTACTAAAACTAATTTACAAATTGACCATCAAGAGCTATTAGTGAAATTACTTTGAAGGCCATGAAGCTCAATAAATAGTTTAATTCTGGATAGTTTCTGGCCGGTTGTTTTTTTTTACTTATCAAAGTAGGATTCCCAAAAAACTATTTTTGGTATTCTGTCACTTTTAATTTCAGTTATTATTATAAATTAGTGATATTTATTTAAAAGTTATGAGAGCAATTTATGTGTATCAGAATTATTATTCATATAAAAATCCTAATTGTAATGAAAATAATAAAATAACGTATATACAGTTATATATTAGAACAGTAAGTCTTCTAAACATTGGAAGATATAATATAGGTAGGTAATAAGCATTATTTATTGTTCCGCACATAAAAGAATTTCATGACGACAACACTCGAACACATCCGCAATCATACAAAGAAAAGTAAAACAAATGCAAATTGTTTCTTTGTTTTCTCTGTGATGCTGTTAGTAACTAAATTAAATTTAGAATTTAGTCGAATAAAATTAGAAAGCTGCCTACTGTTGTTGGCCGCCCTATTTTCGCTAACGTTGGCAAATAAAAAAAAAGAAAAAGAGTAGAAAAATATAAGGATGTCATTAGTTCAAGTATGTAGAATACTTTTTCAAACTAATTAATCACCACGTTTTACCTACATTGTTTACGTTATCAAATAGTTTGCATTACATTTCTACCAATCCATTTCGTTACCATGAAACACATTATTAAAAAACAATATGAACGAAAATATATCACAGATTAATGTATTTTGTAATGTATAGTAGTATATAAGAGAAAAACTTACCCATACAACGGCTAGAAGCCAAATAAAAAAGAAAAATAGATCGCTGCCGACGGGCGCGCTCTATCCAACCAACTCGTACACCCCTGACAACGACAACAGACAAACTGATCGTTGAATAAGGCTGCGCCCTCGTTATTTATTAGTCTCCTTAGTGCTTGCAGTTAGCAGTAGCGTATGAAAAATAACGTTACGTTTTTAGCTTATAAAACTAATGTGCTATTTCAGAAAGCAATTCATTAAATAAAATGGGTCCTACATTAAAAATTAATAGATTTTTTCAAAAAAAGTTGATCTATGCCCTACTTATAGCATTGACTTAAGGTGGAGGATCAATTATGCAATGAACTTATGTATACCATCTCCGAATTACTTTACATTTACTCCCAAGTGATTAATAATATAAATAACTAGCTGTTCCGCGCGGTTTCACTCGCGTTCCTGGGACAAAAAGTAGCCTATAACCTTCGGGGATAATGTAGCTTCCTATTAGTGAAAGAATTTTTCAAATCGGTTCAGTAGTTTCGGAGCCTATTCAATGCGAACAAACAATCAAATCTTTCCTATTTATAATATTAGTTTAGATGTTATGTTATATTATGTGCTATTTTATATAACGCTTCACTGCTCAAAGTCCGCAAAACGTGGCGTCCATGACAACTGCGCATGACAGCAGACGCGTCATGCCCCTCCCATCTGACAGCTGAGGCTGTCCACGCGTTCGACCTATGCATTTTACAACTCATTAATAAAAACACAAACAAAGCATGAGCGAGCATACAACAATCCGAGATGCTGCAGAACAAAAGATTACGCGATTCGCGAAAATAACATTTATAAAAATTGTACCTACCTATTTAATTCGTATAAAATTAATTGTTATAATTATTTTGCCTCGTATGTAACGTGACTTAGAGCCTATTTTTCATCACGTTTCCATGCAACGTGATTTGTTATTGTTAGTTTGGCGGACAGCTGTTAGATTGCGCGAGTAATTAAATTAGAACCTTTTATCATATCGGCTTCGCTTACACACTAAAACTCGTGTAATTCACTATCGGAGGCACGTGTTTAATGCGTTGTTACTTCTTTTTAAATAGGATTTTGTTCCGTATTTTTTTTAAGTAATCAATGTAGCTAGACTTGAAGGTTACAGAATAAATAAATATAATCATGTAGTGTGTTTGTAGTCCTGGAGGAGACTCCTCTTGTTATTCGTATCTGTAATAAAATACCTACTTGAATACAAACTTCATATAAAGCATATTATTTAATTACATAATTTTTTTCGGTTTGAGATATGAGTATTTCCTAGGATAATTACCCTCTAGTAGACTGTGACGATAACTATCTAAGAACTCACTCTGAAGTGTTTGTTGTGCAAAAAACCTCGTTTATGAAATCCCAACAATTTAGTTTGTATACCTACTACAGTAGATATCGGGGCTATCTATCATAAGTAGTGTATCATGATTCATTGGCCCAGATTCTGTTGTTTACAGACTAAACAACATTTTCACTATCTTCTAACAAAAGTTGTGTCAAATTAGTTCGATTCCGGCTATTTACCCGTAAATTACAAGATGCATGGACTAATTTGAGAGCATTAAAAATGTTCTATCACTTTTTAATATATTTTTTAATCTAAATTAATTAAGTTTATAAACTAACACTTATTATATATTAATTTAAAAATAACTAATTACTAACCGCCAAGTACGGCTAGTAAAGTCAGTTGAGTGATTCCTGGGATCTGTCTGATTTTGATAGCGAAAGCGTTATGAGATGAGTCTTGGCCACCAATTTTACATGAAATGTTTTCGGTGGGACCTATATCGTAACACAAATACATATTTTCTACTTTACCAATTTCTTTATTCTTTTAAAAATTTGATCTGTGATTTGATCAAGATTATTTATTTACGGCTTAGTATTTTTTTGAATAAAGCTCATTTGGCTTTAATTTGTATCAATAGAAAATACGTAGAAGGTAATTGACATTGAACCTTACCTATTATGTAGATTCTCTATATCAGACAAGTAAATGAGCTCTGATTGGATTAGATTCCGAGAAGCGTAGGTGTGAAGGTAAACGACCAACGAAAATAGGTCTACTTTGTTTTATTGGGTTTCTTTATAAAAACGAAAAAAAAAAATGAAAGGGCTTCCTTACTACCACCGTTTTTTTGTTCGTTTGTTTGTTGACGCCCCAATTGTGTAAGGTACAACAATCGTAATTAAAAGTAAATCATAACTAGGGATGTAGGATTTTAACTCTGGTAGGTAAACACACAATAAAAAGCAAGGATATGATGACAGATAACAAAAGGTGTAAACAAGCTTGCAGTAGTATTTATTCTTTGGTTGCAGGTTGCACACATTGACCCCTCATATTCAATATTATATTTATAGAATAGATTATTTTCTCTTTATAATATTATTAGTGTAGATCCTGTCATTGATCCTATGGGCGGGGCACATCGCTCGTAGAACCGATGGCATTTTTAAATTACCATAGGATCTGTTACAAACCAGTTACATTTTTATTTCGTTACTACGTAGGACCTACATGCATATCTACCTACCTACAAGGTATTTCATAAGAACTATTACATCACTATGTACCTACGTACACTTACTTACCTAGAGTTAATTAATGAATCATCAATATTTTATGTGATGTAATCACATCGTCACTAATAGGGGATCGGACAAGTATCACATTTTTTTTTAAATTTTAGTTGGAAATAATATTAATTATAATAAACTGACCATTCAATGAGTAATTTTGTAATGAAAGGTGATTCCTTCGGTTGGAGCGCGAAATTCAAATTTTATTACGTTTTTTGTTAAGGTGGAGGCTTCGGTTGGAGCGCGAAATTCAAATTTTATCGCGTTTTTTGCAAATTGCAGCTCAGTTGTAGGTCGTAAGTTATCAACATGTTATTTGCGACAAGAATGGTATTATATTTACCGATTAATAACAAAAGAAATCATCAACAGATTCCTCCAAGGTATATAGTAACATTTTCATGAAATAGTCGTATATCGTCAGTAAAATACCTTGGAGGAAGTTATAGATCGTTATTTGTATTTCAAAACAGTCTATAATACAGCTAACTTTATTAAAACAATGCCTGAATGCTATCGGAAGAGATCTTTTGATATTTTCTTTATTTTGTGGAACAATAAAAGATTTAAGAATATGTGCAATTATTTATTATTTCTTAAAAATATTTTTCCAGCATAAGTACATATTTCAAATTGATCTGCTAGTTCAGAAAATGTTGTATTGAAAATTTTGTATGGAGTAAATTTTTTTTAAACACAAAATATGCTCAGTGGGAATACAGGTGTTCTTACTCGTATGTAATAGATCTATTAAAAAATAGAAATCATTAGTTATCTACACTAATATTATAAAGAGTAAAGATTTGATTGTTTGCATTGAATAGGCTCAGAAACTACTGAACCGATTTGAAAAATTCTTTCACTAATAGGAAGCTACATTATCCCCGAAGGTTATAGGCTACTTTTTATCCTGGGAACAGCTAGTGCCAATATTTACAATGACTTTTTTTTTCTATTTTCATTCAAGCTATTGCTATCTGATGATGTTTTTTGCAATATCACTGAAGGTGATGATGGCTCAAATGATGATGATGGAATGTACAGACAACCACAAGTCAAGGTAAATACTAAGCGGTTGTAATAGGTGCTATTATGCAACAAAAATGTGTAGCCCGATCTGTGGCCGTGTGTACCGTGACATGTCACTATCAGATCTATCAATTAATATCCTTTTTACATTAGATACACTTAATCTTTCCAGCTTCTCATTTTCTTCTACTTTAAACGGAGATGTTCCTACAGTTGTTGCTCATTTTTTAGATGATGTTGGATCATCATGTGATTTGAAGCCTATTTGTGTAAACTTGCTTCTGAAGTAGTTACAAGAACTTGTACACCTTATTCTTATCTCTTTGGCTGTTGTACTGTTTCAACATCAGTTTCCAAATCTAAAAAAAATATTTATATAAATTAGTACTTATAATTTTTTATTGGTCAAAATTCAAATTAGATACTATCGACAAAGTTGAAGCATGATCACCTTAAAGGTGTATTTTGTGTGGAGTCACCAGCGGCTACCTGTGTCTCACACAGTCAATGCGCCTGTCATAAAATAGTAGATTGTCATTGTCAGTAAATAGTCTAGACAAAAGATTTTACAAGAGACCGTTTTATTGTCAACAATTGACTCATTTACTGGCTGCAAGTGAAAATGTCTCAAAACTGATCATGCTTCAACTTTGTTGATTACATAGGTGGCTACTAACCATCCACTGTGGTTTCTTTTTTAATATTACTCTCCAAGTTACTTTCTCCTAGGAATTCTTTTATTATGGCTAATCTTAGTTTTTTAATAGCAGCGGAATGAAATGTACTGGTTGATGGCAAACATCTTTTTCTATCGGGTTGACAGTGAAATTTGGAAGGGAGCGTCCCAGGCTTAAGCATTATTTTATTTACAGAGCCCATTATATGATATTGCATGTAGTTTTCCATGTTATTTGGCAGCTAAAACATTATCATTAATAAATATATGTGTATAGTAATGTATCGGGTCTATTCGCGCATATAATATTTGATATATACTTTTTAATACTGAGTGCTTCTTCTTTCATAGTCTTTAGAAAAATACTTATGTCACTTTAAATTCCTTAATAAATTATTATCCCATCCTCGTCGCCAATTTTATGTATAAAATTATAAGGCATTCATGGTATAAGTCCAGGTGAGATTATAGTAATTCTAATAGTAAATGGCAATTCGGCACAGTTACTAAACGTTTTGGTCGTTTACATTACGAAATCTTAACGGATTCTGGTTTGGTTTGAAAGAGGCATGTCGATCAGATGCTGGGAACAACATTCGAGAGGGTTACCACTACGTAATTAAGGGCGGAGCCCTGATATATTCTTTTTAATACTGAGTGCTTCTTCTTTCATAGAGTCTTTAGAAAAATACTTATGTCACTTTAAATTCCTGTCATTCTTAATAAATTATTATACCATGAATGCCTTATAATTTTATACATAAAAATATTATTTTATACATTACTATAAACATGAATTGTGTTTGCGAGAGTTTAAAAAGTATTATTATTACAATATAACCTATATCTTTACATAATGGTACTAGTAATATAATTGTTTGGAGATTTTGTTGCATTTACTAATTATTACCTATCTACTAACATCAAAGTGATCCTCGCAAAAGTAAATCGTTGATGTTACAGATATTCCTTCGCTTCTTCGTTTCGCTAAGTCGAACCATTTTTTCCGTATATCTAGTTTTCTTGGTACATCGATGTATATTTTATTTGGAGCATTTGTGGAAGTATTCTTACATAGAGGCACTGCACACCAACGGTATGTTTTTCGTTCCATCATGTCCCAAAACTCACAAAAACCTATAAAACACAGTATATAACACTTGGTTTGGTAGTGTGATGTTTGATTACCCTCAAATGACGTCACGCGGCCTAAGGTGACAGAACTGAACTGACAGATGAGATGAGAGCGTTTACGCGGCATTTTTATGCATTCAACTTATTGATGTATATTTATAGGCTTTATTTAAATAAAATATTATTTTTAAGGTAATAAATAACCAGGTAATAAATAACTAGGTGTAAATCATACACTTTCAATTCTAGTTTAGTGAGTGTTTTTTTTGCCGTTTTTATAGATAATGGTACGGAACCCTTCGTGCGCGAGTCCGACTCGCACTTGGCCGGTTTTATTTTAATAATATTTATTCCCTACACTTCGAAATCCAAACGAATCGAAGGAAGTCACAGAAATGAAATAGGTACCTACCTTCCTACAATTTCACGGTATGTTTGATCGTAGTACCTATCGACATAACGGAGGTTCATATAACTCAAAGGTGGTCCTATTTTAATTCTACTCCTAATACCATAATGCTCATCATCACTATCCATCTGTCTTTTTTTTTTTTTGGAATGGTCTATAAAGTTGGTAGCCTCTGATGGTTGCCTAGTAACCGTACCGGACAAATCTTACTTCACCTTTCACACCATTAATCAATACGGAAAGAGATAGTGAAACTAAATTTGTTTAGATTGTAAAAATAGAATCGGTGCCATTATAATAAAAACATTTTAATTTTATTAATTTTTTATTCCCATTGAACCGCAATCTCGTCATGTCATTATGTCTCAAATTATAAAAAAAAACTACTAGAAACAATAGAGTGAACAGAATAACTAATCAAATAAGAAAGAACAACTAAAAAATAAACACGTATAAAAAAGATATAGGAAGTAAGTCAGAAACTTAATTCACACGTGATTACGAAAGTAAGATAACCAAAGATTTAATCTGAAGATATCCAGATCCCAAACTAACTTTTTAGAAATCGAAACAAAACCCTAGAATATTTTTTGTGACGTTTTCAGAAATATAAGTAAAATCCTAGTTGCTAAGTTTAGTTGCCAGCAGATAACTGTACAATCTTGTTGTTAACGTCGAGCAACTCCGTCATGTACTCGTCGTCAGCCATGATGGTTGCCAGGCGGTTGAGGATGGACAGAAGCTCTCCCTCCCTCAAGCGTAGTTGATCGTTGCACTGCTCTACCTCCTCCACAACTTCATCTGGGATCTGAAAAGTATCAAGAATGTTATGTTGATATTATATAATTTATCTCCTTTTTAATACAAAGAAACTGTGTGCATTATTTTAGTATTCTAAACTTAGTCACAGGCTACTGTGCGTTTATAGATCAGTCAGCAAGTAAAGTTAAGTATGTGTAATGGAACTATTTCATAATTATTTATTTCTCATTTCCATATGACGTACGTACCTACACGAATATTCCTTTATAATTTAGATTCTATGAGGTAAATATATAAATATTATTGACGTCATACTGATATTATTAAACCTAACTGGACATTGTAGAAATTCCAGCATTGAATGATTGTTTTGGCAAATACCCAAATGACGTAAGTAAAATAAATATAATGTGTAATTTAATGCTATTTTGTGATGGCCAACTGACTAATTAGTTTATGAACATTATTTTTAAGTAAATAAATAATAATAATAATAGGTTAATTCTAATCTGTTACTGTTAAAAATAAATTATTCATAATTTATTTTATCAATGACTCATGGCTACGATAGGTATTATAAAGTTCAGTACCCTACATCCGACCCGAACACATGTCAGTAACACTGTTATATCAACTCACACTCATTTATTCAGTTTTGGCCCTGATATAAAATAACTCGACCATCGGTTCGGAATACATAATATAATATATACCTTCTGCAACTCGGAGAATGTTTCAAACTTCAGTTTCTTCCTCAGTTTCCCGTTGTTACCATCGAAGAACATAGTGAACTCCTTGCCTTTCAGCTTTAGCGGGAAGTAGATACCAGCAGTTAAACGTCCTTTAGGATCCCTCGCCAATAAACTCCTGGAAAACACCAAAGTAATTAATTAAAACAAGAAAATTCATTTAAAAATTTAAAAAACACGATTGACTCCGAAATTTATATAAACAACATTCTGTGATTGTCTTTTTGACAGTTTAGGTACCCCTATTTCATCAATTTCACACAAAAGGATTCTAACGATATAATATATAGACTTCTAACTCGGTTAATATAGAAACGGAAAAATATACATAATATTCCAACCCTGAAAATATATTACATTATACTTTCAGGCGATTATTATAGCCAATAATTTAAATTATGTTCGCACCTTGAGTTTGTGAGTAACTATTGACGCGTATAATTCAATTAGGTACACTATTGTTTCTAGCATACATCAACAAGCCATCTAAGTCCAAAGAATCCTTAGGAAATCCAATAATATTTTCTAAAATCTTTAATACAGACAGACCAATGGACAAATGTACCAAACTTCTCGTGATAATATATTTTGCACGTGTCCAAAAATCACAGAGTCACGTTTTTACACATGATTGCGGTATACATGTGGCATTCGTTTGAAATCGTGACGTGGAAACAAGACTAATTATGATAATAAATGTTACGCTTATAAATGTGAATATTGACATAAGTACTCAGGCTTAGGAAGATAAAAAGATAGCATTGTGAAAGGCGCTTTATCAGCTATAGAATGTCAATTAACGCTATCTAGGGAACATCCGAAGATAAAACATTGTCAAACAATGCGAATAGTTTTATTGACATTTGAGATTGCTCATCACTTTTTATTATTTGATAATATGTTGCTAATGTTTTTATATCTCAGTCATTGGGTTTTCTAACATTAATGCTATCTTTAATCTCCTGAATTAGTTCTTATTACAGGAGATCTTTATGACCTCTTTATGATCTTCTACCAAAGATGGATTAAGGATCAATGTTATAAACTTCAGTTTGATTATTTGATTGAACAGTTATAACGCTTTTATTATGGACTTCTGAGTATTACTGTATAAATGTTAATAACAGGAGCCTTACCTTAGATCCCAAACCAGATTCCTCTTCTCAGTTACACTGACAGCAGTTAGATAAGCCCTGGCGACGTAAATCAGGGACAGACGCTCCTTCACTTTATCACCTCTGGTCTCCCGCTCATGCCACTCCACGTAGTTGGTGTTCTGGAGGTTGAACTGGTAGTTGTACTCCTTGCGGCAATGTGGTTCGTCGCTCTGAATGAACCAGCCTGCAAACAAAAAATATTATATTTAGGAGATTCAAATTTTAGAGTTCATGCGCAACGCAATCCATTCAGAATATTGTTCCAAAACACATTTATTTCCATTGAGTTTTGAGTCAGTTTTTTTCGAATAAATGTGTTCTATGGACAAATAAACTTACCTGTATGAGGGTAGCAGCGATCGACCATCACGGAGACTACACGGGAGATGTGATATCCCAAATCAGACAAGAACATTCCTGGTCTGCCATTAATTTTAACGTTAATGGCCAACATAACGTGATCTTTCTCAGTTTCGATCAGGAAACCCTGTGGTCCAGGGAATGATGTTGTATAATCTTCCAAATCCTGGATGTTCTCGTCACAAGACACCAGCATCATAGCCTTAGTGATACCAGGGAAATCATTCTCCAATACTTTCAGGCATTTCATGACTTCCATTGCTAGACCAACGCAAGTGTGTCTGTGGGCGCGGATTGGCGGGTTGTACTTCGGGAAGAATTCATCGAGGTTCTGGTCTGGCGATGCCATGTAGGCGTCGTAAAGAGACAAAAAGTTGTTCATCGAGTCATAGTTTTCTGAGACAACGAGACGGCTCAATAGCACCTCGGCTTTAGCGACCAAGTCCTCGTACTGTTGTAGGGACAGGTGTAAAGCCGGGCGGGGAGCCCCCCACCGCGGAGCCGGCAGGGGGTGATCGGCCGGCCAGGCCGGATCGGTAGGCTTTGGGACAGAGCCGAGTCAGCTCAACCACTCGGCGCCCCAGCGACCCATAACGCGGCGTATGGCGCGCTCTTCACTCGATGTAGACACGATGGGTGAGGCGGGGCCAGGCGTGTACGTTCCTGCTTCCCCAGTGGCTCCCACGCCAGCAGACGCATCCGGAGACCACTCTTTATCCTGACTTAACGGTTTTATATTTAACGTATCTGAAATGAAATAAAAACATGTTTAACATAAAAAATACTAAAAGAATGGCTTTCAAGTACTTTCAACCAATTATTTTTTATGAATCACATTATTTTTACGGCGTAATGAATTATTTACACAAGGAAACCATACGTGTTATGTGCCTAACTACACTTGGGCAACCATAACACATTAATTGTGCCGATACGTCATTGCTATGGTATATATACATACCAAGTTTATTAACCTACATACGCAAGCAAGACCCAGACTCATGGCTTAACGCCAAAACTGTGAAACATCAAAGAGATATCTGGAAATTTTCATTAAAAAATATTTACCGAAATATTTGTACCTACATAAGTGCAACGCAATATGAAAATGTTTTTTTCTCTAAATGGTTCATTTTGGCCATTTAGAGAATTTGTCCATTTTCATAATGTGGTATATTCGAAGTAGTAAGTACCGCATTACTCCACTTATTGCCGATGGTTCAATTAGTTACAAATGGGTCACGCGAAGACGCTATTTATCAATGACGTCCTATTGTGTCCAGTTCAGTAATCATTTTGTTATTGGTCACGACTGCAAGGTTTATTTAAAAAATGAATTACGAATCTTGAGATTCGTTTCCAGGCTCCGTACATTTGCGTATGAATTAGCATTCAATAAAATATTTATTTCAAATTTTAAAATGTTTTTCTTTTTTCGATTATTTGAAAATAGAGTTGAGGCAAATTGTTTATATTAATCGACTAGACATTACAGTGAAATGACATGACAGTTGGGATATTATGAAACAGGTATAATAACCTTCCCAGGAATCTATCGAAATTCTCG
This sequence comes from Tethea ocularis, assembly GCA_963555595.1. Lineage (NCBI taxonomy): Eukaryota > Metazoa > Arthropoda > Insecta > Lepidoptera > Drepanidae > Tethea > Tethea ocularis. The sequence goes on from OY741970.1 coordinate 9,434,536, forward strand.
GAACGACTAGACCAGACAATATTTACAAACAATAAATACCATGCAATGAATGCAGTTTGAAACGGAATTAATTCCATTCCGAGAATTTTATCTAATTTCGCGGAATAGGTAAAATATATGCAGAGGTGAACATACCCATTGTTGGCTTTGAGCCGGGAGTTGATGGCTGATAATTCCTCAGGGATCCTTCTTTGTTTACTTCTAGAACGAAACTGGTTCTTACTGCGTTCGCGCGCCCTTATATAAACTTCATTTGTTTTCCCCCCCCGTGCACCGCAACATCCAGTCCCTCCCCTCATGCGTCACGAGAGCTAAAAATGTGAGCGATTCAATGCAAATGTGTGCGTTGTGTGTTTATTTGTTATTTACACGAAGTAAGTGTGAGTGCGTGTTACTGTGTTGGTAAGCGCGTCAAAACAAAACACAGACATTGAAAACGCTGTATCAGCTTCAGCACGTGTTTCTGCGTATATCTTTCACATGTTTTACTGGACGGCATACATGCATACATATATTAAATGCATAGGTAGGTACCTACCTACTGCAAGCACAAGTCTGTCTACCTAGACCTACACAAACAAGTAATGTTAGCTACAAGTTTTTATAAAAAAGGTCTTATTTTATTGAGTAGCTTCCACCCCGCGGTTTCACCCTCTTTCCTTAGGGATGTTATGTTTTTATAATAATAAGGCACAGATTTATAAACAATAGGTAATAAGGCTACTTTTTAGGTAGGTATGATCTAATAAGCTGTAAATGACCATGATTCCATACAAACAATAGGTGTAGAACATAAACTTATATTTTTTTACCTACCTAACTACAGCGAGCGAGTACCTACCTAACACGTGCCATGCTAGCATGTCTCCAATTCATGTTTGAACAGAAACGTGATTGGATAATGTCTGGGAAACGGTCATGTGTTTATTTTCACTTAGTGATAATCTAAATTTTGCCACCAACCGTTGATAATTTACGATATTTTAATCTGAATAAAATCATCATCATCTCTAAATAAAATGACTGATCCGTTGGACAGATCTTAATTTAATGAGACATAATGAGGAATAACAACAAAAAAATCTAATTAGTCCGTCAGTTAGATTATCAAAAAATATTGGATACGTATTTTTTATTTTGATCCGAATACAAAAAATAACGAAGATACAGTGCGTTAAAATTTTTCGGTCTGCAAAAAGTGTACTAAAAAGTAGTTGTACAATGACGTCACAAGCCCCAATCCTGCACTTTGATGGGACTTATCTTTGTAATTTCTTATTGATTTGATAAAATAAAAAATACGTATCCAATATTTTTTGATGATCTAACTGACGGACTAATTAGATTTTTTTGTTGTTATTCCTCATTATGAAAATATTGAACCTTCACATGAAAGTCAAAATCTCATTACCCGTTTCTCTATCCGTACCTAATTAATTTGTATAAAATCTTGACCCTTCATTTGGGCCTTCCATTCCAACAAATTTTGATACAGGGCCCGTCTAAGGCCCGCTAAGTACGCCACTGAGCTCTGAGCTGCACAGATTCCTAAACTCACTCACAAGTGCGGTCGTTGACGGATTGGATTAATCCTAAGAACGGCTTATTAAATTCGATGGGCTTATCCTAAATGATCTAAATCAACGGGATCACTAAACTATGCTAACCCAACAAACCTTTCCTCGAAAGAGCCATCCGAGATCAACCCTTCAAGGTGAATGGGCTGCATTTCGAATATTTTACGCATTCTACGTTCATGGTTATAACGAATATTTTTTGCATTTTTTATTACATAAATTTTAAGTAGGTATCTATTGAAAGAAATTTTGTAATATGCACCTGAGACGTATGTCAATTGATTATTCTATGTATTAATTATGCTTTTGTAACTATTTAAATCCTTACATTGGTTCCTTATCAATAAAAAACGGACAAGAGAGGAACCAGATTAGAGTTCTATAATATTTTGAATGCAAAACGAATACATAGACATAACCTGAGTCACTTATCACTATAAATTAAAACATAAAAAATATTCATTATTAAATTGACGACCTTCACACCTACTCTCAGATTTTTGTAGAGAAATTATTTTGATCCAGTAGGTACTTAATCAGCTTACGTACGAACGTAGGTACATACATCATGAAAGCGAAACCATAATTTATTGTCAAGCAGATTATTACATACACCTGTGTAAGGAAACAATATTTGATTTCTTAAAATAGATATATTTGATCATTCAGAATTTACACCTATATTTGAGCCTATATTTGACAAATAACATAATCTTGTTTAGTTGCGTGGACGACATTTCATGAATTTCTAATACTATGTAGTATGTAGGTACCTATATATATATATATAATCCTACTAATAGGTATTATAAACGCGTAAGTTTGTGAGTATGGATGAATGTTTGTTACTCTTTCACGTAAAAACTACTGAACGTTTTTAGGTGAAACTTGGCACATAGATATCCTTGGCAATATCCTAGATCATACCCTTGAATAACATAATAGGCTACTTTTTATCCTGGGAAAACATTCGATACCTCGGGAACGTGAGTGAAACCTTGGGGCGGAAGCTAGTACCTAATATAATAAATACGTATTTGTATGTAGGTTTCATGATCCGTAGGTACCTACCTAGACCGTGCCTAGACCTAGACAACCTGTAAGTTAAAGAACTCTTTAGGCCGAGAAAACAATATCCTAGCTAGTGTATATTAATATGTACACCAGTACAACAGTATAGACCTACCCTATTATAAAATCGATACAAATAATCGACTAAACACGACCGTTAAACGAAGGGGCGCGTCACGTGTCACTATGCCAGTGTGAGTTAGTCAATGACGTCATGTCACACACACCTAGTTTAACTAAATATAACTGGTGATCAATAGTTTACAGTAAGGTATTGCCTCCATGCAGACGGGTGGGTGACCTTCGGGCCGTACCAAGGTATACCTAGTACCTATACAAATACAGAGTAAAGCACAAGCACTAAGTTACGGGTGAACTAGAGATTTCGACATTTTTAAACGATCCTGTTATTTTACATTCCATTGGTAGTATTTTTTACTCTGAACAGTTTTGTATGACTCCAATCTTACCATGACAAATGATGATGTGGAAGAAAGTGGTGAGCATAGAAAGCATGGTATCTGGCTCTCAGCAGCCAGAAAGCACCAATAGAAGCGCCGCATGACGACAGATTTTCAACCTGAGGGTGGCAGCCAGCTCCAAAGTTCTCTACCACCGTACTGTGGTTTTTCCTCACGATGTTTGCCTTAACTGAAAGCCGAACTCATTATTATGATTCGAACAACGCGTTCCTGTGTTAAAAAGCAGCTTATTTCCTCTTCATACCATGTATGTACTGTCTACGTTTGTCTGTGCCAAACTTCGCAATAGGCTCAGCAGTTTAGGTAACAGATACGAATCACTTTCACATTTATCATTGTTAGCGTAGAGTTACTAATAGGACTATGTAGGTAGGTAGGTACTTACAACTATTCATGGAGGTATGGAAGGAATCGATCTCCGTTTGACAGATAAATAATAAAAGAACGATCTAGACTAGACCGTTAGTATAATGTCATAACTTTCATGTTTACCTGTGACATACGTATACTTGTATAGGTAAACTACTACAATCACCCTACCTCCCTAGTGTCTGTCTATACTACAGGTAGGTATACAGCCAGCGCCAGCTGATTCATAGTGACGTAGACATTTTTCGCAGAATAAAATTAAGTTGCCCGAGAATTGTGAAATCTGATTTACGCGAAAAAGAGCTTGGCTTCACGATAACTCGAAATTTATTATAATCACTTAGGTCCTAATTATCAGTACTTGGAATGCAGTGCCGGATTAACCACTTAGCTTGTAGTGTAGCAAATGCTACGGGCCCCGCGTATCCAAAAAAATCCAGCCCATCTCCGCCTGAGCATATTTCTTTTTAAATTGTTTCATTTTTTTTACCACTTTATAATTTGGGACTCGTAGCAAATTAAGGGGCCCACGATAGAATTTGGTACGGGCCCCGCGCTTTTAATCCGGTACTGTTTGAATGTTATAACAGACAGTTATAAACAGACTATCATGTATCGTTTTTCGGAGTAAGCCAGGTAGGTTGGTAACTTCTAGCTAAACAGAAGCAAATAAAAGTACCTATAAACACAGAGTTAGACGTCTTACTATTTTCTAAAGATTAATCGTTTTCTATCGTTAAATCGATTTCTAACGTTGTTATCGCATGACAAGAAAAATTAATTGTTTATATACCTACCTACGTACTATAACAACTTTTATAGGTATGTACTTCCGTTTTCATGATCACATTTTCATCCTATGCAAAGTATTTCCGCAAATCACGTGTTTGTGTTGAATCAGAGATACCCTACATGTTTGTGTAGCATAACAAATCGCAGCGCTTTGCTAATAAAACTTCTATACCGTTGAAATATGGTTGAAATTCGTGAGTTTGTGTGAAAGATAAGGTATATTCCAGAACAGCTGGTGATTTTCCTTCACGTTTTGTTTATAATAACTGTTCGAATTGCGCAGTTGCTGGTTAACTTCGTATGAACTTGGACTGTTTTACATGACCCGACACTGTCCGAAAATGAGTATAATGTTTTCATGGTGCATTAATCTACATACATACATAAAAGGACAGCGTGACTGATTGACTCACTGACATACATAGTTATATTATAATAAGAAAGGATTATTGAAAATTCAACCCCTAAGGGGGTAAAAAGAGATCGCGAGTAAAACCGCGGCGCGGATTTACTCGCTTACAGCTAGTATCCTAAATAATAAATCCCTATCCCCTATTTTACTCCCTTAAGGTCCATTTTCTACTTCGTGGGCTCACCCTTAGGGCTGAATTTTCAAAAACACTTTCTTGTAAATTCCTGTTACGTATAAGACTTTTCCTTCACTGAAAACTCAAGCTTATTTAGGATTCCAACCCGCGACCTTCGTCTCGGCATTCTATACTTCACTACCACTGACTGAGCATCTTCTACTCGGACAAAAGATAATTAACACACACTTCTTTACAGGTTCAAACATTTTGAACTTGTAGCGGGAGTCGTAAAATCCATTGGACAAAACGTCTGACGTCACAAGCAGGTCATCGTGTCCAAGAAGTGGTTATTCCTTTATACAAATTCCTGAATCCTGACTCACATGAGAGAGGCTATCATTATGCAATGCTATGACATAGGTATTTGTACTGAATGCACATTTTTGTTGCAAAATAGCGCCTATTACAACCGCATAAGGTGCCGCAGTGTGTAGCTTGATCTGTGGCCGTGTGTAAGTACGTACTATTAATTCTGTGCTACCATATTCTTACTAAAAAAGAAAATATTATTACGCAATTTGTATTATTACGAAATTTTCCTTTTAAAAAAAAGTATTTGAAAACTAAAAGAAGTTTGTCAGGTGTGGGGTTCGAACCCACGCTCCCTCTCGGGAACCAGAGCTTAAATCTGGCGCCTTAGACCACTCGGCCAACCTGACTTATTCAATTCGTTAAAATTTACGGCCAGTATGTACAATATTTGGCAAAATGCCGAATTTTGAATAAAAATAAAAGTATTTATATAGATATTTTGGCATTGTAATAACTTCACAACCTAAACAAACTATAGTGTTTTGTGCCAAATTCTTTCAAACTATTTTATATCAGATTATTTTCATTCCATAGCTAGCTTTCACTAACCGACATAAAAAGGAGGAGGTTGTCAATTCGCTTGTATGTTTTTTTAAATATTTATTTTACCCGTAACATTGAAATTTTCAAGAAACATTAATACAACAACAATAACAACTATTCTTTATGCACAAATACGGACTTACACTGCCATCTATGTGCTCATAGTAAAGTTCTTCAAATATAATAACATAGAATAAATAATAATATACTAGCGTAGTTAATCTATATTAGCATAGATGGCGTTGTATATGAAAAAAATAAATTATTGTTGTAATGTAATGTTACGAGGTTCATGGCCAAAATAATCCATAATAGGGTAGTTGACACTATAATAATTAAATGACCAAACACTAACTAATGCATAAAACATCTAAAAACACGTGGAAATATCAAATATGTTGTACATTTAATGCTTTTTATGATTTTTAATTACCAGTGGAACCACTAAGAGTAGATGATTTGATGCTGTGAAACTATGACATCATAGTGTAATATTTCATACAAAATTCCATTTATACTATATACATTTATTAAAAAGTAGCTGATTTGATATGTCAGTCAACTACCCTATGGTTGTATGGTACTTTAAATATTTCCCAGGATCAACTCCTAAATTAAAAATTATAATATATCTATTGTTAATTCAAATGAGAATATTTTATTTTGCAGTTCTTGAAGTAAGCCTAGATTCTACTCTAACCAAAGAGTACATTTGTTGTATATATCGGGTACGGACGGTTAGCCAAATAAATACATTCTCTACAAATTACCTACAATACAACTCATGGGAGTGAATATGATAAACCATGTCTGTTTGTCCTGTGTCTGGGTGTAATTATCTATATAAGTATGTATTTAAAAAAAAAAAGTAGTATATGTAGTATATCAATTATCTGGTTTCCATAGTACAAGCTCTGCTTAGTTTGGGATCAGATAACCGTGTGTTTACAATGTCCCAGGATATTATTATTATTATTATATTGTGTTCAACGACTCAACGTGATTTCTTTGCTAGAACCAAAGAATAAATCTAGAACATAAGGTAGCCTACCTAGGTTAGGAAAGTGGGGCCACAGGATACAGTGTGGTGTGAATGAATATCCGTGTTTTTGTCACAGCTTATATATTGTTCACCCATTCAGCTGTTTGAACAATGAATAAATATGTAGGTACATTGTATGAAACAGGTGTTTTTAAAAGTGCGGCCGCAGAGGATGGTTTTATGAATCACTGAGGTATATTACTACGTATAGAGAAGCTATCCAAAGCAAAGGTCTTGCTCCATTTTGTTAATATTCGCTGCAGTACTGGAACAATAATATGTCGACTTTGAAGTAGTTTTTTCGCGACCAAAAAGTCGAAAGCGCCGTGATGGTGATGATGATTCAAGGCGCTTACAGTAACTGAGTGAAGTGCGTCCGGATGGCTGCCCTTGAACGGAACATAGGGCCGGTTTCTGAATTGAGAATTCTAGCAATAATCAGTAGAGTTTTGCTCAAATATATTTTTGATCAAAATGATATATGTAGGCAAATACAATAAAAAACCAAACGAAAACGTCAAAAGAATGCACGACCGTATTAACTCGTCCGTGAAAAAATAATTTAAAAATAGTTGGAAGTGCAAGTCAGGCTTCTAGTCCTAATGAGGTGTTAAATCCCCAATTTATGTGTTGTGCAGTGCGCAGGCCTCACATATTATTGTTCCAGTGCTGCAGCGAATATTAACAAAATGGAGCAAGATCCAAAGCAAAGGGCTTTGGATACCTATATTATGTGGCATCTTCTCAAGTGTTATGAACCTAAACAATAATTCATGGATGCAGCCATTTATGTATATTTTATCATATCTCGTCCTATTCATTGTTGACAATAAAACCCTCTCTTTTAAAATCATTGGTTTTGTGTTCTTTTATGAGAAGTGCATTGTCTGACTGCATCATATCCTGCTTGAAGTTTGTTGGTAGTACTTTCCTAAATACATATTACAGAGTGTCGCTCTATTCAAGTTAAAAGTTGTAATGTCCTTGTTGTGACGGTGACGTCGGACGCCGGACAGGCTGGGGCATCAACTCTCGATGCTAATTGGCCATGATTCATGTCTGACTGAGCGTGAACTGATGATATAGGTACTACTCTGGGGTCCTTGGTGCAACAATAGAGTCTGGTTGCGAAATGGGGCCTGTTAGGGCATGAATTACAGTTTGTAAAATGTAGCCTGTGTGTGACAGTAGCCAGTGATATGAAAATTAACCATATTATGTCTGCAATATGGTTCATCTGAATCTATATTTTCTTAAACATAGATTAAACAGATGAACTTTATTGCAAAGAGTTAAGGCTTAGTCTCAGATTACTAAACATAGGCTTAGTCTAGTCAAATTAGCGCCATCTTAATTGGTCATGACTGTTCTGTTTCCCGTAATTGAAAATGGCATAAAATAGACAGTTTAAAATTATTTTGTATTCTTTTTCAATAATGGACGTAAGAAAGAGATCATAATTCATAATCATGGCGATCATGGCGAAGGCGATGATAGCTCAGTGGTAGTGACGTCGGATGCCGCGACGAAGGTCGTGGGTTCGAATCCTACAATGAGCTGAGCTTTCGTGAAGAAAAACATCGTGAGGAAACCGTAGCACGGTGGTAGTGTACAAGGTAGGTACCCGCCTGGCTGGCTACCACTCTCAAATTGAAAATCTTTGGCCATGCACCTACCGGTGTGTCCCAGCAATTGCACTTGAGAGCCAGTTGCCTTCGTGGTATTGTTACAGGTCGGCAACACATTGGCAATACCTCTGATATTGCAAATGGTTATAGGCGACGGTAACCAATACCATCAGGTGGACCGTCTGCCTGATTGTCAACCTTCTGACATTAAAAAAAAATCATCCGTCTGTCAACTAATAAACAAAAACGACAATTTTAAATATACTTTAATTTAAACATAGCCCTAGGAAGATGAAAGCGGTGAGAATAGTCGCGCTGTAAGTGAGCCCGTGGGAGGCGTTGCAGTCGTCTGCGAAGCACTGACAGACGGTCTCGAGGTGGTCCTCGTTGTCAGCTTTGTAACAGTCCCGGTTGTGGCGCACCCAGCCGCACCCGCGCGTCACACGGACCTCGGGCTCGTAACCTTTGTGGAGAACTGGAAATTTAAGGGTTGATGTCATTATTTCAGTTTACTCATACGCGAGATGTAGGGAATTTACCTACCATTAAGGCGTTGTTATACGAGAAATGATGATTCTAAAATGCGTTTAATAATAAATAATCCTACGAAAGTTTGTGAGTATGGATGTATGTTTGTTACTCTTTACGAAGATTCAGTAGTTTTTGAGTTTATTCATCACAAACATAAAAACAAAAATCTTTCCTATTTATAATTTTTACGTAGATGTAGACTGTCCCCCGCGGTTTCAAACGTGTTCCAGGGATCACATAAGAACCTTCAGGACGAGGAAACCGGAAACGGAAACCATGCTTGTTTATAACTACGATAATATTTGACCATTGACACTTACATTGATATTATAGCAAATCAATATTTTATCTCTGACCTTTAGTTATATCCTACTAACATTATAAATGCGAAAGTTTGTGAGTATGGATGTTTGTTTGTTACGCTTTCACGCAAAAACTACTGAACGGATTTGAATGAAATTTGGAACACAGATAGTTTATAACCTAGATTAACACATAGGATACTTTTTATCCCGGGAAAACATAAGATCCCTCGGAAACGCGGGTGTAACCGCGGGGCGGAATCTATTATATACAGTGCCGTAAATAGCCTTTTCTGCGCCCTATGCGAACTTCTATAACTGCTCCCTTGTTTTTTTTGGATATTAGGTATAGGTACCCTAGCTAGAGCGATGCTATGTATAGGCCTACTTTATTTCATTCAGGGTAATAGTTTGGAAGAAAAATATTTTTTTTAAAGAACTAGAACTTATTACAAGCGTTTTTAATGATACCGGCATGTAGGTACGTATGTGTTGAAATTGAGCACTAGGGGCGCAGCGGGAACTTATCAGTATACCGAAAAAAATATAGTCCTGCCTGGTCTGGCCATTCTTGCGCCCCCCAGAGCCTACGCCCTGTGCCTGGGCACCGGTGGCACACCCCTATTTACGGCACTGATTATATACATAAGTAGTAAGCTATACTTACTGGTCTGGACTATCTTCCTGCAGAAGAACTGATGGTCTCCAGTGGAGTATACTCCATGTCCACAGTTGATGGACGTCAGGAAATGGTCTAATGTCTCCTGGTCGTATTGCGTAGGTTCTATGCACATGGAGTTGTTCACGCTGTTGCATTCGTAGCAACGGATTGAGGAAGCTAGAATTAAAAGGACGTTTTCATGTACAGGAATGAATTAAGGGTTGGGCATAAGGGCTGAGTGAGTTTTTTGATTGCCACATGTAATATTATTTGATTGCAGTTTTATGAGTCCCTGACTGATATGTCAACGCACAGTCTAAACCGCTGGTTCTTTGAGAAGTGTAAGAAGTAAGTTTTTTTTTTAATCCACTTCTAAGGCATCCCTTAGAAGTGGATTCAAAAAAAGAGAAAATAATATTAAGGGGTTAAAATAGGTAACCGCGGATAAAAACGGTGGGGCATATACATAAACTCATTCAGCAAAATTGTATTCCTTTTACTTTCTCCGTAGTCGGTTAAAAAACTTAAGTGTAGTAGAAAACTAATCTATACTTATAATAAATCTGTAGAGAGGTCAATTCTGTACATGAAATATATTTTCAAAATAACTATCAGGGGGTGATCAGTGATCGATACTGATGCCAAAAATGCAATCAGTAAAATTTTTGTCTGTCTGTCTGTCTGTCTGTCTGTATGTTCCTTATAGAAACAAAAACTACTCGACGGATTTTAACGAAACTTGGTACAATTATTCTTCATACTCCTGGGCAGGTTATAGTATACTTTTCATCCCGCTACAATCAATAGGAGCAGAGTAGTGAAGGGAAATGTTGGGAAAACGGGAGAAGTTACTCCATTTTTTAAGCTTCCGTCGCGTGTGCAGCCTTAATGGTTAAAGTTACATAGAAATCATGTATGACGTAAATATTCTACATAAAATTGTCTAAAGAATATCCCGCAACAGCATATGTCTATCTTTTATGGTTGACTCACAATAACACGTGTAACTCCTGATAGCTTAGCAGTTCGGAGCATTCTGATTATATTTGTTTACTCTTACGTTTTTCACATGGTCAGTTATATGTCGCTCTTTCCCGGGTTAGCAGTTCTAGAAATCTTTATGTTCACGTGCCGTATTTTCATTCTATATGTGAAAGCCTCATGTGAAAGTGATCTAAACAATATTACCAATACATTAACATAATAACATACAAGGAGTTACACGCTGATGGTCTCGGGGCACAGCTATTAATAATAATATTCTGCAGTTCCTTATTGCGATATTTTTTAACAGTATTGTGGATTGACATATTATATTTCCCTACTAAAATACGAAAGTAAATCTGTCTGTCACATCAAAACCACCGAACCCTGAGGAAGGACATATGCTACTTTTTTACGAAAAACGACGAAAACGCGGACGAAGTCGCGGGCAAAAGCTAGTCGTTAATAAAGGAAAGAGGGATGTAACTTTCGATAAGAGATTATTATTAACTATACGAATAAAAGCCGATAATTTACTTACCATATTTAATACAAACTGAAAACAAACACACTATGAGAGAATATTTAATCATTATTCTAAATTAATTTTATGTCACAATTTTTATTTTCACAAAAATTCCGTATATTCGTTATAATTTAAAGCTCAACGAGTTATATCGGCGAGATATACAGACCGACTGTTTACAAAAGCTTTGTTATTATTGGCGTAATGCATTAGTCGGTGTCCCTATTCCATTCGATCACATACATATTAACGAATTCCTTCTGTCTGTACTTCTGTATTAAAAAATAAACCCTTCAAATATAGCAACAGATAAAAGAAAAAAAAAATTGTGTGAATAAAAACGTTAGGTACCTAGAAATTACTTATAATCTTGGCTATTAAAAGAATAATTATATGAAATAATGGTCAGTGAAAAAAAACCAAGTGGAAATATTTGGTATTAAAAATGGAAATAGATGGTCAAAATACAACGATTATGAGACAAAGAAAGAGATTATGTTGATTATATGAAGGTAAATATAACCACATTGTAATAAAACATATTGAAATTAACATTTTTTATTTATTGTAACACTTATTATTTGTCACTTAAAGTATCTGAGGTAATATTTGTACACATATCTAGATAAACAATGTTCAATGTGATAACTCTTGACCTGTTAACTAAAGTTTACAATATTATAGTCATTATTATGTGACATAAAACAATATTGATAATACGATAAGCAGGAACCATAATGCAGATAACGGAGACGGTAGTTCTTAAAATAATAGGAATACATGACGGATTATCACCGAACCCTCAATATGAGAGACATAAACATTAGAATCTTCAATATGCAGGATGATTTTGAAATGGTATTTTAGCCCGAATTCTACGGATAGTGTTCATCGTTATTAGTAATCCTACAAAATTTCAAGAGCCTGAGTAGTACTCATAGTATTACGAAGTTATGACAGTAATAAGTTCAGCGAAAATCTCTGGTAAAAGATTGCACTCAGAAACGGTGCGTCAAGATCAGTACTCGAGTAATCTAGAAGATACTCAGTTACACTTATATTGCAGCGTATTTTAACGTTAAACTAAATTATTTATATTTTTTTTAAATTCATATGGAAATATTTTAGTGTTGTTCTCCATTCAAAAATATATTTTTCACGTTCTGTTGGTATACATTATTGCCTTTACGGCTTATTATACCCTTTCAAAATCACCTAGTATAAATGCCATTTAGAGCCGAGCGTTTACATTAGCCCATAAAATCAGCCTTAATTCGGCCCTGTCTATTTTCACAACTGATATCTTTCTCTCCAACTTCGTAACATAAAGTACAAAGCTGTTATGGCAGTTAAAGCTGTAGTCCTGACGTTGTCAAGTGCAGCAGCAGCATTGCACATGTCTCCGAAGCATTGGCAGACAGTTTCGAGGTGGTCGCTGTTGTCGGCTTTGTAGCATTCGCGTTTGTGCTTCACCCATCCGCAACTTCTGATAATCCTCACTTCTGGAGTCTTCTCGTGGTGGAGAACTGGAACAAGTTAGCTATTTGAACAATCTTAAACTACAACACCTTATATCAAGGGTTCCCAAAGTGTGCGCCGTAGAAAGTAAAGATAGATTGATAGAGGGGCGGCGATCCTTTATCATTATCCGAAAAGTCTTTGTTGTTTTCTGAGGTTTTCATATTAAAAAAACTTAATTTCATATTGTAGATGTTTTAATTTTTGTTATGTGCTTTATGTCAATTATCGTCGTTGTCAGAAATAGAGAAACGTGAAAGTAGAAATGGAGCATACTACCACTACTACATGTATTATTTATGTAGGTGCCACTCGTTATCATCATGTCAGTCAAAAGAAGTCCACTGCTGGACAAAAGCCTCCCCCATGGATCTCCACGATGGCCGGTCTTTCGCTAGCTACCTGCATCCAGCGGTTTCCCGCGACCCTCACGAGATCGTCGGCCCACTAACTTTACTGAAAAAGCTAAATTAAAAATTCCTGACGGTTCTCCAGATATGAAGATTCTTAAAATCGCACAAAGGGTCCGTTTCCACAGGTGCGGTAATAAATTTAGAAAAATCCCTACGTGACAAAATCTATGTACCTAATAGTACCTACCTATATGCTAAAATTCACATGAATCGGTTCAACGCTCTACGACCTTAAGTATCGTTATCGTTTCGATGTCGCTTAAAAGCAACAGAATACTGAATCATTTAACACGCACTGATAACCACGAACGAGCTCGTCTGTCATTAAATCATTTGATCATTAAGTTTTGTAGGTACTTACTCTGCTATTCAAGCTGTAGGTACCTACATACGTACTCATTATTGTCCATACCAGTTAGTCATAGTTTTGAACCAGGTAGATGAACACACGACCTTGATCTCTCATTCCTCGTTCGCCTACAATGTTATAGATGAGATGACGAGAGGGATTTAGGCTGGGGGGCAGCAGGCCCAGCCTTGGCCCCCTCCCCTCTATTATTGCAGAGGAGAACTGAGTTATCCGGTCAAACTATAATAAGATGTGGCTGAAGTACATAAAGGCAAAGGCTTTCGAGTGCAGCTCACTTAACATCCAGTGGGTGCTTGGCGACACATTTTTAAGCCGTGCTCACTGAGGTATATTACTACGTATAGAGAAAACGCCACATATAACCGCTATGTTCCATTCAAGTGCAGCCGTCCGGCCGCACTTCACTTAGTTGCCAAACACGAAACGCGTAAGCGCTATTCATGAAAATCACGGCGCTTACGACTTTTTAAAAGTACTACTCAAATTTTTTCTAGCGCTACGTGTAAAAACCAGACGGTTAGACGACTAATTATTGTTTCAGCGCTGCAGCGAATATTAACAAAATGGAGCATGACCTTTGCTTAGGATAGCTTCTCTATACGTAGTAATATACCTCAGTGTGCAAAGCAGACTTATTTTCAATAGCCTGCAAATGAATCTTGAAGGTTCGGTGAGCGTGTCGGCAAAAGTAAAAGTAAAGGATCGATTATATTTTCCAACTAGTGACCCGCCCCGCTTCGCACGACTTTTCTCGGATTTTCTGTACTATAATATGCATGTATTGCACAATACACCCCAAGTGGAACGTCAGTGCAGACCTCATCGCGCCCATACAGAATAAGAATAAGAATGCACGTATAATACATATAAACCTTCCTCTTGAATCACTCTATCTATTAAAAAAAACGCATCAAAATCTGTTGCGTAGTTTTAAAGATCTAAGCATACATAGGGACAGACAGGAAGCGGCTTTGTTTTATACTATGTAGTGATAGTGATGTTAGTGATTGTAAACAGCTACTTACTGGTCTGCGTAATCTTCCTGCAGAAGAACTGCTTGTTCAATGCAGTAGGTAGAGCACTGCCGCACTCGACTACCGGTACGATCGCGTGCATGTGATTCAGGTGCATCTTAAGACACGCCGAGTTGTTCACGCTGTTGCAATCAAAACACTTTATTGCCGCACCTGGAATACCAACTGGTTGGTTAACCTGGGACATTCTTCACACACGGTTATCTGATCCCAAACTAAGCAGAGCTTGTACTATGGAAACCAGATAACTGATATACAACATATACTACTTTTTTTTGTAAATACATACTTATATAGATAATTACACCGTAATAAACAGACATGTTCATGCACACAAATGTTTGTCCTGGATGGGAACCCATGATCAGCGGCGTAAAACACCACCTGTTTTAACCAACTGCGCCATCTGGCTTGTCAATAGTAATGAGAGATCCAGAAGATAGTAGAAAGTAATTAAATATGAAATAATGACAAAAGTAAGATGTGTGTCTTACTTAATATATAATAAAAAATATGATTTGATAAAAAAGTGCATAAATTAAAATACTTGCATGTGTTTGAAAAGATTATTGGCAATAATATACTGAACAATATACTATTTGGTCCTTCAATTGCCATAGTGACTAGATATCGCCTGCATAAAATGATTAGCAATAATTCGTAGGTCGTTAACACTAACACATCAGGCGCTTCGTAAACTTTCTTTAAAATAATAAAAATATATTTACAAATTCAAATGCGTTCCAATTACAAGGCGTTCAAAATTATATTTTTTACGTTACAAAGATGTTCTACTCCAACTAAGATCAGTTACAGACTGTGTGTAAGTGAGACTAACAAGAGCTTATAACAGAACCACTTGTTAGGGAGTACAAAGGGTACAACCGGATTCGTTCGGATCTAATCCTCTAGAAAGGTATGTATAAGATTGATATAAAGGAAACATTAATAAAGATTCGCGTGCCCCGTCCAGAGACGAGATGTGTTAGGTAAATTCTTGAATTAACTTGAACTTAATTTTAGTTGGTATCGTATTGCTCGTCTCAGTTCCGCCTTCCAACGAGCACTAAATGCATCATTCCGTTCCAAACAGACATACTACCATATGATAAAAAAGTTATGAAAAGCCTAGACATTTAAAAAGTTGAATTTGTTTTAAAGAATAATAATGTAGTAATAATCTGTCGCCAGCATCTAAACACCATTATTACGTACGCTGTCCCCATGGGCGTACCGAGGGGGGGAGGGCAGGGGAGGGCAGCTGCCTCACCTGGAATTCTCATCCTACGGTATTTGTGGGATCTGGTATTTACCCCGCCCTAGGCCAAAAGCTGGGTATTTTCCCCCCCTTGGTCAAAAGCTGGGTACGCCGATGGATGCACTTGAATTTCCAACTGCTTTGCCAAGATGTAAATTAAGCAGCAGATAGCAGTCAAATCACCACGCACAGAATTTCAAATGTGCCTAACCCTACCTACCTACTTTATCTGGTAGGCACCTATAAGATTCGATGAGACAGCGACATAAAATAAAAAGTCAGTATAATGTTGAGAAGGAACACGATGTTTCCACCTCGGGTTGTCATGCCATGGCAAGTTAGTACGATGTCGGTACGACCTATTTAGATGCTTGATTTTCATAGATCACGCGATGATCGTGGATATTTGTGATAGTTTTTTTCTTCAGTCACGGAATGGGTATAAATCCTACTAATATCCTATATATTATTTATTCTTTGCTAATATTATAAATGCGAAAATTTGTGAGCATGGATAAATGTTACTCTTTCACGTAAAAACTACTGAACGGATTTGGATGAAACTTGGCACATAGATAGATCATACCCTGAAATAACAAATAGGCTACTTTTTATCCCGGGAAAACATGAGATACCTCGGGAACGCGGGTGATCGGTCGGATTTATTTTTTGTAGGTATGTTTCCTGATTACTCGAAAGTCGAAACCGATTTGGAAACATGAAATGGAACATGAATTACACTCTCGCTGACTTTCCAGTCAAATTAGAGTTCCAACCTAGTTATTTTATTATTTTTAGTGCCTTTGAAGGCGGTTCTATGTTTTGTTAAAAGTATTTGTCCTGTCATGTCTTTGAGGGATAGGTAGATATCTACGGAACTCCTATGTTCTACGCACATACAAACTTAGCCTTGGAAAGTTCTACCACAAGCTCGATTACCTACAAACTATAGTCGTGTACCGCTACTCAATTTTATGGGCCTGTATTTTTAGAATTTTATGATTTGCTACATCGGCGAGTTCATGCGAAATTCAGCGCGAACGTGCGTTGTAAATAAAATTGTGGCAAGACTCAGTTTGTAGGTACTATCGACATAGTTGAAGCATGATCACCTTAAGGGTGTATTTTGCGTGCAGTGACCAGCAGCAGCTACCTGTGTCTCACACAATATAACCAGACAATGCGCTTGTCATAAAATAGTAGATTGTCATTGTCAGTAAATAATCTAAACAAAAGATTTTACAAGAGATCGTTTTATTGTCAACTATGGACAGGGCAAACTATGATTACTGGCTGCAAGCGAAAAGGTCTCAAAACTGATCATGCTTCAACTTTGTTGATGGTACTTGTACTCCATTTTCTTTAATAGGTATTAATTTTCATAAATATTAGGTTTTTTATGATAGGTTTACTTTGTATATTAGGGTAGATTCCTGGCATATCAAATCAGCAACTTTTTAATAAATGTCAATACGATCGGTTACATGGAATATTGTATGAAATACTAAGCTATGACGTCATCGTTTCACAGCATCAAATGATATACTCTTAGTGTTTCTACTGGTAATTAAAAATCATAGAAAGCATTAAATGTACAACATATTTGATGTTTCCGCGTGTTTTCAGATGTTTTATGCATTGGTTAGTGTTTGGTCATTTATTTTTGACACTGTCATCTAGCCTTTTCTATAGGGTTACAGTACCATCTAAATGTTGAAAACGAAAGGTTAGTTTTTACATGGAATATTGATGTTACTTATAAGCTAGTATATTTATATTTCTATAACTACTAATTATATAAAAAGGAAAATATATTTGTAAGTTCCAAATTACAAACATATTTTCATCAAGAACTAAGTATTTTAGTTAGTGGATCAATTAAAAAAAAAAACACTTTATATCCCAACTAGGCATCTTCAAAATGAACCTAACTCTCTGAAATAAAAATAAACTTAAAAGATATATGTAAAACTAGCTGTTCCGCGCGGTTTCACTCGCGTTCCCGGGATAAAAAGCAGCCTACCTTCGGGAGTAATGTAGCTTACTATTAGTGAAAGAATTTTTCAAATCGGTTCAGTAGTTTCGGAGCCTATTCGATGCAAACAAACAAACAATCAAATCTTTCCTCTTTATAATATTAGTATAGATTAGTATAGAAGTATAGATAATAGCTCATCAAAATTGTCCATAGTACCTACCCATGATGCTAGCTGCAATAGTCAAGCTTAGCCTCTGAGCGAAAATGTCCCTGGCTTTCAAGTCCTCAGAGGCCAAGACCAAGCATTAGCCTATGTCTTCCACCAAGGTGATGACCAAGGTCCCATGGTTTCTACCGCAAGCGCCACAAATTCGTCATCGTCAAGTAGACGTGAGTATTTGCAGCGCTTGGGGGTCTGTGCATTATCCATATCTCAAATTGTTAATCTGTACAATCAAGTTCAGCAGCCGATTTAACAAAGGCAAAGGTGAAGAACCTCCCCAGACATCACTCAATCCAATCAGGGTCAATTTAAAGTGTACCCAGACAAGAGGATGCCTTCATTAGAGGCCAACAGCCTACGTGTAGCATTTTTTACCGACTTCAAAAAAGGAGGAGGTTCTCAATTCGTCTGTAAGTATTTTTTTTTGTATGTTTGTTACGCGATTACTCCGCCATAATGTGAACCGATTTTAAATTCTTTTTTTAATAATCTACTTTCATATCAACATCAAACCTTTTTAACCGACTGCGGCGAAGCAAAAAAAGGAGGGTTGTGTTTTTGACCTGTATGTATATGTATGTATGTCTGTCTTAATGTACCCTCGTAACTACTTAACGGCTAAACAGATTTTGATGATCCCGAGTGCACCCAAAGTTTTAATATATGTCTAGATTAGTTTCAGATTATTTACTTGTTTCTTGCTTTTCAGTGTATTTTAAATTAATTTTGAACTTTTGTTGTTCCGCAGTCGGGTTTTTTAGTTTTTTTTAATTACTTTTCTTACGCCTAGTTATTACGAAGTCCGAATCAAATATGTTCTCAGTGTCATACATTTTATCATTCATTTCATGGAATAACATAATAATATAGGCTACTTTTTACCCCGGGAAAAGATAAGATACAGTATGACACAACTTAGATGAAGCATCGGCAAATCGTATATCTACACTTCACTTCCGATTTACACAACTAATAAAAATCATTCATTATCGCCCCATTCAACGTTCAACAAGATCATTTTCGCCTAAAGTACTAATAAACATGGGTAATGTTGTAGGCGCACTCTTTTCGGAAATGATCGATTTTACGAACATACTGTACCTCAGGAACGCGGGTGAAACCGCGTGGCGGAAGTTAGTATGTAAGTATGAAGCTGCAAATGTCGCGAAATTGTAAGATAAATAAGAATTGTAAAACCAACTAAAAACAGGAACGAATCTATATTATTTATTCTATGAACTAATTAAATAACCTGTCGTTGATCGTCAGGTGATGATGGTCAGTACCGGCGCGGTAGGGCGATCGCCCAGGGCGCCAGATGTATAGGAGCGCCAGGCCCACCTTTATTTCCGGTCGCTCATGAGCGAGTCCTGCTATCTCGAGTCAAAATAAATAAATAAAATGGCTATAATGGCTTAAAATCCCTTTTGTTGGCGGGAGAAGGGGGGGGGTTATCACATCTCGCCCAGGGTGCTGGTAGAGCTAAAACCGGCGCTGATGATGGTCCAGATGTTAGTATGCCCTTTACAATAAATATCGAAAGAATAACTTCCATTTGACCCAATAACGTATATGTAATGTAATAGAGGAAGCGGTGCGGTGTGCGTGTGCGTGTACGACAATCCACGAGGGACCTGTCGGAAGTCGTGCGTTCTACCAATTGTCGCAGTGCACTGAGGTATTACTACGAATAGAGAAGCTATCCTAAGCAAAGGGCATACCACATTTTGTTAATATTCGCTGCAGCGCTGAAACAATAAATAATTGGTTGTCTACACGTAGCGCTAAAAGAGGAGGCTCTCTGCGTATGTCTCCGTCCCTTACTAAACTGGCGGTGACAAGCGAGTCAGGAGATACGTAATTTTGTTAAAAAATATGGTTTTATGTTATTTAAAAAGAAACTAAGCCTTTTTTTTAAAGTAAGAAAACTATTACCTTTCTAATGGATTTCTGTATATGTTAATATTTTTCAAGTTATTTGGATGGCCCAAATAAGAGAAGAATGTATTCTTAGTTATAAATAGGGGCATATTTAGGTTTTTTTTTCTGACGTTACTAATGAATAATCCCAATTTAAAAAAAAAAACTGTTCCCCGTAACATATTCTCTAGTTTAACATATATTTTTTCGAAATCTCTTGGAACAAAGAATACAGACAAAAACGCATTTTAGAATCATCATTTCACGTATAGCATCGCCTTAAGCAACTAAGTGAAGTGCGGCCGGATGGCTACACTTGAACGGAACATAGTGGTTATGTGTAGAGTCTTCTCTATACTTAGTATTATACCTCAGTGTAGTCGTGTCGGAGTCGTGTCGCGTCTGCAATCACTGGGGCAGAGGTGTATCATAATCAGCTGCATAGACGTACGACATCATGTTTTTTGGGTTCCGCACCCAAATGGTGCATACGGAATCCTATTCTAAGCCTCCGCAGTCCGTTGTCCGTACGTCTCTGTCAGCGGGATGTATCTCATGAACCGTATCACTGTTACCGCTTGTTAGGATTTGTAATGAGTTTTTATGCATATTTTTGCTTTTTGTCTTTGCTTTGTGGTTAAGTCATTGAAGTCAATGTAAAAGTCATTATTGTTTTTTTCTCACCGATCAATCTCCGTCGTTTATCCTCTGACACCCTGACATTGGCAGAATTGTGTAAAATAAACACATATGGGGCCATTTTGGAAAAGAAGTGAAGTGAAGAATATATTAAAGAAAATTCTGAAATAGAACAACTTTTATTGAGAATTCGACACCGCTATAACAACGAATAGGTAACTACCTAAAAACAAACGTGATTTTTTCGATGTTTTTTGCTCGACCTTAAGAGGAGGCACTCCGCGAATGATTCCGTCCCTTACAAAACTGACGGACAGGAGAGGCGCAATTTGAGTAAAAAAATAAAGTTTTATATTATTAAAAAAAATAAGGCCCAAATAAGAGGACGAATCATTCTTAGTTTTTAAAAGGGGAATATTAACGATTTTTTTCTGACCTTACTAAAGAAAAATTCAAATTAAAAAAAATCCTTGTCACATAATTCTCTAAGACACTGTTGACTTTTTTATCACATGGGTACTTCTGTCATTAGTGACTCATTATGTCAGTGTAATATCTCATTATAGATTCACCCGGTAGCTTAGACACCCAAGTGATTAATTAGCTAAAAGGTTATTTAGTAAAATAACACGGGAAATAGGGAATGTAATTAGAAAAGTGTTTGGGCAAGCCATTTAATTAGGCGTGTGGGCAGAAGCTTTTGTTTCTACCACGATGGTGACCTCGAGTTACCTTTGTGTACTTTAAAATGGCAAAGATTTTCTTATGACTTCTTTTTAGGGTTCCGTACCCAAAGAGGACCCTAATTACTAAGACTCCGCTGTCTATCTGTCTATCCGTCTGTATCTCATGAACCGTGATAGTTAGACAGTTGAAATTTTCACAGATGATGTATTTCTGTTGCCGTTATAGTAAAAAATAGGTACTAAAAATCAGAATAAAATAAATATTTAAGGGGGCTTCCATACAACAAACGTTTTTTTTTTGCTCGTTTTTATAGATAATGGTACGGAACCCTACGTGTGCGTGTCCGACTCGCACTTGGCCAGGTTTTTTTTTATTATATAGAAGACCTGTGTTTGACAATCATGTCAATGTTGATGTGGCTGAAGGCAGTAAGCACACAAAGCCTAAATGGGAATACCTCTCAAGTGCAGCTGTCGGGACACACCGGTAGGTGCTTGGCCTTGGCGATATTTTTTCCACTTATGGATGGTAGCCGACCAGGCCAGTACTACAAAGTACCCTTCCACCAGGCTATGGTTTCCTCACGATGTTTTCCTTCACCGAAAGTACAAGCTCATTGTATGATTCGAACTATTTCGAACCCATGACCTTCGCCTTGGCATTCGACGTCCCTACCATTGAGATATCATCGCCGATCGATGATTAAGGATAACCCTAAAGCATGCGCCAACAAAATTAAAAAAAAAAACAAACACATGTCAGTGTGTCGTGCGAGTGTACACAGGAAACAAATAAATGTCAATTGTGGCGGCGCGGGCGCAGCTCGTGAGGGCGGACGTCCAACAGCACCGGGCTTCTTGTCACATCACATGATACAGACTATAAATAGTATCAAACCCAAAACTCATTTATTCAGTTCAAGACCTGATAAGTCACTTATGAACGTCGAAAGTTACAATTGACTACCACTGGTTCCACTTCCAACCGACAAGAAACTTATAGGCTTCTTTCTTAAGTGGATCTTTCTTGTAAATAGACTTCATAAGTCAAATGTCACTTGGCCAGGGGGATGAAAATACAGAGAAAAGCTATTGCAACCATATATTCTATGTACCTAATGACTAATGAGCCACCTTATAGTACTTTAGTAGATAGGCTTTGTCAATCAGTCTGTTTTTATCATGAGACTGATCGACAGTCGACTGATGATAGCAGGTAATCTCCAGAGTTACTGGTCCGATTCTAAAAATTCTATCTCTAATAGAAAGCGCAACTATTATATTATCCCCAAGTGCAACATCTTGGCAATGCGAGTGAAACCGCGGAAGACAACTACTTACTGATAAATATCCTACTAATCCTACCATTAATGCAGTATAAAAAAAAAAAACAAAAGTATGGATGGATGTTTGTCTCTAAGTATGGATGATTGCTCTTTCACGCAAAAACTACTGAACGGATTTGGATGAAATTTGGAACATATCTGTGTTTATAAGCTAAATTAACATAGGAACAAATAGGATACTTTTTATCATACGATCCCTCGGGAACGCGAGTGAAACCGCGGGGTGGAAGCTAGTATTAAATAACCCTGAATCCAGATGAATCTCAAAGGAAAAATTAGCTGAAAAGTCGCCGACTGACCTCAAACTAGTATCACCTAGCACGCACGGCCATTTACCAGCGCCTACAAGCGCCTAACACGATTTATACATAGAATATAGGTAGGTAGGTACCAATTACATTTACCTATACGTACCCTGGTCAATTTATATCACTATCAAGTCAATTGAATAAGCGCTGTGGAACTTAGAACGTAGATATAATGCTATTACGTTACCATATCCATACAGCGGGATATAGTAACGTTGCAGTTGTGAGTCGGCCGCAAACGCGCGCGGTCTGTGGCGGCGAAAACCAGTGTTATCCGACTTATAGTTACCAAAATGGCTCTAATAGTAATTTGCTTTTTGGCGGTAATATGCAGTTTATTACATCAAGGTTTGTGGCTTTTTTTTGTATAATGGAGTTCTGTTGATGACACACATGGTTAGTTAGTCTTACGGGTTATTGTAGGTACTTAAATAATTTTGTTTATCAGATCCTTCATCTGGTCTATTTTAAACTATGTTCAAGATTAGGTATTCGTATAAAAATCAGTGATGTTACCCGGACTTACCCTATTCGATGAAAAATTAAAGATTTATTTTTTAAGTAGCGAGTAGCGACCCCAGCTTCGCAAGGGTGGACAAATCTTTGAATTTCTCTGATTATCTGTACTATAATATGCATGTATGATACATATAAACCTTCCTCTTGAATCACTCTATCTATTGCTGAAAACTACATTAAAATCCGTTAAGTAGTTTAAGCGAACAGACAGGGGAAGCGACTTCATTTTATACTATGTAATCTTTAGTCAACGCATCGCGGATTAGAAACTCGTCTTATAACTACAGTAGCTGTTCCCCGCGGTTTCACTCGCGTTCCCGGAATAAAAAGTAGCCTATAACCTACAGGGATAATGTAGCTTCCTATTAGTGAAATAATTTTTCTAATCCGACTGGTAGATCCGGAGATTAGCGCGTTCAAACAAACTCTACAGATTTATTATTAGTATATAAGTAGAATAACTATAAAATAGATTAATGACGGTTTTTGTTATTTACTTTTTATGTCAGAAGGTTGACAAGCAGGCAGACGATCCACCTGATGGTAAGTGGTTACCGTCCTATCGCCATTTGCAATATCAGAGGTATTGGCAATATTTTGTCGACCTGTTATTATGCCAAGAAGGCAACTGGCTCTCAAGTGCAATTGCCGGAACACACCTAGGTAGGTGTTATAATGAAGCTATCCTACTAATCTCCTACTAACGTTATAAATGCGAAAGTTTGTCAGTATGTATGGATGGATGTTTGTTTCTCTTTCACGCAAAAACTACAGAACGGATTTGGATGAAACTTGGCACATAGATTAACACATAGAAAACTTTTTATCCCGGGAAAACATAAGATACCTCGGGAACGCGGGCGAAACCGCGGGGCGGAAGCTAGTAATGATATAAAATTGTTCAATAACTACTTTATAATACAGTTGAAAGCACTAACAGGATCATTCAATTGACCGATCTGGGGCAGTAACGTGGACAATATGTCAACAGGTGGGTGGGGCAGCTTCATTCACTGACACCCGACAGAGGGCATGTCGGGCACATAATGTCACGTTACCGTTTATTCGCAAACTGAACTAATAGGACAATAGATCGGCTTCTGTAGTCATCAACAACTATGGCAAAAGGATCATTTTATGGAATAAAAAGCGTTCGCCCAATGTTGCAATGTATAATATATGTTTCTACCAAAGATGTTCTAAGCTGCGTTGAAAGCTATTACCTAGCCTCGCTCCGCATAGCTCTGGTAGATATGAGGCAGGTGCGGATCCAACCCTTAAAAAAAGTTGTGGTCACAGCCATCCGAAAATCGGTCAAGTGCGATTCGGAGTATGAATACTCTCATACTCTCTCTGGTGGATGCACAGCGTTAGGAGAGGATTTTCGAAAAATCATTTCTGTAATGAAAAGAGAGTCGGTTAGGTACCCTCTTTAAAAAAAATCATATCGGTTGTTCTAAAATTCCTAAATACCATTATTGGGAGACAATATAGAAAAATTTACAAAAAGTTTAGCTAAATATATTGTGTCATCAAATGAAAGGGCTCAGTGTGAGGTTCTCACATAATTAAGAAAGGTGTGAGAGAGCGTTGTTGGCAACAGGCAACGCGCGATTATTACCTTTAGTGTAGCAAGCATCAATTTGGGTAACTGCTTATCATCAAACCGTATGCTAGTTTGCTACTAAAAGGGTATCTATTATCTTATTATATTATTACTAGATTTCCCGAGGGATCTTATGTTTTCCCGGGATAAAAAGTATCCTATGTGTTAATCTAGGTTATTAACTATCTGTGTTCCAAATTTCATCCAAATCCGTTCAGTAGTTTTTGCGTGAAAGAGTAACAAACACCCATCCACCCATACATCCATACTCACAAACATTCGCATTTATAATATTAAGTATGGATTAGCTTATCTATGTCAGAAGGTTGACAAGCAGGCAGACGGTGTACCTGATGGTAAGTGGTTACCATTGCCTATCGCCATTTGCAATACCAGAAGTAATTATTGCCTGTTACAATGCATAGAAGGCAACTGGCTCTCAAGTGTTACTATTCTAAAATTAACTTACTATATCTTATTGTTTTTTAACATCCCCAGGTCTAGCAATAACCTGCTATCAATGCAACAGCCACAACGACTCCAGGTGCCTGCTGGACAAGCTACCTGACACGTTGCGCCTGGCTTGCGGGCCTAAGGACACGATGTGCAGGAAGATCTCTCAGGTCGTGGAGTTCGAGATGAACGGCATGCCCCCAGACAACAGGGTCATCAGGGGCTGCGGGTGGGACGAGAGCAATTACAAGGTACCTATTATTTTAAGGCAGGGCCAAAAAGATCGAGGAATAGGGAGAATAAAATATGAAAATACAGTAAAAAAGATGTCAAAAAGTGAAATTAAAATCGGCCAAAAAATACGGAAGATATAAGCATTATAAACTACTAATTAGACAGCGATTAGACAGAGAGATCGGACATAGTATGCTCTCAAGTGCAGGTTATCGGAACAGCTGTAGGTACTTGGCGACAGATTTTCAACCTGAGAGATCTCTATGATATTGTTTAAAATAATAGCTCGAAAATATATAAATCTCACACAAAATCGTTACATCAATCTTGAGAACAAATCGAAGGAAATTTTCCATGAACTAATGAAAAGAAACCGTATATAAATTGTGTATTCACTCTAGCTGGATGCTAGAATCTAGACTAGACAATTATTTACTTACAATTCAGGATTTCAATATTTTTTAACTGACTTCAAAAATAGCAGGAGGATCACAATTCGTCGGAATCTTTATTCTTTGAAGACGCCTGGACCGAATCGGAAAATTATTGTTTTGTTTGAAAGGTATACTTCACAGGTGGTTCCATCAGGTCAGGATTTGATGATGGGATCCTATAGCCACTTACAAAGCTTTTCATATACCTACCTACCTACTTTCTAAAGCTATACACAGATAAATTCCTGTCCGTGATTAAGGTCGTTAAATGGGGGGGGGGGGACGTCAGTAACGCGACCTTAAATGCTGTAATCGTCTATTCTATAGGCTACGGTTGTTTGATGTTTGCCGATTTTGTGGTAGAGAAATCTCAAAAGTTTTTTTTTACAGGGTCGCTGCTACCAACGCTCAGGATTTGGTGGAAGACAAGAAGTGTGCTCATGTTTAGAAGACGGCTGCAACTCAGCCAGCATTCCAGTTGGAGCCACTGCTCTTATGCTCATCACATTCGCACTGCTGAGGTTCTAAACTGAACCCTAACTCCACCTGATAAAGCTGATTTCATCGGCAGATACAAATTTAGAAATAACGATCCCAAAAAGTCCTACCACAGATAACGAAGACACTAAATCGCAATATAGTATTTTAAATGCATTTAAAGCCTAGATAGATAGGTGAACAGAAGAATTAGGTATACAGTATGATTTTGGTTGGGTATAAAAGGCTGAAGGGAAAAAAGTACCTATATCTTCATATACGTCATAAAAAATCTGGTGGAAAAAATACAACACAGAAATATCTATATGTATTTCAAGAAACTAAAATGTTTTGATTTGCATTAATATACGCTTCTTTTAAGGTCTAAATTAGTACCTGTTAAATTAATCGAGTACCAAAGGATTTTATGTTAAACTTCTAATTGTCATAAATTCGTAATTGTTATGTTCAGCCTCCTGAAATTTGGTAGAATTATTGAAAATAACGCGACGTCCACCACACGCAGCTGGTAATATACCCATCTGAAATCACTCTGTAATTTATACATACCTAAATGATCAAGTTCCTTATGTTAATGTGTTGCGTGAAAGATCGAATAGTCCCGTTAAATAGATTAGTATAGTTGTGTAAATAAGCCTAGTTACGATGACACTGTGAATCTCGTACAGTATTTAATAGTCACACGAATCTACCCACGTTACTATACGTTTATGTTTAGGAAGCCTTTATTGTTGTGTTTTGTTAATTTGCTGATGTATTTATTAAAAGTTTTTCATGATATTGTCTTTAATTAACCATCATAACCTTCAGATTTGATGTCACATATTCCAATGGACGATCACATGTAATAAAATCATGTAGACTCAATTGTCTATTTCCTGTAGCATTCAACTAGTGGCATCCTTTCAACATTTATTAGATGATACAATAGGAAGGCGAGTTCCACCCGTTTAGAGTGGTTGTATAATCTGAGACCTTGCTTTGTTACCGACCGAGTACCAAACGCGGTTACTCCCTGATTCTGGGACTATTTGCCTGTCCGCTCAGCTGGTGGTGACTACGAAATGAGGGATATTGTACTCGGATTTATTGTCCTCTGCGGACTCTTTAAATGTGGTAAGCAATTTAGTATTATTCAGTTAGGTTTATAAAATTATTATGAATACGATTTATCAATTGAATGATGGTACGCGACCTCAATTGTATGAAATATTATTGTCAATATGATTTCGTCTTCTAAATCATTCGTAATCACGGAAAGCAATGATTTTATTAATATGAATTTATTTGACCGCAATGAAATGGCCTTCTATAATTTTATCGATATTATTACGTTGCTGACAGATTGCTCTTACTTCTTCGTTATCCGGAACGAGTTTATTTTTAAGTTGGTTTGATTTACGTCGGGCTATGTTTGAAATATCTAGGGCATTCATTCAAAACTAAATCTGTTCCTGCTCCACAAACTTTACTGCACTACGCTTTCTTGAAATAATATTAGAAGCCTTGAGGTGTCATTGAAAAAAGTATTTAACGTAAATGCCAGATTGAATAAAACTAATAATATCTAGTCGATTATTTGCGTATTATTATTGCGGTTATTGCATAAAAAAAAATACATCATCATATTTTAGAATATCAATGAATATTTGGTTGGGCAAATACATTTGACTTTGAGAGAAAAGCACATACCTCGGTAAATGTAGGTGTAGGTGAGAAAATCTGTCGCCAAGCATCTTTCAGTGTGTTCCGTCAGCTGCCCTTGAGAGCCAGTTCCTTTCTAGGCTTTGTGTGCTTACCATCACTTAAACACGGTGAGATTGTGGTCAAACACAGGTCTATATATAGTATAAAATGTAATGTAAGCTTTATTTTGAATGTAATAATTTCTGGCTCTTCTCAACCGGTGTTAGTATCAGATTTTTTATAACCTTCTACAATACTTAGTGAATAAATAAGAGCGTTATCCAGTTACGCTTTTATTATTTTTAAATGTTATTTAAATTTCAACCTTGACAGGAAAATATAAGAATTATAATAATAACGTTTTTAAAGTCAATAAGGACAAGATTCGCCTGCAAAAGAGTTGCTTTTCACGACTTTCCTAGATTTTCATTTTCATTTTATTTGACAGCCACGCCAGACTGGCTAAGTATGTTTCAAAAAAGTCCGCTCAGCCGTTTGGAAATTATCACCAATTTACTAGTTAGTTTCGGATTCTTAAATTTTATTTATGAAAAAAGTATGTGCTGAGTTTCTTGCCGTTTCTTCTCAACAAATCCAATATTGCGATTGGAGTAGGATTCAATTGTTCATAAGTCACAAGGCCTATTTAAATATAACTAAAATTAAAAAATATCGGTCCATCCATTCAGGAGTTATGAGGCCACAGACAGACACACACACAGACAGACACGTCAAACTTATAACATCCCGTCGTTTTTGCTTCCGGGGTTAAAAATATTTTTGATCGATTGATTAAAAAATTAAGTGCAGCCATAAATTTCAGGGTCCTCTATAATGTGCTACGAATGCAACAGCGCGACCAACTCCCTTTGCGTGGCCCCGGTCCTCCCTGAGAGCCTCAAGAGGAACTGCTCCGACCACGACCGAGGAGTGACGCACACACTCTGCCGGAAAATAGTCCAGCACGTGGACTACGGCATCAATGGAAAACAGCCGGAGAGTAGGGTCATCAGGAGCTGTGGGTGGGACGAGACCAGATATAAGGTAGGAAGATCCGCTTCTGAACAGACGGAAGAAACAGTAGGAAACAAAAATATTTCGGATAAATATAAAACTAATCAAGATATAATATAATAATGATTTATTAATTAAAAGATATTATTTATTCTTTGATAAAATTAAAAGTCATTCAGTGGACATGAACCCTGAAGTTTTAGTTACATTGTTAGTTACTAGATGGCGTTGTCATTGATTGCTATCGAATTTAATAAATATGTTCTTTCTTGGATAAGTTTGAAATACTTTTACATTTACAAAATCTAATTAGTAAATACGAACATAAATCACAGATTGAACTCTGTTTTAAAAATAATATTACTTTGGAAAAAACAATACGTGATATTTTGTTTATCATTGATTATAGTATATTATATTCTCTGTGCCATTGATGATTTTATCTTTCACCAGGGTATGTGCTACCACCGCTCAGGATATGGTGGTCGTCAGGAGGTGTGCTCATGTCACAACGACTACTGCAACGGCGCCCAGAAGATTTCAGCTACAGCTGCACTTATTACTGTAGTCACCATGTTTTTACACAAAATTGTCTGCGAATAATTTGTCATTTTTTTGAGTAGCAAATATTTTTATGCGTCTTTGTGTAACGTGCGTAATATATGAAGAGAATTGAGAATGTATGTGATGCCATTTTCATTCGAATTGTCTGAAATTTGGTAACTAATTAGGAGTTAGGTATCCACTAAAATGTTAAAAAGTTCAAATTGATGTAGAGTAGGTGCCTAAAACTCACATAACGTAAACGTCTGCATTTATGTCTCTTTATATTTCTGATGATGATAAATTAATCTGTTGTATGTTTAGTATTATAACGAAATTAGAATATTCAGATACAGAAAGGTTATATTTTCTTTTATTATATTTTTTTTCTATTAGAAACTATTTGGAACAAAGCATTGAGTACGTGTTCCCGCTCGAGAAAAGCAAAAAAGGAAAACGTCAAAAAAACAAATGAAGAAAATCATATGATCTATTTCAATTATTTGGCAAGTCACACATCATAATCCAACTCACATCGGGGATAGTGAAAAATATAATGACAATAGATATTCTACCAAGAAAAAAATAGAAAATAAGCTAGATAGTGCCCCATTGAATCGTCCCAATCGTGTGAAATCTGAACTGATTAATACGTAAGAATAAAAAATTGATTTTTGTAAAAAAAAAGACATCTTAACTTTGACAATCAGAGCTAGGCAATATTTAATAAATATGATCTGATTTATTTGAAAAGCCTCCCTACAAGGATACTACACAATTTTCTACGGTAAGTGGAGCAAAAATTTGTTTTTTTTCTTTTACTATATTTATTCAGCAGAATTCCATTCATTTATAAGATTTACGCTAATCGCAAAGTAGATCGGGTATGAAATAGCGACGATAAAGGTCAAAATTTTAGCAAAATTTCTAATATTTCATCATTGACACGATCCAACCAACTAGATCTAGCCAAATTATTCTAGTTACGTAAATCGTTGGACAATCGAAAAAAATTTTTTTTCAACATCCAAAGCTAGGAGAATAACCAGGATTAAATCTATTGTAGAAAAACGCGTATATATGATGGTAGAAGTCTCTCTCATAAACATCTGCGTCATAGAGTTTGAAACGAACCACGGAATTGAAACCATCTAGAAGAACGGTCAGCCGTTCACTTGTTGCGGTTGAATTATGTTCGCGAGAGTTTCGGTCAGCGGTTATTATATACTAAGTTTAACGGCCAGGAGTCAAGCCCGTGGATGCAGCCACTTAGGATCTTTGACTGCAATATGTAGGAGATAATCATAATGATTTTGTAGACGCTTACGAGCCCAATGCAAGAGTATGGTGGCGGTGGGTCGAGTAAGGCGGGAGAGTACCGCGAAGGGTCCGAGAGGGAGAGGATGTCCCATCAGGTGGAAGGGTGCCAGGCTTCGCAGCACCAGTACGCCGTGATGCAGCAGAAGAGCTATGGTAGGTCATATACTGTATGAATAGTGTCATTGTAAGTAAGATCTTTAATTTTCATGCTGCTTCAAACAATAATTAAGTAAATTAACTCTCAAGTTGAAAATCTGTCGCCAAGCACCTACCAGTGTATTCCGGCAATTGCACTTGAGAGCCAGTTGCCTTATCCGCACTGTAACGGGTCGGCAACACATTGGCTATACCTCTGTTATTGCAAATGGCGATAGGCGACGGTAACCACTTACCATCAGGTGGACCGCCTGCCTGGTTGTCAACATTCTGACATAAAAGAGAAAAGAAAAAACAACTGGTAAAGTTCTCTGATAGTTTTTCAACTAAATAGTACACCTATATTTTATACCCAATAAAAGATAATTCTGATGAGTGATGTTTCATCCACGAATGCAGGGTGCTCCAGCAAAGATCTTCCTGACCAAAATATGGCAACGTATTGTCGTGTGGCGACTGGCATTTACGAAGCAACTGCTTCGAGCCAGCAATACCAAAATCCGAGGTATAAAATTCCAGTTTATTATAATTAATCAAACCAATTTAAACACAAAGTTATAACTATGATGATATTTCCAGATACAATAACACATCGGCTCCTACGTTCAGTTCACCACCGAATTCTCCACTTGTGGGATTGGTGTTTGATCCATCTTCACCTAACTATAGCGGTGCAGGCATGATAGGAGACCGTGGAAACAGCGGTGAAAGAAGATCTCAAAGCTCATGGTCCGTATCCAACCAAGAACCGATCGGTACAGGCGCTAAGAAAAAAATTGTCAAAAACCAAGATAAACGCAATGCTTTCAGTGCTGACCCTCGATATCACGAGAGATATAAAGATAGCAGCGTCGAAACTGACCGACAAAGGAAGCACGATAGAAACCTCACTTCTGAATCGACATCCAGTCTTGATTTTTTTGTCGAAGGAGAAAGAATGGTATCAGAGCTTTGCAACATTCCCGACTCGAGAGCCGACACGAACAATCATAAACAAATTTCAAAACAAAACAATCAAGACGATGACAAGAATAAGCACTCTATATCCTCAGACGCACTGCTTACAGCGTTAGATAAGATTATTATACATGATCAAATTCCAAACCAAATCGTCCAACTGGCAATAGAGGCTTGCACCGATGCAGAAAACATAGCTATTGCTCATCATAATAGACCTTGTTTCAAGAACATTCATTCGATTTGTGCCAAAACCAGATCTAATGTTCAGAAGCCAGACAGTGCAGTTGCCAATTTACATTCTCAGGGTATACCATGGGTTATAAAGAACTTTATTTTCTCTTTTGTAAGAATCTTAGATGGATGGAAAGGGGTCAAAGAGCTTCTTAGTGAGAAACATGATACGTTTTCTAGAATTGAGAACAAATATTATAGCCCAAATATAAGAGAATGCTTTGTTCAGTGGCAGGCTGTCACAAAAGAGATGCTAACGCATATTTATAAAACATTCAAGTGTCTCGATCATGGTTTTACTATGGAACAGAAGAGTTTTACTCATAATTACTACGCTACAAACTCTGCAGCGCCTAGGCACCAAAATCAGAATAAATTTCAGGGAGCTAAGCCACACGTGAGTACTCCGAGACCGATCAATGCTTCACCGCAGCCGTACAACGCTGTTCAACCACCATGGGTGCAAAGCCAAAGTCAAGCGGCGTCACAAAGCTACAACGACGGTCCATGGCCAGCGAGATCGGGAGTTCCATTCAAAAAATTCCCAGTGGTTCCTCCCTCTAATTCCCATAACTTTTACCCGCTGAACGATCAAGGCGAAATTGATAGTTACCAAAAAGCACAGTATAAATGTGACCCCTGTAGCGTCCGTGAAACAAAACCGAGGCAGTCGTGGACTATCACAAATGTTCCTGATTTTAGGGCCTTGGAAGGAATGTGCCATGCGGATCAAAGAGAATTGTATACTCAACTTAAACATAAAATGGATGCAGAACTTGGAAAAGCACCTGGCCAACCTTTATTAGGGAACATGCCTTGTGACTTATTGCAGCGGAGAGACATGGAATTGAAAGCTAAAATGATTCCTTTAAGTCATGTTGAAAAGTCATTGATACCGAGCATGGCTTCCCCTGCTGATATGCGGGGATGTTACGTCCAGAAAAACAACAGCTGCGGCGACACAAAGGAAGAGGCCGATTTTTTTGCGGCGTGGGGTCAGATGGTCCAAAAAGAACCTAGCGATTTTATAACTCATCACACTCATAATGTTCAAATCCCATCGAATGTTATGACGATTTCTAATAATATCTCTGGCCCCGTACAATTTATTGATCCTGAAAATGATGAGTTTCACGAAATGTCCAAAGTTTATATGAAACCTGGAAGCTACAAAGTGCCAATAAAGCCTGCTGACCCGGTAACCCCTTTCATACAAGGTGGTAGTCAAGACGTGGTCTATGAAAATTCTGTCACAGACGACATGGCTTCTATGAAAATTAAAGTACCTTTCCCATCTGTCACATTAGCACCACAACCGAAGTATAACCTCGAATCGTGGCCATGTTTAATGTCAAGACGTACAGATGATATGTTTGGCGACGATCAAAAAATGATGGCGCGCCACGGAATACCTTGTTTAGACTTAAGAACAGCTGATCCACTTGACATATTGAGTTCGATGACATCCGACCGTGCTTGGGAAGCTGCTAAACAGTCTGCCCCTAAACTCATGGATTTCATTCATGAAGGTTCCAAGTCTGATACGGCTCGATTGTACGATGCCCTAGGCTTAACGGCCAGCGATGAGTTTTGTGAAGACTTTAAACAAGGTAAGCTTACTATGGAACAATGTAACGCCTGGGTCGCTGGAATGTCATCAAACCATTTTATGACGAAAGATATAACAGGATTATGGTGTCAGCAAACTAAAAATGATTATTTACTGGCTAAGAATCAAGACCAATACGTTTTCATGGAGGACGCGACTAAGACTCTTGATTCCGAGATTAAATCGATTGATCCAGATGATGGAATTGAAATTCTTGAAAATAAACGTGAAAAAACTAAAGAAACTGTTCGTTGTCCTAGTTTTGATCAAACCGGTAACTATGTAAGAGATGAAAATCAAAAGAAATCTAGTGGAAAATCAAAAATAGCGGTATCAGGTATGTGGTATCATCCAAAAAAGAAAAAACCTTTGCCAGGCAATACTGTTAGAAAGTTTGAAAATGTTATAACTAATTTATCTCAAATAAATGAGGCAGCATTCATACAACATGACATGGATATAAAAGTGGTAAGAATTTGTACTTTTATTTGTCATGGTAAAAAGATTATTTGTCTTGACCGATCGCTTATAAATATAATAATTCATTTCAGGCGCCAAGATTTTATGAAGTGGTCAAATATCCGATGTGCATTCACGACATATCTACAAAGTTGAAGAATTCATCCTACAATGAATACGAGCAAGTGGTGCAAGATTTTAGACGCATTTTTAACAATGTTCGACTTTATTTAAAGGTGATTGACTAAATAAAAACATTCTGTAAAATATTGAGATTGAGGTGAATCGATTAGTGTTAATAAAGAACTTATTTTTTAGAGCTATCCTGATCCTATGATGAAAAAGAACGTGCACAAAATATCTACTGATTTCGAGAAGTTGTTGAATGAAGAGTTTCATAGTAAGTGGGATTCCAAACAGAAAAGTCACGATAACACCGATTCACAGGATACCAAAAAGAAAGACGAAAAATTTGTTGAGAACAACACTGGTGAAAGTAAACATGATGATATGAACAAGAAGATAGATTCCAAAAATAGTGGAGACGATAAGAAGTGAAGCGGGTTGTCAAGAGTTTGACTGTTTAGAGACCATTTCGTCATTTAAATTTTTCGAGTAGTATTTTTTTTTGTTTAATATTTTTATTTTATTATTTATTTGTTTTAACTGCAAATGAGATGTTTAGTAAAAATCTAACAATCATCCATTGCAATTTGCAAACTCTGGATCGCATACACTATAAATAGTTAAAATAAGCAACACAGTCTAGTCAGAAAATTATTTTTTAAACAAATGTCAGTGGTGTTATCAGAACTTATAATGCGTAAGATTTATTAATTTAATGTGTAAGAGCTTGCCTGTTTTTTAATAGACTTTATTAGCTGCCAAACAATGGGGCATAATTTAATTATTCACTATAATTTTCTTCTATGATTTGTCTTTTTCCTTCAACGATTAGCTTGTAATTTGCTTTGTATAATTTTCAATGTTCCTTCCATAACTTTCACGATGCAGAAAAACAAATTTATGTTTTGATGCTACGTTTAAAGGCGTTTCGTTTACTTTATCTCTTTATTCATCGACTGACAGATTTACAATAGATACACTACACTTGAATCACACTGCAGCCCGTGAATTAATGAGTTCACCAGTACTTTTTTATAATCTCTATCTGTGATCTATGTTTAGGTAAAAGTTGATAATATGAATCGTTTTTCACGCTTAATAACTAGTTGTACGGTTCTATCGAAGCATGTATGTAAATAGGAAGAGAGTGGATGTATAAAAATTCGATCTTAAAAGTTTAAGTTGCCTACGTCTGAAAACTCTGCAAGCCTATCGGCGTCTATTAGTGAATGTATGTTGAATTTTTCAACGAATACATGCAAAACTGTTTCAAACTATTGTTCGTTTCGTCTAGTATGAAGATGATCGTCTCGTAACGATCAACTTGCTTGTCACTTTGTGTTGCGTTCCGCTCATTATGATTTGCGTTTTGATTCCAATACTATTATAAATATTAATCTGAACGTGCAACATAATTTTTTTATTCCAATTTGTTCGTTTGGTAATCTCACATTGGTATTTAAATATTTTATCAAATAATTTTTGAGTCCATTTTACCTGCCATAGAAATAAGTGAATTGCTTACGACGTCAACTTTTGTTTTAGTTTCGGCGGCGTTTCCACTATTCAAGTTATGAACAAATTCAAAATTTCAAATTTGATAACTATGGCGTTCGAGTTAATTTTAAGTATTCATTAAGTTGTGATTTTATTATTTAACTTATTTATCTAAAATTATGGCAAGGAACTCCTATGATAATAAAAGAGTTGTTTTGTAACTGGTTTGTTTTATTAAGGGTATACCTTCGGTTGAAGCGCGACATTAAAATTTTATCAAGTTTTTTGCTAATTGCAGCTCGGTTATAGGTCGTAAGTTATCAACATGTTATTTGCGAGAAAAATGGTAGTATATTTACTGATTAATAACAAAAGAAATCATCAACATATTCCTCCAAGGTATATTACAGACATATACGACTATTTCATGAAAATGTTACTAATATACCTTGGAGGAATATGTTGTAATAATGGATACTTACCTATATAATACAAGTCTTGAATGCTTCCATCCTTCGTCAAGGTAAAAATATCACCGTGGTCAGTAATGACAGGTGATACAGCGGGCGAAGGTGGTAAGTACATAAAGCCCAGAAAGTTCCTAAGGTAGGTACACACGGTCACAGATCAAGCTACACACTGCGGCATAGGAGCTATTTTGCAACAAAAATGTGTAGCTTGTTCTGTGGCCGTGTGTACACAGACACACAAAAATCCAAATTCTCAAATATGGTTTTTTTATACATCTTTCCATAGAAAACACTTTGGTAGTCTTGCCAGGAAGTATCACATACAAAAGTAGGACTATGAATATGATTTCACCCGCGTTCAATCCAAGGGTTTTTTTGCGCGGAACTATAATTCTTTTTCAAAAGTAGCCAAAGTAGCCTTATAACATAAGCCGTCTGCGAGTGAAATTAATATCAAAATCGATCCAGCCGTTTCGGAGATCAGCCGGAACAAACAGATAGTCAGACAAAAAAAACTAAATTGTTTTTTGGTTTATGTACCGTGTATTAGGTAGGTAGTAGTTTCATATGCATTTAGTAAAAAGTAAAAATTTTGACATTACAAACAGACACTAATTTTATTTATTTGTATGTAAGTATGTTCTCAATGACTTTCGCTCTCGAAACGAAGTGCGAAACGCTGTGTTAAATCAGTATTAATGGATTCTATTCGCAAGACTGCTCTCTCCACAGTTTTGAAGATCTACTTCAAATCTGCGACACTTGCGAGTTTGTTTGTCTTAAATCAAGTGAATGCATATACATATACATATGCAAGACATACAGATACCTATTTATTCTTTGGAAAAATGATTGCAATACATATTTGACACGACCACGACCAGTGCCGGTTTTAGCTCTACCAGCACCCTGGGCGAGATGTGATAACCCCCCCCCCCTTCTCCCGCCAACAAAAGGGATTTTAAGCCATTATAGCCATTTTATCTTTAGACTTGAGAATTTATTTATTTATTTAGACTCGAGATAGCAGGACTCGCTCATGAGCGACCGGAAATAAAGGTGGGCCTGGCGCCCCTTTACATCTGGCGCCCTGGGCGATCGCCCTACCGCGCCCTACCCTAACGCCGGTACTGACCACGACTCATGTAACTGGAAAGCTAAAGAATTTGGATTTTGACCCCCTCATAACTCGACTGGATCCATCCTAGATTGATGATGACTAATGAAATGAGACACCAATGACTATAAAGAACTATTGTAATAAAAAACACATGACAAATTATGCGGCCGCTTATGCAGATAATTCAGTGTAAGTGTTTTCTACGATATCTGATCAGAATATAAAACAGATGATTAATATTAAAGTTCGCAACACAATGAGCAATACATATTTAATGCGCAAATACTTAAGGTGGATGGGCATTTTTTGCATTTTAATTTTATGTACCAGAAGGACGGCAAAGGAAAATGCGTGTTCGAACTTACGCGCGACTGAACTTCTTAAAGCTAGTTACATCTGTATAAGTATGTGTGCTTATATACATTATATGTGGTAGGTACTATAACCTATACGCCACAATATGCCTATTGGAAGGACTTTTGTAATTAGCGCACGATTTATGCCAATTGATGAAATTAATTAATGAATGTCTTTTTAAAAAAATTTTTTTTTTTTACATAAATCCATACATTGGTACTATATCAAATAAAGGACTTATACAGTTACACGGTTTGAATGTAAAATTAATAAATAGATATACTTCTCCATAGCCAGCCATAAAACTCATTCGTTAATCACAAAATTACGTCTCATATTATAATCACACACCGTCACTCACAAGCACAACAAATCACACACAAACCCCCATAACCCCTACACACACCTCACACACAAGTATTTTTAATTATTGTATAGTTAACATGTAAGCACCATAATAATCTATCCTCAGGACTAAATAAATTAAAAGGTGTAAGAAAATTAAATATTCGTTAAAAATTCAAACTTATTCACCTTAAATTAAAAGGAAAACCACAGATAAAAAAAACTTTCACTTAATTTATTGACTCATAATTTAGCGTATTGTCTAATGCTGTGACTAACAGAGCTGTAGTGGATCCAGGATTCTGGTTTGGCAGGGGCTTGACCCTGAGGGTAAAATTAAAGATTTGTCTTGGATTTGTCACGGGAGGCCTCAGATGCTTTTGGGTTGAACCCTTGAGTAGTATTCTCCTGGCTGGCTTCCACCCTCAATTTAACGCCTGTCGCCAAGCACTTATCGGTGCAGAGTTGTTCACTGAAAAAATGCTGAATATCTAATGAAACGTGACGTAAAATTCTAACGCTGAGAGGTCCAGAATCATGATGAATCTATGGTATCAGTTTTCGTCACGAGGTCATTACACCCGGTATACCTATATTACCTACTAGCTGTTCCCCTCACTCGTATTCCCGGTATAAAAAGCCGTCATTGTATACATTTCCTAGGAAATCCATACATTTCCTAAATATCTATCGGAGTATTACATTCGGGATATTTGTAAGGATAGCGGTATTTGGGGGGTTATAAGTGAAATTTATTTTTGTGCGAATAATAAAATTTATGCAAAATAAAAAAAATAACCCCAACCTATTTTTTTCAATAGAATTTATATAGGTATTTCCTAGTATCATTATTGAAATAAAATTTCCTACACAGGAATTGTGTACAATTCCTATGTTTCATACATTTCCGGTGACATATACATAGTTAGTATTATTAGTACGTTAATTTCTCAATTTAAAATATCTTTCGTACAAATGCATCCAATTACAAAGATGATAGCTCGATACTCAAATTGAACACTTCGAAGATGTTAGAAACGGCATATTATAATAGGAATAATTTAGGAGAAAGTACAAAGTAAATAATCTATTAGGTATACAGACACCGTTCAAAATTGTATTTTAGATCAGTTAACCGCGGTTAGTGTAACGGACGGACTGTCTCTTTTAAAAGTGATTTTTATTTTAGTATTATTTATTGCTATCAAAATTAAATAAAGAAAATGTGTGTTATTAAAGTGTATTGTGTTTTAAACCAATATACTTATATTTCTAATTAACGTGTTAAAAGTGAACGATTTGAATATACCTACTTAAATTATTTAATGATTTATTCAAAACATTAATACACTATGTTATAATAACTTAAAATTTAAACTAAAATAAACTAAACTATATACAATAAAACTAAAATTAAAAATAACTGATCAATTAAATTTTATAAACGAAATAATTAAAATTATTTTTGTGTAATGAGTGCGTGTTAGAAATGTCTTCCATGCATTTGTTATAGTGATAAAGTGAAATAATGGACAAATATTTTAATGTAAGTGTTCTTAATTTAAATATACAGGACAACAGATGGAAATAAAATTACAACAACAGAATGTTAATATATTTTTTCAGAATTCAGAGTTCGAACTCAA
Source organism: Tethea ocularis (assembly GCA_963555595.1). NCBI lineage: Eukaryota > Metazoa > Arthropoda > Insecta > Lepidoptera > Drepanidae > Tethea > Tethea ocularis. The sequence goes on from OY741970.1 coordinate 9,474,922, forward strand.
AACCAAACGTATCTTTTGATCCTCAGAAGGAATGGATCAATAAGCCAGATAAGCCTTTTTGACGGCGACAATGAATACCTATCCCATTATATCAATGCTTATCCCTTTATCTGGGCGCGTAAACACTATCCCTTTTTCAAAATTTTAAAAATGTATATACTCCATTTTCTAGGAAAGACAATGAATAGTCCATTTTCTAGGCAAAAATGAATAATCCATTTTCTAGGTGAGAAAATGAATAATCCATTTCCTGTCCGAGAAAATGAATACTCCATTTTCTAGGCGTGTAAACAATTACCCCTTTTTCTGGACCTACCTTACCTAAGTACAAGACTGGAGAGTATTTTTTCCACGACTAGAGGAGAGTTTGAGGAAACTTATAATCTAGGCGCAAACAAGATCGTTGCCGTTCAAGTTCAAAGCAAACAATCCGTCCACAACAGTCATATGATTTGATTTCTAAGAACCTTATCGTGTCGGCACTATTGATCCATTGAATCAATATATTTTTATAACTATTATAATATGATACAGTTATTGCGTATAAACAGCTACAATATAATGTTATTGTTCTGTCAGTACACTAGGAAGTTACAGAGTGTTTGATACAAGATAAAGCTTACATCATATAGGTAGTGTTTTATTTTATGCAACGAAGTATAAAGCCTGGTGTAGTAAGCGGTGACCGTAGGCTTATACCTAGATACTTGCAACGCTCCGGGTACCCCTTACATCCAAATCTGTTCAGGCATTTTAAAGTTATGGTGGTATTTGAGTATAGTTAGGTTAGGCTATACGACCGTCGAGCGGAGGCACGGCACCCTCACCTTCCGGATGACGCAGATCCTCTCGGGACACGGTTGTTTCGGGAGGTATCTGTGTCGGATCGCCGGGAGGGAGCCGACCGCCGAATGCCACCACTGTGACGGGTGCTTCGAGGAGGAGGCCCAGCACACGTTGGAGGTGTGCCCAGCCTGGGCAAGCGAGCGCAGCGAGCTCTGCGCCCAAGTGGGGACTGACCTCTCGCTGCCGAACGTTGTTCGCGCGGCAGTCGACAGCGAGAGGTCGTGGGACGCACTCCACTCCTTCTGCGAGCACGTTATGCTCGCGAAAGAGGCGGCGGAACGTGACAGGGAGACATTTACCACCCTGGCTATCCGCCGCAGGAGAACTGGGCGTCGGAGGGCGGCCTTTATGAGCCACCTTCCCCCCCACATGAGCCCAAGGGTGGCGGACTCGGGGGAGTCTGCTGCCCGCCATGGGGCTCGGGTAGACGTGCGCGTGTTCCCGCACGCTATCCAAGACGAGACGGTGAGGACAAGAGCTCCGGTCCCCACCGTCGACGACGATGACGTCGTCGAAGAGGAGGCCTAGCACCAGGCCGTCGCTGCTGGGTACGCGGACGAATGCTTCGGCGCCCCCGTATACCCAGCCGGCAGCGACATGTAGGAACACTGTGGGGTTTTAGTCAGTAGGAGTCTGACAATATAACCCTGCCGCTCCCCCTGGGGCCGCAGGGTATCCTATGAGGATTTCCCCACATAAAAAAAAAAAAGGCTATACGACCAAGGCGATCGGTCATCGTCAAAGTGACTCTACGGTCAAAGCATGATAATAGCATAGCATAGAATAGTAATAGTTAAGTTAACTTTGACTATAACTTTAACTAAAATGTACGAGCAACCGGCCCTAAGAGTTGATCATCTGATACTGTGAAACTATAAATAAATAAATAGGTATCCTGGGACATTGTTCACACACGGTTATCTGATCCCAAACTAAGCAGAGCTTGTACTATGGAAACCAGATAACTGATATACTACATATACGTCATAGTTTTAATTTTATTTTTAAAATATGTCACCTTTATATTATAAGAAAATAAATTGACGTAGAAGTTAATGTTTATAGGCTATAAAATAAAATGATAAAGTATATATCTCATAAACTTAGTCACAATCAATGATTTTCGATGGATACTTACAAAATAGGAAATACCTACCTGTGATAGCACAACCATTCATAATTTTCTAGCAACTACTTAATAGATTGAAATCTGAATAGAATTTGACGGGACTTCCTATTGGTTGATAGAGGAGTTTTAAGAGAATATAGATTACTCTTTGTAGATTGAGTTACTTTTTATCTTCAAGCTTTTTCGTATACCTACGTAAAATAATATAAGACCTGTAGAAATTAAGGGCAAACTGGCAGATCCTGGAATAGGATGTCCCGGGAATGCGGGACAAACCGCGGGTGGAAGCTTAGATCTTTATGCCTGGCTTCCTTATTCGAAAAAAGGCGAGTGAAACCGTCATACGCACTACATAATATGTTGTTTATGGTATACAGACTATAAATAGCACCACAGCTAGGTATTGATAATAAAAAAGTTAACTTCGTTAAAATTTAAAGCGTTACATTTCGGAAGATTTAACGCAAATTAACATTAATCGTTAATCGTGATTTAAATTGCATTTTTTTATATCGTCGCGTTAGTGATTTACTTATAAAGAAGTATAAATTGAAGTTAATATGTTGAAGTTGTGAAAGCAAGGCTGGTTTTTTTTTTGTAAACAATAATTATATAGATAAATATACCCAGACTCAGACACACAAATGTATGTCCTGGAGGGGAATCAAACCCACTACCTGCCAACTGGCTTGTTGCATATAGTTGGATGCTTATGTGCACAAGTAGTGTAGTAGCTACCTACAACCTACTATAAATTAGTGATGTGCCGAGTCGGCTATTTTTGGTATTCGTTAAAAAAGAATTTGAGTCTGAAGACTCGGACAGGTATTCGAGTACTGGCACGAGTATTCGAATACTTCAGTGGACTCGAGTACTTTTTGAATCGAACTTTGTAGTTTGCTTTTGACGACAAATTCTAATATTTCATCACAAATCGTGTATGAACGCTTGTACAATGTAAATAATCACAGCAGATTATTGTATAATCAGTAATTAAATCATAATATAATCATCCTTTGGTAATTATGTATGGCATGGCATATTAAAGCTAACAACTATAACAATTATCAATTGAAATTTTTAACTTTATAATTATGTATATTGTGGATCCGAATACAGTATTTTATATACTCGAGTACGTGAGTACCTGCTAGGTATTCGAGTCAGTACTCGAGTCAGTCTGACTCGGCACATCTTTACTATAAATAGCACATAATATAGCGTACACACAATCACCTCATGTGTTCTCTATGTATTGCTTATCGTTTCTTATCGCTCTACAGCCCCCCCCTGGATAACATGTGTGTCACTCAACTAGTTTTACTTAATAGCCTATAAAAGTAGGTACTATTTCTTATTCTGTGGTAGACGAGTCATTGTACTCAACCTGAAGACGTTTAAAACACTCACATGATGGCGTCATGAAAATACAGACATTCAAAAACATAAGTACCTTATGGACGTCGAGAGCTACATTTACCACCAGTTAATTTATTGTGGCCCCAAATAAAAACGACAGTATACCTGGAGGTTAAAAAGTACGAAAAGCTGTGTGAGACCAAAAATGCATTTATCTCAGCATACCTACTATGCTGTAATGTAAAAGCACTACAGCATAGTATGCTGAGCAATGTGGAAGCTGCAGCACTGGTTTTCAGATACGCTAGCTTTTTGAATTGTTGATATGTACGTTTTGTATGTAGAGTCCTTTGGGAAAGTTTTTTTAGGTAAAGTTTTGCTTAGCAATACTTTCAGGAGCAGGCACATCATTGCAACCAACTTTTACAACGTGACTAACTCTAATGAACTCCAAACATGCGAAAAAACAACAGCTACCTAGTCATTGGTAGTCGATTCTATTGATTACAAACTAAACTAATATTAGTCACGTCATCTCTCTTTCTTACAAACATTATTGAAAAACGATAGGACATATTTCAAGCTGTCAAATTAATCTGCCGGGGAAATGGGAGCAATGGTTTCGATTCTGTTGTTTACGAACTAAATAAATTTAATCTCACTGTGGGGTTCCCAGCTCGTGAGCTTCGACTGTTCCTTTGCAGTGTCGATAACCCAACTACCCAGGTACTTTTCCCCTCAATAAAAACACTTTGTTTAAATGGACTGTATACTATATTTGCATATAACTTTGTATCATAATCACTTATTTATTACACACGTGATCACTGGCCGACTTGATACAATTTCCTGTTTTTATGCGTGAATTCTACTCAACTGAATATTCGAATTAAATACTAAAGACACTGATGTCCGTTCAAGACTTCGGTCTTACCGTATCGAGAGCCATGCATTATAATAATAATTTTGTTCTCTAACATTGTTCAAATGTCTTATAGATTTTCATTATTTACATAATTTACTTGTGATCTAGTATCGCTACAAAAGTGATTTTATCCTTAAACATTGCCTGCAATAAGGTCTTTCCAATGAATTCACGTTGTCGATACCAGCTTAATCTATCTTAAAGTTATTACACAGTTTATACATAAATTCTCAAAAAAGATATACATTTCTAATTAATAAGCTTAATTTCTCCCAAATCCCTGTTCTATCGGGTTAGATGGTTATACACATATACAATACAAACAATTAGCTTACACAAAAACATAATCTTACTTACTATAAACTGCGGGAAATAACCCAAAAACACATAAAAGAAACATATTGATAAACCAAATTAAAACAATATTTCTATTTATACATTTTACCTAAATTGACGTCATTGTCCGCCACACTCACTATATCTCTTTCTAATAGTAAATATAAGAAAGGGATGCAAGATATTTTAGTCCTGTCAGTTTAATCCGATCACATATTTCAACGTGAATTTAAGCCCGATCTTTATTGGTCACGACTATTTACCCGTACATTACGACGGCATGAATTAAACTGACAGAATTAAAAAAATCTGTCTTTTTTCAATAAGGTTAACTTGAAAGAGAGGTGACTTGTCTAATATTAGTTAAGTTCGTAAACAACAGAATCGACACCAATGTCCGATTTTATAATTTAATTTGACAGCACTGAAATTAATTTTATCCTTTTCTTATGTTTTTTGTTAGAAAGAGATATAGTGAGATTATATCAATTTGTATACTTTCGGAAAATCTGATTTGAAATACCCCACCCCTAGACCAACAGCTGGGTATTTCATTGTTTGTATAGTTTGTCAATAACAAAATTGGGGTCTACTTTTTTGAGACTGGGGGCTTTGAGAATTCGTCAGAAAAAGTTATTTGATACATTAAATCCTGAAAGTTTTCCCAGTGAACTAAAAATAATACTGTATTTTCAAAAAAACTTTGCTATATGAATGACCAGCTGATTAGATAACTATTTAAAACAACATAAACATTTCCATGTTGACAATTAATTCAGGGAAAAAACTGAGAATCTTAGAACTGCGTGATTCGCAGCCCATGAATTGTATCGCCAAGATCAAACACTTGAAATTTAACAACGTTTTATTGTCATTGCCTAATGATTGCCTATTCCGATATCTGATAACCATGATGACTATAACTACATATAGTATATAAATATTGGTGTACGGCTGGGTGGCAGTATATTCAGTACTTTGTTTCAAGTGCCTGACAACTTAATAGGAAATTATAACAATTATTATTAGAAGGTAATTTTATCGCTTTTATTTTTTTAAATACGCGACCGTGGTCTTTACATTACAATAATTCGTCAAGTTACGGTTTAATATGATGAAAACTTTGTTTATAATACCCAGAATACTGGATAATATGTTACTTTCGGGTATATATATACCTACATATTTTCTCTCAATTTGATTTGTTTTTATTAGTAAAGGGTAGTATTTCTTTCATTATTGCGATTATAAACGGTTGACTGAAAATATCTATGCAAATGAATAAAATTGTTGTGTCTGTTTGTAATATCAAAATAAAAGCTTTTTACTAAACGGATAAAAGTATAAATACGGTAGGTACAAAAAATACATTTAAAATCCAAAACAGTTGGACTGGTTTTAACGGGTCTTTCACTGGTAGACAGCTGAAATTATAACGTGTAACATAAGCAACTTTTGCGCGAAAAAAAACCGAGAACGTGCAGGCGAAACCGTGCTCCTCCAGCTTTTGGAGTTCATCTTCTATTCTTTGCAAACAACAAGCAACACATGCAGAGCCCTTTATTAACTTTAATACTCTATAATAATTTGATGAAAATGATAATAACTTTTGTACCTACAAGTACCTAGTAGCTACATAATCTATGGAATAATAATCATTCACAAAAAAATCTTATCAGTCAAATAAAAATGATTCTATAAATAGTTTATTTTTACTTTATCAAGTTCTTTGTCAATGGCAGGCAGGATAGCACCTTTCATATTTTATTAATATACCCTATTGATTATATTCGATAGCAATTGAGTTGCCAATCGATTCTGTAGTAACAATTAAACAAATAACATAATAACACTGAAAATGTAGTATTTCTAAACTATGAATTTATATAGATAAACTAAATGAAGTGAAGATTTGCCGAAATAATACGTGTCGAATTACAGGGGGCGCCGGATTAGACAGAGCCCGGGAAGATCTACCTGTATTTAAACCTTATTTTATCTTCCAGATGTGTCTCCGCATCTTCCTCTTCTTATCGGCAGTGCTGGCATGTGTGAACGCACACGGGCGCGTGCTGGATCCTCCATCGAGAGCATCTGCCTGGCGGTCAGGGTTCGGTACCCGGGCCAACTATGACGACGATGGTCTCAACTGCGGGGGATTCTATCATCAACATAGTGTTAATGGTGGAAAGTAAGTGATCTCTTTCTCCTGATAAAGATTTGAAAGATATGGAAGTTAGATCTTCCTCGGTCTTGGAAGATACGAGAAGATTACGGCGTGGAATTGCTGCAGTTCTTGCTGCATTGAACTGCATTTCTTTGCGAATGTTAATTAATGGTATTATTCATTTATCAAATTGATATAGCCGGGCACCGTTAATTAACGAATGTTAACGGACTGGTTAATTTCCGTTAAATTCGTACTATTTACCAAAATTAAGGATACCGCACGCATCGCGACACAAAATGCCAGATGACTAAATTACACACTCCAATTATACAAGTCTTTTTTATTCCTATCCTTCTAACTTCCAGAATCCAAAGCAACAGTTTTTATAAGTGATCACTTACGCAGCGATATAAAAACTACAAATATATATTTTTATTTTATTAACGATTAACGGTGCCCAGCTATACAATTTGAATTGGCAATAGATAACACATTTTAATAGAGGCAGTAAGTATAGCGTAGGTATTATAGCGTAGGTATTTACTCTGGAAGAAAAGCTCGACTGGGGAAGTACAGCTTACCTCTTACCTTATAGAAAACAGCAAAAATATTGCCCCACTGAACCTTTTAGACAAGAACTACAATGTCAAAGTCAAAGCCATTTATTCAATTCAGGCCCAAGGGTTGCTAAAAAGGCCGCTCGAGCAATATTGCTAATGCAATTCATCTCTGGCATTTACAGCAAATTATGGTGTAATTTGTCTAAATTGGAAAATAATTGACTAAAATGATTTACATTTTCGCGAAAAAATATTTAAAAAACATTTTGTTCTGCTGTAAATTCGATACATGAATTGCATTGCATAGCAATATTGCTCGTGCGGTATTTTTACGGCCGCAGGTACGGGCACTTATGAAGGTCAAATTAATCATTCAGATGCGGCATTTGCGGTGACCCATACGACGCAGCAACTCCTAGAGCTCACGAACTCGGCGGCACCTACGGCGATGGCGTCATTGTCGCCAGCTACCAGCCCGGCGAGCTCATCACCGTCACCGTAGAAATATCAGCCTACCACCGCGGCTACTGGGAGTTCAAGGTCTGCCCCGACCAAAACAACAACGAGCAGGAATGCTTCGACCAGTACCCCCTTGAACTTGAAGAAGGAGGTACTCAGTACTACCCCACGCAGAGCGCTAAATACAATGTCAACTATCGCCTCCCAGCTGGACTAACTTGCGAGCACTGCGTGTTGCAGTGGAGGTATATTGCGGGGAATAACTGGGGAGACTGCCGGAATGGTACCCAGGGGCTAGGCTGCGGTGACCAGGAGACGTTTGGCGCGTGTTCAGACATTTCTATTCAAGGAGCTCAGGTTTTCGGCGCGTTTGTGGACACCGCAAGCCAAGATGTGCCTTCACCTCTATTCTATTACCTAACTCATGGTATCTTTGATGAGCAGCAAGGTAAGGAGTAGACTTGGACTAACACTGACTTCAGCTAGATTTCTGGTGGTTTTTATTAACCTTTCTGCTTTCGAACACATTTTTGTTACTAATTATTTAACGTTTTACCAAAGATTATGTATTTTCGGTAGAAATTGGTGCAGCGCCTCTCGCGGTATACTCCATGAACTAATTTTCTCTCAAACAAAATTATCGTTTACTGAAGTCAAATGCGACTTTTACTTACTCTCAGATGCCATGTATATAATCAAAGATTATATTAAAATATTATTTGGAAGTTAACAAAATGTTATATCGCATTTATTTGCAAGAACCAAGAACATTTAAATTTAGTTCCACGAAAATTCCGCTGGAGGCGCCAGTCTCAATTAACCCAGTCTTAAAAATAAAATGTAGATATATTACTTATAATGTGCTATTAACAATAACTGTGTCATTGTGATAATAAAGAATATAATTTATTATTTTTTTAATTGGCTCTATTTTTATTAATCTTCACGGTGTTTGGATGTAAAGTTCGTTCACGTAAAAAGAACGCTGGCAGTAGGCTGCGCATTTGGCGATTTATCGGTCTATTTGATGGTGTGAGGTCCGGTATACCTACCAATAATTAATATACGAAACCCAAAGAGCCAAAGGCTTGTTCTAAAATAAAATAATAGGCCTAGATCGTTCGTGCACGAGTGTAGACAAGCGCAAACACACCTCTTCCACTTTCTTCCAGCGTTCTTTTTACATGACGCCACCTATAACACACTACTGTTGTAAATACCTCTTCCACAATCCTATCCAACTAATGATATACCTAATCCTACTAATATGTATTATTGAATCTATTATAACTATACTATATAACTATTTATGTACAAAAAATAATTCTAGGCTAGAATGAAGGCTAGAACACATGAGTGTGACATGAGGCTATCGAAGTTTTAACACTTTTAACTTATCATCGGCAAATCTCCAACTCCACTCCATTAAATTAATTAGTTTGATTAGTAGGATTTTACTTTAGTAAGTCTTTATGTATTACTATACATAAATTGACTTTCAAAAAATATATAGGATTCGAACCCACGACCTAAGTCGAAGGTGGTAAGCAAAATAAAATGTTACCACACCGAAAGGGATTATTCTCTGAGAACGTAACCATAGCTCGTTTATTTTCCGAACAACGCCATCTATTGGTATTTGACGTAAATTAGTTATTTGCCCTGTAGTTTCACCAGTCAGATTTGGATCATACATAACATAATGCATGTTATTATCATCATATCAAAAACGTCCACTGTTGGACAAAGGCCTCCCCCAAGGATCTCACGCTGCGTCTTCCGGTTCGTGGTCGCCACTCGAGAACCTTTCTCCCCCAACCCAACGGGCGTTGGTTCTACGAGCGGTGTGCCCCGCCTACTGCCATTTCAGTTTGGCAATTCTTCGTGCTGTCGGTCACTTTAGTTCTCCGCTAGGAGTAAAAATTTTCCGTGCTTTAGTTCAAACGCGAATCTCATCATGCAAGCATGTTATTATAATTTTATTATAACAATAAACATTTCATTACAATCGGTTGAGCGTCATGAGAAAACAAACTCACTTTCACAGGTTTCACATGTATACCTAGCTTTCACCCGCGGTTTCATTCTCGTAGTCAGTATAAAAAGTTTGTGGTCAAAATAAACCATCCAAAGTAAAAGAAGTACCATGTAAAAAAAAATATATTCTACAGGACTCCTACATCTTCTGTGGAAGGGGATGATGCGGCCCAATCAATTGATTCGTAAGCCAGCGCGGTACAAGGACCAAATGAAGAAGAAAAGGAAGAATAACAAGAAAAAAACCAAACCTCACAGATGGAAAAAGGTAAGGCTGTGTGAAAAATCTATTATACAAATCAAAAACAAAAACTCATTTATTCAGTTTAGGCCATGGTAAGGCAATTATGAACGTCGATAGTTACAATCATTACAATAGACTCTACCACTATACCCTATAGAAAACCCTGTTCGAGTCTGAGATGGCCAGCAACCAGGTCAACCAGGTGGAATGCATACTCCCCGTAGTTAGATTTGGGCAACCGACAAGCTTTGAGGAAAACCTTACAAATATTTATTTTACAGATGCCACAGTTCAGATAACATGGACCAAAGACAGTGGATCAAGGAATCTTAGCCTTACTATCAGTGTGAAGAAAATGTGAATATATAGGTGAAAACGAATGCTTGGGTAGTTATAAAAAAATAAAGCTTGCTAGAAACTATAGATCATAACGAATTGACTTTTAATAAGGAAATATGTATAATAAAATAAGCTTTAAATAAAGTAAATAAATCAGGTATACTTTTTATGTTTTATATTTAGGGTTATAGAACAGTGAATAAAACAATTAATTTAATTAATTTATAGCTTTTATTTACATAGTGACATGCGTACATCTAACTAAAGCTTCTATTGAGAAAATAAGAAGCGCTTTAACACAAAAAAAGAAGTATAAAAACAAGTCCCCTTTACGAAAATATAAGACACAGTACATAGCTTAAGCAGTAACACAGCTTATATTGTATAAGTTACTGTAGATAAAATGCTTACAAGACCATACTAAAAAATAGCTAGTTTGTCTCGGGAAGTGAATAATCTTGTCATTGATTTTAAGAGAAAATAAAATAATATACATAACTTTCTACTACTTCTAAAGTTAACGACAAAACATCGGTATCATGCTGTAATACTGCCTCAGCTTTTATATGAACTGTGTCAAATGCTTATTTTAAGCACTAATTAATAATAGCACGACACGTAGACGTGTCGGTTTGGTGGTGAAATGATATAATAAAACAATGAAATTTCATTTACAAAAAAAAAAAACAGAAAAATATCAATATTTTATACACAATCACAGTATACAAGTAATTGAAATAACTCAAAACCTCAGACACCGCAACTTATTTTTATTGCAATAAGTTGATATTACAAGTTGCTTATTTTCATAAACTATTGTAAAATATATTTGCATTTTTTGGTTTTAGACTTATTCTGAACAATTCATAGCACTACACTCACACACATACACTATCGTCGACGAGCGTACGTGTGTGTGTACTATTCGCTAATAGGTGTAACATTAATATAGGTGCCGATTCTGTTGTTTACGAACTTAACTAATATTAGACAAGTCACCTCTCTTTCATTTTAACCTTATTGAAAAAAGACAGAACATTTTTAATGCTGTCAGTTTAATCCATACCGTCGTAATGTACGGGTAAATAGTCGTGACCAATAAAGATCGCGCTTAAATTCACGTTGAAATGTGTGATCGGATTAAACTGACAGGACTAAAATATCTTGCATCCCTTTCTTATATTTACTATTAGAAAGAGATATAGTGAGATTAAATTTATTTTAGTTCGTAAACAACAGAATCGACACCAATGACGTGACGTGGCCGGTACCGGTGTCCTTATGTATCGCGTAGGTACATACATAAAGCTTGCACGCGCGCACAGAGCGTCGAATCTTTGAGACTCGGCATGATAAAATAGTATTTCTTGAAAAAAAAATTACCAATATTTAAAAGTACTATCACTACATAGTATAAAACAAAGTCGCTTCTCGTCTGTCTGTCCCTATGTATGCATAGATCTTTAAAACTACGCAACGGATTTTCATGCGGTTTTTTTAAATAGTTAGTGATTCAAGAGGAAGGTTTATATGTATAATACATGTATATTATAGTACAGAAAAGCTGAGAAAAGCCGGGCGAAGCCGGGGCGGGCTTAGTATAAAGTAGAATTCCAGTTAATTCAATTACACGTTGTATAAAACTAAGAATTTACGATAAACATTTTGATGTTAGTTTGATGGTAAAAATTAGGGTTATAACGAAAAATTTTGTGCAAAAATATCTTACAAATATATACAATGTAACGATATATTATTAATTAACAAAGTTATTGCAAAAAACTCACATAACGACATCACATGACTGACTTGGCAATCTTTTATTTATAACTAAGCACCTATTCAACTAAATTCAAAAACACTCTCGCATTAACTAAACTACCTATACTCCATTTTAATTAGATAAAACGTAAACAAAGAAGCTGTGATCATCAAACTTTTTCTTCAATTAAAAAAAAATATAAAAAAACTAGTGACAATTATTTCGGATATAACATAAATATATTTAGTATTCCATATGAAATCTAGATTTTTTTATTGAGAATCAGAATAATTTCATTACAATAATTTACATATTTTCTATTTCATTCATATCTGATTTAGCTTAAAAGTATATAGATTTTAAGAAAACTGTTTACGATAACAGCTCCATTGTCTACATTTTGATAAATATAAAAGAAATGGAGTATAGTACATAGAGATAAATTACGGTAACACGACGCGCCCCTCCAAATTACTGTTTCAATGTATGTAGTCACATGCTTACGAAAGAGTTTGTATGTAGTTGTAAGTATTCATCCAGTAGCAGGCCGTCTTCAGTATCTCACTTATTACCAGATTTGTTGGGCAACTAATCATAACTAGCCGACCGCGCAACACAACGCACGTGACATTGTCATAGAGTACTTCAGTGCAGCGCCATACTAATATCAAAGACTAATATTAATGACGCCGCTAGTCGACCAACAAATCCTTGCATTTGTTTTTGTTTGACGGCCGTATCAGTACGCACACATGCGTTGTGAGTCTGTAAATACTTTCACAAATACATTTCAAATGTTGTGAGCTTTGGCAGTGCCGGTTTTAGCTCTACCAGCACCCTGGGCGAGATGTGATAACCCCCCCCCACCCCCCTTCTCCCGCCAACAAAAGGGATTTTAAGCCATTTTATCTTTAGACTTGAGAATTTATTTATTTAGACTCGAGATAGCAGGACTGGCTCATGAGCGACCGGAAATAAAGGTGGGCCTGGCGCCCCTTTACATCTGGCGCCCTGGGCGATCGCCCTACCCTAACGCCGGTACTGAGCTTTAGAGGGGCGCGCCATGTTATCGTAGTTGATCTCTACACGTCGATCGATAGCTACTGACTTAACAATTTACCGACACGGTCCACCAAACCAATCGTACATCGAAAAAAACAAACTATACAATACGAATCAAATGCACGCATTATACTAGCCGTTCACTTCAAGTTGGCAGTTACCTCGCTTCGTGCTTCCCCACACCGCGTCTCAAGCCACACCTATGACGTCATTCGACGACGGCCAATCGAAAGTAAACGGGTAGTACTAATTTAATTTCATATTTTATAAATATTGCTCATAAATAAGGTGGGGTAAGACATGATATGGGATATATTATAGATAAATCTTTTAAAAATTCCTAAAAAATAAATATAAAACCTTTTCTTTGGTATGGTTTATAGCGAGTTTAGTAAAACGCAAGTTTTAAATTTAAACATAGCTGTCTCATCTTACGTCATATAACAGAAAGAGCGGGAGCTATGTAAAGACTTGTTTTAACCCATATCACATAATAAGGACAGGTTATGGTGATATTATTTCATACAAGTAATTTTGTTTAAAATTTACCCCCTATGTGGTCTTACCCTACCATTCTGTCTATGCCGTTGTAATTAATTAAATAAACATAAGGACAATTTTTAATACCAAAAAATATGTCAAAAATACTATGAGCATATCATTTAAATTCTTTTCAAAATGAAATAAATACATTATGCCATGGGATTGCTTATCATTAGGAGTTAGCTTTTTCTTAAATTAATTCAAATATCAAATTAGCGGAATTCCCTTCGGCCTGTTTGTATTTACAATAAATTATAGCAATATTTATAAAATAAAAATCAATAACCATTAACTAAAAATTATGATAAAATTTATATCACAACTAGGTATTTTGTTTTAATCAACGTTTAATAAATAATTCTCTCAGATATACACAAACTTTTCTTTCAAACCGATCCTGTCGATTTTTTAGTCATTTATATAATTTTAAACGTCAAACTGATTAAGAGACGATATTTATATATGCACAATCTTAAATAGCCAAAGTGGCCTGAAAATAAGTAGATTATTATTATTTAGTTTCTCTTTATCTCCAAAAACGATAGATTTTTTTTAATATTTTAAATTAGTTCGAATATTCTACTGGGAGTAAGTTAAATCGTTACGAAAACTGAAACCATGTCAAACCATTCTGTGCATTATGTCGTGGCCAGATCTTAGAATTGACTCACTCGTGAAGTGGTTGAATGAAATGGTTGTATTTCATAATATGGCCTGCTAAAACTGACCATATCGTTCTTTAATGATAGTATATCAAAACACGTTTGGCTATATCATTAATGTAGTGATTACATGGTTTTTTGAGTGATTTTCGGGGTTCTACCGCGTATGAAAATCATCCATTGAGGGCTATTTCTCTTACTTCACTTTTATCTTCAATTGGAGAATCATTAGTTATTTTTTTATCAAAATAATTGTTTTGGACACACCATTTTGGAACCTTCAGCGTAAAACATTACTACGCGACATTTTAACACTAACGTGCAAAAGGACGTACAGAATCCATGGTTTCATGTAACGATGTCACTTAAACCCAAAATTCTAAGTGCAGTATTCCTAGAAATATTGTATGACAAGTTTTAATAAATATATCCTTCCAAACACTCATATCTTTTAAGACAATTCAAAATATTAATATCAATCAATAATTATTTTTATTTCTCTTCAATATTATAAATGCTAAATTCATCTTTGTCTACAATAAAGGGAATTCTATTGTTTTAATAATTTTAAGCACGTCGCATCTCAAAAACATGGATTGAAAACATATAACCCGGGCAGTCTTTACCCGGGGGTTGAAGGGGTGTGTCCTAGGGGCGCAAACAGACCGCTATAAATTTCTCGATAGGTACTACTACACCGAGACAACGCGAGTGGAGCTGTGCTCGCAGCTAGATCTTCATTGCCACAATGTGTGGAGGTCGAATAGCATGTCAGCCACGTCACGAATTTCGCTATGTGGTCTTTCTATGATTGCCACAACGCATCGTGAGAGTTTTCATTAGAGCCATAACACGAATTTCGCCATGAAGATGTTTTACCATGACCACAACGCGTTGTGAACTACTTTTTCGCTAAATGAGCGTTTTCGGTATTTGAGCGTAACATGTAAACGAAAATAAATGAATGAAACATATAAATCGTTCTTTTGCTGGCTGACTTTCACACCCTTGCGCTGAATATGCTTAAGACGGTCCTGCATTTAGCCCATATTTACTGAGAAAGAGTCAAGACCGATAAAGATTTTTTTTTCAGTCTAGCAAATGTCGATTTTTTAGGACGGCTGCGGAATTAGTCCTAGCGTGAAAGAAATCATCAATATTATCTAATATTACTTTGGAACCATCTTTGAAATTATAACATTCTAAATACTAAAAATAATTAAAAAAGCACTGGTAAATTTTTAAGATGTTTTTTCGACGTAAATATATTTCATTGTTTTCGAAAACGCTCTATCACTATTTGACAACCATATTCGCCTGCAAATAAGGTTCTGATTCTACTGTCGTATATTGGTAACTGATGTAATGTCGTTTAAGGAGCTATATAGTTAGGTACCGGGTGATTTTGAAAGGGTATAGCAGGCCGAAAGGGCTTTTTTGATGTACATATATGTTATCGTATGATTGTAAACACTGTTCGTTTATAATCTATCTCGCGATAAACAGTCGATACGTTGTGAACTGTATCATACTGCTTACAAAATATTATTGCGTATTAATTTACGATAGTTCATAATTTAGCCATGTCAAACCGTTATATTATGAATTGGCTGTGCTGATTGGTCGAACGTCACGTCGATTTTTTTTCCAAAATCTGTAAATGCCGATAGCAATAACTCAAAAAATAAGGGATGGTCTCCCTGGTCTGGAGACAATATTCGCGTGGCTTCAACCCTTAAGGTTGCTGCCCTTACTAACCCGTCTCAAATTTCCATTCTGTATACCATAAACAGATCATGAAAAAAATATTTTAGAGTGGAAACCAACACTAAAATATTTGGCACCCCTTGTGTACGGAACTCTAAAAAGATTTGCAATCTAACTAATTCTGTTCAAAATTTCATCTAACAATATAAAAAAAGAAATAAAATAGATAACATGAAACTATACATAATAGCTCGACTAAGCTTTTTACGTTTGAAGTTCGAGTGGTATATACAACATTGCACTTTTATACAATAGAAATAAAGATGTTTTCACCTTCCATAATTTCATTATGTTCGGATTTAAATGCAATTAAAATAAACTACATTTTAATTTTCATTGCGACTCTATTCTTTTCTTCTATAGTTAGGCCAGTTTCATAGACAAAAATATATAGCTATACGCCTCGTTTGCAAGTTTAAAACTGACGTAGGTAATTTTAAACGCATACGACCCATCGACTTTGAAGTAGTATTTTTGGAAAAAACAGGTAATCTACAAGCGAATTCACTGTAAGTACTTTAAAATATCCAAAGGCATCCAATAAGGAATATGCATTTTTTATTGCTATAAGAAAAGCTCATACTTATAAGAAACAGTAAAAAAAACTATTTTTTTTTTTTTATACTACTAAGGTAGCAAGCAAGCATACGGCCCACCTGATGGTAAGTGGTTACCGTCGCCTATTGCCATTTGCAATACCAGAGATATTGCCAATGTGATGCTGACCTGTTACAATACCGAGAAGGCAAACTGGCTCTCAAGTGCAATTGCCGGAACATAACCAAGATAAGCCATCAAAGATTTATATCTATCTCTGTCTAGCAAAACAGAATTTAGCATGGAGTTTCTATGAACGTATGACGTCACATGGCTTGTCAGATCTGTCTAATTAATAGTTTATAATGCTTATATTTCTTGGCCGATATTGTTAAGAAATGAAATAAAAAAACATGCATATTCCCTTTTAATAGTCTACCTACAACCTTGTTAACATTTAGGTACTACACTAATAGTATAAGGAGGTAAAGTTTGTTTGAACGTAGTAGATTATCTTAGTATCCGATTCTGAAAATCGTTTAACTAATAGCTACGCTATTCCCGAGTGCTATAGACTACTTGTCTGAAACGGCTAGTGCTTATACAACGTTTAATTGAAATAACTCAAAACCTCAGACAACGTAACTTATTTTATTAGAATAAGTTGATATTACAAGTAATAGAGATGATGATTGGATAAAAAATAATTAATTCTGTTTAGTCCGTCAGTTAGGTTATCAAAAAATATTTTTTATTTTATCAAATCAATAAAATATTACCAAGATAAGTCGCATCAAAGTTCAGAAATGGGGCTTGTGACGTCATATGTCTGTAAAAAGTGTACTAGGACGTGACGTCACGCAAAATTTTAATTTCGTTATTTTTTGTTCCAATATTTTTTGGTAATTTAACCGACGGAGTAATTAGATTTTTAAGTCATCATCCCTATTGTTTATTTTTATAAACTATTGTCAAATATATTTGCGATCTTTGGCTTTAGACTTATTCTGAACAATTGATAGCACTACACTCACACACATACACTATAGCAGACGTACGTGTGTACTAATAGGTATATATTTGTGTGTTTTAATTTGTAGCCAAGTTTTTGGTAAGTCGTCGATTAGGTGCACTTAGACTTTGCTTAGCACACACTCGGAGATATTCGAACAATGCATTTTAAATACCGACTTTGTACGGTAAAGTCTGAGCAAAGTCTAAGTACGCTCTATAGATCTCAGCCTTAGATTCGGCACGACACAATAGTATTTCTTGAAAAAAAAAAACACCTATATTAAAAAGTAGTGCAATCATTTCTGAATAAAGTATTTTCAGGTTTAAAGTTACTTCAATTACACCTTGTATAATGTAGCTTTATGTATTTAGTCTAGTTCTATCCGCATATTAGGGGGTAGAGAGCCACACTGTATCTTGGAGTCCCTGAGCTTGGCCAGCGACATGCGGAGGTCCTCCATGGTGATGGGTCGCACAGCATCCAAGAACTCCTCGTCGGAGTCTGAACCAGACGATTTTTTTGTTTCCGACTGGAATACAAAGTATTTCACATGAAATAAAATAATAAATATCCTGGGACATCGTTCATACACGGTTATCTGATCCCAAACGAAGCAAAGCTTTTGCTATGGAAACCTGATACCTGATATACATGTACTACTTTTTTTGTATTACATACATATAATTACACCCAGTCTCAGGACAAACAGACATGCATACAAATGTTTGTCCTGGATGGGAATCGAACCCACGACCTGCAGCGCGATAGGTGTGTAGTGTAGTTTAGTTGTTTGTAGTGAGTTTAGTTGTTTGTAGTGTAGTGTAGTTGTTTGTAGTGAGTTTAGTTGTGTGTAGTGTAGTTGTGTATAGTATAGTTGTGTATTGTTTAGTCGTGTATAGTGCAGTTTAGTTGTGTGTCGTGTAGTTTAGTGGAGTATAGTGTAGTATTGTTTGTGTGGAGTGTAGGTTGTGTGGAGTGTAGTTTAGTTGTGTGTAGTGTAGTTTAGTGGAGTATAGTGTAGTATTGTTTGTGTGTAGTGTAGGTTGTGTGGAGTGTAGTTTAGTATAGCGAAGGGTATGTACCTGTAGTTGATCCCTGGCGAGTTCATCCCTGGCGAGGTCCCGGACGCGGTACACGGCGGCCTGGCGGCATAGCTCGTGCAGGTCCGACCCTGAGAACCCCTCCGTCGCGCTCGCCAGACGCGCGTAGTCGATCTGACAACATAGCACAAGATAAGTTATGGTCGCAAGGTGAATAAATGAGAAATCATGTGTTACTAAGCGTCATTCAGTGAGGAATATGTTTACGTATATTTATTTTTTACATTAGAAAGTAGAATCTATAAAACGAGTAATGCTTGCCAATAAACTGTAAAGCAGTTTATTCGTCCGCTGCGTGTGTGTGATCATCACTTCTCGACTTCGGTAGTATGAAGTGAAGGAGTTTGTATAGTGATGTTCTCACATCAGTCCCAAATTAGTCGTAACTCGTACTAAGTCCTCCCCCTCCCCGGTAACGCCCTGAGCCGAGGTTCGTACCCCATTCGAGGGTGCCCTCAGGCGTGGTTACCTAAATGTTACCCGGCTACCAACTTTAGTCCTAAAAAAAAGAGAAAAAAACTGACGTCGGTGGCGACAGGCTCTGGCGTGAGGATGAGCTGCAGGATGCGCTGGCGCTGCGCGTCGGAGGGCATGGGCACGTGGAAGGTGGCCGGCATGCGGCGCTGGATCGCCTTGTCCAGGTCTTGCGGACGATTCGTTGCACCTGCACGGAAAATTATCATTATTTCCATTCTGGACACTGCCATTTTCATGTCACTCTACTGCATTGGTTCTTAACCGGTGGATCGCGGACCACTGGTGGTCCCTAGAAGAAACCGAAGTGATCCGCGAAGCCACCATAAATACATGTATATTAAACAAGGCTTTGACCATTTGTCCGGTAAGGTTGATGAAGCCACCAGACGCTACCAACTTTTGTCCTTTCACAAAAAAAAATGTTTATATTTACTGTAATACTGATGATGACTGGGTAAAAAATAATTTATTCTGTTTAGTCCGTCAGTTACATAATCAAAAAATATTGGATACGTATTGTTTATTTTATCGAATCAATCAAATCAAATCAAAATCTCATTTATTCAGTTTAGGCCCTAATAAGGCACTTATGAATGTCAACAGTTACAATTTTTAGACTCTACTACCGGTTCGGAATACACTTGAACTGAGAAGACTCCGGCAAGAAACTCAGCAAGGCTTCTTTTTTTGTGGATCTTTTTTTTTTTGTATTTATGTAATTACAGTTGTTGTTTTAAATATACATAAACTTCATACAATTATCACTTGGCCAGGGGGCTGCAAGTGCAGAGGGAAGCTACTACAACCATATATTCTTGTCTTCTATGTAATGAGCCACCTTATAGTAGGCCTTGGGCTCTAAAAAGGAAGCACTTGTTGAATCATAATGAGATCCTATTATGAATTGAATTCAAAATCGTAAAATGGCCGCTTTTTATGCAATTCAGAATATGATCCTAATACGATTCTGTATCTGCAATTCATTTCTTTGACAGTTTTCTATAGAGTTTCGTAAAATGGTTCACTAAATCCGAATTGCTTTTACGTCAAATAGTAGAATCATAAGAAGATACTGAGAACTATCTTTTTACAATTCAACTTAGAGATTTTGTTAAAAATCAATGAATATTTAGGAATTAAATATGTATTTTTAACGTCTATAACCCATTTTATGGACAGTTTAAAGGTTTTGGCTTACAAATAAGTTCATTACCACCAGTTTTGTGAACCTCATTCTTACCATCGTAATTTTTACAAGTTGTCTTAATATTATAATGAGCTATAGGTAACCTTCCCATATGGTGTTTTAGGGTTCAATAGCAATAGGGTGATTTATTATAGCCTGAGCCTATAGGTAACCCTCTTCAATAAACAGTATATCTAAGGCAATAATAGATTTTTAAATCAGACTGAGAGTGTGTTCTAACATATCAACGCCTTACTTATAACATTAGTAGGTAGGTACCTATAAATACATTGGATGCATATCTTTTCAGTATAAACTAATTATTGCCAAGGGGAACAGACTACCTACAGCATAAATAGGATGGTCTGAGCAATAATTCCTACTACCTGTCCCGCAGTTTCACTTGCTTTCCTAGGATAAAAAGTAGCCTATATGTCATCTATCTTTATTCTAAGTTTTAATCTAAATTATAGTACCTTCATAATATTAAAACCATACCCAGGTTGATAGTTTGTGCAAAAAAATACATTATTATGAGCATATCTGTGATGTCTTTGATTAAATTAGCGGAACTGCATGATGTTATGATAGTCTAAAGGTATCCATATGTGAGAGTCAAGGATAGATGAGACCAGAGAGACATCCTCATGATATAAGAATTATCATTGGTCACTTATTTAGTTAGGATAAATAAAAGAATGTAAATAAACAGCATAAACATTTATTACAGTATCATTGTTTCATCTTTCTGTAGTTTAGTGTAATTATTAATACTAAGGCAAGAATCAGTCAGTATGCGAATACAGATCCCAGAAACTGCATATAATAATGATATGTATATTAAACTGTGACACTAATTACAGCATGACTGCATCAATATGTAACTGTCATGTTAATCATAACATTTTACTTTCTTGATAATTCTATGGACCATTAATCATCTTCTTCGGCTAACCTGAAAGTTAGTAAAATTATAGTTAGTTAAATTAATTGATGGAATATGCACATTATC
The DNA here is from genome assembly GCA_963555595.1 of Tethea ocularis. Taxonomy (NCBI): domain Eukaryota; kingdom Metazoa; phylum Arthropoda; class Insecta; order Lepidoptera; family Drepanidae; genus Tethea; species Tethea ocularis. The sequence continues at coordinate 9,496,449 of OY741970.1, forward strand.
AGTAATATCATCTTTAACATAATAACAAGAGGAAGTTTATAAAAAGGTCTTTGCTTTGTGCAATAATAGTATAATATTAATGGAATTATTATATAAATGTTTAACAAATAAAATGTTTCTATTCTAATGGGGGTATTGAGATCATAATATCGAATTACTAATGGTAAAACCATTTTTGAATAACTGGTAAGTACCTACCTAGTATCAAGCTTGACTGACGATTTAAGAAATAATAACTTGAATATTTTTTGGAATATCCTCGTAACGACTTATCAAAAGTATGAAATACTATAGGAGATAAACTTACTTTAGGTTAGGTTTGCGAGATTCCTCGCCTTTTCATTTAAAAAATCTTGACTTTCTAAAAGATTCTTCCGTGTTATTCGTCCAATACTGATATTGTCTTCCTTTTACATTTTTACGTAAATAATTACAGTACTATAGGTATAATAATTTCCATATTTTCCTTAAATTATTGAAAGACTATTATTTTAATGTTAAACTATAATTTTAAATATTTATTTTGTACTCTATCAAAACATCCAATATAAACTTTGACCGACCGACCACAGACAAGATAAAATATATTGTCATTGATTGATACCAGTCGAAGAAGAAAATATTTTTATAATCAATTAAAATGTCAGTTTTGGGTACCCAAATCCAATCAAATAAATGCTATGAAGCAACAGTTCGATCGGTTTTTAATTATAATACAAAAAAACATAGTTATTCAGTCTTAATTTAACAAAAAGTAAATAGAAACAATAACCGGTAAAGTTACGGTTTTAATTTTTGTAGTCTAGTAACATTAATTCAAAACAGAATCTGTTTATGAATTGAATTGCGCATAAAGGGCGACTATTTTACCAAAAAATAGAGGAATTGCATGAGATCTGCTGTGAATTCAGGAAATGAATTCCTTTTAGCAATATTGCGTAATCCTTCCTTTTTAGACCCCCTTGTCAATCAACTTATGTTTAACATACTCTTTGAATCTATTATAAGACATCTTAGTTACTTCATATGGGATTTTATTATAAAAGCGAATGCAGTTCCCGAGAAAAGACTTATTGACTTTCGCTAGGCTGAATCTAGGTGTAACAATTTTATCTTTATTTCTTGTATTTAGGTTATGGCGGCTACTGTTTGTGTCAAATAGATTTAAATTTTTACGGACAAACATAATATTTTCAAAAACGTATAGCGACGGTAAGGTTAAAATGTCAAATTCCTTAAACCGAGTTCGTAAGGATTCGCGAGGACCCAAGCAATAGATTGCACGAATGGCCCTTTTCTGCAAGATAAAGATAGATTCCAAATCCGCAGCCGAGCCCCATAGCAGAAGACTGTAGGACATTATACTATGGAAATATGCAAAGTAAACCAACCTAGCTGTAGCCACATCTGTTATATGTCTAATTTTTCTAACTGCAAAAGCGGCGGAACTCAATTTACTAGCTAAGCTTTCTATATGAGGACCCCATTGTATTAATACTAAGATAAGTCGCATCAAAGTTCAGGAGGGGCTTGTGACGTCATCTCTCTGTAAAAAGTGTTAGACGTGACGTCACGTGAAATTTTAACGTACTGTATCTTCGTTACTTTTTGTTTTCGGAACTAAAGAAAAAATATGTGTCCAATGTATATTTGGTAATCTAACTGACAGACTAATTAGATTTTTTTTAGTCATCATCTCTATTGTAGTCCTTGGTAAAAGAAAATAATTGTCAAATGGTCACTAATTACTAAAAGGTTAAGAACCACTTGCTCTACTGTGATAGGTATCAAGCTATAGGTACATATAGTTAGTATAGTAGTGTAGTGTAGTGTAGTGTAGTGTAGTGTAGTGTAGTGTAGTGTAGTGTAGTGTAGTGTAGTGTAGTGTAGTGTAGTGTAGTGTAGTGTAGTGTAGTGTAGTGTAGTGTAGTGTAGTGTAGTGTAGTGTAGTGTAGTGTAGTGTAGTGTAGTGTAGTGTAGTGTAGTGTAGTGTAGTGTAGTGTAGTGTAGTGTAGTGTAGTGTAGTGTAGTGTAGTGTAGTGTAGTGTAGTGTAGTGTAGTGTAGTGTAGTGTAGTGTAGTGTAGTGTAGTGTAGTGTAGTGTAGTGTAGTGTAGTGTAGTGTAGTGTAGTGTAGTGTAGTGTAGTGTAGTGTAGTGTAGTGTAGTGTAGTGTAGTGTAGTGTAGTGTAGTGTAGTGTAGTGTAGTGTAGTGTAGTGTAGTGTAGTGTAGTGTAGTGTAGTGTAGTGTAGTGTAGTGTAGTGTAGTGTAGTGTAGTGTAGTGTAGTGTAGTGTAGTGTAGTGTAGTGTAGTGTAGTGTAGTGTAGTGTAGTGTAGTGTAGTGTAGTGTAGTGTAGTGTAGTGTAGTGTAGTGTAGTGTAGTGTAGTGTAGTGTAGTGTAGTGTAGTAGTGGTACATACCCATGATGATGACAGTGCAGTTGTTGTCGGTGATGAGTCCGTCCCAGAGCGACATGAACTGCGTCTTCATCATCGCCGTCGCCTCGTGGTCGTGCGCCGTGCGCGTGCGCAGGAACGACTCGATCTCGTCTACATACACACACACACACACACAATATTGTTTATTTTATTATATAATAGCTAATATTGGAAATTTTAAGAAACCCCATTTAACTCAAAAAGAGGTGACGGATTTTCTATTTCTGAAACATAGCTAAAAAAACATACAAAAAAAAACTTGAGAGGTTTCAAGGGACACCCGGATGGAACGAAGTTCACGCTTTCTATGAGAGAGAGAGAGAGAGAGAGAGAGACAGACAGAGAAACACGCGCACGCCGCACGGCCTACAACTATAGCAAAAGTGTCGTGTCGGTCGTTACAACTTTTGGTCTTAATTTTTTCGCAACGCGCGATAAGGAACTTCGTTCCAAAAATAATGATTGAATCATTGCTTTAGGGATACTACTCCAGCCGAAACCTTGCAGCGGTTCATGGAAGAGGAGTCCAGGTTGCCTGTAATCATGTTCACGGGCTCTACTGCATATCTTCGGTATTGAAAATCCTCGCAACGAGGGCTCACCATGCCCACAAAATTGTCTTCGTCATAGTCATAGCGCGTCATTTGATGAAATCATTCATGGTATTCATTAAGTTTACCACCACATTATGAGTACGCTGTTGGCGCTGGCCCGTACCCTTAGGACAAGAGAGATTTCAGATTTGAAAACATAATTAAAACTTACCAATGAAAACAATGCAAGGCTGCAATTTGACAGCGAGGCTGAAGACAGCAGCTGCCAGCTTCTGCGTCTCCCCGTACCACTTGTCAGTCAATAGAGACACGTCCAGGTTGATGAAGCTCATGTTAGCCTCCTTGGCAGTCGCCTTCGCTATCAGGGTCTTACCGCAGCCTGGAATACAACACATCATGTTTTGTAAAGGTTCAGATTAATTTAACCGACTTCAAAAAAGGAGGAGGTTCTCAATTCAACTATGTTATTTTTTGTGTTTGTTACGCGATTACACCGCTATATGTGAACCGATTTTAAAAATTCTTTTTTTATTCGAAAGATATTTAAAAATAAATATTTATTATACTCCTGAGGTGGTCCCATTGTCACGTCTCAGGATCTGTTGATGGAAATGGCAAAAAACGGCATTTGAATCTGTCGCCAAGCACCTTTCGGTGTGTTCCGACAGCTGCACTTGAGAGCCAGTTACCTTCTAGGCTTTGTGTGCTTAACATCATCGGCCACATCATCACTGACCACGGTGAGATTGTGGTCAAACACAGGCCTATACATACTAAAAAAAAAAGTTCTCTTTTTGTTAAAAGTTATACTTTACTTACTTTATCTATTTCTAAAAAAAAAAAAGAAATGGATGTAAGAAACTAATTGAAAGCCATTATAATAGATCACTTTTGACAAGAGGTTATCTCTCCTTACTATGCTATGTTTGCTTCTTTTTCGCACATTGACATATATGGTCTGTCAAAAGTGACTTATTATGGATTGTAATCCGACGTCATTTTCAATTCGATCGGATTCCCATTAATTTACCTGGTGGTCCATGAAGCAATACGCCCTTAGGTGGCTGTGTGAGCCTGCTGTCAGCGAACAGATCTCGCTTCTGAATGGGCAGTATGACAGTCTCGCGCAGTTCCTGGATCAGGTGATCTAGACCGGCTATGTCTTTCCAGTTTACCTGCAAGTGTAGTGTTTTTACAAGCTTTTATTAGTATGTATGTTTAGGTCGAAACTCTTATGTCAATTTTAACTCATTTCCCAGTTCAATTGATCTGAAATTTGGTACGCACATGTAAGTCCGATGACAATTCAGTAATATGGTGTTAATGAGCTGGTCTGAAGGAGCTCATTAAAATTGAAAATTAAATTCATTCCTTTATGAAAAAAAGACACTGCCCTGGTAGAATTTCATACAAACATAGTTGATATCCTGTTTAAAAGGATACAATTTGCAACCAAATCTTCATGAAACTTGGCACGCAAGTAGGCTATGACATAGAAATACACATAGGTCCAACTTGTCTCAGAAACTCAGATAAGTAAGGGCTGGTGACCTCCCCTCGCAACTTCAATTCGAATTACGAACAAAAAAATTTTCTACCGCATATCTCTGGTGATAATCGTAACCATTATTGAAAATCGAAAAAAAGTTTCATCCAAATCCGTTCAGTAGTTTTTTGCGTGGAAGAGTAACAAACATACATACAAACTTTCACGTTTATAATATTAGTAGGATATTATTTTGGTATCGAGTTTGTAGGGGCAATTCACCCAAACTAAAAAAATGACAACTCACATTAATCTCATCGGGAACAACCAACTGCGACGCGATGATCATCTCATGGTCGGTGAGCTTGTCCAGCGCCAATGAGTGCTTCCCGCCGAGCCCCGCTCTGCAAGACACCCTTAACACATGCATGCTCTATACAGTGGCTGTTTATACTCATTATGATGTACAAAACTACATGAACATCTACTTCTACTAACTAAATTACATCCTTCAATTAAAACTATTATCGTTGCATATTTATTAATTCTGTGCCATTGGTAATGACTCAAAACATACTACATATTCTATGCTTAAACTAATTACCAGGAGCTGTATCTATCTACCTAATCTAATACCTTTAAACAAGCAATTCCTGTATACATATAATATAATCTGAATCACGGAAACGGCTCCAACGATTTTCATGAAATTCAGTATGCAGGGGGTTTCGGGGGTGATAAATCGATCTAGTTAGGTTTCATTTTTAGAAAACACGATTTATCAAAAAAAAAAAAAACGAGCAAAGCTCGGTCATCCAGGTACTATTAGATGATATGAGCTGGTATTCAAAACACACTTAGGTGTAGGTAACAATTATAAATGTGCAAGTAACTTTATCTGTTAGTTTTTCATATCCTGAAGTGCTGAAGCAGGTAATGAAATTTGCCTATTATACTGCATATCCCAGAAATGTGGGTGAAACCACGGGGTACAGTTAGTATTTAATAAGTAAGTAACAGACTTAAGCAGCCCCTACATGCAGCAAGGATCTAATGTCAGTATCATGTTACATTAAATGATATGTAGTGATGGTATTGGAATTCAATCCATCAAAAAAATAAATACATTGTGAAGAAACAATGCCATGGTACTTTGAATTCCCTACCTGAGGAGCTAACACTTGTAATAAATACATTAAAGTCTCATATTATAACTATCTGACACTTTGATAATAAGCAATCTGAAGTTGTAATGTGCAGACTATATTTGTCACATAATAATATGCAGTAAATGATTTCTTGACTGGAGACCACACAAAGCCAAGCCAAGCCGGTCTATTTTACACTCCTAGAGGATGAATTTTGAAAATCTTTCCTTAGTAAACCTCTAGAGGAGTCAAGAAACATATCCACTTTCAAATTTCTAGGTCTCATGGCTTAAGCTGTACCATCAACAAACTTGAAGCATGATCAGTTTTGAAACTTTTTCACTTGCAGCCATTTAACATAGTTTGCCATGTCCATTGTGGACAATAAAACTGTCTCTTGCACAATAGGGTAGTTGACTGACATATCAAATCAGCAACTTTTTAAAAAATTACAAAACGATAGTTTATAAGGAATTTTGTATGAAATATTACACTATGACGTCATAGTTTCATAGCATCAAATCATATACTCTTAGTGGTTCCACTGGTAATTAAAAATCATAAAAAGCATTAAATTTATTTATTTATTTTTTTTTTATTTATTTATATTTTTAAGGGAAACTAACAGCTGTGTGTAAAATGTGGTTACAGGATACAATATTATTATAAAAAATAAATGTTGCTATTAATAAGTTCCCACAAGTGAAAATTTACAAACAGTTAGGCAGACAGCCTGCTTAATATTTTACGTTATTAACTGTATATTGATAGTTTAGGTAAATGTATAAATAAGAAAGAAACTTGTATGATTTTGATGTAAAATTGATTTATTCTACGTCCACCATATGTAATATATGTACAACATATTTGTTATTTCCACGTGTTTTTAGATATTTTATGCATTGGTTAGTGTTTGGTCATTTATTTTTGACTATTATTTGTATAGAATATTTGCACACAAAATACACCCTTAAGATGATCATGCTTCAATTTTGTTTATAGTACATTGTCAATCAGTCTCAGTAGGTGTTCTAATTTAACTAAGAATAAGTCATAGGTTTAGCTACATTTTAACTTCATAAGCAATTTTAATTGTAAACTACAAAATTATTATTCTAAACTCAGCTCTATTACCATACTGACAATAAAAAGTGATTATGTCACCATTCAGAACTATGCGAAGGTCATACAGCATCTAAAAATGTTTTAGTTTAAGAGGAACAGCCACAATAGAGTTAAATTTAACTGAATACAAACACAATATTAATTATATTAAAAAACACAAACCAATATGTTCATAAAATATGAGCATTAGGCCCGATTTTGTTGATTACAAACTAAACAAATTTAATCTCACTATATCTCTTTCTAACAAAAAATATAAGAAAGGGATGAAATGAAATATATTTTAGTCCTCTCAGATTAGTCTCAATGTGAATTTAAGTGCAATCTATATTAGTCACAACCATTTACCCATTGAATGGCATAGACTAATCTGACAGAATTAAAAATGTGCAATATTTTTTCAATAAGGTTTACATGAAAGAGAGGTGACTTGACTATTAGTTAAGTTCGTAAACAACAGAATCAGCACCAATATAAATATATCCTAAAATATTCTTTACAAACAACCATCTGATTCCAAACTAAGCAGAGTTTGTCATAATGTTTTTTTTATGTCAGAAGTTTGACAAGCAAGCTGGCAGTCCTGATGGTAAGTGGTTACAGTCGCCGATCGATATTTGCAATACCAGACTTATCACCAATGTGATACCAACCTGTTACAATGTCAAGAAGGCAACTAGCTCTCAAGTACAATTGACAAAACACACTGGTAGGTGCTTGGTGACAGATTTCCAATTTGAAGGTAGCCAGGCAGATGGGAGCTACAAAGTACCCTATCACTGTACTATGGTTTGCTCAATGTTTTCCTTCGCTGAAAACTCAAGCCCATTGTAGCATTTGAACCCACGAACAAAATATTTATTTGACCAAACTTGGGACTGTTCTGATTATGGTCAGTATTTCCTAATATGAATAGGAGAAAATTATGATCTTACTAGAATGTAGATGATGAGATGTAGCTCAAGAGAAGCAGACATATAAACAGGAATCTAGAATAGTAAGCATGAACTTCTGGTATTAATGTGGGAAAAAGGTATTTGGAGTTCAGAATGATGTAACAATGATGAATATAATACTACTCTTCAAGCCTTCCTTCAGAGCTTGAATAAAAATAATGGAAGAGATTTTCTAAAGCATGACCATAGCAAAACCATGCTTAAGCATAACCAAAGGATGAAATTATGATGTTGAGGGCAATGCTGTATCTTAATTCAAAACCATGGCAGTGACGTACCAATGGTTTATCCACGATCAATAATCGACTTACTTGCGTAACTGTTCCCGCGCTCGCTCCTCGGCTTTCTTCCTGCTCTTGGATGTCGGGTCTATTTGATTCACGAGCCATTTTATTGAGAAATAAGTCACAGCTGAGACAAACGCAACACGTATTGCCATTTGAAACACATCGGTTCGTGTAAATGCCGAGCCTTCCACCATCATGCCGTATGTGATATGAATTTGTTATCACAAATAAATAACTGGGCAGTTGTTAAAATTCCTGTGCTCTTCAGGTTATGTAGGTTATTGAACATGAAAAATTTCTTCACGATAATTCATTCGCCGTCATGCTTTTTGTGAATTTTGAATCACAGACAATACATACATTTTTTTTTAGTTTTTGACATTAATTTTGTTGTCTATTCTACTCCACAGACAGAGTACCATTTTATCACAGATCATTTTTTTTAAACTAGTGTACTACATTTTATTAGGGGTGATCGTTATATTATGTAGCAGAATATAAAATTCAATATATATAAATAGCTACATAGCGTATCTATATATATAAAAGAAAGTCGTGTTAGTTACACCATTTATAACTCAAGAACGGCTGAACTGATTTGACTGAAAATTAGTGGGGAGGTAGCTTAGAACCAGGAGAAGGACATAGGATAGGTAGGGGTAGGTCGAGGTAGGTAGGGGTAGGTAGGGGTAGGTAGGGTAGGTAGGTAGGGGTAGGTAGATAACGTAGATAGGGGCAGGTAGAGGTAGGTAGGAGTAGGTAGGGGCAGGTAGGGGTAGGTAGGGGCAGGTAGAGGTAGGTAGGAGTAGGTAGGGGTAGGTAGGGGTAGTTAGGGGTAGGTAGGGGTAGTTAGGGGTAGGTAGGAGTAGGTAGGGGTAGGTAGGTAGGTCCCAAATTTATTTTTGTTCTCAGGGCAGGACAACGTCTGCCGGGTCAGCTAGTTATTTATAAAATGAGAAGCTAGCTATAGATAAATAACTATTTTTTCCATTTCAATTTTAATAAGCTCCACCTATTTACAGGCTCTGGAAATTTTTCAACTCCAAATTCAACAGCAACTAGCGCCAAACTATTCATTGAGTGATTATCAATAATGTTTTAAAAAATATGCAATAGATGGCAGGTGCTAGCATTAACTCAATTTGACCAAAACTATCGCTCGCGGCCACGCGGCGCGATCACTGCGCTGTGATGATATTAGTTTCGTTACTTGCTACTACGCGGCGCTTATACGCGGATATACCTACTGTAGGAGTGTTTTTTTTCGGAGTCAATTACGTTACGTAGTATTTTTTTTTGTTTATTGAGTGTAAGTTTACGTTTAGTTTAAGGTTGTAAATTATATATTAGGTTAGTTTAGTTATTGTTTAATTAAAATGCGTCGCGTGGGCGAAGTTTGGAACCATTTCGATGAACTATCTAAAAAGGCTGAGTGTAAATACTGTAAAAATAAACTTTAATTTAAAACAACTGTGATGAACTTAAAAAAAACATTTAAAGCAGAAACATTTGATTATTTATGAAACAATGTACAGGAATGCAAGTATTGCTAGCGCGATATTTAGGCAATAATATGCTCGATGAATTTGACCCTGTAAAAATATATTAGCGCATATAAAAAAACATGTTATTCTTTTGTAGTATAACGTTGTAATCCATTTTTAAAATATAGCCGTTCTGAACACCTCTACATTTTATCATTGACCATTTTCAGTGTTGCTGTTTCCAAAGGATTTAATCACTTTTTTGGCTGTTTCAGTGACTTTGTTGAAAATAAATCTAGTGGCTTTTTTTATTGTAAAGAAAATTGTTCACAAAATATATTTCTGCGTAATCCACTTCAAAACAAAATGCGAAGCCACAGCGCTGCTTGAAGTGCATTTGTTGCGTGCATCTAGCTATCTACGCAATGAATGAATAAATCAACCTTCACCGATTCGGCGGCCAGCCAGCGCGGCTATCAATTAAATGGATAGTATGTATCATAATACATCACATACACGCATCAACCAACACTCGAAGGAAAATCTAATGATGATATTTGTTATTCGAATGATCCGAATTAATTGATCTGTGGCGTTCGGGTTTCCGAACGCTCCAATGAAACATCTGACAGTTGGCAGCAGCGTCATTACATGGGAAGATTTTTCCCGCGATTTAGGTTATCAGGTTGAGACCCCTGAGAGGTTCAATATAATAGATTCTATGTCTTGTGATGTATATAACTAACTATATAGACCAGTTATTATTCTATGTAGTTATTGAATAATTATTGTTCGGTTTTAAGTGCTTAGTGGATAACTGATTAACTGTGTAATGCCATAAATGTGAAATGGTAGAATAAACTTTCTGTTATACGAGCATGGATTATCATTTCCTCCGGTATCCACTATTCCGACAGATCTATCGAATAGTTCGATTACTTTTAGTAACAATCGCCCATCGCTAGTTGGCAACATTGTATTGACATTTGACAGACACTGAACTGACTGACAGTTTTCTAACCTATAAGTTCTTGTACAATGTTTTCATTTTCTTTCACATTTTCTTCACAAACGATTTAGCTATATTTTTTATTTTACGTAAAAATGAAAAAAGCCAAATCTGTTAGACGTCCCAATGTAGATAACTCACGGAAAGCCATTCGTAAGCTGAAGAGAAAAGAGAAAAAAGTTCACCGACAAGAACATTATTTGAAAAAGAAAATACCTAGTAAAGTAAACAGTGATCAAGAAAAACCTAGCTACACAACCGGTAGATTTGTGAAGCGACCTGCTGATACTTCTGATCCTAAACTTGAAGTTAAGGTATTCATTTTAATTATTATATTGTTCAGTTATTAATATATATATTTTGTTCAGAGACGTATCTTGTTTGCCGGGTTAAAAGATTTGTACCTATCAAAAGTAGAGTATTAGGACCCTATCATAGGTACGATCTAATGATGTGCCAAATCTATTCCATGCAATTATTATATGTTATTTACTACAGTGTTTTTATTTATTTTAATTTACTATTAGGAATTATCTTAGCAGGAATTACTTATATTGCGAGTTTTAGTAGCTTTATTATAATAATAATATCCTGGGTCATTTTTCATACACTGCTATCTGTTCCTAAACGTAATAGAACTTGTACTATGAAAACCAGATAGCTGAATTACTTTATCTTAGGTACTTAAATAATTTAAAAATTATAACTGATATTAAATTCTCAAATGCTAAGCAGATTCACGCCTAGATTTTTTTATTAAATTTCAGAAGAAAAAACAAAAACAGCCTCAACAATTGGCTCAAGACATCCTCAGCAAAGAGCGCCAGAAAGAGAAAAATGCAGCTAACCAGCTCAAATCTCAAATGGAAGAACAGAGACGAAAGATGCTCTTCCGAGCCAATGAGGATGAAGATAAGGTCATCAAGAAGCTGGAGAAGCAATTGGGACTGAACAAGTCTAAGAATAAAACTAAAAACTTTGCTGATGACGGGCTTGATTGTATCCTTTTAAATTTAAATGTATAAAAGGAAAGTGTGACTGACTGACTGATCTATCAACGCACAGCTCAAACTACTGGACTGATCAGGTTGATATTTAGCTTATAGATGGTAAAATTGGGGATTGCGGGTGAAACTGCACGCAGCAAGCTAGATAATAAGTAAGCAATGTGGAATAACAAATTAACTATGGTATGAGACACTACATGCATCAGCACTTTAGCAACATCTTTTTATGGTATTTTCCTCAAGTTGAAAATCTGTCGCCAAGCATCTACAGGTGTGTTCCGACAGCTGCACTTGACAGCCAGTTCCCTTCTAGGCTTTGTGTGCTTACCACCATCGGCTACACCATCACTGACCATGGTGAGATTGTGGTCAAACAAAGGCCTATTGTACTTAGTTAAAAAGGAAAAGTATTTTCTTTCATATTTTGTTAATTTGATTATATATATTCATATTTTGTTAATTTGAATATGCATGATTTTTTTAAACGTGTTCCACGTTTAAAAAAATCATGCATATTCTCTATTGATATTCGTAAGTGCCATATCAGTACCTAAAAATAATAAATGAGTTTGGTGTAGTTATATGAACAATATCTTAACCAACCATTCAGACTTATTAGAAATATGTGATAGATCTACTACGGAGCAAATTGTGGCTGCAGAAAAGCATCTCGCTGAAGTTGAAAGCGATTCAGACTTTGAGGAGGACCTGGCTGTAATTACAGGCAAAGAAAATACAGATAAAAAAGTAAAAGACAAAGGAAATGATAATACAGAAGGCAGTAATAGTGAAGGTGATGATATTGGCTCTGATGATGATGAAGATGAAGGGAGTGAACATTTAGATGATGAAATTAGTGATGAAGATGCTATGGAGGAAGAAAGTGATTTCGGTGAGGAGAGTGACTTGTCTGATGATGAACCAGAAGGTAATTTAAAATTAGCAAGTATTATTTTAGATATGATATAATTAATATAAAAAATATGACTACTTTTTTCCAAATGTAAACTAATTATAGGCACTCAAGATGATATAAGAATTCTAACAATCATACATTTAGATCTGTTCAGGCATTTAAAAGTTAAGGTGGAATAACATGTAAAAAATAAATTTAAGAAATAAAGTACTTAGGTACCCAAAAAAATCTTCAAACATTGAATTGTTTTTTAACATTACAGAAAAACCAACAAAATCTCAAAAGGCTCCAAACAGTAATCTCAAAAGTAAAAATACAGAAAAACCAAAAGAGCAAACGAAAAAAGAAAGTAAAGCACCTGAACCTAAAACAAATATAAAAGAAAGAATTATTTCCGCTGATGATTTAAGCAAAGTTTTCAGTGATGACGAAGTTTCACATTTATCGGGCGATGATGACTTAGAAGGGTTCTCTGGTGATGACTTAGATGATGAAATTGGTGAAGATAATGCTGTAAAAAGTAAGAGTGAAGAAAAACCTGATGTATGGGAAGATATTTATGGAAGAAAAAGAGATAAGGGTGGTAATGTTATAAAGGTAAATATGATACCTGTTATTGTTTTGAAAAATCTGTAAATCTAATAAGTAGAGCTTGTTACGATACGGTGTGACTAAGGAATTGCTGATAAAATCAAGTACGGTGTAATAGAAGGAATCAGCTCATCGATTTCGCAAGACCTCCTGCATTGATGAAACAACTAAATCGCCGATGCAGCTTTACATCATCGCGGTGGACACCGCACCAATATTTCTTTCCCATACTTCACTTTTGGTACTGACATCGACCATCAGACACCTTCTTTAGATTTATTGAATATTGTATTCTTTTAATTAATAAATTAAGTTAAATTAATTGGTTTTTTTTGCATCCTCCGGCTGGAGCCTACGTAATTGGCGCAGTCGGTAGGATCTCGAGTCAGTGCGTGACGCGAACTACAGCGAAGATTTCCGTATATCTAGCCGAAGCGAGTCTCGCGTGACTGACCGGCTTCTGCCAATCGAGATCCCAGAACCTAGAGCTGCAGCCCGGCGGAGTATCAAGACATAGATACAGCAGAGATACCAATAATGCGCATGTAAGTACTTTAGAATCATTCTGGAGTTGCTTCCTTTTTCCTATAAGACTACTTTAATTTATCAAGATTTTCCATCCCAGGCAATCGCGATCCCCTAGGTTAGAAAGAAATAGTAGGTTAGATTCGCACGACGCAAATAGAAATATAAGTACTATGGCCCAGAAAATGGATCAAATTTTAAAAGCACTCAGATTAGTCCCGGAATTTGACGGAAACCCGCATATACTCACTAGATTTATCAAGTTATGTGATCAATTAGTAAAAGAATATTTGGATCCGGAACCGGACAATGAATTAATAAAACTTGCTTTGTTAAATGGCATTTTAAATAAAGTGACTGGAAATGCAGCCCGTTTAATTAACTCAAATGGCATCCCAGATAGCTGGGAAGGCGTTAAAAATGCTCTTAAAAATAATTTCGCGGATCAACGCGATGAGACCTCGCTATATAACGATCTTGCTTTATTAAGCCAAGGATCTTTATCTCCACAAGAATTTTATGAAAATTGTCAAGGCCTATTCAGTACTATCATGACCTATATTAGCTTACATGAAAACGTGGCGAGTACAATAGAATCAAAACGATCACTCTATAAAAAATTAACCCTACAGGCATATGTACGTGGCCTTAAAGACCCGTTAGGATCGCGTATTCGGTGCATGCGACCGGATTCTATAGAAAAGGCGTTAGAGTTTGTGCATGAAGAAACAAATACTATGTATATGCAGCAAAGAAATGAGCACTCCGATCGGAAATCGCAACCTCACGCACAAATGAGCCTGTCTCCGAAATATTCACATGGCCCTATGCCACCAGTAGCATCAACTTCGAGACCGTATGTATTTAATATGCCAGGCCAATTTAAACAGACCCCTTTCCAACCGTTTCAACGTCCCCCACAAATGTGGAAACCTAATTTAAATCAGGTCCCTATATACTCGTATAGAGGTCCTACGCGTACTCAGCAAATGCTTGCTGCACCGCCTCCTAATTACAGACCCCAGAGCAACGTCTTCAGAATTGCTCCTAAGAATCCACCACCTAAGTTAAATAACTCGGTGCAACCAATGAGTGGCGTCAGTCATTACGTCACGAAAACCTTACCACCTAGTGGACATGATTGGACTAAGTTTGGAAACCCGCCACCGGTAAATTATTTTAAATCTCGAGAAATTAATTTTAATGAATGTTACGAGAATCAATATGAACCCTATTATTATTCCGACTCTTACAATCATGACTGCTATGAATATCCTGAGTATGTGTGTGATAATGATGAACGCCAATACACTGAAACATATTATTCGAACCCACCTGAAGGACCTCATGATGATGTTCCTCCTAATGAACATGAGGATTTTCAGCAGGTCTCGAAATCAGAAAAGCCAAAATAGAACTTAACTTACAGACCCAAAGACAATTACCGTATATACAGATATCCAATCCTCCAATCAAGCTATTGATTGATACAGGTGCTAATCAATCATTTATTAGCCCTGATGCAGTAAATAAATTCTATCCATCCTTGCCATGGAATTATGATCCTTTTGAAGTGTCTAATGTGCATGCTACGACTCGTAATGATTATTCTATAACCTTGCCTTGTTTTCAGGAATTTAATGAGAATGACGACGTTACCTTTTTCATTTATAAATTTCACGACTATTTTGACGGTTTAATTGGTTTGGATCTTTTAAGTAAGTGGGAATCAAATATAGATTTAAAAGCTAAAGAACTTATCACTCGTCAGGCATCGAATTCTATTATTATGTATGATTCGCGAAACTGTAATTTGTATGAAGATATAATTCCGGCCCACTCATCAAAATTGATTAGAGTACCGATTAATATTCATGATGGTGATGCATTAGTTCCCGAACAATCCATATCGAATTGCATAATTGGTGAATGCATAACTAATATCAGTAAAAATCGTGGTATTATTGAAATCTCTAATCTCACTCAGAATGACGTAATCTTTTCCATGGATCAACCGGTTAGTGCGTCAGTATTTAATACCGAGTGCAAACGTACTAAACAACTGTCGTCTCGCGCTGATGAAGTTTTATCTCGCTTACGTACCGATCATTTAAATATTGAAGAACGTGCTAACTTAGAATCACTATGTGCTAAATATGCCGACGTATTTTATATAGAAGGGGAAGCTCTTACCTTTACTAACCGGATTAAACATCATATTCGTACAACTGATGAAGTTCCGATTTATACGAAAAGTTATAGATATCCATTCGTACATAGGCAGGAAGTACGCGATCAAATAACAAAGATGCTAGATCAAGACATAATTAGGCCTTCAGAATCTGCATGGAGCTCCCCCATATGGGTGGTTCCTAAGAAAGCTGACGCATCAGGTAAAAAGAAGTGGCGTCTTGTAGTTGATTTCAGGAAACTTAATGAAAAAACCATAGATGACAAATATCCGATCCCAAACATAACTGACGTCTTAGACAAACTAGGGAACTGCCATTATTTCACTACGCTAGATCTCGCTAGTGGATTTTATCAGGTGGAAATGGACCCTGAAGATATTTCCAAGACCGCATTCAATGTTGAGCACGGTCATTTTGAATTTTTGAGAATGCCGATGGGACTCAAAAATTCTCCATCGACATTTCAAAGAGTCATGGACAATGTCCTCAGGGGCCTTCAGAATGTAATTTGCCTAGTTTATTTAGACGATATAATAGTTTTTAGTACCTCATTACAAGAGCACATGGATAACCTTGAAAAAGTATTCAAAAGACTGCGAGAATCGAATTTTAAAATTCAACTGGATAAGTCTGAGTTTTTAAAATTAGAGACAGCGTACTTAGGTCATATTATTAGTAAAGACGGTATAAAGCCAAACCCAGACAAGATCACTGCGGTACAGAAATTTCCACTACCTAAAACACCTACGGAAATAAAGCGTTTTTTAGGCCTATTAGGATACTATAGGAAATTCATACCTGATTTCGCTCGTATCACAAAGCCCATGACTCAGTGTTTAAAGAAGGGATCCAAAGTCACGTATAACGATTCTGACTATCTAAGTTGTTTTGAGAAATGTAAAACCTTATTAACTAACGATCCGATTTTACAATACCCCGATTTTACTAAAGAGTTTGTTCTAACAACCGATGCATCAAATTTAGCGATAGGTGCAGTCCTTTCTCAAGGGCCTATAGGTTCCGATAAACCGATTGCATATGCTTCACGAACTTTGAATACTAGTGAAATAAATTACAGTACAATAGAAAAAGAGCTTCTCGCCATAGTCTGGGCAACTAAATACTTTCGCCCGTATTTATTCGGCCGTAAATTCAAGATAGTAACTGATCATAAACCTCTACAATGGATAATGAATCTTAAGGAACCAAATTCAAGATTAACACGTTGGCGACTTAAGCTTAGTGAATACAATTTTACTGTTATCTATAAATGCGGTAAATATAACGTTAATGCCGATGCTCTCTCTCGGATCGAAATTAATAATGAAGATGTAAGTTCTGTCGCGGTCAATCTGTCTGAAAATGCTCACTCAAAATCAGGATCATCCACAGATACAGCCCAATCTGAAAGAGCACTTTCAACCACAGGGTCCTCTACTCTTACTGTACACTCAGATGCTGAAAGTCCTATTTTAGAAGTGCCCATATCAGATGAACCCCTTAATAAATTCAATAGGCAAATATGTTTTACTATAGTGGGTGATATAAAGAAACGCGCAACAGTTACTAAGCCATTCGAAACCCATACGCGTACATCCGTTCAACTATCCGAATCGAACCTCGAGGAAGACGTTATCAATGCCATAAAAGAATATGTTAACCCCAAAGTGAAAACAGGCATTATTATATATCCACATACAGCAATGTTCAAAATAATCCCTATCATTCAAGATAAATTTAAAAGTTCCGCTATGAATCTTATCTTAACTAAAACCGAGGTAGATAATGTGAAGGAGTATTTGCGTCAGCAGGAAATTATACAGAAATACCACGAGGGTAAAACTAACCACCGCGGTATAAATGAATGTTACTTAGCGCTATCAGGGAAATACTATTGGCCAAAGATGAAGGAACATGTTGCAAAGTACATAAACGGTTGCAATATATGTGGTCAGGCCAAATATGATCGTAACCCTGTAAAACAGAAATTTTGCATTGTACCACCCCCTACGAAACCCTTTGAGATATTACACCTTGATGTATTCACTGCCCAAAACGAAAAATATCTTACCTTGGTAGATGCCTTTTCCAAGTACGCTCAAGCATACTATCTCCGAGATGGTACAGCGATCAGTGTAGTGCAAGCCCTTCTAAAGTTTTGTACTCACCATGGTGTCCCATTGACAATAGTGACAGACCAAGGTCCGGAGTTTACGAATCAGCTCTTTTCTGAATTTGTAAAATTGCATAAAATACAACACCATAAAGTACTTGCTCATAGCCCTAACGATAATGGAATAATAGAACGTTTTCATTTAACCATCCTTGAACACCTTAGAATACTAAAGTTAGAACAGAAAAATGAATCTGTTATTAATCTTATGCCTTACGCCCTTCTAGCCTATAATAGTTCAATCCATAGTTTCACTAAGTGTAGACCCTTAGAAATAATAACCGGCCATTTTGACCCCAGAGACCCAATAGACATCGATCTATCGAAACATTTACTTCAACAGTATACACAGGAACATAAGAAAATGGTTGTTAAGGCATACGGTATAATAAACGAGTCCTCTTTGCATGATCGTACAGTACTTACCGAAAATAGGAATAAAGATCGTGAAAAGGAATACAACCCTGACCAATCTATATATGTACGTAATCCCATGGCAAGTCGACAAAAATTAGCACCACGTTATACACATGATACAGTTTTGGCAGATCTCCCCATTCACATATATACTAAAAAGAAACGCGGACCCGTAGCCAAAGCACGCCTGAAAAGAACACCAAAATCTTCATTGTTACAGGATACTTCTGCCGATAGTGTTCTGCCTGGTACGAGCGCAGGACGTAACAATTGAAACATTAGAAGATGGACCCGGTTTGCTTCCCTTTAACTTAGGCCCTACCAAATTAATATCCCATTATCATTCTTTTCTTCAAACTATTGAACTTGACGACATTCACTATAAAATTGAAACGGTAAAATCGCAGCTGAATGAACTTAGACCTCAACTTAATAATAAGACTTTATCATTATACGAGCCACATATTGAATATCTGTCTGATAAAATTGAAAAGGTTTCTGAACAATTGCATTCGTTTGAACCTAATCGTATTAAACGAGGACTCATCGACGGACTCGGTTCAGTCATTAAAAGTATTTCAGGAAATCTAGATTATACAGATGCTATTAAGTATAACAATGCCATTAAAGTACTTCAGAATAACGAACATAAATTAGAAGCTGAAATTAATAATCATATAAGTCTGACTAAAGATTGGACATTACGTCATTCTAAGATATTAGATAGTATTGTAGAGAATCAGAATAAAATAATATCAGTTTTAAAGGTTATTATGAAAAGCGATAGTACCAAAGAAACTGATTTAATTAAGTATGCTCATTTAGCTCAGCATTTTGTAATATTAAGCGATAATATAGAATCCTTATCGGAGGAGCTGTATAAGTTAGGAAATAATTTAGCCTTTATTCGTGCATCGAGCACATCTCATTCTATTCTTAGCCTAGGATCACTTAGTAACATGATAAGTAAATTGAGAACATTATATTCTAAAAAGGAAGTTCTAGAAATAGATCTTAGAAATTATTATGACATTATTAAGTTAGGATATTACTTTATCGATAATCAAATAGTAATCGTCTTTAAGGTGCCGATTGTCTTTCCTGAATCCTTTGACCTATATAAACTATCCATTGTCCCCAATAAATATCATAAAGTCCTTATTCCAACTTCACCCTATATAGCAATTCATGGAAACGGTTCTATGTACATAGAGACAGAATGTCCTAAGATCAATCTGTGGTATCTCTGCGAAATAAAACCTAGCTACAAAATTGGAAGTCAACCTAACTGCGTTCCACGGTTAATCAAACAACAGCAACTGGATTCATCCTGCAAATTCAATTCAATTATCCTGGAAAAAGAAGCTATAGAACAACTAGACGACAAGCATTACACACTATGCTTTCCAAACCCAACTAAAGTACAGACATCGTGTGGCCAAGATCAATATAGAACTCTTCAAGGAAGCTATTTAGCCGTAGTCCCACACAACTGCCTGCTGAAGACATCAGAATTCACTATAACTAATACCGATAACCGTATCAAGGGACACGTAATGAAAATAATTGGAATCCCACATATGAAAAATTATGCAAGACTAGACGAAGAACCAAGTATTCAACTCAATTCTATAAATCTAGAGTATCTGCATGATAGTAACTCTAAAATATCATTGCAGACACCAGTAAAGATAGATCAAGCTATGGACCAGACTATGTATCACACTACGATACCTATCTACTTCATTCTATCAAGTTCATTTATAATCATTTTAATAATTGCGGCCCGCCGTTACAACTTATTCGACTGCAAGAAAATCGAACCTCCGACGACAAAGTCTGAAGATTCAGAACAACCAAATGTTCCCCAAAGAATTAAAGTAAAACCTGAAGAGATAGAATTGAACCCAGCAACATTTTTACTGAACGTTAAAAAATAGTCGCTGTTCTATGGGGGGAGGTGTTACGATACGGTGTGACTAAGGAATTGCTGATAAAATCAAGTACGGTGTAATAGAAGGAATCAGCTCATCGATTTCGCAAGACCTCCTGCATTGATGAAACAACTAAATCGCCGATGCAGCTTTACATCATCGCGGTGGACACCGCACCAATATTTCTTTCCCATACTTCACTTTTGGTACTGACATCGACCATCAGACACCTTCTTTAGATTTATTGAATATTGTATTCTTTTAATTAATAAATTAAGTTAAATTAATTGGTTTTTTTTGCATCCTCCGGCTGGAGCCTACGTAATTAGCTAAAATGACGTCGACGTTGTTATTTTGTTTGAACGCGCAAATCTACGGAGTTATAGGGCCGATTCAAAAAATTCTTTCACTAATTACACATACACTTTATGCGAAGCTTATAGGCTACTTTCTATCCCGAGAATGCGAGTGAAATCGCGGGGAACAGCTAGTTAATACAATATTTTTTCTACTAGTCTAGTTTTAAAGCGGTTCACTGATTCTGAGATCAGTACAAACTGATAACCTGTCTCAGGTATTTTATTCCACTCATTCACTCGCACTTGAGAGCCAGTTTCCATCTAGACTTTGTTAAGATCACCAACACATTAATTCAGTCTGTGACTAAATCTAAAATCGTATTTTTTTTTTTCAGGAAGAAAAAGGTGTTTATATCCCCCCGCATTTAAGAAATAAGGATTCCGGTACTGATAAACAATTGGCGCAATTAAATCGGCAAATTAAAAGTAAGTTACTTACTACAATCTATAGAATGGTTATTTTTTGGTTTAAGCTGCTGGGCAGAAATTAGTTAAAAAAAATCCGGTAATTTTTTTTTTTTGGTCAATTTTTTTTTCTCCAAGTTGGTAGCCTCTGATGTCTGCACCAACCTTGCCGGACAATCGGCGAGCGCAGAGGGGTAACATTTAGGTAACCACGCCTGAGGCCACCCCCGAATGTGGTACGAACCTCGGCTCAGGGTTCATGATTCTAGGTCATCCATAAATTGGTGGTGACAGACGGACAAGAGAGTGATCTTATAAGGGTTCCTTTTTTTACCTTTTGAGGTACGAAAAGTTTTATTTTTTTAATTTGCAGGTGTTCTAAACAAGCTGTCAGGCACGAACCTCCACTGGGCCAGCACGACACTGGAAGGAGTGTACAGTACCCATAGTAGGTACTCTGTGAGCTCGGCGCTCGCGCGGCTGTGGACGGAAGCCACGGTCGGTACGTCTGTCACTCCCGACAGGATGGTGGCCGAACATGCCGCCATACTTGCCATCTTACATGCTAACGTTGCTACGGAGATTGGTATGTCGGATTTTAGCTCTTTTTTATGTTAAAGGGCGTTGACAGCCATGTCACAGCTTTCCCTTGAGCGTAGACAACCATGTGATGCATTTTAGACAATAATGGTGCCGATTCCTAAATAAATTTAATCTCATTATATCTCTTTCTAATGGTAAATATAAGAAAGAGATGCAAGATATTTTACTCCTGTCAGTTTAGTCCGATCACGTATTTCAACGTGAATTTAAGCGCGACCTTTATTGGTCACGACTATTTACCCGTACATTACGACGGCATGGACTAAACTGACAGCATTAAAAAGGTTCTATCTTTTTTCAATATGGTTAACATGAAAGAGAAGTGTCTTGTCTAATATTAGTTAAGTTCGTAAACAAGAGAATCGGCACCGCTGTCAAACATTTTGTTTCAGCGAGCTTATTTTGAAATTTTCAGGAGGAAAAACAAAGCTAGCCATATCAGTGGCCTCCGTCTTTCAAATTTAGACCCGGCAACTAACGGAAATCCGCTGTCAGATGGCCGACGCCCTAGTGGTTATAACATTATTTTTTATGTATATAAAAACGAGCCTTATTACATTGTAATAAGGTTCATCTGAATCTAAAAATACTGATTTATAAATTGAGCAGATGAACTTTATTGCAATGAGTTTGTCCAGCGATTAAGATAGTTGTCTAACTCCAAAAGAGTTGAGAGAACAAGTTTCTGATGCTTGTGCCTTTAAATCACTCACCGTACTCAGTAGTTTATATTAGAATCACTCGCTACACTTAAATTTTTTTGATTCAATTTTAGACTACTTCGTGATTTAAAATAAGCACTTGTAGCAAAAAATTACTTTGCTCACTTGTTGAACGAAATTGAATTTGTTGAACAATTTTATTCCGATTGGTAGTTATTATATATGCTTTATTATTAAACTAGCTGTCCCCCGCGGTTTCACCCGCGTTCCCGGGATAAAAAGTAGCCTATATGTTACTCCAGGGTATGATCTATCTATGTGCCAAGTTTCATACAAATCCGTTCACTAGTTTTTGCGTGAAAGAGCAACAAACATACATACATACAAACTTTCAAGTTTATAATATTAGTAGGATTAGTACCTATAGATTATGATGATTTCCTCACCGAAATTAATTATAGGATTCGAACCCGCGAATGTCTTCAAGCCATTCAACGTATCTCATAAATGAATTATAAAACATAACAAGCTAAAGAATACTAAAAATAATTTTGACTGACTAATTTCAGGTGCTCATTTCCTGCAGGACTTGACTATGAGGTTCGATGAGATGATGAGAACCCCTCAGCCAGTCGAAGACAAGCGTTTGGACAACTTGGTCTCATGTTTGGCACACTTGTACAGTTTTAAGGTATACAATGTCATTTTTATTATTAGAGAAAAGCTGTCCCCCCCGGTTTCACCCGTTTTCCCGGGATAAAGAGTAGCCTATGTTCTTCTTCATATCATAGACTATCTGCGTGCAAAATTACATCGCGATCGGTTCAGTGGATTTGACGTAAAAAGGTAACAAACAAACAGAATTAATTTCGCATTCATAATATTACTATGGATGTAAACAACATATAATATGTGCTCCAATAAAAGCAGATTCGTATTTCATCTCACGTCAGAATATTTCCAACTATTCGTACCCCGCGGTTTCACTCGCGTTCCCGGGATAAAAAGTAGCCAATAACCAGTACCGGCGTTAGGGTACGGCGCGGTAGGGCGATCGCCCAGGGCGCCAGATGTAAAGGGGCGCCAGGCCCACCTATATTTTCGGTCGCTCATGAGCGAGTCCCGCTATCTCGAGTCTAAATAAATAAATAAATTCTCAAGTCTAAAGATAAAATAGTTATAATGGCTTAAAATCCCTTTTGTTGGCGGGAGAAGGGGGAGGGGGGGGGGGTTATCACATCTCGCCCAGGGCGCTGGTAGAGCTAAAACCGGCACTGCCAATAACCTTCGGGGATAATGTAGCTTCCTATTAGTTAAAGAATTTTTCAAATCGGACCAGTAACTCCGAAGATTAGAGCGTTCAAAACTCCTCAGCTTTATTATTAGTATAGATTTCAAAGTAATTGACTTCAAACTTCTATCAGTGCCATTATAATCCCTATGCTCACCCAATAAGCTCCATTTTCAGATATACCACGCGTCATTGCTCTACGATATTCTAAATCGTTTGCTAGACGAGTTATCTGAGAAGAATATAGATTGCGTTCTAGTGGCTTTGCGGAGTGTAGGCGGCGTTTTGAGGAAGGATGAGCCTTTAGCGTTCAAGAACTTTATCCACGACACGCAAGGGAAGATAGTTAAGATTAATGAAAAAGCTGACTCTGGGTAAGTTTTTTTTTTTTTTTTTTTTACTATTTATAGGCCTGTGTTTGACCACAATCTCACGTGGTCAGTGATGATGTGGCCGATGGTGGTAAGCACACAAAGCCTAGAAGAGCTGGCTCTCAAGTGCAGCTGTCGGAACACACTGGAAGGTGTTTTTGCGACAGATTTTCAACTTGAGGGTGGTAGCCGGCCCGGCGGGTACTACAAAGTACCCTACCACCATGCTATGGTTTCCTCACGATGTTTTCCTTCACCGAAAGTGGTGCTCATTGTAAGATTCGAACCCACGACCTACAATGAGGATTCTAATCCTACAATGAGCTTGAGCTTAGGTAGCTAGGTAGGTTGTTTTGTAGTACCCGTCTGGCTGGCTTCCACCCTGAAGTTGAAAATCTGTCGCCAAGCACCTACCGGTGTGTTCCGGCAATTGCACTTGAGAGCCAGTTTGCTTTCTCGGTATTGTAACAGGTCAGCAACACATTGGCAATATCTCTGGTATTGCAAATGGCGATAGGCGACGGTAACCACTTACCATCACGTGGGCCGCCTGCCTGCTTGTCAACCTTCTGCCATAAAAGAAAAAATAAAAATTCCTTCAGGGAAAATGTAGCTTCCTATTGGTAAAATAATTTTTCAAATGCAACTGGTAGATCCAGACATTAGCGCGTTCAAACAAACAAACTCTTCAGCTTTTAGTTTAATTAATAAATTGTTTAATTACCTATTTACGACCTAAATTGAATAAAACTGATTTATTCCGTTTAGGCCTAGGCAATAGGGTAGTTGACAGTGTCAAAAATAAACGACGAAACACTAACCAATGCATAAAACATCTAAAAACACGTGGAAACATCAAATATGTTGTACATTCAATGCTTTTTATGATTTTTAATTACCAGTAGAACCACTAAGAGTAGATCATTTGATGCTGTAAAACTATGACGTCATAGTGTAATATTTCATACAACATTCCATAATTATAAACTACCGTTTTGACATTTATTAAAAAGCAGCTAATTTGATATGTCAGGAAACTGCCCTATATAAGCGCCTTTCCTAAGTATGAACGTTACTTGTACAGGTCCCGCATAAAGTTCCTTTTAGAAGTTCTAATGGCTGTGAAGAATAACAATTTAACTAAAATTCCCAACTATGATCCTTCGTACACGGAACACCTGAAGAAAATGATCAAAGGCATCATCAGGAAGGGAAATTATTTGACACCACTCAATATTAGACTTGAAGACTTGTTGAAAGGTAATTACTTTTTAAGGTTCCGTACCCGATTGGTCCAAGCAGAATCCTATTGCTGTCACTCATGTGTCTGTCTGTCACACAGGTTTAATAACCAAATGATTGGAGCTATAGTCTTCAAATTTTGTTCATTATATTTAATTTTTTACTATTAAAAATATTTTTTTTCTAAAAATTAAATTAATAATTTAAATTTTATTTTAATTAAAATTATTTATAATAAAATATGTTGACCCAAAGCCGTGCAAATTATCAAAAAATATTTTTAAACGTTTTTAACATACAATTAAAGGGTCGTTGTTTAGAGCTCGTTGAGTAGATAGGTACATAGTATTTTTTGTTTTAATTTTTTTTGGAAAACAAAGGAATCCAAAGTCATCTTTTTTTTTTGTAGATTTTTAGATTGTTTTCCCTCACTTTATTCCCTCATTTTTCCTATTACAACCAACTTGTATTCTTCATTTGGTATGGAACCCTAAATGTGCGAAGACCGATACGCACTTGGCCGCTTTTATTTATATTGCAAAGTTGACGAACAAACACATGGCTAGCCTGATGGTAAGCGGTTACCGTAGACGCTTGTAACGCTAATGATGATGTCTAAAATGTTCTTATGATGATTTTTATATGTTTCAGCGGACGAAAGAGGCAAGTGGTGGGTGGTAGGGTCAGCCTGGGAAGGTAACCGCGTGCTAGAAGAGAAACCAGTCGCCAAACCGTTGCCTAGCAACGACCAGAAGCTCCTAGAGCTTGCCAGAAAACAGCGCATGAATACGGATGTGAGACGGAGCATATTCTGCGTTATTATGTCTGCCGAGGTATTTATTGACATTCTTATTAAGTAAAATAAAAAGTCTTGACTCACTGACTGACTGACTCACTCACTCACTCACTCACTGACTGACTGACTGACTCACTCACTCACTCACTAACTGACTGACTTACTCACTCACTCACTGACTGATTGAGTCATTCTTCAAACCCTGGACCTAGATAGCTGAAATTTTGCACAGAGGGTCATCTATAATGTAGACAAGGAATGTTGCCGGTAATATTGAAATTTAACCGCTAAGGGGTAAAATAGGGGAACGTGGGAAAAACCGCGGGGTGGAATGATTCTCGCTTGAAGATGGATGACTATTAAAGATATTATAATGAACAGATCACTCCCATTCCTTAATTGCAATTATATAAGGCTCATTATTATGTCTCTCTGGCTACCATCACCAGCCGTCACCAGCTCCAAGGTATAACGTAAATAGTGTAGTGGACATAGATAGCCAAAAATGGCCTTTATAACTTTATTATTAGGGACGATTATGGCACATACTACTACACGCGAAATCGCACTATATAGTAGTTAGTTTTTGGCGGACCTCACTACTTTTTGACACATCTAACATACAAAATGTAGTTTTTCTAATTTACAACTCTATTTCTAGGACTATATGGACGCTTTCGAGAAACTCCAGCACTTAGGTTTAAAAGGTCAACAAGAGAGAGAGATAGTCCACGTACTACTAGCGTGCTGCCTTCAGGAGAAGACTTACAACCCCTACTACGCCGTTTTAGGACAGAAGCTGTGCGATTTTGATCGTAAATACGTGGTCAGTAGAGTCGAGAATTGTTTTATTTGAATTTTATGTGTTTACATCTTAATAAATTGCTCGTCGGGTGCACTCGCTTAGACGTTGAATACAATTTAAGGCGATAATCTCAGTCTGAGGAGAGACTACCTCCTTATGCGTGTTCTTCCGCTTGTACTACCTAATGCTTACTGCTTTCTTCCATCGCACTTCTCGCCATCGACGGGGAGTTCATCCTCACATTGGAACCAAAATAGTCTTGTACTGTACGGTTTCAAAGGATCTTCCTATCGTGGAGGCTCAAATTTTAGAATGATCCTCGCCGTGGTTTTCCCAAGAAACTACAACATGGGGTTCTTCAAGAAAGGTCTTGAAGTCTTGAAGAGATTCTTGCAGGGTCGGCACTGCGCAAATGATACCCCTGATGTTGCAAGCGTCCGCTTACCATCAGGTGGGACGTATGCTGGTTTACTGCCTTAGAAGTATAAAAAATATCCTATTCTATCAAAGTACAATTATGTACAGTTTTAAGTCGTACTTACGAAAAAGCACCGAACCCACCACCTTCGTCGCAGCATCTGACGACACCACCACTGAGCTATCACCGCCTTACATTACAGTTATCAATACAATTCTCGGTCTGGGACAAAATAAAGGATTTGGAGAACATTTCAAAGCAGTCCATGACAAACTTGGCGCAGTTCCTCATACATCTGATCATGGAGAAAGGATTGCCGATCTCGGTTTTAAAGGTAACCAATGCATAAATCATCTAAAAACACGTGGAAACGTCAAATATGTTGTACATTTAATGCTTTTTATTTTAATTACCAGTGGAACCACTAAGAGTAGATCATTTGATGCTGTGAAACTATGACGTCATTGTGTAGTATTTCATACAAAATTCCATATAAACTATCGTTTTGACATTTATTAAAAAGTAGCTATTTGATGTAAGGAAACTGCCCTATTATTTAGTCTAGTTTTGAACTGTAAGTTTTTCCATTTAACATAATAATATTAATCCTATTATATTGTTGTTATACATTTTTTGGTCTAGCCCAGAGGTTCCCAGACTTTTTTTTCTCATAGAACACTTTCAAAATGTTGCTAGTTCCGGTAAATCCCTGCAGCTACATTTCTATCATATTCCCAAAACCAGACAAAAAATATCACGTAGACCCTTGGGGGTCCACCTGGACCACTTTGGAAAACTTTGGTCTAGCCCCTCAGCCCACAAACGAGAACGTCCCATAAAGAACGTATTATAATAATCTTTATTTGAATCAGGTAATCCAATTCTCGGAGTTGAACAAACCGACGGTTAAGTTCATGAGACAGATTCTCCTAGCCATCATCATGAACGCAGACTTCCAAGCCTCGCTGCAAGTCTTCCAACGCATCTCGAAGCCTCCTAAACTCCACATGTTCAGAGAAAGCCTCAGACTGTTCATTCAACACTTTTTAATAAAAAATGCTGGCAAGAAAAATAGTATTTTAAGCGAAGATGAGATGGCAACACTGAAGGAAAGGGCGCTGGAAGTTGATAAGATATTGACTATGCATGAATCTAAAATGAAGTTTTGATTAAATTTTTATGAAATGTTTATCTGATTTTTGGTTTTTTGGTACAGAAAAGGAAAGCAATATTAATAACTACTACCACAGTTCTTACGGTATATCCTGCACACACCTGTGCACGCGCATTTTGAGATGTCTTAGGCTGAGATCTATAGAGAGTGTTGGGATTGGGACTTTGCTTAAACTTTACTTACGTAAAACTTGGCTCATTTACGAGTTGTAATCCTACTAATACTTATAAACATGAAAGATTGTATGTATGTTTGTTGCTCTTTCACGCAAAAACTACTGAATGGATTTAGATGAAACTTGGCACATAGATATAGATAGATGCTTTTTATCCCGGGAACGCGGGTGAAACCGCGGGGGACAGCTAGTAAAGTATATTTTTGTTTGACCATTAATTGTAGCAAAGTTTTTGGTAAGTCGTTGATTTGGTGCACTTAGGCTTTGCTTAGAATACACTCAGAAGGATTAAACGTTGTCTTAACTCGAAGTAAAGTCTGAGCAAAGTCTAAGGCTGAGATCTATAGAGCGTGTTTAGACTTTAATTGCTTAGATTTTACTTAGGTATACCCTAAGTAAAATACCTACGTAATAAAGTAAATATTTGTGTGTTTTAATTTGTAACCAAGTTTTTGGTAAGTCGTCGATTAGGTGCACTTAGGCTTTGCTTAGCACACACTCAGAGAGATTCGAACATTGCATTTTAAATACGGACTTTGTAGGTAAAGTCTGAGCAAAGTCTAAGTACGCTCTATAGATCTCAGCCTTAGTATCCGCTTATCTTGCGAACATACACGAGCATCCCCATGAGCTTGCACTTCAGAAAGCGATCAGTTGTCAAACCGACTATCTTATCACCCCACTCGTCTACCTACAGACTACTTCTTATCTCCATCACATCAATGGTAATGTGGACTTCATTTTGATAACGATACGGACGATAAGCACCCTGTCTGTATCTTATTTATGTTATATAGTATAATAGGCACTTATTAATAAGTGAGATGCATTCTTACACGGATTTAAAAGGCAAGATGACTTGTTTTCGATTACGAGATACGGACACATCGTTTTAAATGAATATGTCACCGGAAATGTATGAAACATAGGAATTGTACACAATTCCTGTGTATTTCTCCTAGGAAATTTTATTTCAATAATGATACTAGGAAATATATAAATTCTATTGAAAAAAATAGGTTGGGGTTATTTTTTTTATTTTGCATAAATTTGAAAGTATTCGCACAAAAATAAATTTCACTTACAACCCCCCAAATACCGCTATCCTTACAAATATCCGGAATGTAATACTCCGATAGATATTTAGGAAATGTATGGATTTCCTAGGAAATGTATACAATGATGGATTAGATACTTTTCCGTTAACAAATATACAACATAACTAATTGACTCAGGCGTGACCTTGCGGAAATCCATTATAAGATTAAATAGAAAACAAATATTTAGTAACTAATTCCGCTGGATCTCCTCACGAAGCATCAGGACAGGACGTAGTAAACCCACTGTCGACTACTCGAAATCGACTCGACTCGATGTCGACTGTGTTTGTTCGCATTCGTCGAGTAGTCGACAATGGTGCTGATTCTGTTGTTTACGAACTAAATAAATTTAATCTCACTATATCTCTTTCTAATAGTAAATATAAGAAAGGGATGCAAGATATTTTAGTCCTGTCAGTTTAATCCGATCACATATTTCAACGTGAATTTAAGCGCGATCTTTATTGGTCACAACTATTTACCCGTACATTACGACGGCATGGATTAAACTGACAGCATTAAACATGTTCTGTCTTTTTTCAATAAGGTTAAAATGAAAGAGAAGTGACTTGTCTAATATTAGTTAAGTTCGTAAACAACAGAATCGACACCAATGGGTCTACTACGTCCTAATGATGCTTCGTGATATTCGTGAAGAAGCGAAACACGTGTCTATTTCCTGTTAAGTTCCAAATACATTGTCGAAAGTATTTCCATGGAGGATGAAGCTCTAAGTAATTCAATATGGAGAAAGTTATCAGAAAACTCCGGTTTCAATCTAAAATTAATTGAAACCGATTGCAACAAAGTTACGTGATTGCTCTACTGGACTAAGACAATATGTTAAGTTATTAAAAATAGTAACGAACTATCGCAAAAAAAAACTAGTCGCCGTTTGTATAGGTATTCGCGTCCACGAGCATTCCTTGTCCATAATCGTTCGATGGTCGTTCGATCCATCACAAAGGACAAGGCAATTCAATAAATCTAAATTTAAACTTGTAACACCTATCTTTAAGTTAAATAAACTGTGTTTACAATCGACTGATAATAGTCCTTACATAAATATTGCCGTCGTTATGTAAGTCCCAGGTACCTACTGCATGTATTTACTCATTGTTAGTTAGGTACGTGTAAATATGTTTAATAATAGCTTTGGAATAGTGGGCATAGACAAAAGGTAACGGTCGCTGAGAGCAGCTGGCTACTCTATAAACCTAGGTTATGGCAGTTAGGGACCGTTTGTTTGTAAGCGAAAAAGATAAGGGGGCCGGAGCCCTTTTTAAAGAAATTATAGCTAGGTACTGTTTGTTGGTACATACCTACAATCACAGTAGAAATATAGACATCTTTATTCTGTGCTACAATGGACACCAAGGTGGTACTTTTTTATTATTTGTTAAGCGTAGCAATAAACGGCTAGTTATGATAATTTACTTTAAAAAAATGCAGGCAATAATCTGCCCAAACAAGCATTCAGCCCACCTGATGGTAGGTATGAACAAGTTACTCTAGCCCAGGGATTCTGAAACTATTTTGGGCAAGTGACCACTTTTCCAAAATGAACTGACACCTCAGACCCCCATAGCCAAATGGCTTTACATTCGATTTTTAGACCTCGTTGACCCCCAAAATCAGTTTTCTTTTATGTCGACCCCTGGGACCACTTTGAGAATCTCTGTCTAGCCTGGGACATGGTTGTTTGCAATACTGGGACATTCATTATGCGTAACCGACATCAAGAGTACCTACTACAGACTATTCTATTACCACAAAGATATACTATAGAATATACAATAGACTATAGAAATAATAGACTAGTAATCGTTATTTGCTCAGGAACAATTTGGCTGGGGTATTCTGTAAGGAAAAGATATATTATCTTTACATACATAGTATCCCGCTGTCTGTTTGCTTAGATCTTTTAAACTACTCAACGGATTTGAATGCAGTTCAGCAATAGATAGAGTGATTCAAGAGGAAGGATTATATGTAATACATGCATATTATAGGACTGATACTCTTACTTCCTCATTAAAGTTACTCTTTGAGCGAATAAACGTCCACTCAGTATACCTACATACAGTACAGCGTTAGGGTAGGGCGCGGTAGGGCGATTGCCCAGGGCGCCAGATGTAAAGGGGCGCCAGGCCCACCTTTATTTACGGTCGCTCATGAGCTAGTCCTGCTATCTCAAGTCTAAATAAAAAAATAAATTCTCAAGTCTAAAGATAAAATGCTATAATGGCTTAAAATCCCTTTTGTTGGCGTGAGAAGGGGGGGGGGGGGTTATCACATCTCGCCCAGGGTGCTGGTAGAGATAAAACCGGCACTGCCTACATACAACTACAATTACATACAATTTGTAGGTATAATTAAATAGTCAGACAATTGAGAACTATAGTGCACCGACTTACCTTACATTTTAGGTAGGTAAATAAAACCACACAAAAAATCCTTGAAAACAGTAATACCTACAGAATGGTCACCGGCAAACAACTGGGTCACAATTACAATTTTAATCCATACCTACGTTACAATGATGGATTATACCTAGTACCACGTTTCAAGGTCGTTGCTAATTGTTTATAGTCTTATGAGTCATTTGTCACCGACCACTTTATCTACCAGGGTATCAATAGGTGTGGTACTAAGTAAATGCAACTATCGTACGATAACGATACCCATCTTTCTACGTTCTCATCATGTCAGCTGAAAGACGTCCACTGCTGGACAAAAGCCTCCCCCAAGGATGTTTGATGGCCTGGCTCCCGTGGCCCTCGCAAGATTGGCTTGCCCATATCATGACATCTACATCCTCACTTTTATACTTTGTGTTTACCACCTTCGGCCACCAGTGGCGTAGCCAAGGGCCCCGGGCAAAAATTTAAATAGGGCCCGATTAAAACTAAACTCAGAAAAACCTGCTTTGCTATAAGGATACCGCAAATATTTACGTAATGAAGCTCCAAAACTAAGACCTACATAACGTAATCTGAATATATTATAAGTCGGGGGGCCCTAAGCTCAAGGGGCCTCTTGGTCTCCATGAACAACGTTCGAAAAAGTAAATTAAGTTAAGGTTAGGAGCTATATTAATCGGGTCCCAATTCCATTTTTGCCCCGGGGCCCTTGGTTACATAGCTACATCACTGAACGCAAATAGTAGGTAATCGTTTACAAACGTATATTATTTTATTTACACTTGGGGTACAGGTAACCGCGGCTCTGCCAACCGCTGCGCTGCCAACCCTATTTGTATGATCAAACAATGAGCGGCGCGCGCGCATACCGCCGGGTGGCAACAAGCTGTCTACTGCCTGTATAATAGATACAGTAAATTCTGATAATACAATGTGGGTATAGTAACATAGCTATATATATTTCAAATTATGTAATGCGTCAATGCTCTTTAACTCGGGAAGCAAATACTTTATTTTTTTTACTCACGAGGCGCGTTTTTAGCGAGTGAAATCAAGGTTTTTAGTAGGTATTTGCCACAAAATTATCATTTGTATGCGCCGTATGATTTATACAGCGTTATTGTAATTCATTTGCATTGTTTTTACAGGTGGCGGTTCACATCAATATGAACTATGAATTTATGAAAAGAATTCAAACTTTTAATACAAAATATAGGTACCATACCGAACCAAAATTAACAATATTGAGAAACCCCCGAAACACATTACAGTGGTGATTATCTTCAAACGGCTGAGCGGATTTTCATGATCATAATGATCATAATAGCTTAGACCACTCTCGACTAAGACATAAACCTTTCAAACAAAAAAAAACTTATTCAAAATCGGTTAAGGAGCTATGATGCGACAGATAAACACACACTAAGTACAAATTTAGAAATATAAAATTTAACGAATACTTATTACGTATACGATTGTTGTTGTGACACAATTTTGAGCCCCTATTTTGTGATTAGCGAGGGATTTCGGGATATGGCTGGAGATTTATCTATGTATTCATTTAGCATTTAAAATATTACAGAACTACTTTGGTTCCTTCAAATCAAATCAAAACTCATTTATTCAGTTTAGGCACTTATGAACGTCGAGGCTCTACCACTCTATCACCCCGGTTCCACATATACTTGAACTGAGAAGACTCCGGCAAGAAACTTCAGCAAGACTTAATTTTTTTTGTGGATCTTTCTTGTGAATTTATGTAGGTAATTGTATTTGTTTTAAATATAGGCATAAAGTTCATACAATCGTCACTTGGCCAGGCAGGGGTCTGGAAGAGCAGAGAGAAGTTACTTACTACAACCCTGTATATTCTTGTCTTCAACGTAATGAGCCACCTTATAGTAGGCCTTGTCGATTTTGGCCTTCGTTTAAATAAATGTCCGTTATTTAATGACTAGCTTCCGCCCCGCGGATTCACCTCGAGGATCTTATGTTTTCCCGGGGTATTTTAACCCGTAACCAAGGTATACCTACAAGATGATTTTTTAATCACAATCCAAATAAATAACTTTAATATGGAACCCATTATATCCTCTTTGATGGGACCAATCCTGAAATCACGAAAAAAATTCAAAATTTCATACATTTTGACCGATCAAGATATGATTAGGATAGATGTTTTGAAAAGTTAGTTTTTTTTCGGATTTGAAGGTTCTTTTATAAATACGCTGTGATTTTCACATTGGAACATATACCAAATAAAATGTAGATTTATAAACACGTTTTTCTTGCGATTTCTAAGAATGTTGTCCTAAACTAACAATGGAGCTCAGCCTTTTACAGAGTTGGCTATGAACTTGAATTAAAAAACTCGGGCATTGATTTTTACTTATTTTTTTTCTAAATAAACTTCGTAATGCATTTAATGTGAAAAATTCTTGTAGCGTATGTTCAGAAGATACCCGTCGTCTCAGACTATTATATAGTTATCTGTGACCCGTTTGTGGAAATGGAAGGCGCTGCTGTATGCACTTATTTAGGTACCGTTTTTGTTTAGCGGGCAATACAATAACGCGCCTGTTCCGTTTTGATCCCATTACAACTTGTTGTGTTACTATTTCATTAGATTATTATTTAGACATGAAAGAAACCAGCTCCATAATATGGTTGTATAACAAAACAATTTGGCCACGACGGTTGTCTTTCTGAACAGACTATACCTGTTTTTTTTTTTTAATTTTCTCTATTTGATATTGTCACATAATTTATTTTTTCCAAACGCGAAATCTATATAAATGAAATGGAGCATCAAGAAATTAAAAAGTGCTACGGTCGCGGAACATTTCAAATGTTGCCGCGCTGTCGTTTCAACAATATAAACATAATTATTTCTTATCTGTATTTTTCCAAAACGAAAACAGCGCCATCTAGGTTGCAACCTAATAATTAGTAAGTCTGACTGTCTGTGACTCTGTGCTCGTGCTGCTTGACCATGCCGCGACGTGATTTGGTGTAATAAAATCGAATACATGATAAACAAAAAGAATATCTAAAATGTTATATAAATATATTACTTTATGAACTAACTAATAATGGAACTAATTTTATGTGCTATAAAATTAAATCAATATTATATTATATGTTTTATA
The DNA here is from genome assembly GCA_963555595.1 of Tethea ocularis. NCBI lineage: Eukaryota > Metazoa > Arthropoda > Insecta > Lepidoptera > Drepanidae > Tethea > Tethea ocularis. The sequence continues at coordinate 9,531,662 of OY741970.1, forward strand.
AAATTAAAAATAAACCATAAAGCTTTAAAACTTGGCGCCCACAGATGTCGCAGCTACGACATCTGGTGTTACAAAACGGATACGCAACTGAACAAAGAGAGCTAGCTAGCAACCAACCACTAGGAAATAAGGTTGTGTTGTATCTCTGTCAGTCGCAAACAGTGAGCGCATGTGTAATCGAGACACACGATATACTTTCGGCCATCATAACCATCTTTCTTTTTTGTGCAACTGTTTCTCTTCGGCCGTGTTCTAGTGCAAACGCAGGATGGACGCCATTCGCGCTAGATAATTTTTTCTTCGCTCGCATAGCGAAGCCAAGATAAACGCGTTCGGTGCCGGGCGTGGAGCTGAGCTATGCTATAGTGTGTCTTGTCTTGTGTTCGGTGGTTTGGTTTCGTTCTGGCGGGCGGTGCGGTCGCGGTCAGCGGTGTGGTGCGACGAACGGTCGGCGGGTCGGCGGCGGTGGTCGCCCGGTCGGGGCGGTCGGAGGTCGGCCTCGGGCGTAGGGCGCAGGGCGCAGGCAAGGCGAGTGCAGCGAGGCGCGTGCACCGCAGCGGCGAGGCATGGCAGGCGCGAGCTGAGCGCCGGCCCGGCCTCCGGTCTCAGGCCCATCGCGCTCCGCCGCCGGCCCGATGAGTGGGGCACGTTCTGCGCGGCGGAGGTTATTTTATGGGTATTTGCGTGAGCTGCCGGCGCGGCGAGCGGAAGGCACCAGAGAAACGGTCGGTGCCAGGAGCGGGCGGGCCTGCTAAAGGCGCAGCAGCGGAGCTACTTCCGCGGCGCGTTGAGCACCTGCCAGCCATGGCCAACTCCATGTCTAACATAAAGATGACCAACCCTATCAAGGGTATCGTCAGCAAGCGCCGGAAGCGCTACATGAAGGATGGATTCAACTTGGACTTAGCCTGTATCCTTTTATATGTGCCGTGTAGTTGCCGTGCTGTAGTTCGGTCTCTCGCCGAAAGATCGATGTCGAATCGGGTGAGTCCTTTTTGTGTTCGAACCCGTAGGCTTGGCCTTGAAATTTCGTTACGCCGATGTACTTACCTACCAGCAATACCGATTTATTCTCATCGTATTGCCTCTGAATTAGCGTGATAACCTGGCTTGACCATCCTTTTAGTGTCAAGGGCACTCAATTTATAACCTATAAATTACGTTCATAAAACCGTGCTGATTGAAAATCCAGGTTACAGTCGCGATGGACATGAAATAGTTAATATTTGTGGTTATAAATTAGTATTATAAATGATCTGACTAGTCTCGTTAGGGTTACAAGGTCTCAAACGAGAATCGGCTCTCATTGCTGATTACGTCTAAATTAGGCCATAAAAACTTGTAAAAAATGGTATGGTAATGATTGTGACAAAAATTGGTCATAAATACGGTTTCACGAAAAATTTTATATGCTATAACAACATTTATGTAGTGGGAGTGTTGAAATCTGGCATGGCAACAAGCAATATAACCTACAACTTTGTATACATTGGCTATTATGACTGTGTACATAGAAACGTATTTGATAATCATTGTAAAGTACATATTTTGTATGGCATTTAGATTAGATTTGAATTTGAAAAGAATAGGTAGGTACCATAGGTAGTTGTTACCTCAAAGTTTAAAGTCAAAAAGTCACCTCAGATAGGTACTTATTTTACATAAGATGGGGATACACAATTTTTTTCTATCACATAGTCTTGAGGAAATTGTATGAAACATAAATAGGTTTATATTGACATTTTCTGTGCTTTACATCATGTCTATTCCTTTGTTCGTTTTCAAACCAAGGAAACTTGGTGAATCTATTTGTATCTTATTCTGTGTGGGGCGATGAGGCCTGCACTGATTTCCCGCTTAGGGTGTATTGTGCATTCCCCCCTGCCAGCTTTACCCAAGCCATCCTAGCTCCTTAAAGTAGCGGAGTGTGGCCTTGGGGTGCTGACTAATTTGCTTCAGTGATGTAGGTGTTGCTATTGACAGAGGTGGCGAAAGCATCCCTGAAACTGTTTCCACGGTTTGTGGCTCCCGAAAACCCGTCTTGGTTCTAATTTCTTCTGTGACTGTACAGTGCAATAGCACATGTTCCACAGTTTTATCCTGCTGCATACAGCCCCGACATAGGGGGCTGTCCATAGCTCCTATCTTATGTAAGTGGTAGTTTAAATTGCAGTGGCCTGTAATTAGGCCTACAATCATCCTTAAGTCTGTTCTCTGTAACTTTAGCAAGTTGTTTGTGATTCTCCTATCGGGGGCTGGGAGGGCGGTCTTTGTATCTATTTGTATCATTGTCTATGTGAATTTGCCCCCTTTATGATTAACCTACACTAACCACCTTTGTGCGAACAGTAAATTATCAACCTAAAGATAAATTAAAGGTTATTTAAAACATAGGTTATTGAACAAAGCCTATATGGTGGCTCATTACATGGTAGACAAAAAATATATTGTTGTAATAGCTTCTCTATGGTTTCCCCCTTGCTGAATTGACAAATGTATGTGTATCTTTGGAATTAAAATAAAAATTATATAGATACCTACATATATTGAAGAAGCGTCTTCTCAGTCTGTGTTTTACATATTTTGTCAATTAATACATTCATTTTAATTAGATCTCATCATACATAGTTAATAGTCACTTTTGTAAACTGACTTATCAAAACTTATACTATGCTCACTATAGTCTACAGGATGCAATTTTTGAATGAACTATATTCAATTCAATTGTAACAGTTTTAAGCCTTAGAGACCACGGTATATCATAATGCATTTATACAGATTTCTGAATTTTGCGTATAAGAATATTACCACCAGTTACTCTGTTAAAACCATTTCCTGGAATTATTATTTTCTTCATATGTAGAAGGGACAGTTGTCCAATGTACGAGCCAAAATAATGGCGCTGTTTATTTTTATTTTATTTTTATTTATTTCATAAGATTCACAGCAAAGCCAAAATTGAATCACATTATATAATCTATTTTAATGAACATTTATCTTTAGGTCCAGGTCCCTCTCTGCTACCCTAGTACATAGGTACATACAATTATAGTGTAGCGTTTAATTTTGTTTGTGGCACTAATCTGCTACAAGCACAGAATCTGCATCATAAAATGTTGCATCTTAAAATTTATGAATTACAATATATTGTCATTGGATTTTTAAGGTAAAACATGTGATGGTTACTACTTGTAACATAAATAGAGGATGACTGAGGAAATTGTGGACAATTTATTATATCACCATGTATGTGAAGTAATGCATAAGCAGTAAATGCTGATGAATGGAAGGAAATGTAATTAAACTCTGTAAAATTATTGGGCGGGAGTTAGAAAATTTGTGATTTTGATTGCCTATATTCTGATAATGGCAATGCTTTCTCAATTTTTTTTGATATGGCAATGTTTACTATGAAAATAATAAATGACAATTTTATTAATAAGACACATTGATAGGTAATAATAATAATAAAGGTTAAGGCATAGGTAATTTATCAATTTATATTACTTTTCAGCCATTCCTTAGGTCTAGCTGTCTGCCATTCTCACAATTCTTAACTCCCAAATCTCTTGTTTAACATAATATACCATTCTAATTTACCCAACTACTGATAAAAAAATAATTAAGTACAATTAATTCCTGCTCCATATCAAACACTTGACAGCAGGCATTGGCCTAAATAAAGGAAAAAAAAACAAGTCTACTAATATCCATGATATGTTGAATATTAATTTTCATATGCACTATGATATCAGTGCTTGTGGAGGTCGTTCACCGACTCACATAGCTAAAATAGGTTTTATATCAGCCATCGTATCAGTATGATTGCATTTGTAATATTTTTTTATTGTACCTGATTCTAAATTGCTTCATTTATTATTGGCAATTTTACATAATCCCACCAATTTAAGATGTGCATAGGAATTAGGTGATTTTAATTTCATCACAGCAGTATAGGGGTTTTGACACAGTAGAATTTTATTACAAAGTAGATATTAATCTGCATTAAGTTTAAATAAAATAGATATTTATGTAATTATGTTTAGGTAAAACATGTCTTAGGCTGAGATCTATAAAGCGTGCTTAGACTTTACTTAGGGTATAAACCTACGTAATAAAGTAAATATTTGTGTGTTTTAATTTGTAGCCAAGTTTTTGGTAAGTCGTCTATTAGGTGCACTTAGGCTTTGCTTACCATACACTCAGAGAGATTCGAAGATTGCATTTTAAATACCGACTTTGTACGGTAAAATCTGAAAAACGTCTAAGTACGTTCTATAGATCTCCTTAAGCCTTAGAGCATATAAAAAACTGTGTAAGATTTTAAAGATTATTTAGACTGACAATGGTGCCGATTCTGTTGTTTACGAACTTAACTAATATTAGACAAGTCACCTCTCTTTCATGTTAATCTTATTGAAAAGAGTCCATGCCGTCGTAATGTACGGGTAAATAGTAGTGACCAATAAAGATCGCGCTTAAATTCACGTTGAAATATGTGATCGGACTAAACTGACAGGACTAAAATATCTTGCATCCCTTTCTTATATTTACTATATGAAAGAGATATAGTGAGATTAAATTTATTTAGTTCGTAAACAACAGAATCGGCACCAATATAGGACATTTTACATCATATAATTCTCCTAAAAGATTTCTAATAAGTACGTACCTATTTAACAAAAAATCTTTTTTTTTTTTATAACAATTAAAATATTCACACATATTCTTATCTCTAAAGATATATTTTCACTATTTTTATGATATTAAGTAATACTTGAAATCTCTTTACTAAAACCACTGTAAGTTGACCTTAAAATCAAGCGTATGGCAACGCATTTGTACTGCCTACAAGTTACAACTTACAAGGTACTCAACTCCCACTGTTGCCAAGCTTGAATAGGTATTACGATGCTGTTAGGTACTTACTTACCTACTTTTTGAGATTCATAGTTTCCTAGCAAATTAATTGTGGAACATGTTAAGTCTCTAGAATCGTTTTGAATGATATGAGGGACAGAAGGGCTAAATGGAAAGAAAAGTACACTGTCCAGGGAGATGATGAATCGATTTTTAGGGTACATCTAAAGAAAAAACGGAACCCGTATAAGATCGCTTTGTTGTCCGTCCGTCTTTCAAGAACCTTTTTCTTAAGAACGCGTGGAGGTATCACGCTGAAATGAATAGCATATATCTGAATATTTTCACATCTGAGTTTGCAATCCCTTAGAGCATTGAAAAAATATAACTTCTAACTCTACAAGGTATCAAATAAGCATACGGCTTGCCTGATGGAAGCAGTTATCGTTGTCTATATACTTGCAACACCAGGGTTAGGTGACCCTTCAAAAATCTTTGAACAGCCTTATTGAACCCTCGGGGCTGGCTAGGTCATTTAACAACCTGAGCGTCTGCTGTAGAAAGTTTCTTTGAACCATATAGTGTGAGGCCTATTTGGTTTCAATTTTCTACATTATAGTGGAGGCTACTAATGGCTAAATTCGATCATTCCCGCCTGGCTGGCTACCACCCTCAAGTTGAAAATCTGTCGCCAAGCACCTATCGGTGTGTTCCGACAGCTGCACTTGAGAGCCAGTTCCTTTCTAGGCTTTGTGTCCTTACCATCATCGGCCACATCATCACTGACCACGGTGAGATTGTGGTCAAACACATACATCGTAAAAAAAAAAATTGATACTTCTACTAATCCATATCCCGCGGTTACAGACGCGTTCTTGGGATGTATAGTAAGCCCAGGATTCTAGCTTCCTATTAGTGAAAGAATTTTCAGAAGCGGATCAGTAGCTTTGAAGATTACCTCCTACATTTCATACAAAGAAACTACCTCTTTATAAAGTAATAGATATTATTTTTTGGATGTTACATAAATAGCTTTCAAATAGGAATTGCTACAAGCTGTCCCCCGCGGTTTCAACCGCGTTCCCGGTATAAAAAGTAGCCTATGTGTTATTCCAGGTTATGATCTATCTATGTGCATCATTCATCCAAATCCGTTCAGTAGTTTTTGCGTGAATGAGCAACAAACATACATACAAACTTTCACGTTTATAACATTAGTAGGATTTCTTACAAAACACCATGGAAAGCATTCATCAATAACTCTAATTGAAATAACATTAGATTTCAACGTATAAATTGACCTGTTACTAAGTGACGTCACTCGTTCGCCTTCCATACGATGTACCGCGGCCACAGGCCACAGAGAACTATGTGAACACAGAAATAATCCAAACCAGTTGAACGTAGCGTAGAGTACATGCTCTCGCTCCATCATTTCTGGCGGCCTTCAGCCAGCGCTACGCTTGGCAACAGTATAAATTCACAATTGACTCCAAAAGGTATCATTAAACCGATCTTAATTTAGAAGTTACCTTGCAAGCTGGGATTAATAAAAAATCACCGACAAACGCGCCCGTTGAAAGTGTAGCGTGTTCCGTACGTTTTAGAGTTGATTGTTATTTAACATTTTTGTAATGTGCTACTGGTTTAATGATTAAATTGTATCTATTTGGAATAGATGTTTGAATTCAAAAAATGGGTTGATACTGTTTATTTTTTCATCATTGCCCAAGCATTATAATTATAATTTTTTTGTAAATCTTTTAATAAATTACTTTATGGATTATCTATTCGCGTTGAGGAACCTTAAAACGTAGTAGTGAAACAATTGCTGAGCATAATAATTACGTACAATTAAAAGCGAATTACAATAAATGCTGCTACTTGCATTTAAGTTGACTGTTATAAAATCAACGAAACATGTGTATTATTTAATTAGATTCATTCTTATTTCCTTTTAGTGCTCTATGAATTAATTAAAATAAAAAAAAATAAGAAACCCCCGAAACTCACTAGAAAATTGGTGATAATTCTCAAACGGCTGAGCGGATTTTCTTGATACATAGCTAAAAACACTCTCGATTAAGTCACCTTTCAAACTAAGAAAACTAAATCAAAATCGGTCCATCCGTTCAGGAGCTATGAGGCCGCAGACAGACACACACCCACAGACAGACAGATACATAGTATAAAACAAAGTCGCTCCCGCTGTCTGTACGCTTAGATGTTTTAAACTACACAACGGAATGTAATGCAGTTTTATTTATGCAGCACTTGATAGAGTGATTCAAGAGGAAGATTTATACGTATAATACATGCATATTATAGTACAGAAAAGCCGTGCGAAGCCGGGGCGGGTCGCTAGTTAGTTGATAATAAATTAAACATTCGTTCGTAACTCCATAATGAAAGAAATTAATGAGAAACACTGAAACATATTCAAATTAATTAAACAAAAACGAGTGCCATAGTCACGTCTGGCAAGAGGTCGTTGCTCTCATGTGCAATTGTAAAAAAAATTACCTAATCTCGAAACACAATAAAAGGTCTGAATTTATTAAACAATGGCTGTTAACAATAAAAAAAAGGTTTTTAACTGCTTGATTGTTTCGGCATAGTTTGTTACTTGACATAGCACGTCGCGTCGTTAAAACAACGCACGCGTTGAGGTGCGCAAGAGTTGTTTTGTACGCCATAAAATTGTGCATACCAACATTATTTATAATTAATCTATTAACCCCAAAGATTTGACACAATGGATACTCAAAAGCAAAGTCCGTACCTATCGACTTGGCAACATAACCAGTATTGTGTATGCTTTTGGGAGTCACAAAAAAGTGCGCTCGCGCTTATGAGTACGTCATGAACCGGTTCTCTTATATGGTAAGTTATTATATGAAGTTTGAAAGTGGACACTTGAGTTGAGTTGGCTCTACAAAAGTTCTTCGTTTAGAAATTGATGGAATTATTCTTACAAAACGCTAAGGTCCTTTCTAGTATGTTTATTTAAGACTCGTGTTGATTCTAGGTTTGTTTGACCTCTGTAGAACTGGAATAATCCAAAAGGGAGGGTCGTAACTTGCCCTTTATGCCCGGTGTGAGCTTCTATTACTTCGCCCACAGAATTCCATGAACCTGGTCATTTATACGCTCCCTAAAGAGAGGCTACTGCCTTAGTTACGGAAAATCTGATCTAAATTGAAATACAATTGTACTATAATCTGTAGTACTTGCACTCCATCTGCTTCTCCGGTATTTTAGATATTTTTGCGAGATAAAATGTAAGCCTCTGAATTTCTGCTCCAGTAATCGATGTAAATAAAGCTACAGCAAATCAGCATTTATAATATAGCCCTCATAGTTCACTATCCCTTTCATCACGTCCTTCAATTCACGGGCCGGCGACTCTGACCCTTGGCAACAGTAATTGCAAACCAAATGCCCGATGTTAAGTATTGTTTAAAACGACCAAGGTCGCCACTCAAAGATGAGAATTGAAATTGTGTTACGAGTTTAAACGTGCATAGCAACAATGCTTCATTTAAATAATTGGGCCCCTAAACTCTTGACTTAATTAACTTTTAGGCTGTTAGTTGACGGGCATCTGATTTTATGGGGTTTTGTAAACCGAGGCTTGATTCAATTTTATAACTGGCTTCTTGAGTTTTAGGGTTTCGTATTTGATAAGAAATAAAATTAACTTTTAGTTAAAAAGTGAAATGTGTTTATACTCAAAAATGTTATGTCTTGATTCGAGTTATTAGTAAACTGGATTTCACCATGGGCGATGGCATCCATGGGCATACCCAGGGTGGGGCTATTGCCTCACCCTGAATTTGTCATGTCTAAGTACATAAAGCTGGATCTCCTGCGGGTGCTTCCCCTTAAATTTACCTACGGGACACCTATTTACCACACACTACCTACATGTACACGCGGCCACAGATCAAGCTACACACTGCGGCACATGCGGTTGTAATAGGCGCTATTTTGCAACAAAAATGTGTAGCTTGATCTGTGGCCGTGTGTACCTAATGTTTCGTGGAAATTTCTTTGCGTAGTGTGTTCCGTAGAGCAAAACAAGCGCGGAGCCAGCCCTAAGTTTCTGATTTGCCCCACCCTGGGTCAAAAGCTGGATACGCCCCTGATGGCATCTAATTTAATCCTATGACCATGACCGACTGATGATTACGATGGCCAGCATTCTGTACTTGCTAGACGCGGTTTTGTCCTGGGCACTAATAATTTACATCACGATCAATATACAATTAGAACCATAATTATACGCTATTAAGTGTATTGTTGTGTTTTACATAATGACTGCAATGGCGTGTTATTTGATTTAGAGCTCTAATTGCCGGGTTTGTGGTGCTAAAATTAATATTTTGCTCATATGTGCGAACGCATGAAAGACACTAAAATGCACTTAGGTTGCCATAGTAACAGACGTGTTAAATAGCACTAGATAAAATCAAATCCATGGGTTAAAATTGAGATATTTAGCGATTCATCAAAGGTACTCCTCTATAAATCCACATAATATGCATAACGATAATATTGAGTTAGAAAAATATCGATTACAACTGAATCTCAAAGAATGTTCACAATCGCCGTATAATTTACCCGAGAAATACAAAGAAAATTTCCGCAAAGTTCGGTTGAAAAATATCGATAGATCGTTTTATTTATCGAAACGGGACAAGCAAACTCAACGTAGTCTTCCTAGACGCCCAATAAAGTCTCTTCGCAACAAGAAATAAAACCGGACAAGTACGAGTTTGACTCGCGCATCGAGGATTCCGTAATTTTCTGTTACTCTAAATACCATAGATTTTTTATAGGTTTTCCTGTAATCTATAGGTAAAGAACTATTTACTTTTTTCTTTCAAAATTTTTGGCCCCGTAGTTTCGGAGATAAGTGGGAGAGTGGTAAATTTCATTTGATATGTCACACACAGTATAGTTGCATATAGTAAACTTTTTTTAAAATTTTCTAATTTACCCCACAAAAGTGGCCCCCATGTTTTAAATTTATTTATTTACGTTACACTTCTGTGTTTGGGTCACAGACTTACATAATGTGTACCAAATTTCAACTTAAAGGGCTATCCACACATGTCCAGTTACCCGGCCCTGCTGTGTTCCGTCAGGGACGGGGAAAAAATCGGTTACATACATCTAGTACGAGCTTGTTCACACAGCTTCGTGTTAGGGGCGTCCGGGTACATCATAGTATAACGAAGAACTCAGAACACGGATAGCCCTGACCCGGCACGGCAGGGCCGGGTACCCGGATATGTGTGGTGTGGATAACGCTTAATCCAGTCTAGTATTTTTGGACAGACAGACACATGAGTGATCCTATAAGGGTTCCGTTTTTTTTCATTCGAGTTTCGGAACCCTAAACGAGATATTCTAGTTGAGAGCCTATTAACGTATGTTTGCATTGATGTATGTACCAAGTTTGGAGGGCTTCGTAATGGATAATAAAACTGATTATTTAGAGTGGAAGGGTCTTGCTTGTTTTCTTTGTATTTTTATGACATAATTTGTACGCAGCGATGCCATTTAGATTCATTATGCACGTAAAGGAAAGCTTTGCCTTAATTCCATGGATCAAGTAAGCCCAGCTCCTACTAAAAGTAATGTTTATCCCTTAATATTTACTTTGTTAAATTGAATAACAAGCTAGTGATCGTAGAATGCAGGACTGAGATGTTCTCAAACAGTTGTTTCAACACTTCTGGTGCAATCCCATAATTAGAGTTATTTTTATGTTAAAAAAGTTTCTGCTAAAAAAAATTGGTACATGCTTTTATTGCCAACTGTTCTTTTTTGCCACAGTTTTGCAACTACTCGTTAAGACGGTTCCAATGAGCCCAAACACTACGGGGTTGTGTCGTTTTATTGCGGAGGTCCTATGGCAACCTTCCAGCTCCAGCACCAGACCCTGGTTACCATATGGGATCAAAGTACTCGTCAATACGAATCAAACGAGCCCAAACTCGATGGGGTTGTGTCGTTTTATTGCTAAGATCCTATGGCCACTTTTTAGCTCCAGCATCAGATCAGCTCCATGTCATAATAATTTTTCATTGTCACCCGATTAACACATGCATGCAAAATTTCAGCTCAATCGGTAACCGGGAAGTGGATCAAATTTAACTTGCAACATTTGATGCCAAACTTCGGGACAGGTGAATCTAAATAAAAACTTGTAAAATCAATCAATACCCCAAATCAATTATATTAAAATATGATCGGAAGCACGCTTCGAAATCGATTAATTAGTGTGTTCCTCTCGTAGCGTGTGCTTGGTTGCCTGGGAAAATCGCTGAAATTACTCAATTACAGTACATTTTTGTTTGCATAATCAACAACAGATTTATTCGTCGCCAAACATTTACCTGTGTTCTGACAGTTGCATTTGAGAGCCAGCTCCCTTTTAGGCTTTATGTGCTGAACACAAGCCTATGAATAGTACAAAAGCACTATAACCATCCGTTTGCAAGGGCATAATAGTCCATCAGGCAAGTCCAGTACAGGGGCTCTACCGCATATCTTTGGTGGTAATCGTAAGGAACACCATTATTGAAAATAATACAATGAGGGCTCAACGTGCCCACAAAATGGTCTTCGACGGAGAGAGAAATAAATTTTGTTTAGACACACTTTATATAACACTAAAAATAATATAATACAGTACAAAATATATAGCTGGTCATGTGTCGTAAATAGGTACTCGCACAGCATGAAGGTGCGACGGCGAGCGCCACAACGCTGGTTTTCAGCGAACGTAGCGCGTCGCTGAGAAAATCATATATCCAGTCTGCCGGCGCTGGCAAATAAAATGAAAATGTAAATCTAGGAAAGTCGTGATGAGCAACTCTTTTGCAGGCGAATCTTGTACTTATTGACTTTAAAAACGTTATTATTATAATTCTTATATTTTCCTGTCAAAGTTGAAATTAAAACATTTAAAAATAATAAAAGCGTAACGGAAACTACTTGTTAAACAAAAGCCATATGCCAACAAAATTGTTGGGCCAAACCACCAAAAGTTACGCGATAGCCCGGCGGATTGTTAAACATCGTCATTGAATGTGAATGCCACTTCTCTGAAAAGAGTGATGTTTATAGCCTTTCTAGGTCGGAGCGTTCACCTCTGAGCCTGAGCCCTAATGTCATCGTTATGTGCTCATTAACATTTAATTCGCCAGATTTATGACTGCCGCGGTTTCTTACCCCATGGGGGTGACGTGTCATGATATAATAACTTAATTAAAATCTAATCTGGACCTTTGAACCCATCGCTTTTATGGTTACAGTGTTCACTTATTTAATGTAATGGGTTCATGTTAAGTTTTAGCACGTGGCTTCGTTTTGCAAGTTTGATTTAACTGATTTAAAGGAATACTCGGGAATCTGCATGCATCAGCATCAGTTCCTATTTTTGGAATTTCTTTTATATTTACGAACTACGCTGAGACCAAATTCTCTAAGAAACAGCTGTTATTCAGTTCTGTTACATTGCAGAAGATGGCGATTTAAGGCGATAATAGCGAGTGGTTGTGAATGCGGTAACTAAGGAAACCATATCATAGTGGACCCTATCACCCTCAAGTGGAAAATCTGTTACGAAGCACCTACCAATTCGTTCTGGCAGCTATTCTTGAGAGTCATTTCTAAGTTCAGCCACATCATCATCTTAAAAAAAACCCAAAGTTGTATTACAATAAAATTCAAATTCCCTTAAAATATCTGACAGTGGACTCTCCTATTGTTGAATATTGCAAGTCGATCGATAAAGGTTGCACCTGACGACAGTCCGGCCAGCCAGACCAGTGCCATTGTCTTCGATTGAATTATTTAATTACTTATTGAACCGTTAATTATCTGGGTCACTTGAGGTGAATCATAGTATATTCCATTATAAAAACAGCTAATTACTTTATAAAGTCGGACTTTAGCGCCGTTATATTAAGCTTCACTTTGCAATCGGGCTATTAGTCCAGTTGCAAGGGGGATTGGGATATAAAGGTTATTGGAGTTGGTGCGAATTTTGACAGTATCGGCGCTAAGAGAGAAAAGTAGACATGTGAACAATTTATGGTACCCAAGACCGTGATTCTCGTGATTTGGACATTATCTACAGCGTATGGGTGGAAGTTGTCCGGGGCGGCGCCTGCGTCTCCTAGTTCGATAGGGAAATAGGAATGGTATATGACATCTGTCAAAATGTGTAGAATTTCTAAGATATCGGCCATGTTTTTTTTACAAGCTTTATCCATTGTCCATTTCAAAATGCAAACTATTTTAACCATTTGTGCTGAAATTTGCTTATTTATGTAAGTTCGATGACAACGCAATATTATGGTACCATCGAGCTGATCTGATTAGTTTTGTTGCCAAGGGAACTGCCATTACATATGATATAAGGGTCTGAAGGTGGAGCCAGAAAATTTTCACTGGAGTTCTAATTGAAATTGCCAAGATAGTCGAGCTTGATTGAAACATTTTCGGTAAAGATCTAATACGAATATTTTTATGTTGAAGACGTGAGAATTGGACTCCTGGTTGCATGCATAATACTTGCCATTGCATACTCGTTAATCCTGCCATATTCTGATGTGTCAGCTTTGCACGACTTGTAATTGGATTAAGTAAGGTTATTGTACTTTCCATTCGTCATACCTATTATAGATTTTTCTGCATAAAACTGGTTTTAGCTGGCTTTAACTAGTGAATAAAATTTCACGTTTTAATTATAATGGAGTTATGGATTGCTGATTGATTTAAATTATCTTGCTCTTTCTTGCAAGCTGTTGGTAGGAAATATTTTCCGGTTAAAAATCAAATATTTGATGTAGGTACCTTTTTACATACGAAATCGTACAGCAAAGCTACGTTCAAACCTCTCGACCATACGTAGAGTGCCTATCAAATGTTAGAAGTCAATTGCTGTGGATTGCCATGGCAACCGGCAATTACCTAAATTATTCTGTCGTTTTTTTCGAAGCATAGCGTTTCGTTCGTTTACCCACATTGTTGACATGCGCTTATTATTTTCCATTCTGATGTTCTTCAATCATCATTTTTGGTAACTGTTTATATGCTTTGCAATTTTCTTGAATATTTTATATTAACTTTCGCCCCGCGGTTTCTCCTACGCTCCCGTGGGATAAAAAAAAGCCTAAATGTTAATCCAGGGTGTCAGCTACCTCCATGCCAATTCATCAAAATTGGTCCAGCCGTTAGTGTTAAGAATTTACAAACATACACATTCCCAAACTTTGCACTCCCCACCTCCCCGCGCATACCTAAGGCGCGGTACAGCGGTTGCAGTCAGACTATAGTTTTTAGAGTTACTTTTCAACTGAACGATCCATTTTGCCTGCTGCATAAGTACTCTAGAACTTAAAAAAAAGCCAGACTTGTTGCTCTCTGCAAGCCACCAAAGTGGGAGCGACTGTAGCCCGTTTCAAATTGCAGGCTAATTTAATATTTTGTCCGCGTACATGTTGACTGTTGTATTTTGCAATCTCAACGCGTTATAAATAAGGCCCGTCGTTCACAATTACATCTAAGGTTATCTTACAGTTGTTGTAATATGGAAATTGGCGATCTTCGAGGAACGTGCGAAAAATTAAACTATTCCTTATATTAAGAGGAGGCTCTCCACGAATGTATCCGTTCTTTACTAAACTGACGGAGACAAACGAGACAGGAGAGACGCAATTTAAGTAAAAAATACGGTTTTATGTTATTCAATAAAAAACTAAGCCTTTTTTTTAAGTAAGAAATCTATTCCCTGTCTAATGGATTTCAGAATGCATGTTAATATTTTTCATGTTATTATTTGGATGGCCCAAATAAAAGAATACATTCTTAGTTTTAAGAAGGGGCATATTTACTATTTTTTTCTGACGTTACTATAAAAAAAATCCCGTATAGCATCGCCTTAAGGCGCTGTCTTATCTTAAATGAACGCCCCTAACATTGGAGGTGAAATTAAGCAAGCGCAACTCGTAAAAACGTAAAAAAACTCATTAAAAAGAATTGTATTTACTATTCATTAAAGTAAAAGATTCCGACGAATGTCCTCCTCCTTTTTTGTAATTCTGTTAATTAATCCGTTTATGTGATTTAGAATTTGAAATCTTTTATTTTCAAATTAAATAGACAGTGTAGAGAAACACTGGTTTTAAAAGTGAATCAAGTCGTTTTTATGTATCTCAGTACTTTAGCCCGCTGTAACATAATTATAGGATACTTTTATCCCGACAAATCATAAAAACCCCTCGGGAACGCGGGTGAGACCGCGCTGGGCGGAAACTAGTTTTATAAAAATAAAAAAAGCGGTTCAAATGGCAGCTTACTGCTTATTTTGTAATATCCCGATGATGAACCCAAAATTATTTAGACTGGCGCAATAAAGCGATGACTTTTTAATAAAATTATAAAAGTTCAAGATGACTTATCCAGGGTCAGTCTTTGGTGTGCCAACAATGGTATGGAACTGAATATTAACAAATGCTTTCACATGAGGTACACCATGAAAAAGAAACCAGTTGACTCCCACTATCATATCAACGGCACGATAATTCAAAAAGTGGATGAAATGAGGGACCTTGGTGTAGTCATGGATAGAGAGCTTCGTTTTACAAAACACATTGATTGCGTTGTAAAGAAGTCCGCTCAAATGCTTGGTTTTATTAAACGCAGTACTAAGGGTTTCCAATTACAAAGTACTAGAGTTACATTGTACAATGCTTTGGTAAGAAGTCACCTGGAGTATGCATGCCAAATTTGGAATCCTTTTTACAGTATACACTCACAACGCATCGAAAGTATACAGCGTGCTTTCACGCGTTATCTCGCGTTTATATCACAAGGCGTCACTCACCGATGTAGTTATGACCAGCGTTTAGCCTATTTTGAAATGCAATCCCTGTCTAGTCGCCGTAAAATGCACGATTTGGTTTTTCTTCATAAGATAGTAAGAAACTCGATTGATTGCAGTGATATTCTCAACCGTATTTCGTTGACAGTGCCTAGTAGAATACCTCGACAACGATTAACTAGGACGTTTTATACACCGCCTATTAAAACCAACCTCGGCTTGAACTCACCTGCAATAAGGATGTGTAATGAATATAACAATGTACATGGGAGGGTGCATGGTATTGACATCTTCAACGACTCTCTGGTAGTCTATAAATGTAAAGTTCTGAAATCTTTCATTTAGCTGTTTTAATTTGTTTATATTTAATTTAATTTATACCGTTTTTTTCTTTTTTGTAACTTTTGCTTATTTTAAATTTTGTTAATTTTTCTTTTATTTCTGTCTACTTGATACGTGTTATTGTAATCGTGGCAAATGTTGTACATGCCTCTCATAAGTTTACATATCGGAACTTGGAATTGTATTATATTATTTTATTTTATGTAATAATATGTTAACTGTTGGTGTGTCTTGAAATTAAGCAAGCGCAACTCGTAAAAACGTAAAAAAACTCATTAAAATGAATTGTATTTACTATTCATTAAAGTAAAAGATTCCGACGAATCTCCTCCTCCTTTTTTGTAATTCTGTTAATTAATCCGTTAATGTGATTTAGAATTTGAAATCTTTTAATTTCAAATTAAATAGACAGTGTAGAGAAACACTGGTTTTAAAAGTGAATCAAGTCGTTTTTATGTATCTCAGTACTTTAGCCCGCTGTAACATACTTATGGGATACTTTTATCCCGACAAATCATAAAAACCCCTCGGGAACGCGGGTGAGACCGCGCTGGGCGGAAACTAGTTTTTTAATAATAAAAAAGCGGTTCAAATGGCAGCTTACTGCTTATTTTGTAATATCCAGAACCCAAAATTCTTTAGACTGGCGCAATAAAGCGAAGACTTTTTAATAAAAAATATATACAATTATATACTGATATTATAAACAGATATTTCGATTGTTACGCAAGATGTCGCCTATAAATCTATCGAAAAATAGAAAAAAATTAAATTTACCAATAAAGACATCACGAGTATTTACGAACGACGCGCGCGACGCAATTTCGTAAAACCTATATAGAATTCTAGACATAATTATCAAATATTAAAAAAAAAGTTTCGTAATGTATTCTGAACTGCTTCTATATTAATTTTCGTGGATAGGTAGGTATTATGCAAATTTTGTCTTGGATCATAATTTTTACGTAAAACACCTAGATCACGTTCAATATTGATTATTGGACGTGGTGTCGATTATAATCCTACAGTCTGTGTCGTAAGGTTCATATTTGGAGTTTTCTAAATCATTATATGGGGCATGCTTTTTAGGGTACCGAACCCAAAGGGTGCCAACGGAACCCTATTTAAGTCTCCGCAGTCCGTCCGTCTGTCAGCGGGCTGTATGCTGTATCTCGTGAACCGTTCGAAGTAGGCAGTTGAAATTTTTACAGAATATGTTTTACAGGTCTCCATCTAAAAACGTGATTTTTTCGACGTTTTTTTGCTCGACCTTAACAATCGTTGTATCTCATCAACTGTATTAGGTAGACAGTTGAAATTTTCACAGCGTGTGTATATCTGTTACCGCTATAATAATAAATAATGAAAATAAAATAATTTACGTTATGGAACCCGTACTCGCATTTGGCCGATTTTTTATAGCACTTGCTAATTGCTATATCAGGAGTACCACTCGAGCGTTGCCGACTGCTAAAATCTCTTCTTGAAGAACCCTATGATGTACTCCCATTAATACCTATGCTGTGGCACTGGTCTCCATGTCTTATGGTATCACACATCTTCCCGGACTATAAATCAACTGAGCTAGTAATTGTTATAAATGCGAATCAAAACATCGTTCTAAAATCACTTGAATTTTAATCTTGATCCCGTGACATAGGGTTAATTCTCGATTATTCTTGACCATTGGCTTAAATTATTATCGTAGCTTAATTCTTTACAGGTGGGTTCTCGTATATCTGAAACCATATGGTGATTATGTAATCTAGAGTCAATAAAATGATGACCTTAAAAAGTTAATGGGCAGATAAATATTTGGCCATTACATTGATGAACTTCCCCAAACAAATTATACGTTATTTGAGTGATCACACCGCCTACATGTCTAATTTATTCATAGTTTTTGAAACTGTTAGTGTGTTTTTTTTTTAATATTACCGCCTGGTTGGCTACCATCTTCATGTTGAAAATCTTTCGCTAAGTTCCTTCCGGTGTGTTCCGCCAGCTGCACTTGAGAGCCAGTTCCCTTCTAGGATTTGTGTGCTTACCATCGGCCACATCACTAATGGTGAGAATGTGGTCAAACAGGCCTATATAAAAAGAAATATCTTGTGGTCAATTTTTGTATAGCTTTTTTTCCCATAATATAATAGTAACCCCCAAGCATTCATATTAAGGCTCTAAATATATAAAAACTAGCCACCCGCCCTGGCTTCGCACGGCTTTTCTCGGCTTTTCTGTACTATAATATGCATGTATACAGCGCAACTGCATTAAAATCCGTTGAGTAGTAGATCTATGCGAACAGACAGCGGAAGCGACTTCATTTTATACTATGTAAAGATAAAGATAAAAAAATAAGAGGCACAGAAAATATTTGGACGAAACGATTGGCTAAAGGACTTGGACAGACTTGCACAATTTTCGAGTGACGTACAATACGAGTTTCGCGCCCGCACGACACATTCGCGCGCAAATTACGAGTTTCACATACCTGTTCTGTTCATCATTTCCTACAAAATAGATTGAAACGTCATTATATGCACAATTGCACAATGTTACCTGGTCCTTTGTATTGAGATTTATTAAAATGCTTAAAATAATTGTAATTAATTACATTGTATCAATTGTCAACAATCTGCAACTTTTAAAAAAAACGGCCAACTGCGAGTCGGACTCGCGCACGAAGGGTTCCTTACCATACCATCAGCCTGGTAATAGGGTCCCGTTTTACCCTTTGGGTACGGAACCCTAAAAAGGAGTAAAACCTAAAGACAATAAAATTAATTAATATTACCTTAAACCGGAAAAAGTAATATGCGTGAACATACTTAAAAAAAATAACCAATTTTTTTTTAAGGAGTTTAAAAAATATTTAAAATCCTTTGATAAAAATATTTTTTTACAAAATAGTTTTACGGTGAAGTTTCAAACTCATTTGCTCGGCTCTGAGAAGGCATTTCTGAGCGTTACAATTGTCTCTACCACCGGAAAGACTTTGTGGACCTTTTATTCAGCCTCGCGCTTTAACTGATTCAAAACTATAGTTCTAATGTAATTTGAGCCTTATGCTACATTAGGTACTAAAATGTTTCATTCAAAATATCAACTTTACAATAATGAATTGACCGAAACTCACTTTCATCAAATAACTAATTCAAAACTATCATGAGTTATTATCAAGAGAGGGAAACGCTTCATGCGTCATAAGAAAAGATTCATGCCCAGACTAGAGTTCGAAAATTCCTAAGGGCTTTATTAAAACTGTATAGGTAAAGGTAGCAGTGGCGAAGGGTCCTAGAAATCACAGTCCACAGATTCATCATTTCAAAGCCACTTTTATATAAAACAAGCTGACCCGGCAGACGTTGTCCTGCCCTGAGAACAAAAATAAAACTGGGACCTACCTACCTACCCCTACCTACCTTACCTACCTACCCTACCTAACTACCTACCCCTACCTAACTACCTACCCCTACCTAACTACCTACCCCTACCTAACTACCTACACCTAACCTAACTACCTACCCCTACCTACCTTACCTACCTACCCCTACCTACCTTACCTACCTACCCCTACCTATCTACCTACCCCTACCTAACTACCTACCCCTACCTAACTACCTACCCCTACCTAACTACCTACCCCTACCTAACTACCTACCCCTACCTACCTACCCACCTACCTCTACCTACCCCTACCTATCCACCTACCCCTACCTAACTACCTACCCCTACCTACCTTACCTACCTACCTCTACCTACCCCTACCTACCTACCCCTACCTACCTTACCTACCTACCCTACCTACCCCTACCTATTTATCCTATGTCCTTCTCCTGGCTCTAAACTACCTCCCTGCCAATTTTCAGCTAAATCGGTTCAGCCGTTCTTGAGTTATAAGTGGAGTAACTAACACGACTTTCTTTTATATATATAGATAGATACACTGTAATTAAGATTATAATTATCGGTGTTTTTTGAACGGCTTACCTTCGCCATAATTTCACCTCAAATTTCAAGTCAATGTTTGATTTCTGTTGCTCTCAACCTTGCTAAAGTTACATAAAGACTAAGTTTCAACTCTACCTAACTCTAGTTAAGTTTACATTGGCTTCTCAGCTTTAGAACTAAGGATCATAATATTATAATAATCGCAAACTAACATACAAATACAATGTTAAATAGTTTTCATTGCTACAATTTCCTCATATTACCTACCGGGTCGATTATTAGAACGGTTTCTATGTGTACTGAATAATTACTTTTAGCAAATGGTATTATTAGTAATAATTTGTAATCTTGATCTTACTGTGTGGGTGCATTGAATAATAAGTAGCGCTTCTTTAATCTATGGTTTGTTCCTTGTCAATTGACTGTGGTATATTGCTTGCATTTAAAAACCTGACGGCTTAATTTATAGGAAGGCTTTGAAAAAAATCACTTTGGGTAATGTTATCCTGACAACAGTACGATTGAACGAATTAGAAACTTGGCACATAAATAGATCAGTGCTGATTGCACTGATCACGTTCACGTAACATTGTTGCAATCAATTTCAATTTTTAAATATTAGTTAGAAATTTTACAATGTTAAAAATGTTTCCATGAGCAATGAAACACTTTTTGAATATTGAATTACCATTATTTAAAACTTTATCAGAACACTGCTATATTTAACCAGTTTTTTGATTGATTGAAACTAATTCTGAGATATTATTTGACAAGCCAGTTGGCGCAGTTGGTTAAGACACCACCTATCAAGCCGCTGGTCATGGGTTCGATTCCCATCCAGGACAAACATTTGTGTGCATGAACATGTCTGTTAGTCCTGTGTCTGGGTGTAATTATCTATATAAGTATGTATTTACAAAAAAATAAAGTAGTATATCCTTAGTATATCAGTTATCTGGTTTCCAGTACAAGCTCTGCTTAGTTTGGGATCAGATAACCGTGTGTGAAGAATGTCCCAGGATATTTATTTTATTTATTTATTTATTAGTTAGATTCCTCGGGAACGCGGGTAAAACGGCAGGTTGGAAGCTAGTAAAATAAAGTAGTTTTTGATAATAACGAAATACTCTAGGATTTATCACGCTACATGCAGCAGAAACTTGGTAACAAATTATTATCAAACATGCACGTCTAAAAATAGACGCTTTATTTTGTATACAAATTGCAATAATGCAAGAGTGACATGTTATTTTACTATCGTTCGCTATTTACCGCATAATTCCTTAACGAAAGAGTTCAGATATCACTGACAGGTTGATAGCAATGGGTTTCCCCGCCGAGAAGCTGGAAGGTGTTTACAGGAACCACATAGACGAGGTGTACAGGTTTCTAGAGAAAATGCACAAGGACCATTACAAGATATACAACCTTTGCTCGGAGAGGTCGTACGACCACAGTAAATTCCATGAGAGGGTGAGTACTATTAAATTTAACCGTGTTAACTGTTTCGCGAAATTGTACCTATCGATTTGCAGGTTGTGACTCGGTTACACTTTGGTTTCTAATTGCATCCTTCATGATGCATGTTAATCGTTTTGGATCCTATGACTTGACAGGAAATGTGTTATTCTCGTTTACCTTCTCCAAATTGGTCATGTTTGCATTGATGGTTTTTGAAAACTTGGTCACTTTAAGGCGCTGGACACACAGAAAAGACGTGAGCGGGGCGCGGACATAAGTCTCTTTCATACAAAATGTATAGGAGCGTCGATTCCGCGTCCTGTCTTTTCTATATGTTTTGCCTCGCGACTCTTCTATACATTTTGTATGAAAGGGACGCGGAAGAGACATATGTCCGCGCCCCGTCCTCGTCTTACTTGGTTTTGTGTGTCCAGCGCCAAAAGCAAACATTTTTTAATTAACCTTTCCTATGTGTCGTGTAAACACTTAAAGTATACATTTTAGGACATCCAAAGTCACCTCTTAGGACGTTTCATCACCGTCCCGGGTGAATATTACGCAACCGGTGATCATTATCTGTGTTGTGACAACATAAATATAAATATTATACTATAACGCGATATAATCACCATATTGTCGATATGACTCATGTTTTTTTATACTAGTATGTACGTGTGTCCTCTCACGTTGGTCTAGAAGGGATATGTCACACATGGAATACTATTTTGAGTCTTGAATTCTATGTTGAAAGCTCATAATGGTAAGATGTACCTTGACAGGTGGTTTTCGACATCTGAATACACTAAGCGTATAGATAGGTATTTGATGTACTCGGGAGCATATGTTGATTTTTTTTTATCATAAAGTTTTGTCACAAAGCCATACACCATTTGTTGATAATAATGTAGGTATCAGCTGTTTTAATACATGTGGTTTTTCCTCCCCTTCCCCGGTAACGCCCTGAGCCGAGGTTCGTACCCCACTCGGGGGTGCCCTCAGGCGTGGTTACCTAAATGTTACCCGGCTGAGAGCTCTCTGCGCTCGCCGATTGTCCGGTAAGGTTGGAGCAGCCATCAGAGGCTACCAACTTAAGTACTTTCAAAAAAAAAAAAAAACGATTAATGATTTCATCCAATGACGCGCTATGTCGAAGATCATTTTGTGGTCATGGTGGTCCATCCATGGATTATATTTTGTTTATACTACTAAGGCAGCAAACAAGCATACGGCCCACCTGATGGTAAGTGGCTGCCGTAGCTTGCAACACCAGGGGTATTACTCGCGCGTTGCCGAACCTGCAAAAATATCTTCACACCCTCCTTTAAGAACGACATGCTGTAGTCTCTAGTTGAAATGTGTGATCGGATTAAACTGACAGGATTAAAATATCTTGCATCCCTTTCTTATATTTACTATTAGAAAGAGATATAGTGACATTAAATTTATTTAGTTCGTAAACAACAGAATCGACACCATTTACTACCAAAGATACGCGGCGCGGTAGAGCCCCAGGTCTATCCTAATAATATTGTAAATGCAAAAGTTTGTGAGTATGGATGTATGTTTGTTACTGTTTCACGTAAAATCTACTGAATGGATTTAAATAAAATTTGGCACATAGAAAGATCATATAGGCTACTTTTTATCCCGGAAAAACATAAGATACCTCGGGAACGTGAGTCACAAGAATTTTAACTTTAGGTTCTTTGGGTTCCCGAAGTATTTCAGTAAATACTACTGTTGTTGAAGTCGATGATGACGATGATGAAGGTGATGAATCATTTCAATGAAACGAAGCGTCACTCATCTGTCAACTCATGGTATTTTTCTGGTGACAGCTTTCTCAGGCTTTTCATGTATCACTCAAATTATCCTCCTCTGGCTTCAATATTCTACCACGTACAGTTAGTTGAGTGATAAATCCTTCTGACGTCACTTGAACTGTATTTCATTGCGTCATCATTAACTCTTCGCTTTTATCCACCAAAAGTGCTCCCCATGATTAAAATTAATTTTGAGTCTACTACGTGTTTGAGTCACTGATTTACATATGTGTACCAAACAACACCGTCGGTCCTGTAGTTTCGGAGCAAATTAGCTGTGACAGACGGACAGACAGACACACGAGTGATCATATAATAATGTTTGCACTTGATTTTTGGTATACCAATAAAATTATAAACTTTAAATATTATAATCAGGTAGGTACTAACAGACACGTGTCGTGTCGCGTATGAGGAAACTGTAATAGGTACATACGTACATAATGATTAGAGGCATTATTTTAATTAAAACTATATTAATTTATCTGACATTACGTATTATGGTGTAATGAGTTTTGAAAAAGTCATGCATACTCTAGCTGGTACAGTGTGATAATCATGATATTCAGGCGTGACAGTTTTGAAGTCTTCGGTCGAGTCTTCCTCTACAACTCAAAATGCAGATAATTTTGTCAGGGTAACGTGATTTACTTGAGCAGAGACGTGGTCGCTTACGATGGGCCTCATTAGAAGGCTCAAGGTCACCTAAAGAGCAATGGAGAGGGCTATGCTCGGAGTCAGAGTCGGATCAGAAATGATGAGATCCATAGGCGAACCAAAGTAACCGACATTGCCCGAAGAATTGCCAAACTAAAGTGGCAGTGGGCGGGGCACATCCCTCGTAGAACCGAAGGCCGCTGGGGCAGAAAGGTTCTCGAGTGGCGGCCACGAACCGGAAGACGCAGCGTGGGCAGGCCCCCCACAAGGTGGACCGACGATCTTGTTAGTGTCGCGGGAAACTGCTGGATGCGGGTAGCGTAAGACCGGCCATCGTGGATCCTTGGGTGAGGCCTTTGTCCAGCAGTGGACGTCTTTCGGCTGAGATGATGAACATGATTTGTGCACTTCCTTTTTCATACATTTTCGCGATTTGTGGTCGATGAATGTGCCTAAAGTAAATATTATATCATCTGAAAGACCACACTTGCCTCATTTTAATATCGTAAGCTAGTTTTTTAGGGTTCCGTACCCAAAGAGTGCCAACGGAACTCTATTACTAAGCCTCCGCTGTCCGTCCGTCTGTCAGCGGGCTGAATCTCATGATGAACTGTAATACGTGGACAGTTGAATATTTTACATAATATGAATTAGTGTTGCCGCTATAACAAACAAATAATAAAAAAAAACGAAGTTTGCTCGACCTTAACAATCGCTGTAACGCATGAACTATAAATAGGCTGTATTTCTGTCACCGCTCTATAACAACAAAAAATTAAAATAAAATAATTTACGATGGTGCGGAACCCTGTATGCGAAGCTGATTTTTTAAAACAAATACAAAAATGTTACTGTCGACAATAGTTTCCCCGTGGGATTGTTTGTTTCTCTTTCTCTATATTGACGCCATCATTATCGGCGCTTGTGATTGTGTCCATCAGTGTAGTAAGGCGTTGTGGAAAACGAAGGCAAGCGGCGTTTTATTGTTCCTTGACACCGACGACGCGACAGCCGCTAGACTAGATGTCGCCACCGACGCCCTTCCGACAGTCGACGGGCGTCGCCTATCAGTTGTTAACCGATAACGCTTATCATACAATGGATCGCGCAGTTTCCACTAAATATGTCTGAATTTCTTTGAACTAAATGTAGGGTATGCAGTATTTATATAGATTTATCGTGTCAGCATTATCTGGCCCTCTTCGCTGCGGCTTGACAGACGAGTCGTGCGTATTGCACTCGACATGTTAAGTGCCGCTTTATATTTTAACGTGTTCACATTCGGCTCACCTCGTTTTAGGGAATGTCATGCTGAATTTGTGTAAATTTGCAGCGGGCCAAACCTCGGTCCAAGTGCCCGAGAATAATACCTTTTTTATTAGTTCAGGATTATGTTTTGTAAAATGCCGCAAGCGTAGTCTATATACTAATAAATGCTAATAATAAAGGTGAAGGGTTTGTTTGAACGCACAAATCTCTGGAGTTACTGCTCCGATTTGAAAAATTCTTTCACTAATAGGAAGCTACATTATCCCCGAACGTTATAGGCTACTTTTTATCCCGGGAACGCGAGTGAAACCGCGGGGGACAGCTAGAATAGGTAGTATTTTGGATGACCGTTTTTGGTACTAGTTCGCCCGCACTGTAGGTATGTCTGTCTGTACTGTACTATGGTTAAGTTTACTTCAGGAAAATTGTTACTCATGTAACATGACACGTGGGTTTTGTTTACCTTCTTAATTGTTACCATCTTCCTGACTAGAAGACATTTATTTATTGTCAAATGTCACTTTTTTTATGTCAGAAGGTTGACAAGCAGGCAGGCGGTACACCCCTGATGTTAAGTGGTTACCGTCGCCTGTTGCCATTTGCAATATCAGAGGCCATTAGTGCAATGTGCAAGAAGGCAACTGGCTCTTAAGTGCAATTGTCGGAACACAGGGTGGTAGCCAGCCAGACGGGTACTACAAAGTACCCTACACCTAAGTTTCCTCACGATGTTTTCCTTCACCGAAAGTTCAAGATCACTGTAGGATTTGAACCCGTGACCTTCGCTAGATAGACCCGAGTTGTTCTGAATTCGTTCGACCGACGGTCAGCAGTAGGTAGTTATCGCATGAGCTGATCATAATCATAACTTCAAAATTCAATGCAAATCCGCAGCCGAGCCCCATAGCAGAAGACTGTAGGACATTATACTATGGAAATACGCAAAGTAAACCAACCTAGCTGTAGCCACATCTGTTATTTGTCTAATTTTTCTAACTGCAAAAGCGGCGGAACTCAATTTACTAGCTAAGCTTTCTATATGAGGACCCCATTGTATTTTACTATCTAATGTTATGCCGAGAAAAACTGTCCTATCAACTCGTTCGAGTCTAACATCATCGACTAGGACATGACTGTCATTCCTAGCAACATTGGGGAGAGTAAACCTTCCGCCACTGATATCATATCAAATGGCACCTTCCCAAATGTTAAGTGCTCTACTGACACACAAGAATACCCCTTTCCTTGTATCATCACACCTAATTTCGTAGTCATATTGCTCTATAAACGATTCTGTGAATTTTTCAATTAATTCTACTTAAACTGAGTCATTTAGTACTTACTGAAAATGTTTTATATACGTCATTATAAATTGTACGTTAGTATTGACGTACATAAATACAATTTGTATATGATTTTGTATGTAGGTAATAGTTTCGATGGCCATTTTTAGTTCGCTATGTTGGTAGTGTTTGATCGCACATTGGTGCCGATTCTGTTGTTTACGAACTAAATAAATTTAATCTCACTATATCTCTTTCTAATAGTAAATATAAGAAAGGGATGCAAGATATTTTAGTCCTGTCAGTTTACACATATTTCAACGTGAATTTAAGCGCGATCTTTATTGGTCACGACTATTTACCCGTAGGTACATTACGACGGCATGGATTAAACTGACAGCATTAAAAATGTTCTATCTTTTTTCAATAAGGCTAACATGAAAG
Organism: Tethea ocularis; assembly: GCA_963555595.1. Lineage (NCBI taxonomy): Eukaryota > Metazoa > Arthropoda > Insecta > Lepidoptera > Drepanidae > Tethea > Tethea ocularis. The sequence goes on from OY741970.1 coordinate 9,558,658, forward strand.
AGAGGTGACTTGTCTAATATTAGTTAAGTTCGTAAACAACAGAATCGGCACCATTGTCCTTCCTATGGGCGTAAATTTCAGAAAATCGTACCTTTTGTTTGTCTACTGAATTATTTTGTGACGTGGGGTTCTTGAATTAACTATAGCGATGACTATTGTCAAACATGAAGCTTTCCTCACATCTCTTGGAAGCTCTTTCTTTTTTTCTTTTTGGCATCACACTTTTGTGTATTTTGCCAGTGTCAAGTAGAGCAATGTTTTCTATATTGTGGATCTTGGTATTTATTCTCGTCCTCGTAGTTATTAATTAGTACAAGTCATGTTAATAAATCATTTTCATAGTCAGTCACGCAGTCAGTCAGTTTATGTAAGGTTTTACACACTTTGATTTTTTACTACAATGGCGGCCGTTCTACACATGCTGTTAACACTTTTACAGAAAATCTATGTATAAATCTAGTCAAACTCTTTAAAGACTAGTTGCGGCTGCACCTAGATTTTATCTTTATCTAGACTTAGTCACAGATATATTACGTAATATTACGTCCGTCTGGCTGGATCTATAGTCATTTGCTCTAATGACTTTTAGATAAACGTCATTGTAGTTTTTTTGTGTGTCGGTTTTTAATTGAACAAATTTGAGTTCTATAGTTATGTATGTATAGTGTAATTAAGGTGTTTTTATGATACGATCTCGTGATAGTTCACTTAATGACTGACTTGTCTCGTCCTAGATGTCTCTTAGATTATTGGAGTTATATTTTGGTGTACAGCTGAGAACCTTTAGCTGATTCGACTTCGAGTACCTAATTATAATTGAAACTTTTTTCTTCATCAAAATAGACATTGTTTCAGCATGAACTGGTCTTTTATGAAAGAATAAGCGACTAATCGCCTAATACAGAAACGACACTCGCATTTAAGTTGTGCTTATGTCGTCATTTCACGTTCGATTGTAGGTATATTTAACTATGTAGATGATTTCTTTTGTGATTAATCAGTAAATAGTTTTTATTATTCTTCGTAATACCTCTTTCGTAAATACATCTGCTTATTTGTTACATTTTTCTCTTCGATCAGATTTTTCTATAGTTTTGATTCTTCTATATCTACCTACTTCCTTTTTTTACAATTTTAAATTCTAAATAAATATACATCAATCAAACACCCGAATTTGATTATATTACATAATTTGTATTATCTTTATGTAACCCCTACAATTTCTCTGATAACGACTTTTTTGGCAGTGATAAGTTAATTTGGCAATCGCGTGTCGCGAACCGTGCCGTGCCCTCGGTGTTCCGTTTACAACTGTTTAATGTGTTATCTGAATAAGATTAGAGCATTTATAAATAAGAACATACCTATATAAGTATATGGGACAATCGCTTCCGCCCCGCGGTTTCACCCGCGTTCCCGAGGTATCCTCATCATATTATAATTATTTATCGCCGGTACCTAAACATTTTTTTTAAATTTAGGTTACCACAAAATTACAATGAAACTTTATTGAATTTATCTTGTGAGGTATATATAGATTTTTGGTGTTTCCACTAATATAATACCTATATATAAAATAATATATGTACTATAGGTACCTACCTAAATTTATAACAATGGTATTTTGTGATTGGAAATTCCTTTACAACAATACATAGGTAAATGTCACTCATACTTATTTTACTAAATAACATAATAGGCTAGTTGACAGTGTCAAAAATAAATGACCAAACACTAACCAATGCTTAAAACTTCTAATAACACGTGGAAATATCAAATATGCTGTACATTTAATGCTTTTTATGATTTTTAATTACCAGTAGAACCACTAGGAGTAGATCATTTGATGCTGTGAACCTATGACGTCATAGGGTAGTATTTCATACAAAATTCCATATAAACTATCGTTTTGACATTTATTAAAAAGTAGCTGATTTGATATGTCAGTCAACTACCCTATTATTTTGAGTAAATTGTAGGTACCTTTTTTGATAAAAAAAAAAATAGATCACTTCAGATTTGTCAAATATTGCATATTGGCATATACTAAGCTGACTTCTGTTGAGAAATAAATCCTTTCTAGTAAAACCTTTAGGTAATTACTTTTATGACAAGCGCGTTCAAACAAACAGTCTCTTCAGCTTTATTATTATTATATATAGATTAGTATAGATTATTATCTTGAAGCGAGGTTGAACGCTACATGTAGCCGCTGGTTACTGCACACAAAATGTAACCTCATAGGATCACGCCGCAGCAGGACGGGTCGTACGTAGCGCAAAAATCCGCACACTGTGCAGGGGCGCAGCGGGCCGCCTTCTCCGCCGTGGATTTTGGTTGTGTGCGATCGCCTGGACACAGTGTGCTATAGCAATCATTTTACAATATATGCCGGCTTCTGTGGACACTGAAAATCCGTCAATGCGCTGTGACCCGCCTGTCAATAATGTGCTTAGTTATCATTTTGCGCTGCGACCCGACCCGTTGCGGTCCGACATAATGTGCGCGAACCTTATAGCGGTCATGCTTCAAGTTCGTTGCTTGTACCTACAGCTATATACGTTAGCAACAGGTAACTTCCTGATACGTACGCACTATCATAGTTTAAACTTGCGTATCTTTACGACGCCCACGGTAATCTACCGCGGGAGTGTCCACCGGTGCTTGAATGTCAACGGGATTATTACGTTAATTTGTTGCTATTTGAAACAACCTTGGTGTCGAAGGAAATTTACGATTTCAATAGCCCAGTTTTTTTGTAAATTGCCATTTTAAGTGAGGTGACAGATGTGATACGAAAGGATTGGTTAACATATCAAATATGAATTGATGATTCGGATCGAAGAAGGATTGTGACTACAGTTGACGAACATACGTACGTATACAGCTGTGGCAAAGTACACCATTGAGACATTATTAGTTGTTCATTAACACCCTAAAATACTGAAAACAGAGACAGAGCAAAACCAAGAACTCGGTCTCAACTAGCGACATCTGGTCATAAAGCTTCCATCGTAATAAGAACCAGAACCAGGGTTTTCAGGGTACCTAACACCTGGATTGAACTGGGGGTTGTAAACGGCCACTTGAGCAATATTGCAATTAATTACTTGAATTACAGATTTTAAAGGGTTTTTAGACCCTCGTACACAGTTATATTTTGATCGATAAAGAGGTTGTTTCAAATAGAAATTAATTGCAACAAAGTTACATAATCCATGTACGTACCTACTGATCATTGTGAAAATATCTTCGACACAGATACATTATCTCGCCTTTGTTCGTGACTTTACTCGCGATAAAGGAGTTATTTTTGAATCGTGAAGTACCTACATAGGTACTTTGATAATAAATAAATAGGGTCAGCTCTTCTTGTTCGAGTGGAGTCTTTGTTATTTTTTTTTATATTTAAGGCGATGATAGCTCAGTTGAAAACATCCTGAGAAAACCATAGTACGGTGGTAGGATACATTGTCGTACCCGCCTGGTTGGCTATCACCCTCAATTTAAAAAAAATAATCTGTCTCCAAGCACCTTCCGATGTGTTCTGATAGCTGCACTTGAGAACCAGTTCCCTTCTAGGCGTTGTGTGCTTCCCACATCGGCCATTTTGGAAAATTCAACCCAACTAAGGGATTAAAATAGTAAATGTTCGCTTCTTCTCGTTTCCAGGTAGCAGTGTACGCGTTCGAAGATCACACGCCGCCGAACATCGAGCTGATCCAGCCGTTCTGCGAGGATGTCCACAAGTGGCTCAGCGCTGACGCGAGGAACGTTGCCGCCGTCCATTGCAAAGCTGGCAAGGGGCGGACTGGTGAGATCTTTGTTACAAGCTTTATATTAACTTGGATAGGGCTATCGAATCAGAAATGATGAGATCCGCAGGCGAACCAAAGTAACAGACGTAGCTAGTGGTAGTGGGGCGGGGCACATCGCTCGTAGAACCGAGGGCCGCTGGAGCAGAAAGGTTCTCGAGTTGCGATCACGAACCGGAAGACGCAGCGTGGGCAAGCTCCCCACAAGGTGGACCGACGATCTTGTGAGGGTTGCGGGAAAACGCTGGATGCGGGTAGCGCAAGACCGGCCATCGTGGAGATCCTTGGGGGAGGCCTTTGTCCAGCAGTGGACGTCTTTCGGCTGACATGATGATGTTAACTTGCAGTTTCAGTATGTAAGTTGGTCGTTAAAAAATTGCAATCCTTTTTTGCGGCCCGTGGAATGAGTTTTCTCGTAGAGCTTTTACGCAATAACCTTGGTATTACTATCAATACTATTTCCCCTTCGATTCTGGGTCTTTAACGTAATGATTGGTTGTCCAATTCATAGGATCAAACTAACAAAAATAACGCACCATTTTTTTTTCTACATTCCCATCTGGCATGGTTAAAAAGGGAGCGATCCCTACAAAGGGACTGTTTCGCCCTGAACAAAGATAGATGCAGACCGCTTACCTACATTCATCTGAACAATTTAAACGTGAAAAGAATAAATTATACCATTCGAATTTCGTCGATACATTTTAGATAATGAATGGGTCATGTGTGTGGGATTCCGTAGCAGCTAATGCGTGGTATTATTTTTTTACTTCTAAGTTTTGTGTACAGGATATCACCTTTGGCTATATACCACGGTGAGATTCTGATCAAACGTCAGTGTATCTAGATAATCTATTAGGGTTAAAAAGACTCAGCTTTTTGACAGATAGACAGAAGGTCAGCCGATGTAGGCTTAGTAATATGGCCCCGGTACGGACGCCTAAAAAAGGTTGAAAATAAAACAACAATCTGGATGGAGCAAAAAGCTGAGAAAAAAATATTTTGCTGTGGGTCTGCGGAACGCCAAAAAGTTTGCATAATAACATAATAGCCCCCAGAACGTTTCGGTAACAAAGGTTAAGGTTAAAAATTACACGTGGAACGGTTATTACCTATTGAAAAAGTCAGTTGCATTGTCACGCGAACAAAAATGAATCGAAATGTCTAAAGCGTAATTGCGAAATTTCTTTACGCCATATAATTGGCCGCGTTACCAACGTGCGGCCATTTGGCGGGCGAGTCGTAAATTTTAAAAAGGAACCTTTTCAAGCGGGCTCTCCCTTTTTTGTGGGCAGGCCCAGAATGTATAAAAAGTGTAAGGTTGCTTGCTCGGTGCGGTGGTCTCGTACTGGTGGAGGTGAACTCACGCGTTCGACAAAGAGCTGGCGATGGCGGTCGTTCGGTTTATTACAATTTTTCGTGAAAGGTTTGTGTAAATAGCACGGTTATTGAAGGAGATATACATTTGTGAGGAGTTTCTTGACTGTTACTTATATATAAAAAAACATTTAGATAAAAATATATATACCCCTATTTTGATGAAACTGACAAAGGGCAAAAAAATGCAGGCAGTTTAATGAAAATAGGTTTTACGAATACACTCCTAAATAACATGTTAACTATTATATTGAATAGGCTAGTTGACAGTGTCAAAAATAAATAACCAAACACTAACCAATGCATAAAACATGTAAAAACACGTGGAAACATTAAATATGTTGTACATTTAATGCTTTTTATGATTTTGAATTGCTAGTAAAACCACTAAGAGTAGATCATTTGATGCTGTAAAATTATGACGTCATAGTGTAGTATTTCATACAAAATTCCATATAAACTATCGTTTTGACATTTATTAAAATGTAGCTGATTTGATATATCAGGAAAGTACCCTATACGATTTAGTATAAAATGTAATTTTAGCTTGGTTGACTAATCTAGTCTGATAACTAAAAACCTAAGATTTTAAAATAAATTCCTATTTACGAGCATGAAAAATAATATAACTACTAGTAACCACTAGTTTCCGCCCCGCGGTTTCACCCGCATTCCCAACGGATCTTATGTTGATATGTATGTATGATCTACGTGGCAGGTTTCATCTATATCCCTACAGTTGTTGATTGAGCCGTCACAAACATCCAATTTTTAATATATAATATACTAAAAATAAAGCTGAAGAGTTTGCCAGTTTGTTTTTTGAACGCGCTGATCTTTGGAACCACCAGTCGAATTAGGAAAATTATTTCACTAATAGTAAGTTACATTATCCCCGAGTGTTATAAGCTATTTTTTATCCCGACAATGCGAAGAATAGAATATTATCCTATTTTAATATTATAAATGCGAAAGTGTGTGAGTATGGATGTATGGATGGATGAAATGAAATGAAATAACATTTATCTACTCTCATATCGTAATGTTCTTATTATGAAATCAAAATCAGTACTTTAATGACCCACTTTATGCACACCCGTGTATAATGAAATTAAAAAATTATATTATAGCACAGTTTTCTTCCCAAGATAATGCTATAAAATAACTTTTTTTCATTAAAGTACAAGTATTTGGACATATCTGGCCACTTATAATGTTTTTTGGGTTTTAATACTTCAATTACTGTCAGTCAACTTGTCAAACGAAATAATAAAGAAAAAAACATTTTATGTGGCCAGACATGACTAAACAATTAAACGTAGTATTATATTCTCTTTGTAAACAATTAGGAATCAATCAGTATAAATTTAATTTTAGATGCAAATTTACTCTGTGGTCGCGTATGCGGTAGGGAGTTTTTCCCAACACGGATTTGGGCGCCATGATGATTAATGTTTGTTTATTTTATTGATTTTTTTTTGCATACATATTTTATTTCGGCCAAAAATGATAGTAAAATAGCAGTGATACTAAGGTGAAATAAACTTGGATCTGAAATTGTGGAGGCGGCAATGGAAATGACGAATAATCGATACCCGTGAGTCATGAAAACCTATGACAAAATATTATCGATTTTTTACCATTAAATTACATTATTGGATGAGTTTAGATAAAGTACTGTATGATACTGCACATAATTAGGTATTAAAAACTCGTGTGATACTATTAAGAACCTCGCCTACGGCTCGGTACTTAAACTCACACTCGTGTTTAATAACCCCTATTATGCAACAGTATCATAAACTACTATTATTCTAGACAAAACACAACATTACAGTATGTCATACAGTATGATACATTTAACAATAAAAAAAAGTAAAAAAAGAGTAACATAAAATAATGTAATGTTGCGTGATGCCCGGAATAGGCCTAGAATCCGGAATAGGATGTATGTTACTCTTTCACGCAAAAACTACCGAACGGATTTGGATGAAATTTGGAACACAGATTTCATCCAAATCAGAGATATAACCTAGATTAACACATAGGACACTTTTTATCCAGGGAAAACATCCTTCGGGAACGCGGGCGAAACCGCCAGGCGGAATCTAGTATGTATTAAATCTGTTTAATATATTGTTAATATTATTAAATAATTTTTCCAGGTACAATGGTATGTTGCTATTTACTGTACAGCGGACAGAAGGCTACTGCAGACGACGCACTGAAGTTCTACGGGACCAAACGCACGCACGATGAGAAGGGTAAGTCTTAATACCTTGGTTTATAACTTGACTCCCAGTTGTCCCCTACCTTAAGGGTTGAAGCCACGCGAATATGGTTTTAGGACACTAATCCTAACTTTTTGAGTTACTGTTCACAAAACCGATTACGCTACCGTCCTCGACGGCGAGGACCGCCGCGACGTCCCACTCAGTCTCGTCCCGTTCAAGCGGCCCGAGTTGCCATTAGTAATCCGACCGCCCCCAATTAGTCGTAACTCGTACAAAGTCCTCCCCTTCCCCCGGTAACGTCCTGAGCCGAGGTTCGTACCCCACTCGGGGGTGCCCTCAGGCGTGGTTACCTAAATGTTACCCGGCTGAGAGCTCTCTGCGCTCGACGATTGTCCGGTAAGGTTGGAGCAGCCGACAGAGGCTACCAACTTTAGTCCTTGTTACTGCGATCAGCATTTACACTTGAAAAAATGTACTGTGAGTGATAAAACGGCTTCGATTCTTCATCCTCCATCGAGCTGTACGTCGCTATTCCCATTGTATATGTCGTGGCCAGATCTTAGAATTGATCACTTCATGTGGTCAACCATAAATAGAAAATACCCGCTGAACATCATGATATGGTCTGGTCTGGTCTTGATTATCAACGAATAATCAAGCGTTAGACGATATGAAAAGCTAAACTTCTTCATGATATGATCCACTGAGCTATATTACTACGTATAGAGAAGCTATCCTAAGCAAAGGTCATTGTCCATTTTGTTAATATTCAGGTCTAAGCAGACCGTTGAAACACGTAGCGCTAGAACGGTTTTAAGGTGTACTTTTTTTCGCAACCAAATAGTCGTAAGCGCCGTGATTTTCATGGCCCTTACGCGTTTCGTGTTTAAGCAACTTGAACGGAACATAGTGGTTACTAAGGTATATTACTGACATATACGACTATTTCATGAAAATGTTACTAATATACCTCGGAGGAATACGTTGATGATTTCTTTTGTTATTAATCAGTAACTATACTACCATTCTTGTCGCAAAACATATGTTGACAACTTACGACCTATAACTGAGCTGCAATTAGCAAAAAACGTGATAAAAATTGAATTTCGCGCCCCAACCGACGCCTCCACCTTAAAATATCGCACAGTTATAGATATCGCTGCGCGGATTACTGAGCGGCAATTTGAAAAAAACCTAATAAAATTTGAATTTCGCGGGTTTTTCGGCCGATTCACCTTAATAAACGCACTCTAAGAGTTGAAGCCACGCGAATATGGTTTTAGGACACACATGATAACTTTTAGAGTAACTGCGATGATAGTTTAATGTGTGTGTGTGCGTGGTGTATAGGCGTGACGATACCGTCGCAGCGTCGGTACGTGGAGTACTACGCGGCGCTGGTGGGGCGCGGGCTGGCGTACCGGCCCACGCGCGTGCACATCCGCGAGCTGCTCATGTCGCCGCCGCCCGCGCTCACCGCCGCGCACTGCTGCCCCGACCTCACCGTCTCGCAGGCCAAACCCAACTTTAAGGTAACCAACAACTACCAACATACAAACTACTACCAATAAACACCATACAAATAAGCTAACTGAAATAAAAATAAATTTAGAGATAATAGGGTAGTTGACAGACTTATCAAATCAGATACTTTTTAATATATGTCAAAACGATAGTTTATATGGAATGTTGTATGAAATATTACACTATGATGTCATAGTTTCACAGCATCAAATGATGTACTCTTTGTGGTTCCACTGGTAATTAAAAATCATAAAATGCATTAAGTGTACAACATATTTGATATTTCCACGTGTTTTTAGATGTTTTATGCAATGGTTAGTGGTTGGTAATTTATTTTCAACTACCCTATTAACTAGTCTATTATATTGAACAGGGCCTTCCCAAAATGAGTGACAACACGAACTATTGACAGAAAAAAATAGCTGATTTATCTACCTACAGTCATTGCTGCACGCTTTTGGCTGCGCATCTACCAGATGTGCTAAGCTACGTTGCAAGGGATGTTTCTAAGCACCAATAGAATCACTTAATTGAGCGAGGCTAGGTATATCTCTACATTTCATCGACATCGACAGCACGTTAACACACGGCTACGGTAAAAAAAAATTGATAAACTAATTGCTTTAGCAATAAAAAATATATATACTTTTTTATGGCCAAAAATGTCTAACAAATAGCAGTGTTACTCGGATGAAATAAACTCCAGCTGACATTAATTCCACAAGGTGGACCGACGATCTTGTGAGAATCGCGAAATCACTTGATGCGGGTTGCGCAAGACCGGCCATCGTGGAGATCCTTGGAGAAGGCTTTTGTCCAGCAGGGAACGTCTTTCGGCTGACTAGATGATGACATTCCGGAGGCAACAGAAATTACTAATACCGAGAAAACGTTACTTTAATTTTATTTTCACAAAAAAATTCAGGCCTGGTGGCGCACAAGTTTGGGATTGGATAACCGTGGGTGAAAAACGTCCCAGGAAATTTATAATATAATTTATCTACTCTCATATCGTAATGTTCTTATTATGAAATCAAAATCAGTACTTTAATGACCCACTTTAGGCACACCCGTGTATAATGATTCATTATAGTACAGTTGTGTTCCCAAGATAATGCTAATTGTTTTTGCCATTTTGACCAAAAATGTCACAATTTTTTTTTTTTTTGAAAAGTTGGTAGAATCGTTACTATCGATTTTTCTATATTTTTAACATACATTATTTATATGAGTTTAGATAAAGTACTGTATGATACTGCACATAATTAGGTATTAAAAACTCGTGTGATACTATTAAGAACCTCGCCTACGGCTCGGTACTTAAACTCACACTCGTATTTAATAACCCCTATTATGCAACAGTATCATAAACTAGTATTAATATTGTCGTGTGGCAGGCGCCGGCGACGTGCTGGGTGGAGGCGGGGGCGGGGGTGGTGGAGGCGGAGGGGGGCGGTGCGGGGGGCGGTGCGGGGGGTGGGGGCGGGGCGGGGTGCGTGCGCGTGCAGCTGACGCAGTGCACGCCGCTGTGCGGGGACGTGCGCGTGGACCTGTACAACCGGCACAAGATGAAGATGCGCAAGGAGAAGCTGTTCCACTTCTGGTTCAACACCTTCTTCGTCACCGCCGAGGTCGGCGCGCAGAGGGTGCCGCCGCTTGCCGACAGTCAGTCTATTACCTATATACATCCTACCAGTGGCGAAGGGTCCATACGAGCAGATTTCCATCGGCTGACCTTTTAGAAATCACAGTGTCACAGATTCATCATTTCAAAGCCACTTTTATATAAAATACACTGTAATTCAGTATAAAATTATTTTTTGAATAGCTTTCCCTCGCCATAATTTTACCCCTCGCCACTGCTAAAAAAATACTTTTATATATTACGATTACGACCATACAGAATATAACTGCGGGAGACTGTGTAATTGTCTCTTAATGGGATTCCGATAGCGAAGACTCTCATAATCGTCGTTTTTATTTTTGGTATTTAATTTAATTTATTTTCAATAAAGATAACCTGCACGTAATTCAATATTAAAAAACTCGTGTGATACTATTAAAAACCTCGCCTACGGGTCGGTTCTTAAACACACACTCGCTTTTTAGTACACCCCTATTATGCGACAGTATCATAAACGAATATAAATTTATCATTGATTAATTTAGTAAAGACAGAAGTAAAGATATGGACAATGTGCATATTCCCCAATATTCTTTTAAAAATATACTTTAAATTTTTTTCAATGTTGTCATTTCAGGTCCAAATCTAGAAGCGTACAAGTTGACTTTAAATAAATGGCAGTTGGACGACGCGCATAAGGACAAGCAACATAAACACTATAGTCAAGACTTCAAGGTACACTTTTGTATATCAAGTGTTTTCTATCAATAAGTATAGCATAACATCACTAAAAAGGTGGTCGACTGGGTCGTACGTCGCCCTTGCAAAATACCGTTATAAAAAATACCTTAATGTTGTGTTCCTGCGCGTGAGCGAAGTGCCTATAGGCTATGGTAAGCACTTACCATCAGGCGGGCCGTTTGTTTGTTTAGCGACTTTGTGATACATAAAAAATCCAAAATTTGTTAGTGTGTGAAGGTTTTGACTGATTTCCACATTAATCTTGTGATATTCTAATTGTAATGGTTCACAAAAAAACAAAAAACCCCTGTTGTTTAGAAATATACTTTGGGTAATTGTAGCTTTTGTTTCGGGCGAAAGTCATAAGGCCTCTAATTCTTATTCTGTGTGGGGCGATGAGGTTCTCACTGACGTCCCGCTTGGGGTGTATTGTGCATTCCCCACTGCCAGCTTTACCCAAGCCATCCCAGCTCCTTAAAGTAACGGAGTGTGGTCTCCTGGTAAGTCATAAGGCTTATTTTCATATCTCTCTGGTTACGTCACCCATCTACAACCATCCTAAGCTACAGCTTAAATAGTGTAGCATATCAAACTGGTGGTATCAATGTAGTATGTGCCTCATCAGCACCTAAACTGAACCAATTAGAACAAACTCATTTTAACTAATAAAATAACCCAAAAACCTCCAGGTGGAGTTAATAATCCAGAAGATGCCGGACAGTTCTACGTTCAGCGGTCACCCAGCCCCGGGCCCGTCCCCACCGTCATCATCATCGTCCTCGTGCTCCGAGCCAGACACCGAGGACGCCAACTGGGACTCCGGTGAGACTAACAACTATTACATACCCAAAGTACCCTCAGACAACACCATAGCCGATGCGAACAGAAAGAAGTACCACCTGTTTCAAAGACGAGATGATGAAAGTAGACTTACCCGGCCGAGGTTGTCGCTGGGTGATGTGAGAGCCTCCTGGAGGGAGTTCAGCTGCAAGTTTGGAGATTATGCCAGGAAGAAGGATAGGGATGGGGTGTCCTGATCGTGTTGCAGTGGTTCGCGCGTTGGTCTTTTGTGGTACTGCCGAGCTATTGCGTATGTTTTGGTGGTAATCGTAATGGACACCATTTTGTGGGGGTGCTGAGCCCTCATTGGTCGGCCACCAAAGATGCGCGGTAGAGTATCTGATTGTAGGAGAGTGGGATGCAATAATTAATGCTTCCTACTTTAGCTAGTGAAAAGTATGTTACAGATTTAGGTATTTCGATTTAGATTCGGTGACACCCCTTGGTGTTGCAAGCGTTAATAGGTTACGGTAACTGCTTACCATGAAGCGGGCCGTAACCTTGTGAATTGATTGGTTTTCATATTTCAACCTGCCCATACTATTATACGTATGGTATCATTTTAAAGTTATTAAAAACAGTTAAATAGATTGAGTATGGTTTTCAAAAGCGCATACTTCGTTGCTTAGCAACCAGCGATTGCCGATAGGCTTATCTGTTCGTCAGTTTCATTGGTACGTAGCATTATACTATATGGTACTTCGAGATATGGGCTTTGTTTCGTTTTTCATTGCCGGTTTCTTCACTAACAAAAAAAAACAGTAATGTTTTCCGTTTGTCCTTTTCTTTACTCCAATATGAACTTCTATATGTTTGAATCGATGTAGAAGTACGTAAACTGTAAATTAATACAATAATAATGTATTGTCGTTATGTAATGACAGCAAATATTTTATTATATATTTTTTTCAAATAGAATAAAATATAAAAATAATGCTATGTTTTCTATTGGATCCGACTTGGGTGATTCAAAATTATCTTTGGATCCCCCATTCGGACATATCTTTTGTTATTATTGTTATCTTAATTTGTGTCCCTCTAGCGCAAAGCTCATTTATCATCTGTGAATTGAAATTCAGTTATTGATACTTAGGTCGAAGTTCACCGACTAGACTTTCCTACGAAAATGCATGGTAAACACCCGATTATAATTTATCGGACCGTTTTGTAGTCGGTGAAATTTATCTTTGTGTATTTTATTTATACCCACTTATTACCATCGTTTTATATTGGAACCAAATTAAATATAAATAACCATATTTTCATATTAATTCGTATATAAAAAGTGCTGCAAATGATCAACAGATATCTAACGAATCGATTTAATTAATTGATAAATAACATCGAATATAAAAGATCATTTAAAACGTGTTAAAATAAATGTTAGTCGATCATCTAGCGTGAAGCATAAATATAGAGGGGTTTTAAAATCGGTCGTATTACGTTGTTTTAATAAAAATAGTTGTATAATATTGCCAGAATATTGGATATCACGCAATATGGATTCGAATTCTTTAATTTTTTCTATTTTGTTTTATGAATTTGTTTATCTGTGTTCACCAAAATTTTGATTCCAAGTAGAGTATACATGGTCGACAGGATAGTTCTCATTAGAATGACCCTTTCCTCCAAGTAGGGCCATTGGTTACCCTGTCAAAAATAACAGTCATCATTTTATTACTCTATTCTACTACATAAGAAAATATCTAATGTCATATTGCGTGAATTCCAACATCTGCTTTAGTTATAAACCTATTAATTGTTGTTATATAAATATTAGTTATAATTATTATTAAATAGAGTGTAGGTACACACGGCCACAGATCAAGCTACACACTGCGGCACCTTATGCGGTTGTAATAGGCGCTATTTTTCAACAAAAATGTGTAGCTTGATCTGTGGCCGTGTGTACATTAGGGGAAGTCGAGCCTTATTCCGTCGATGCGACGAGTTGATCTCAACCGATAACGTTTTTTTTACTTGTTTTGTTTTATCGTGTAAAATGCGCTTTATATCTAGTTTTGGTCATAGTTTAATGTAGCTAAGAATAGATTAATTCGTCTTGAAATAAAATAAATTACATTTAATTAAATTAAGACATTAATATGCAACAAATAAAGTTGTATATAAGATTTGCTGTCAGGATGGCTGTATGTGAATAATGTCTCAGGATATTACAAGGGTGGTTTGATGTGCTTATCACCTTCAACTAAATCATCACAGTCAAACACAAGCCGATGTATGATAAAACTAACTGTTCCTCGCGATTTCACTCGCGTTCCCGGGATAAAAAGTAACCTATAACCTTCGGGGATAAAGTAGTTTCCTATTAGTGAAAGAATTTTTCAAATCAGTTCAGTAGTTTCGGAGCCTATTCAATGCAAACATTTTCCTCTTTATAATATAGTATAGAAGTATAGATAAACCGTACAAGTGCGAGTCTGAATCGTGCACCGAGGGTTCTGTAATTTCCTATGTTACTCTAAATACTACAGACTTCTATATATATATCTATACTAATATTATAAAGAGGAAAGATTTGTTTGTATGTAATGAATAGGCTCCGAAACTACTGGACCGATTTCAAAAATTCTTTCACCTTTGGAAAGCTACATTATCCCCGAGTAACATAGGCTATATTATATTTTTAAAAAAATTAGGGATCCTTACTAAAACTCCAATAATGTAACATAAGGTGTAAAAAAATGACCTGAAAAATTCCTTACGTCGCGTGCGCTGCGAAAACTATTGATGATAGAACAAAATCATTTACTACGACTTTGCAGAACTCATCATTATCTACAAAAAGTGTCGCGACAGCATATGTCTAAATATTATAGTTATGTCACAGTAAGCAGTTTTTTATTCTAAAATATTAATTTATATATGCCGCCTCTTGAAAAGGCTCTTCATTTGTACCTGGTATTAATCCTCATCAAAATAAATTACTTTATATTCTACTTACTTACTACTTTATATTCAAGACGGCTTTAATACCTTTTTATAACTTTTTGAATTATTCAATTCGGACATTTCATTCGGAAGATATCACGAGTTTAAAAATGCAAGTATTAGAAAAAAGTCGCGTGGTTGTCGCTCACCGCGCTCAGCTAGCCAGCATGCGATGTAGGATCCATGTAAGCGTCACTGGGGTACGGGTCAATGTAATGTTTCAATAAAATCCGCTCAGCCGTTTTAAAATTAACACCAATTTGTGAGTTTTTGGGGTTTCTTTAAATTTATAATCCCTACTAATATTATAAATGCGAAAGAACTTTGTCTGTCTGTCTGTTACGCTTTCCCGCTTAAACCTCGCAACCGATCGCGATGAAATTTGGCACGCAGATAGATATGTTATGGAGAAGAACATAGGCTACTTTTTATCCCGGGAAATCATGAACCTCGGGAACGCGGGTGAAACCGCGGGGGACAGCTAGTATATATATATATATATTTGAGATCCTCACTACAAGCCCTTTCATTTGATGTATCACACAATATAGTTTGCAAATCTTTTTATTTTCTAATTTTACCCCCCAAAAGTGGCCCTCATCTTTGAAATTCATTTATTTACGTTACACGTCCGTGTTTGGGTCACCGACTTACATATGTGTACCAAATTTCAACTCAATCCAGTCCAGTGTTTAGGGACGGACAGACACACGAGTGATCCTATAAGGGTTCTATTGACTTCCGGGACCCTAAAAATGTTAGCATAATTCATACATTATTTTTTCAAGTTGTTGAAATAACTTCTAAATTGTTGATCCATTTCCAAAATTGTTGAAACAACTTCTAATTTGTTGATATAGTGTTATATATGAACAAGACTAGATATGGCACGTTTACACGTTAGTTTTTAAATATATTTCGTTTTAAGTAGAGTTTAGATCTGTGCGGAGGGGTCGAACGTTTACATTAACCGGTATAAATATACTATATGTACGTTTATATTGTGGAACTATGTCTTTGGAGATAGAACTAAGATTCTTTTTAGTATATTTAGTTTTGAATTCATGCGTAAATAGTATGTTATTAAATTATATTATTTATTGCGTTTTAAAGCTAAATTTTACAATTTCAGTGTCATCCGAGACATAGTTTCGCCCCCACATGTCATATGTTATAATAATATTGGTGATGGACAACAGGAGCACTGTTTTTTTGTATGTAACTGTCATATTATATGTCAAATAGTCATGAGATACATTAGCATCGTTTGGGCAATACATTTATTTGCTTTCTCTATATACAACTTTGAATATAATCCATTCATATTAAAATTATGGTAAATCCTTTTTTAAAATAAAATTAGTATCCAGGGACGAACTCAGGTATGGTACTCTTATCGGAACCCTTACTCGGTTGCCATTCCGATTTAATTTAGGCTCAATTTTGCTAACTTCGGATAACTTATACTTACACAGGATATATATGACAGCTTGATAGATATAAATACTGTTACATTGGCATATTTGTCCTGTGGTTAAGAGCTATCTTAAATTGTTGGAATTGCACCTAATTATATGCTGACGTTGCATTAAATGCAATCTTTCAGTTTTCCGATTGATAGCCTCATTGTTTTAGAAAATATCTATTCTACCCAATCGGTTGGTCATCCAAATCGGGACACCAACCGATCGTCTCCGAATGACCCTGAGTATTGAACAGAGATAAGGATATAAATAATAAGGGCGCGAACACATACACACAGGGCCGGTGTGCGAGCGCGAGCGAGTGGGCCGATACCGGCAGCTGTCGCCCGACCACCAAACCCACACCCCGCACACGTAACTATTGTATTGTACTGTAATTGAACTCTAACTGTACCGTACCCCACTTTTAGCAAACAAGCTTTGATGCAGTTTGACATATATTTAATTATGGTTATGAAACGGTGATGTTACTATTTCCAATTGTTTCCAAAAAGTTGCCCATACCCAAATGGGGCTCTGGTCGAAAATTCAAATTATTTATGTCGTAAACTGCATCATAGACGGAATAATAGCTGAAAACGCACGAAATGTAACTGACAATGCTCGTACATTATTAAAACCGCTTTACACGTCCGTATTATGTAACGTCCATCGCTTTATTGATCGTTTTTATGTTTGCGTCATTCATATTGTCACGCTGAAAATAGCCTTTATTATAATGCACAAAATAGATCGAAGAAATTGCGCACAGAAATTTGAAGTGCGGTGAATTTCTTGGATCCAAATTTTTTGTGTATACAGGACGTTGTTTTGGTCAGCAAGGAGCGACTCATGGGTGCTGATACACAAAAAATCTTGTCAAAAGTTAAGTGTAGTCATAATAGTCAACGGAAGTGCGAGGAGGGGGGGGGGGGGGGGGGGACATAAGTGCAATGCACTCGACGCGGGCGCCGGCATGTCTACACTACAGTTGCGTCGCGGTCATTTTAATTCAAATTGAAAAAGGTATATCTCAATGCATTTACAGTAATAGGGTAGTTGACACTGTCAAAAATATATGATCAAACACTAACCAATGCATAAAACATCTAAAAACACGTGGAAATAACAAATATGTTTTACATTTAATGCTTTTTATGATTTTTAATTACCAGTGGAACCACTAAGAGTATATGATTTGATGCTATGAAACTATGACGTCATAGTGTAATATTTCATACAAAATTCCATATAAACTATCGTTTTGACATATATTAAAAAGTAGCTGATTTGATATGTCAGTCAACTACCCTATAAATGGAATTTAGGGCATTTTTGGAAAGAGTATTTTTATACTACCACTCCTGTGTCGCTCGTTGTGGACCAAAACAACAACCTGTATATACATATCTATTTTGTGTAATGCGCGACAAAGATTTCATTGATTGTGTAATACATGGGGTTTACGTTCATCATTTTTGGGAATATTTTCAATAGGATCTTTGTTGCAATATATTGGATTTGGCAGAGAAAAAGTCGATGTCTATCTACAATATGCCAATCCAATAATATTTCCACGGCTTTGGTCTCTGGATCGGACGTTTCTGGATCATTCACATGAAGTTTTTAATTCACTCAAGTGTCGTTTTTAACTTACGATACGATTGTGTTCCGATCAAGATACTAAATCATCAGTCTATTATATAAATATTTGGTTAATTTCCAGGTCCCACTAAAAATCTGTTTCCCAATTTGTGATTTCATCTTGATGTTTTTTTCAACCCTGTGTACGTCTGTTTTATAGTGCTTTAACATCTGTGCATGCTTTTATAATGAATAGTGCTGTAATTTATTAATAAGCATAAAGAAGTATTTTTTTATTTAAAAAAAATACAGTTTATACTTGGATTTTAAATGATTGTAATAAGTTACAGCATTATTACTAATTCCCTTTTCTACTGCCACTGATAGAATGATTATTAATTGATATTTGGTCATATAGAATTCTTTTTTTTCTATGGAGCTTTACGTACCTGATAAAAAATATAACATTGCTTGGCAAATAATAAGTTTCAATCGATAGCAAAAATATATATGAAATGACGTGTTGAAAAAATTAGCTTAGTACTTTCTATGATGGTTTCATGGAAATCATAAAAAAAAATAAAAAAAAATTATACAACAACTTTGTTTGATATCCTTTTTTTTATTAAATGATCAATAAAATTTAGTATACATGCGCTTTATTTATTTATAAAAATAGTCATTCTTCAGTGATAAAGCCTCATCCATACACGGGCAACATCTTACGTTGTTACTATTTCCCAATGTGGAAGAGGCTTTTCAAAACCTATGTGTGGTTTGTGTTGTGTGTAAATATTGCAAGTTATTCCTTTAATATTACATTTCTATCATTTCTAACATTTCATTCGCTGTACATCGCTCGCTTTGCACATACAAAACGCATTACACATGCCACATACAGATTTTTTTAAACGCCTTTTTAATCTAGAGCTTTGATTACCAACTTAACTGTTGCTTGCACAATTTTGAGTGTAATTTTTTTTCAATGAGGCGTTTAGAAATGTTGGAAACATTACATTGAATTTTTGGGCTCACGATTTTATAACATTAACATTAATTAATATTTTTAAATAGTTACAATTTAATTTATCGTAATTTAGAGTAATATTGAGTTAGATTATAGTTTTTATAAAAATGGTTGCATCTTAAACTTTGATATTAGTGAACATTGCATGTCATTAAATATGAAACGAAGCCTAAAAATTCTGTGTTGCAAAAAAACCTGTCTGTGGCATATGTTATCGTCCCAAATGGCTTATATGGGTTTCTTACATTTTCAGGTGAATCCACATACTTGTGAGGGTGGCACGTGGGATCGGGACCTCTCCACACTTCTTTAAATAAAAAAAAAACCCCGCTTTTCTTCCTCACTCATGGCAAAGGCTTGAACTTAATGCGGTGCCGTAAACTTTCCCCTGAAGCCTTTTCCTTAGTGAACGTTACGCTAAACAGTTTAGTGTTATGTGTCTAAATTTGTGTAGATAACCAGGAGTTATAAATACGCGTGCGAACTAGTGATGTTACCGTGCGTAACGTACGTACGAACTATGTGATAATACTGTGTGCTGTATGGACTTCTTAATACGGACTATAATGTAATGATCTTGGTACTAGTACATCGTTACCTCGATGTGTAAATGTTTCTTTTCTGTTCATACATCAAGCCTGCAATGTCTTGATAATGGTCACAAGGTATGTTCTCATCTAAATGTAAATTTACGTAATTCTTATGACTGATAAGTACATTATTGTTTTTTTTTTCGGTATTCTTTTTTTTTTGTAATATGAACTTGGAACTGTTGTTTGTTTCGACTATTGTGATACTGACTGTCGTTAAAAGTAGAACATTTTATTGTGCTGTTTAATTTTTTTTTAACGGGAACATTTTGAGAATTTTCAGAGTGATATAAACTTTTTTTCATGTGTTGCCATGTTTTAGATACTGAAAGTGATGAGAAATCGGCATGTTTCGTTAAAAAACATATTATTGTAGCATATTTAGGTACCGGCCAGTCTCGTTTTTGTTGATACAAAACGTAAATATAATCAAAACTATTTTTTTTTTAATAGTTTCATAATAATGTTGATTGAGACATTGTGTTGATTCGATGTACTTATTAAGGGTATACCTTCGGTCGGAGCGCGAAATTCAAATTTTATCAAGTTTTTTGCTAATTGTAGCTCAGTTATAGGTCGTAAATTATCAACATGTTATTTGCGAGAAGAATGGTAGTATATTTACTGATTAATAACAAAAGAAATCATCAACATATTCATCCAAGGTATATTACTGACATATACGACTATTTCATGAAAATGTTACTAATATACCTTGGAGGAATATGTTGATGATTTATTTTGTTATTAATCAGTAAATATACTACCATTCTTCTCGCAAATAACATGTTGATAACTTATAACCTATAACTGAGCTGCAATTTGCAAAAAACGTGATAAAATTTGAATTTCGCGCACCAACCGAACGTTCCCCCTTAAGCTGGATTCTCACCATGCGTATACGCACACGCCCATGTAACAAATGAATTCACACCTTATTCCTATCATCACAAAGATTGAAACAGCAAAAATGGGTCTCCTGACAAAAGACACCTACGAACTATCGATCGTGATTTTTATTTGGTCTGCTATACAGTATAGATTCGCTTGTAAAGTGGGCGTGGACGTCCGATGGGAATATAGTCTTAAAATTAATCATCAAAACAAATTTCAAATCTTTACCTCTATTACATTTACAAATAATTGTGTTTATAGTAGTCAATGGTGCCGATTCTGTTGTTCACGAACTTAACTAAAATTAGACAAGTCACCTCTCTTTCATATTAACCATATTGAAAAAAGATAGAACATTTTTAATGCTGTCAGTTTAATCCATACCGTCGTAATGTACGGGTAAATAGTCGTGACCAATAAAGATCGCGCTTAAATTCACGTTGAAATGTGTGATCGGATTAAACTGACAGGACTAAAATAGCTGGCATCCCTTTCTTATATTTACTATTAGAAAGAGATATAGTGAGATTAAATTTATTTTAGTTCGTAAACAACAGAATCGGCACCAATGTCTCAACGTTTTATATGGAAATGGAGACCAACTGTTGAGGGTGGTGCTTTTTTATATTATTTTATTGGAAAGGCGAGTTATTTCAACACACTATATCTATATCTAGCTATACATATGTATTCTACATCATCCAGATGAAAAAATCTTTGAAAACAATTTTAAAGGATTTTTGTTCTTCCACGAAATACCAGCATCGTCTGATTACTTAGTTAATTTTACTTTATATTGCTATTAAAGAAATACATGCCGTGTGGCGAGGCAGTTGTACCCACCAGCTTATTTGTCTAAGTGCCGTGACGGACAGTTTGTTTGTTTGTTTGTATAGTGTTTTTCTTTTAAAGATCTCAGAAACTGCCGTCATGAATTTTTTAATTGTAACGTTACGGTGCTACGCTGTGGCAGTCACATGTTTGCGATGACGCGTTGTACCCTAACTTTTTCATTAAGAATTCCATCTCGTTCGATGTGATTTTGGTCGAATATTCTCAAATAATTTTATGTTTTTTTTTTATATTACAATTGGCGTTGTAAACATGTTACTACAGAGGGCACTTAAAAATAAATAAAACTTCCAAAAATTATAGGTTGATTCGAGGAATAACGTTTTTGAACGCACATGACCTAACTCTCGGTAGTTGCGTGCGATATTTTCACTTCTACATAGATGTTACTTAAAAGTGAACTTTATGTCGAGCAACGCATGTTTAAAAACCGAAGAGCCACATGGCTATAAAAGGTTAGGTCTCGATTGATGTGCGTGTAAGGTGTCACTATTTCAGTGCGTTTTGATACGTTGATGCTGAACTGTTTTAATGCTATATTATATTGATGCTGACATTTAATAACTTAAATTAGAAATTTAACGGCCCCCGAAATTCGTCAGAAAATTGGTGATAATTTCTAATCGGCTGAGCGGATTTTCTTGAAACACTCTCGATTAAGACACTTTTCAAACAAAAAAACTAAATCAAAACGGTCCATTCGTTCAGGAGCTATGAGGCAGATACACACTACAAATATATAACACCCCTCTTTTTTCGTCGGGGGTTAAAACTCATAATTCATAGTTGAATATTACACATAGGATCGTATGTCCGGTAAGCTATCCGGATCTTACCTACAAATTATTATTAAAAGATCCTCCATTAGAGACCATATTGTTAAAAAAAACTGAAATATTATAAATAATTAAATCAAGCATTTTGAAATAGCATTAAAATAGTTGAGCAAAGGAGTTGAGAAAAGTAATACGTGAGATGTTGATATGCGATTTTATATGATGTTTTTGTATTTGAAATCTTGTAAGCATGTTAATTAATAATGGATACATTAAACTAGGAACGGAGTCTTATTTATTTCCTTATTTAATGACAGTAACTTTATACGGTGTTTTTTTTATTGTCAAGTGTTTTTAAAAATTGGACTTGTTATTCTTAATTAACTCAAATCTGTCCGTAAATCTTAGAAATTATAAGTGCAGATAAAGATAGCCGAATGCGTAAGCGAGATGCACTGATTTTTATCTCGCTTACACACAGCAATCTCTTTTGCACTTGAAATTTTTGACTCAAGGAATGAGTTAATTCATTCTTCTACAAAATTTTATGCAAAAGTTATATTCCGAATTTATCATTACATTATTTAAAATATTGTGTTAGATCTCCGTTTCTAGGTCAAACGAGGGGTACAGATGATTAATTGTATCCCAACATAATTATGGGCGAATAATCAAAGTGAATTGATTTTCGTCATTTTTTAAAATTGTAAATATTAATTGTTATAATACATTAGTGGTTAATTGAGATCTGTTTTTTTTTGTAATAGATATGTAGGTTGTGGCGATACCGAGCGCCTATTTGGTGACAAAAATTTTATCATTTTGACAACAGTCGCGGATTGCGCATGGCGGGTCCATTCGCAGGGGAAACAAGTTTAGGGGCGCCCCTTGCATATTTCACATCATAATTTTCACTTATTTTAGGCTTCTATGTTAAATTACATTAAAAACTCAAGTCGCAAATCACACAAATATTATACATCACTTGCTTACCAATATTATTGAAAAAGGATAGATGAAAGCTGGCAATAATCCTGATCAATTTACAAATAAAAAAAATAAGACTGAATTAAATCAGCACCCTTGCCTTGAAGTTGAAAGATATGATGTAAAATAGCAAGTGGCGCCCTCTATTCTCAATTTTGTGTTTCTATGACGTTTCGGGAGTGATTCACGGTTATTGTGATATAGCGGCTTCGTAGTTGACGTTGATGACACAAATCTTTTGTTGTATTTAATATCGAACCTTATAATTGAAAGTATAAGATTTACGATGGAAAACTCGTGGATATTTGTTTGTTTTCCTATGACTATAATAAACGGTTTGGGTCATCAACAAGAAATGTAAGGTTGGGACTTGTCAAAAATGCCATTTGACTTGAAATTTCTAATATTATGGCAAATTTTGTATTTGGATTTGGCATCTTAGACAAGTCCTAGCCGTAAATAGGTTTGTAAGGTTTAGGTTTGGTATCTAGTTGATAGGTTAGAACGTGTTTAGTTAGGGCTAAAGAACGTCATAGAAAATATTACAACGCGTACATACAACGTATGTAAAGAAATAAGAAAAAAAATAACAAAAAAAAAAAGTTTCGTTTAGGCTTTTATAATTTTTATCTTTTATAGAGGGCTAAATTTTTATGATGGATTAAAACTTAAAAAATGTTAAGTGAAATTATTGACACTGGCAATAGAGCTGTTTCTTTCTCCTGGCAATGATGAAAGGAAAAAGTCTATGGAATATTAAAATGTTAGCCCTCTTCATGGCTAAGTCACATGAATGCTTCCAGATTTTTTTTTTAAATTAAAAACGTTTTTTTTTCTATTAAGTGTCATGAATTTGTTTTTTTGTCTTTAATTAGTATGTAATTTAATTTTTAAATGTATCGCTTCAGATTGAAACTTAGCTCTTATAGGTAAGTTTGTTTGGCTCACGTTTTTTATGTTTTTCATAAACAATGGTAAATTCTAAAATCTTCCGATATGTAAATAAGGATCGATTGATAAAAAAAATATATTTTATGCTCGATATCGGAATACTTTTTACAAAATTTGTAATAAAACAAAAAATGTAAGCAGCGAATTACAATCTATTTGGCGTCCGAAGATATATGCGTATATATGATCAAGTACAAATGTAGATGTTGTTAGGTCGCGCCGCGCAGCCAGCCTGCC
Organism: Tethea ocularis; assembly: GCA_963555595.1. Taxonomy (NCBI): domain Eukaryota; kingdom Metazoa; phylum Arthropoda; class Insecta; order Lepidoptera; family Drepanidae; genus Tethea; species Tethea ocularis. The sequence goes on from OY741970.1 coordinate 9,583,126, forward strand.
AGTGCGGCCGGCGGACTGGACTAAGTCGTAACTCTCCAAAAAAGAAAAAAATATTTTCTACAGCCACCTTTCTAGTATTAAAACAACCCCATTCCATGAAAAGTTGACGTTTTCAATTATCATTTCTATTCTCTTAATTTCGCACGAAAATTCGTTATCGGTTATTCGCTCGACCTCCTCCCACCCAGAACCCTTCATCAAAGGTTTAGCTTTAAAGATTGTTGTTTGCCTTATAAAAAAATGTGATCTTATGACGATTATACTTAAAGGGTGTCGCAGTGAGTTGCGGCCACAGGGGCGTTTGTGCGAACACTAACCCACCACATACTGGAATGTCGCACCCTGTTCGGATAGCATTTAAAATACATGCTCATGAGGGAGTATTCCCAGATACCCGATTGAAGTTGTCCCAGTACAGGTCTATTGGGAATGTTTCTCTCAGAAGACCCGTTAAGGGGACTACTGGTATTTTACAGTCCCAACGATCCCGTGATGACAAACAGACACTACTTATAATTATTATTTTAACCACATAGATATGTATAGTATGACACAAGTTAGATGAAGCATCGGCAAAATTCGTAAATTCGATCGTTCCCGAAAAGAGTGCGCCTACAACATTACTCATGTGTTAAAAAATTATCGGCGAAAATCTTGTTAGACGTTGAATGGCGCGATAATGAATGATTTTTATTAGTTGTTTAAATCGGAAGTGAAGTGTACGAAAACGATTTGCCGATGCTACATCTAAGTTGTACTGTACCCATATAAAATCTTCTTGTTCCTACGTTGTTTGTTACAAATGGGTAAGCATATCCGAATGACGGTAGTATTAGATGTTACAGGACTTTTGGGAGAAAAAATCCACTACCTACCCATAACGGGGTATCTGAGTATACTCCCTCATGAGGTTGCATTCTTGCTCCAATAATCATAAGGTGTATAATGTGAGAATCGCGACAGAAGCCCCTGCGTCCGCAGCGCGTATGAAAGAATATGCCTTGTATAATGATAACAAAATGAATTATGTAAATAATGTAAGAGTTGACAATGTGCGATGTAATGATAGGTTCCGTAAAGACTAGTGTCAGTCAATTGGATACAATGTAAGCGAACAGGGCTTTATTGGTGGACCGAAGCGAAGATATCATTTAAAGTGATACCTTCGGTTGGAGCGCGAAATTCAAATTTTATCACGTTTTTTACTAATTGCAGCAGAAATCATCAACAGGTTTTTTTTTAATTCAAATTTTATCAGGTTTTTTGCAAATTGCAGCTCAGTTAGGTATAGGTCGTTAGTTATCAACATGTTATTTGCGACAAGAATGGTAGCATATTTACTGATTAATAACAAATGAAGTCCCAAACATATTCCTCCAAGGTATATTAGTAACATTTTCATATGTCATATATGTCAGTAATATACCTTGGAGGAATATGTTGATGTTTGAGTTGAGTTTTTAATCAGTAAATATACTACCATTCTTGTCGCAAATAACATGTTGATAACTGAGCTGAAATTTGCAAAACACGTGATAAAATTTGAATTTCGCGCTCCAACCGAAGGTATCACCTTAACTAGCGACCCGTTCACACTGCGTTATCATTTATAATCTATAGTTCACAGGTACTAATTAATTTTAAATAATTTTTGTATGCGAATATGTAATGTGAAATTTATGTATGTGAAATTGAAAGACGAACCGATTATTTTTAATAGATTTGTGTTGTTTTTGGTTGCGATGACGGTGTATTAATTTGACGTAACGTGGATGGGTCGTTGATGAGTGAAAGTCGCAGTGTAAGGCATACAGAGATGGCTTGCAGGTGATGCAGTAGGTACCTTCATTAGGACATGATACGTGTTTTGATCCGTCTTTCTTCCATACACACTTTAACTAGTAAAGCCCTCTCCGCAGTTTTTTTATGAATCGTAAGTTCTTAGTTCCACAATAATTAATAAAAAAAAAAATGTAAATTTTTTCTTATCTTAGTAAGTAAAAGATCTCATACGTCTTATTTTTTGTTTTGTCTTTTTTATATTTTGAGGAACTTCGGAATAGACGAGTTGATTTAAAGACAACCTATGTAAAATAAAATATATTGATGTATATATTTTTTGTGTTTTATTAAAAATATTCCACTTTTTTCTTACTATTTATAGGTCTGTATTTGACCACAATCTCACCGTAATCAGTGATGATGTGGCCGAAGATGGTAAGCACACAAAGCCTAGAAAAGGAACTGACTCTCAAGTGCAGCTGTCGGGCGGGTACTACAAAGTTACCACCGTGGTGTGGCACTTTCTGGCAGAGCCACCATAAGGGCCACTTAAAAACCCTTATAACTTTTGAACCAGGACGCGACAAAATCTGATATTCGAGGACAAAATTGGACAAAATAGCGACAGACTTGGAATTTAGTTCCGTGATGGTGGCCCTGCCAGGAAGTGTCACACACCACCGTGCTATGGTTGTCTATGACACGATGTTTTCCTTCACCGAAAGCTTAAGCCTTTTTAGCATTGTATGACTTGTTAACCTTCCCATGAGAATGAAACTCTTAGCTTTATAATAATATTTATTGCGTCAATTATCACACAAAATTATAGTTGTTCTTAAATACTAAATAGGACAACTCCCTCCATACTATATTTTGTCAGTCATCAAAAGAAATACTTTGAGAAATGCATTCTATATAAAAATCTGGATCCTTAGTGCCATATTCTTGATAGAGGCCACTTACTTGGTGTTTATATTTGTTTCTAATCCCGGGTATATTTTTAAAGGCAATAATACCCTGTCACATGATCCTCAATTTCGTTTTATGGATAATAAACCAACTGAAGCTATGGCTATAGAATTTTTCAATAAGTAACATTTGTAATTTTCACTGTACACTAACTCACATTTTTACACAAGTTTTATTTAAAAAAGACGTCAACTTCCACAAGCTATATGGATTATAACGCGCCGCGGCCTCTGCCACGGCCTCTGAAACCACCTCGTCCCCGAGGCCTGGTACCTTTGCTTGTGTTCGGAGGACTCTTGGGCCGTAAGGCCTCTATTCTCTCTGTACAACCAGTACTCTCTTTACCCTCGGTGAAGTAAGATGCGTAAAGTTCTGCGTTGAAATTGGAGTTTGTAAGTTCGTGGCCTATGGTCACCCATCCTGGACGAATGGTAGAATCGCGACCGAAGAGATGGACTCTGGAATGAAACGAGTTAATGAATCTGAACGCAATCGATACACGCAGGCATTCACGCAGGCAAACATTCTATAGATCTTAAAACCTAGGGTTCATGAGCTAACAAGCTGGCTCTTATATCATACTAGCTTCCGCCCCGCGTATGTTTTAATCCAGGGTGTCAGCTACCTCCATACAAAATTTCATCAAAACTGGTCCAGCCGTTTGAGCGTGAAGAAGTAACAAACATATTGACTGACAAACTTTCGCACTTATAAAATTAATAGGATATATAGTTCAATAATTTCAAATTTATTTGTTATCGTCTGAGGTCTTGAGAGGAATCCTTAACTTTTGTAGAAATTTTGTTAAAAAATTAAAACTAATTTGACATGACAAATCTTATGCCCTTTTCTTATGCTTATTATTAGAAAAAGGAAGATTACATTAGTATATTACCTTCTCCGTCCCAAGCAAAAATGTTCCATAATGTGGAATATCTCGATAGGCTTCTCCGCACTACCGAACTCGGGATCCTCTGATATGATCAGATCTATGTCCACGTTTGCGTGGATGAAGTCACCGTCCACAGACCGCCTGGTGGCAACAAATTAACAACTGAGTCTGCTTCACTTACACCATCAATAGGGAAAAAAATATATGAAATCCGACAGTTAGATTACCAAAAAAGTATTGGTTCACATATTTTTTCATTAGAAAACAAAAAATTATGAAGATAAGAGCGTAGAAATTTCACGTAACGTCACAAATTAGTACACTTTTTACATATAAGTGACGTCACAAGTCCCCACTCCTGAATTTTGATGCGCCTTATTATCTTATCCTTGTAATTTTTTATTGATTTTATAAAATAAAAAATACGTATCCAATATTTTTTGATAATCTAAACTGACGGAATATACAGAATTGATTAGTTTTTACCCATTCATCATCCCTATTTATTGTTTGGCATAATAGAACCTCCTGTAATATAATTCTCGAACTATTAGAAAAAAAAAAAAAAAAAATTACTCGGATACATCGATTTCGAGTCGTGTGACGTCATTGGCTACATTGAAATAGTCGAGCTTACCTAAACTAGGGCGGCATAGACTTTGACGTCATGATTACTGCATAAAAATCAAAAGCTCCTATCAAAGTCACTGGTCAGTGATGATGTGGCCCAGCACAAGCCTAGAAGAGAACTAGCTCTCAAGTGCAGTTGACCTCGGAACACACCGATAGGTGCATGGCGACAGATTTTCAACTTGAGGGTGGTACCCAACCAAGCGGGTACTACAAAGTACCCTACCACCGTCCTATGGTTCCCTCACGATGTTTTCTTCACTGAAAGCTTGGTTTGAAATGCTAGTCTAGCTTTAAAATAAAGAAGCTTCCTTACCTAACGGTTCCCTTGATGCCCATCAGGCAATGCTCCTTAGTCCTCTGGAACACGGCGTTGTGCTCCAGGTTCTTGGAGTGCCCCGGGTTCCTGATGTTGGTCTTGATCCAGCAGATGTCTTCGCAGCGACGGAAGCCCCACTTCTTCAGGCACTCCCTGCCCATGTCCAATCCTAAAGTTATAACGACGACATATTATATTACACTAGCTTCCGCCCCGCGGTTTCACTCGCGTTCCCGAGGTATCTTGTTTTGCCGGGATAAAAAGTAGCCTATTTGTTATTCCAGGGTATGATCTATCAATGTGCCAAGTTTCATCCAAATCCGTTCAGTAGTTTTTACGTGAAAGAGCAACAAACATACATACATACTCACAAACTTTCGCATTTATTATATTAGTAGGATTTAACCTCTCTAATCGGCCCATTTTGATAAAGAAGGCTCCATTCATATATTTTTCGCTATTTCCTATCTGTACTTTAGGATTTGGCCTACCACGCCCACTTGAAGTATTCTATATTCGATACCTGTATAAAAGATCATCTAAAGTTGGATAGTGGTCCCTATGCACTATGACCCATCGTGAACCTGGCGGAAGATCTTCCCTTTAAAATGGAGAAGTGTGTGGTGTTCACCTTCACTAGTGCCGCACCAGAGGAAGATGAACGAGCGCGGCTGCGCGAGGTGGTGCAGGTCCAGCGCGAGCACGTCCTGCCAGCGCCAGCCCGCGCCCAGCGGCGGCTCCACCACTACCACGTCGAATTTATTGTTCATCGACTTCAGATCGAACGTCTGCACACAGATATTACAGCTAAGAGTAGAAAGTATTCAGGGTTTAGAAGGGACCTGGCTCCGAAGTTACTTCGCTATCACCATTAAAGATTCAGCCAACAAATGCAATGCTATACTGCAAAGAGTATATCATGGGGTTTCCTGAACCATAACATGTTAGTAGCCTGACTGGCTACCATCGTCATGTTAAAAATCTGTTGCAAACACCAATCAAAATCAAAACTCATTTATTCAGTTTAGGCCCTAATAAGGCACTTATGAATGTCAAAAGTTACAGTTTTACAATAGACTCTACTAGCGGTTCGGAATACACTTGAACTGAGAAGACTCTGGCAAGAAACTCAGCAAGGCTTCTTTTCACCTTTTCTTTTTCACCTTATGTGTGTTCCATCAGCTACACATGAGAGTTCCTTCTAGTACCACCTTTGTCTACATCATCACTGACCATGATGAGATTGTTGCCAAATACAGGCCTATACATAGTAAAAATAAATAAATAATCATAGAATAACCCATCATTACGCCTCTATTACTCCCATAAATTTGTGCGACGAAATTGTTTTGTGTTTCTTTCTGCTTTGCGGCTGCACTTAGACTGAGATCTATAGAGCATGCTTAGATTTTGCTCAGACTTTACTTAGGGTATAAACCTACGTAATAAAGTAAATATTTATGTGTTTTAATTTGTAGCTCAGTTTTTGGTAAGTCGTCGATTAGGAGCACTTAGACTTTGCTTAGCACACACTCAGAAAGATTCGATGATTGCATTTTAAATACCGACTTTGTACGGTAAAGTCTATGCAAAGTCTAAGTACGCTCTATAGGTCTCAGCCTTAGACAAAATAAATACCTTCAAATCACATTTCAAATACATAGGTGGCGTTGCTGTCTGCGCGATTAGGTCATCCTTCAACTTAATAAGCTCTCTCAACTTGGGGTACTCTTCAAAGCGGTCAGCCAGACCAACGTCACGGATGAAATTTTGCGGGCGCTGACCAGTGTCCACAAAGTGCTGGCAGTAGTCATTGTGTGGATTTGATGATTGAGTACCCTGTTTGCAAATAGAAAAAATATTTTTATTAGAATGACTACTCCTATATTATCTACGAGATTACACTGCAGTTTCACCCGCGATCCCGAGGGATCTTATGTTTTCCCGGGGTAAAAAGTATCCTATGTGTTAATCTAGGTTATAAACTATCTGTGTTCCAAATTTCATCAATTCCGTTCAGTAGCTTTTGCGTGAAAGAGTAACAAACATACATACATACTCACAAACTTTTGCATTTAAAATATTAGTAGGATTTACACGAATATTGGAACTGCGCTAAACAAAAAAAAATATCATTATCAGCCATTTTGGGTCCACTGCTGGACATCAGCAAAGTGTGACAATCCTTCCAATTTTTAGCCAGCCCAGCCCGGCCACCCTTTTAACGGTGCCAGCCCATCATGCTGGAGGCTTAAAAAAAAATTACTGGACCTATTTTAAAAATTATTTCACCAGTAGTAAGCTATATAATCACTCAAGTAACAGGCTATATTTAATTTTCAGAAAATTTGGGATTCATACAAAATCTCTAATAATGTTATCCAAGCCAAGGTGTAAAAAAGTAACCTATAAAATTCCATACATCATGTACGTAGCTAGTTTGTATTATAAAATGAGAAACTGACTGATATATTGGCTAATACATAGTTGAATTTTGGACACAGGTACTATCAACAAAGTTGAAGCATGATCACCTTAAGGGTGTATTTTGTGTGCAGTGACAGTAGCTACCTGTGCCTCACATAATATAACCAGACAATCCGCTTGTCATTAAAATATACTAAACAAATAATTTTGTAAGAGACTGTTTTTATTGTCCACAATGGACAGGGCGAAATATGAAAACTGGCTGCAAGCGAAAAGGTTTCAAAACTGATCATGCTTCAACTTTGTTGAAGGACATACATACACAGGCATCATAAGGGTTTTCAAAATTGAAATCCTATAGGAGGAAAATAATTTGTGGGGTGTAAAGTATTACAAGTTTTCTTGACGTAGGTATTTTCCTTCATCTGTATTCAAGCACAGGATTAGGATTTCAACTCCAGGCTAAGCTGAATAAGAAAATGGTAATAATCCTACTACTGTTATAACTGTGAGTGTGTTTGTTGGTTTGGTGCTTTCACAAGCAACAGATTGACATGAACTTTTGCATAGAGATAGGGGCATAGACCAGACAGTAACATAGGCTACTTTTTATCCCACAAACATGGCCATAGATACCTAATCAACACCTAACATTGTAAATTCAGAAGTAGGTCATTAGATTTTGAAAATTCTTTCACTAACCAGAAGCTAAGGAGGAATGAAACATTAACCCCGAGTGCTATAGGCTATTTTCATCATAAAAACCGCGAGATACAGCTAGTCCTTCACAAACCTTCAAGAATGTAGATGAATCAGTATAAACAAGTCCATCAGGTTGATCTTTCGCCACCGGTTTCTCATTTCCATCAGTCCCGACCTCAGGCACTGCTTGTTTCTTCGCAGGCACGTCCAATGTCGCGCCCAGGGCATGCCTGAGCTCACTCACACTTGATACACCAAGCTACAAGAAATGAAATATTATTTATTCAAATAGACCTTTACAGGCACTTATGAATAATTGCTACTTACTAACTTATTAAGTAAGTAAAACAAAATTTAGATATCCATTTTTTTATGGATTCCATATAGGTTATATTTTGCTATGCTTACAGTTTGTGCCAGCAATTTCTTCCGTTTCTGTGAACGTTCTCGGAGTTCTTTAAGTTTTTCACTCATTATTTAGTTTCGTTGGCATAAATTTTAATGAAAAAAATAGGTTTTCTTGTAATAACAACTTGCTTTGCTTTCGCAATAATTCGCATGACAGTTTTGTCTTGTTTGTTTGACTTTTGTGCAGTGTTGATGAGTGTTGCCGTTTAACAAACTTTAAAGTCCATAATCGAATTTATCGACATGAGGATAGGTATAAAAAAAATATTCTTACATTTTACTTTTGCTGTAATTACTATGATTGACTATATATTTAACAAAATTAAAAACAAAAATGTAATTACTTAAATTTGTTGAAAAAATATTTGTTAATTCTTTGATATTTTTGTTGAAATTCCTCCTTATTTTGAATTATATTGCATGTCGACGATATACTATTTGCAATAGGTAATTATCTATCCATTGCATTTTGTCTTCGTTCTTCGTATAGTGTACAAATAGGTACTTAAAAGTACTTATATTCTATTTTATTACAGGTATTCTAATATTTTTACAAAACATTTTTCATGCTTACGGTATAGTTTACTTATCTAAAGTTATATATAACTTATAAAGTATCCTGAGATCTACCATCTAGTATTTTTAAATGTGGTCCAAAATTATACTTAAAATTATTTTAGATACTTAGGTAGAATCAAGTAGAATCGTGAATTCTCCTCCTCCTGTCCTCCTAAAATTTGGGACAAGCTAGGAGGTTTCAAGAAAGGCAACACTGCTCTTATGATCTATAAACCATTTCATTGTTTACAAATAATTTACAACTTTAAATTGTGCAAAATACAATCGACTTTAAAAAAACCCTCGAGGCGCTGCCGTCGTGGAATTGGTTTCAATTGAATGTAGTTAATAAAATTATATTTCGACGCAGCTAATATATCTTCGGTAGTATAGTGGTAAGTATCCCCGCCTGTCACGCGGGAGACCGGGGTTCGATTCCCCGCCGGAGAGAATCTTTTTAATATTTTTTTTTTAATTTAACTAGAACTAGAATAAAAAAATAATATTTTGAACTAGGTTTGTATGAACGAATTATTTTGAAAAAAAAACCACCGAAAGAGTCGGAAATTTTAGAAATTTGGATGGCATTTTTATGTACCTATGTATAACATTGAAATAAAAATCAAGTTTTATAATAAAATAATAAATATCCTGGGACATTCTTCACACAACGTTATCTGATCCCAAACTAAGCAGAGCTTGTACTATGGAAACCAGATAACTGATATACTACATATACTACTTTATTTTTTTTTGTAAATACATACTTAAATAGATAATTACACCCAGACACAGGACAAACAGACATGTTCATGTACACAAATGTTTGTCCTGGATGGGAATCAAACCCATGACCAGCGGCGTGATAAGTGGTGTCTTAACCAACTGCGCCAACTGGCTTGTTTAAAAGTAAAGATATTGTAGGTAATTATTTAAAAAGCATCTCATTCAAACAAAGATTTTTATAGGTATTTTGCTTTTATTAAAGGTATACAGAAGGTACATTTATATTTGGCTGCATTCTTACTTAACTATTTTACTTAAAAATAATTTATTGAGGAATTAGTAGGTTTGTATAGTTAAATTGATGTAAGTTATTATTACATACAATTTACACATAAGCTAATATTTAAATTCAAGATATTTCAGTTCTAAAAATGACTTTAGTTTGATCACATTTTTAGTACGATCGAGGTCCGCTGGCATTTTGAATTTTTAACGAAAATTTCATGCGCTTTAATTTATACGTCAATATCAAGCGCCTGTGTCATCATAATGCTTAGATATTCAGGCTATAAATAAATGGGTTATTTAATCGTTAAGAAACTTAAAAATTCAAAAGGCGGTTGGAAATGAGACCTTACACTCTACTTTATAACAAGTTATATTGCGTAACATTTGTGCACTCGGTTGGTTTGACACACAGTCCAGTGACGTCACGCAGTAGTCCGGCTCGACAGTGACAGCCGAGCGAGCATCTCAGTACACGCATCGGGCAGCGAGGCACGCCAGCGCCACACCGCGGCTCACATCCGTATCGACACACGAATTCTTCGTCTGGATTTGAGCACTTTTCTGGAAGAAACGGTACTTCTTTATTCTATTCATGTCTTCAATTTATAAATTTGAATTATTGAACGTAGACCTACTAGCCATATAGACCATAGTGCATAGGTATCTATGCGCATGTATGCTTTAAATAGGTACCTACAAGTATCACAGTATTTGACAACTATACTATTTATACTGTTGTTATACCTGTGTTCCGGTTACAAAAATATAAGTAAGTACTTAGGTAACTATTTCATTAAGAATCTAACTATCTGTCTGTCAAATTATATTAGTTAAAATCGAGGCTCTTCGAGAAAAATCAAATATAAACCAGAGAGAACTTGACAGAAGTGGGACATCCAAAACTTACCAAGCAGCAAGCACTTATTTGGTGTCTCTTTATTGTTTTACACAATGCATTTATTTTAATCTTCAGTCGCTATGAAATTGCGATACTCATGTGCCCATATGCTACATTTACGATTTTCCGATATAAAAAAAACCAACGACTTATTTTATTATTCCAGAATCCAAATGCAGGTAAACATGGGTATGGTCACCACTAAATAGGGTAGTTGACACTGTTAAAAATAAATGACCAAATACTAACCAATGCATAAAACATCTAAAAACACGTGGAAATAACAAATATGTTGTACATTTAATGCCTTTTATGATTTTTAATTACCAGTGGAACCACTAAGAGTAGATGATTTGATGCTGTGAAACTATGACGTCATAGTGAAATATTTCATACAAAATTCCATATAAACTATCGTTTTGACATTTATTAAAAAGTAGCTGATTTGATATGTCAGTCAACTACCCTATTGTAGCATAACTACAGGTATAATAATACAAAGCCTGCAAGATCAATATCCGTGAGCTATCAAAAAAGGATTAAGGCCGAAACATTTAGAGGTTTTCTGAATCTTATTGAAAACTGACTAATGCTATTGCATACGCAAACCATTTCGGCACAGTTTTTTAGTTGATACACAAAATAAGTAATAAGCACAGAAGGCCCGTTCCTCTAAAAGGGAAAGCTTTTGACTCCATGATTAGACTCTAGGTAGGTATAATAATAATGTACTAGTATCTACCTAAAGAAACGATAGGACTCATGTGAATTTTCTATATTTTAGAGTCTTTAAAGAATATCTCGTTGAAATCGAAATAGACGTTTTTTCTCGACCTCTTGCTCCATCCATCACTTTATGACGTGTGGGCCTGATCGTTAGGGGTCGAAGGTACGAGTGTTTTTAGTGTGCAGTGACCAGCGGCTAACTGTGCCTCAAACAATATAACCAGACAATGTGCTCGTTATAAAAATAGTATTTTACAAGATATGGTTATTATGGACAGAACAAATTATGATAACTGGCTCCAAGTGAAAAGGTTTCAAAACTGGGGACCAATTCCACTAATTAATTTTGATTAGATTACAATTGGATCGCAGCTGAATGACGACTTTTGCACGTATTAGTATTCCACTAATAATCTGACAACGATCGAGATCCAATCATAGTTGTGTTAAACTTGACGTTCGATCAAGTGGTATTCCACTAAACATTTGACATATTTGATTGGATTAGAATTGTTTCGTTTACCAATAGGGCAACAACGATTACAATCTAATCGTAATCAAATCGTTGTTCAGTTTCGATGATTATTGGAATACTTACCGTTTTGTTTTAAAATTAGAATTGGATTGGAAACGAACTTTAACTGAATCGAAATTGAATGACAACCATTGTAATTTAGCGGAATTGGCCCCCTGATCATGCTACAACTTTGTTGATGTTACCTACCTAAATTTTCGTACCTGTAGGTGTCGCTTCGTATAGATATATAGCATTTCTAAATTGTGTTACTGTTTCTATTCAAACTAGGTATAACATTAGTTACTAGACTTCGTTATAAGGGCATGATGAATGAGCTATATGTTCCCAACAAGATAACTTCATTGATGGATTGTACCCACATACTAAAGCCGTTCTGTTTGTCATGATAACGTACGTTATGATGATAGACAGACAGTCTGATTTACATTGGAAATAAATAGTGGTAAAGATTCTGTTGTTTTCAAACTAAAATAATTAATCAAAAGGCTTTTGCCGCTTGGAAAGATTCTGTCACTTAGCGAAGCTCACACCTAGATAATGAACGGAATCCTCGAGCTGGATTTTGGAGTTTTTCTTACCCAAAAAGCTATTCTATTACCTATTGTCTAAGGTTTCAAGGGAGCACGTGCAACAATGCCGCTTACGCTAAAGACGGCAAGTATTAAAAGCTTGTAATAAAAAAGAACGCACGTCACATGTCGTTCTTACAAACAATGAAAACGGATAAAATATATTTAATGCTGTCAAATTCATACCCTCTATGGGGAAATAGTCGAGACCAAATAAAGATATGCTTGAATGGCTGGCCGCAATATTCACCGTTGAACAAGCTTTCAGACTAATTTGACAGAACTCTTATAACTTTTTCTTTTCTTTTGAAAGAGTTAGAGATATAATTGCTAGATTTTAGGGACATTAAATCCTTGAAGTAATTTTTACGTAATCTATCTTGATACATTTAAACGAGCAATTCTTGTATATATATATATATCTCGGAAACGGCCCCAACGATTTTCATGAATTTTTTATGCAGTGGGTTTCGGGGACGATAAATCGATCTAGCTATGGTTTAATTTCCAAAAAACACGATTTCGTCTCGTAAAAACAAAAACATATCCATACCTATAACGTTTCCTATTTTTAGATCTAGTTACATACGTATGAAAATTTAACTAATTACGTGGTAAGCAATCCTTCTCCTCAACGCAGTGTCCGCTATGATGCCTGAGCAGGGGCGGCTGGCACAGGCAGCCCCTAGTGCACACTTTGAGCGGGCACAGGGGCGCAGGGTCCGAGCAGGTCGGCTCACACCAACCGCATGAGAAGTAAACCTCATCTGTTGCACAGTCTTCCACTGATGGATCTTGAGCTCCACCTACTGTTACTTCAGCTGGGTAGAGAATAACATGTGGTGAGTATGAAATTATGAATTTAGGGAGTAAATGATATCAACATGAATAATAGCAGTTAGTAATATCTACATGAATAATAATAGTAAATGATATCTACATGAATAATAGCAGATAATGATAACTACATGAATAATATTAGTAAATTATGTCTACATGAATAAAAGCAGTTAGTGACATCTACATGAATAATGGCAGATAATTATATCTACATGAATAATAGCAGATAATGATATCTACATGAATAATAGCAGATAATGATAACTACATGAATAATTTTAGTAAATTATGTCTACATGAATAAAGGCAGTTAGTGACATCTACATGAATAATAGCAGATAATGATATGTACATGAATAATAGCAGATAATGATAACTACATGAATAATATTAGTAAATTATGTCTACATGAATAAAGGCAGTTAGTGACATCTCCATGAATAATGGCAGATAATTATATCTACATGAATAATGACAGATACTTAAATCTACATGTATAATGGCAGATAATGATTATCTACATCATGAATAATGGCAGTAAATGATAACTACATGAATAATAGTAATATTTTATGTAAGTATTGTCTACATTAATGATAGTAAATGATGTTTTAATGGCAGTTAGATTTAAAGGTTTACCTTACTTGTGTTTTTTTTAATGGATTCATGGAATTTGTGGTCAACGACTCTCACCATGGTAAGTGACGATATTGGTGAAGACAGTAGACACTCAAAAGGGAATTGGTTGTCAAGTGCAGTTGGAAGTTGGAACACATCCAAAGGCATGGCGATTTTCATCATGAAGGTGGTAGTCAGCCAGGCGGCAACCTCCGTGCTATGGCAACGTACAATGTTTTCCTTCACCTAAAGCTTTAATAACCATAGTATGGTCCCTCTGTTCATTAAAATAAATCCTATTTGACGTGTTATATAAATTAATCTATTTAGTGGTTAATTTTGTGCTGATATAGAACCTTATTATAAACGAATTAGGTAAAATTTTCTATGACATTCATAAACGTCGTAAAGAGGTGCCAAGATACACAGAAGACCAATGAAATTAGAAGTCAAATTGAATACATGAGGAAAATAAATAAAAGAAATGAAATTAGAATAAAACTTTTATTCAAATATTTAACTACAAAATAAATAAAACCTTAAAAAAATAAGTAATAAAGTGTATTTTTACAGAAAAAAATGTGCTTAAGGATTACAATTTTAGACACACTGGCAAGTTAAGACAAAGGTACAAAAGATTTACACTACAGAGTCATATTTTTTTATAATTAATGCCGGTTTTACACTATTCCAGTAAAATTACAAATTGAACTTTCTTAAAAGCATCGCGACATGAATAATGCTAAAAATGTATGCAACTCTCTTATTACAATAACTTTTATTTTTATTTACTGACCAAAAATATCACATATAGTTTGCAACTGCTGATAAAAAAGGTGAAAGTGGCAATAGGGATGATGACTGGGTAAAAATAATTAATTCTGTTTAGACCGTCAGATAGGTTATCAAAAAATATTGAATACGTATTTTTTATTTTATCAAATCAATAAAATATTACAAAGATAAGTCGCATCAAAGTTGGGGGGATGTGACGTCATCTCTCAGTAAAAAGTGTATTGAGACGTGACGTCACGCGAAATTTTAACGCACTGTATCTTCGTTATTTTTTGTTTTAGGAACTAAAGAAAAAACATGTGTCCATTATTTTTTGGTAATCTAACCGAGGGACTAATTAGATATTTAGTCAACATCCCTATTGGCCTTTCAAAATTTACTCAAATTAAGTTCAGGACTGACTAAAGTTACAAGGAAAACTATTACGGCCCATGTATCTTCTATTTCACTAGCATAATTAGACAGGAGTCCTATTCAAAACGTTTCAAGTAATACTGGTTGGAATCGTGCAAATCCAAACTTAATAATCGTATAATACTGATTAGTTTAGAAATCCAGTCTAAATTCAGGAATACGAACCTTTAGGGCAGTCTTCTAATTTCACGCACTGGCCGTTAGGGGCTTTCACGTACCCATTGCTGCAGAAACAGCCGGTTTTGCAGGACGTAGGGCATTTAGGGTTAGGGTCACTGCAGGTTCTCTCGCAGGTCTCGCAGTGCTTGTATGCTTGGTACAGGTTGCAGGTTAGTTGGTATGGAATGGGCTTTATATAATTTGCTGAAAAAAAACAGGATATTGGTGCCGATTCTGTTGTTTACGAACTTAACCAATATTAGACAAGTCACCTCTCTTTCATGTTAACCTTATTGAAAAAAGATAGAACATTTTTAATGCTGTCAGTTTAGTCCATGCCGTCGTAATGTACGGATACTAAAATATCTTGCATCCCTTTCTTATATTTACTATTAGAAAGAGATATAGTGAGATTAAATTTATTTAGTTCGTAAACACAAGAATCGGCATCATTTAGTGCGTTTTCATTTATTATGTACTGGATTCCGCTCCGCGGTTTCACCCGCGTTCCCGAAGAATCTTACGTTTTCCCGGGATAAAAAATATCCTACGTGTTAATCTAGGTTATAAACAATCTTTGTTCCAAATTTCATCCAAATCCGTTCAGTAGTTTTTGCGTGAAAGAGTAACAAACATCCATACGTCCATACTCGCAAACTTTCGAATTTATAATATTTGTGATTTGCGCCTGAAACGTCTATCAATTGATTATTTTATGTAGGACGCTTTCGAAACTATTTAAATCATTAGGTACATTGGTTCAACAATAAATAAAGGACATTAATTTGACAGAAAGGAACCAATGTAAAGTAGGGATGGTGACTAAGGGTCGGTTGCATAAAGCGCGGTCATAGCACAGTAGAAATGTTACATATTTATTCTGTGGTCATAGTAAGGCCGCCGAAAGAAAGCAAACTGGGTTGCTCGTGTCATGCTTGCACCAATGGATTTTGACACTATAGAAGAGTGACAGAGATAGAAAAACTGAAATTCTTACCATCATAAATAATTATAAAGATTTCCGTCATACATAAAAAAATAATTTTGTTCATAGATATCTCCTAGTTCTATTAAAAAAATAAAAAAGTGCATCTTGTGTTTTATTTTTAATAAATTAAATGGTTTTTATTATTATATGTCAGAAAATAAAAAAAAAATACTATAAATAGAAAATGTATGCCAAATCACTGCAAAAAATGGCAATTCTTTGAGCAAAGTATGTGCCAGCCTTTTTGTCACCAGAAGCCGCAACAAGACGAACGGAGACCTCTTTGAACAATTTTTAACTAAAATAGATGCGCATAATCTAATCTGGTTGACAATCATTAATGCGAGTTGCTTCTGCATAATATATTTTATTTCCGTGTATGTGACCTCTAAAATTCGTAGCCTGATTTTGTATCAATTGTATTGAATTTGAAGATCATCGGAATTCAAATATTGCATTCGGCTCGCAAATACGTAAATGAAGTCAAGGCTAGAAATATTTATGCTCACACATCTGCGCACTTTATCTAATGACTTATTTTTATCAGTTCAGACCAAGACAAATGAAAGACTGAGCGCTGCGAACAACTAAAGTATCGTGTGAATGCATTCGTTGCGGTTTAGTGTACCAAAAAAGTCAAAACATCGTTTATTTACTAAATAGAAGGTGAATCCGTGAGACTGTGATTTATTTATTGTTATTTTTACACACACCTCGTGAACCCACCTAAAAGCTTGCAGGGTTAGCGCGTGTATACCTACTTGGAGGAGCACATTTTTTAAAGCTTCACTTCACTTCGTTCCGCTACGTCTTTCTTTTTTCTTGGTCTGAGTGCGATAGTCTAATAAATTTTCGATCAAATAAGTTAGTTGACTTACTGTACTCATATTTTTGGACAATGTTGGAGCATTGCTCGTACTTCACGCATCTTCCGTCCTTGTCTCTCAGCAGGCCTTCTTTGCAGTAGCAGCCTCTGCCGCATTGCGCTGGACATATTGGATTCGGGTTCTCGCAGGTCTTGTTGCAGGGTTCACAGAACCTGTACTCCTCATTTTTTGGACAACGTCCGTTGTTGTAGCGCGGTTCTGATGTGTCAAGCTTGTGTGGTGTTGCTGGAAATATTAATCCGATATTGTTTAAATTATAGATTTGAAAATACTCATTTGTACCTAGGGTTACCTAGGGTTGCCATCTCTAAAATCCGCAAACCAGGACAACAAGTGTGAAAACCCCGGATTTTGGAGCTTTATACCCGGACATGTAATTTATTTTTTAACTCAGTAAAATAAATCATTGTTTTAAATCTTCTTTTGTACTTATAAACGAGTTAATTTTATTGAAAGAGTTCCATAATGTGAACGTTCCCAAGTCTACTTACCAACAGGTGGGCAGTCAGACAGCTTCACGCAATGACCAGTAGCATTCCTGACTTCATCGTCATTGCAGAAGCAACCCTCCTTGCATACAGCCTTGCAGTTAGGAGTTGGGTCCTGGCAGGTCCTCGGGCATCCACATGATAGCAGCCTCTCGTTTGGACGGCAGAGTGAACCTACTTGCCCTGTGGAGATACTCTGGTTAGAATAGGGAATATGCATTTTTTTTTGCTTTATGCTTTGTTGCTTTGTTGTTTGTTAAATTTATTTTTTCCTACTGTTTCTTATATGAATGACATATAAGAAACAGTAGGAAACAATAAATTTCAGATAACTATCCTAAAAATAGTATTTTAGGATGTGGATGTGACACTCGTTACATACCATACAAGACATAGACTCGACATAGAAATTACTAATTGTCCTTTAAAATTAGAGACAGATTGTAAGAAGAGAAGAGACAAAAAAAAAAGATAACTATAGAAACAACCGAGATATAAGCCATCAAAGATTTATTCCTATCTCTTTCTAGCAAAATGAGTTTATATGGCCGGAATAGTATATGACGTGACACGCTATGTCGGATCTCTCTGTCTAATTAGTAGTTTAAAATGCTTATATCTTCCGTGTATATTATTATGTATTTTATCTACTCTCATATCGTAATGTTCTTATTATGAAATCAAAATCAGTACTTTAATGACCCACTTTATGCACACCCGTGTATAATGATTCATTATAGTACAGTTTTGTTCCCAAGATAATGCTACAAAATAACTTTTTTTCTATTAAAGTACACTTTGGATTATTTTATTGTTTTTGCCTACATATATCATTTTGACCAAAAATGTCACACAAATGGAAAATATTCAATGAATGAATATTTTATTGTAAACAAACGTTTTCCAAGTACCAATTTACTTACTTAATATGACATTGTGGGGGGCTTCACTATCACTACATAGTATAAAACAAAGTCGCTTTCCGTCTGTCTGTCCCTATGTATGCTTAGATCTTTAAAACTACGCAATGGATTCTGATGCGGTTTTTTTTAATAGACAGAGGACTTTGATTCAAGAGGAAGGTTTTATATATGCATATTATAGTACAGAAAAGCGGTGTTCAGTTTCGTTTATTTAGTGGAATACTGTTTTTTTAGTAAAATTTGAATTATATTGGAATCGAACTTCAACTGAATCGAAATAGGGTACTTGACTGACATATCAAATCAGCTACTTTTTAATAAATGTCAAAACGAAACTATCGTTATGGAATTTTGTATGAAATATTACACTATGACGTCATAGTTTCACAGCATCAAATCATCTACTCTTAATGGTTCCACTGGTAATTAAAAATCATAAAAAGCATTAAATGTACAAGATATTTGTTGTTTCCACGTGTTTTTAGATGTTTTATGCATTGGTTAATATTTGGTCATTTATTTTTGACAGTGTCAACTACCATATTCCGCTAAATTACAACGGTTGTCATCCTATAGGGTAGTTGACACTATCAGAAATAAAATATAAACAAATGCTCAAGTATGTTATTGAGGAAAAACCAATTACACAAACTTTTAAGTAAAAGCTGTAATTCTACATTCTGAATGGACTATTCTTTTAATTTCTAGTAAATGATGTCTTGAAGAATCATAACTCATTGTTCGAGACCGGCGCGGCGCCCGGTGCCCTGGTGCTTACGTATCGTTTGACAGACAGACAGACATACAATGTTTACTAATATGTAGGTAGGCTACACGTTGTTTTGTTGCTAGGGTTGCCATATATAGGTTTATTTTTAATTCACATGGTAAAAGTAATCTGAGCAACTTTCACTTTGGCACCAAGCAACGATGAAATCACCAGAAAAAAAACAAAATTTTCATAATAAACAAATGCGTTTTAAGTTTGATTATGTTGATGATGTTTTTTTTTGTTACATGTGGATTATTTAAAAAATAAAATCATGACTAAGCCATAGGAGTAATAACACAATTTAACTGAATTCTTTATTTTGTTGTAACTAAACTTAAATCTAACTACCTACTTACAATCATTTTAATAAATCAAAATTATCTAAGTACCTATAATATAGATAAAAACGTATTTAGGTATATTTAAAATAGTAGTTTATGATACTGTTGCATAATAGGGGTTATTAAATACGAGTGTGAGTTTAAGTACCGAGCCGTAGGCGAGGTTCTTAATAGTATCACACGAGTTTTTAATACCTAATTATGTGCAGTATCATACAGTACTTTATCTAAACTCATATAAATAATGTAATTTAAAAGTAAAAAAGAAATAGTTTTTTGCAATTAAAAAAAAAAAAAATGCTATTTTTGTGTGACATTTTTGGTCAAAATGATATAAACGAACACAATAATCATATACCTAATCAAATCCGTGTTGCCAACTCCCAAAAATTCTTACCTCTAAAGTTCAAGTCAAAAATTCGTCACATGTAACCACACACAAAGTAAATTTCCATTTAAAATTGAATTGATACTGATTGATTATACTATTGATAGGTCCAAAGTGTACTTTAATAGAAAAAAGTTATTTTATAGTATTATCTTGGGAACAAAACTGTACTATAATGAATCATTATACACGGGTGAGCATAAAGTGGGTCATTAAAGTACTGATTTTGATTTCATAATAAGAACATTACGATATGAGAGTAGATAAAATATATTATTTCATCTCTACTAATTACCTTTTTAAATACAATTTTTCAATACTTTGTATTATTTGATATGCTATATATACATAGCATCAACAATATTAGGTAAGAGGTGCGCATACCGGTTTTCTTTTAAAAATCTCTTAGATAAACATTGTCTTCATTATTATTTTCAAAACAGTGGCAACCCTGAGTCTGTTATCATTTGATTACATCGAATGGTTACGGAGAAACTTCACCGACAGCTTTGTGATTAACGATGTAGAAGAAGTACTGTCTATCTGTCTGTAATTAATTGTTATATGCAAGTAGAGTAATTACAAATTAAAATAAAATAAAACAATTTCATTTCATTAGATACTTGATAAACGGCTAAGTACAATTATATGACTGGCTTTTATGGCAGTTGAATTATTTTATTACAGTCGACTTTAATCGCCAAACAGGTATACTAATATCCGCGCCGCGGTTCCACCTGCGTTCCCGAGGTATCTTATGTATTCCCGGGATAAAAAGTAGCCTATATGTTATTCTAGGATATGATCCGTCTATGTGCCAAGTTTCATCTAAATCCGTTCAGTAGTTTTTGCATGAAAGAGTATCACAAACTTTCGCATTTATAATTTTAGTATAGGATTACAAAATCCTCAGGTTGAAAATTTGTCGCCAAGCACCTTTCGGTGTGTTCCGACAGCTGCACTTGAGAGCCAGTTCCCGTCTAGGCTTTGTGTACTTACCACCATCGGCCACATCATCATTGACCACAGTGAAATTGTGGTCAAATACTGGCTTAAAGTACAAAGTAAGTAAGAATTACAAAATACGGCAGTTTGTTTGTCTGTTGTGCCGTTGTGGGACCCTACTACACTTCGCTCGGTTAATCTATACATTAAGTATTCTGTGTCTATACTAATAAAGCTGAAGAGTTTGTTTGTACGCGCTAATCTCCGGAGTTACTGGTCCGATTCGAAAAATTCCTAGTGTTGCGTGTATGTATGTCTTTATTTCGTTCTAAAATACCTACCTCTTTAATATTCGTTTAGATTTGACGAATGGTGCATACCTACAATTTATTTAACCAACAAACAGACAATGAATTACACACAGTTATTCAACTGCATTTCTTAAGGTTATTGCATTTAAGTCGTTTTTTTAATCTTTTTAATGACTTATCAACAGGTTTTTAAGGAAATATGTTAATAAAATGTCAGCCGCTTTGCGATAGAGGCATCCTGCAACCGAATTGCAAAGTTATGAGTACAGTCAGCCATATAATAATGTATGATATTATTTACCTCCCAAAAAAAGTAATAATACAAAATATCAGCCATGTATTTGGCAGAGATTAAAGAATTCATTATTATGACCAACTTTTATTATATTAGTTAGTATGTAAGGTTTTATTATCAATGGGTTAAAGTATCATTATAATTATTTATTTATATGATGAGTACCTACTTACCTAGCAGGGTGCCAATATACGTATCCCTCATTCAACCTCCTACCCATTAATTAATAAGATAATAAATCATTAACAGTAAGTATAATAAAAATCTAATTAATAAAAGATTTTTTTAATTCACTTGCGTGCTTTATACTTTAAACAAAATTCAACTCTAAAATCGGAAAAAATATTTTAAACTTGTCATACATTTTGATCGAGCCAGGTTGATGGTTTTCCATCGTGCTGAATAGTATTATCCTACTCAAATTATAAACGTGAAAGTTTGTATATATGTATGTTTGTTGCACGCAAACACTACTGAACGGATTTGGATGAAACTTGGCACATAGATAGATCATACCCTGTAATAACATATAGGCTACTTTTTATCCCGGGAATGCGGGTGAAACCGCGCGGGACAGGTAGTTATTAAAATAATAGTGTATAAATTGCACACAATATATATAGATAGATTTTTTTTATAGAAATAGGGCAATTTTACATTTTAATTAATAATTTTTGTTGCACACCATTTTTTGCATACCGACTGTACCCACATCCTGTTCGATGTTATGACATCACTCGGTGATCTATGAGTGACGTCACATCACTTAGTTATTGTTTCTAAACAGTATATTAGCATAACTATTTATACAAACATCGGCCCAGTTTGCAGATGACTAGAATACGGGTTTTTACTTTTAACTAACCTTGGATTATCTCACGTAGAGTAACTATAATTTTAACTTTAACTAAATACCTACTAATGTATGTACCATACCTAACTAGAATCCCAGAAGGTACCTAAAATTTTAATGTTTTTAAAACTGGCAACTTTGATGGCGCTCCATTTTGTTTATTATTGAAAATAAAAAATAATAAAATAAATATTTGTACTTTTCTCAATGAGTTCTAATAGGCCATACCAAATGTCAGGAAACATTGTAGGTATACGAGTATAACCCATGATAAAAAAAAATTGATTGAATTTCTAAGTCAATATTCGGTTCACAAATCAGTGATATACAGACAGCAACATGACAATAATAGGACTCCGTTCGGAAATTCGGGAACGGAACGCTGAAAATGTAAATAATATCATCCGGGACCCGGAGATCGACTCCAGGACATTTGGTCTGGCAAAGTTTTGAAAGTGGCAATGAATTGAATTGAAGCAATAGGGTAGTTGACTGACATATCAAATCAGCTACTTTTTAATAAATGTCAAAACGATAGTTTATATGGAATTTTGTATGAAATATTACACTATGACGTCATAGTTTCACAGCATCAAATCATCTACTCTTAATGGTTCCAATGGTAATTAAAAATCATAAAAAGCATTAAATGTACAACATATTTAATATTTCCACGTGTTTTTAGATGTTTTATGCATTAGTTAGTGTTTGGTCATTTATTTTTGATAGTGTCAACTACCCTATTATTGAACGAAATATTTTTAAATATAAAACTCAACTATTAAACGACTATCTAATAAATATAGAACCAATGGATTATTGAAAGAAATATAATTAAAAAGGAACAATTCTATAATTAAACGAGACACTTAAATCACACAATGATTATTTTATAAATATAAAAAAATATATCATGAGTTTTAATTGATAAAAATACATACCCAAAACAATTCCGACACACACGGTGAGAAACAAACAGACAAAACAAGCCTTCATGATGGCACTGGCTCGGGTACACTGATCACACTGGGCCGCTTTGAATGCATCCACGCTTTTTATGACTATTGTAGGTATTTGTAGCTATACGTAGTTACAATGTTACGTATATTATACAGTAAGATTGCAATTTGCAACTAGGCTGAATGGGATGGCCCTAAAGCACGGAAAAATACATGATATAAGAAAATCAAGTCTGATCCGTGAGTGAAGGTTTGCATGTGACGTCACATATTACGGTATCAATTGAGCTACTCTTTGGTTCAACTGGTAATTAAAAATCATTAAAAAATGTAATCTACATCATATCTGATGTTTTCACCAGTTATTAGATGTTTTATAATCTTTATTTTTCATACTGCCAAATAAAAAAAAAATGTTTTATAATAGGTAAGTTACGTATTATCTTTATTTATTTTTTCCGCCAAAAGTCCCGCAGCGCGGCGGCGAGCATTGTTTTCATATCTCGGTGTTGATTTTCGAACGGCTGCTCGGTTTTTTTTTGAAACCGTATAAGATAGAACACTCCCGATTTCAAATAAAAAATAAATAAATCAAAAAACGAAGACTTGAAAATATACCTACAACATGAACCGTGCTATGTATTTTTATGACTTTTTCCTTCACCAAACTCAATTATAGGAATCCGCGACCATCGTATCTGCATTCGATGTACTACCACTGACCTAGCATCTTTAATTAAATATTTTGTAGGTCCCTTGTCAGTAAACCTTAGCATACAGTTGATCGCTGAGTGTTCACACTGGCGCATGGCGGCGAGAACTTTCTTTCACAAGAGTAATCAAAGAACAAACTCGTTCGGTGAACGCTCGCGTGGGCAGAACACTCGCTGCTCGGTGGTCGCTAACTCATCGCTTAGCTAGCTTTATTCGCTTCTCGATATCGTCAGCGATGAGACAGTGCCTTAGTTCCGCAAACACTGACAAGGAGAATTGTGAAATGTGTGAAGCTGCGGGGAGGAAGGTATCATCTGACTGAACACCGAGCAGTGTGGTAGCCAGCCAGGCCTACCTAGGTACTTAGGTACCATTGGCGAGGGGTGAAATTATGGCGAGGGTAAGCCGTTAAAAAAACATTAAATAATTAGTAATATTTATAATTACGGTGTATTTTATATAAAAGTGGCTTTGAAATGATAAACTGGGATTTCTAAAGGGTAAGCCGAAGGGAATCGGCTTGTATGGACCCTTCGCCACTGGTACCTACTCTTCCCTTCCTCAAGATGTTTTCCTTCATTGCTTCAGCCTTGATTCAAAGCTCAAATTCATTGTAGGATTCGAATTCGCGACGTTCGTCTCTTCATTTGACGTCATTACCATAGAGCTAGCTGAAATTTGGCATACATAATGCTATTATGACGGCTAGGCATACCTACGCTATGAAAGGATTTTTGAAAATGCAAGTCCTGAGGCTAAAATAGGGGATCGCGGCTGAAACAGCGGGCGGAAAGCTATTTCAATAATAAACACTATTTAAGTATTTAGTAACTTTCTTGCTATATGGTAGTTGACTGACATATCAAATCAGCTACTTTTTAATAAATGTCAAAACGATAGTTTATATGGAATTTTGTATGAAATATTACACTATGACGTCATAGTTTCACAGCATCAAATCATCTACTCTTAGTGGTTCCACTGGTAATTAAAAATCATAAAAAGCATTAAATGTACAACATATTTGATATTTTCACGTGTTTTTAGATGTTTTATGCATTGGTTAGCGTTTGGTCATTTATTTTTGACAGTGTCAACTAGCCTATTACCATAGAATAATTAATATACTACGTACAACTATTACGAAAATAAAATATGTACTTGTGAATGAAGGTATTTACATATTTCTCCTGAATGAAAACAGACAGCAATATTTCCACGATAGCCACTTTTGATTGAAAATAAAAAAAAACAAATTTCAAAATCCTTTCTTAGACCTACGTCCGTAGTATTCGTATTAGCTATGTATGCCAAATTTCAGCGCGATCCGTCCAGTGGTTTGAGGGTGATTATCAAATTTGGGGCCAAAAAAGTTACGATTTCACAAATTCTGTTTTTTTCATTTCTTTTCAACTTTAGGGATTAAATTCAGTTGCTACATTAAAAAAACACATAATAATTAAAGATACCACTTATTTATTTCAATAAAACACAAAAATTTACACTTTTTAGTAACACAAATGAGATCAATTTTTTTTCTAATGATAATTTTTGATTTATTAATGAGAACTGAATTACACTAATGATATTAAATACTATTTTAAAATTATGGTTTAATAATTATTATTTATATCAAAATAATCTACATTAAACAAAATATCTAGGTTTAAAAAAAAAATTAATATGACTGTCAATGGTGCCCATTCTGTTGTTTACGAACTTAACTAATATTAGACAAGTCATCTCTCTTTCATTTTAACCTTATTGAAAAAAGATAGAACATTTTTAATGCTGTCAGTTTAATCCATACCGTAGTAATGTACGGGTAAATAGTCGTGACCAATAAAGATTGCGCTTAAATTCACGTTGAAATCTGTGATCAGATTAAACTGACAGGACTAAAATATCTTGCATCCCTTTCTTATATTTACTATTAGAAAGAGATATAGTGAGATCAAATTTATTTTAGTTCGTAAACAACAGAATCGGCACCAATATCGTCTTCTTAATAGTTTTGTACAAATTGCTGGATATTGTTTATTCAGATACTTTTCGAGGTTGGTAATTTGGTTTGGACCGTATCCTTATCGTACCTAAGTATTTGATAGATAGATAGATAGATAATACTTTATTGTCACACCTCAAAGATTACAAATGTATAAAAAATAAAAAATAAAACTCTTAACCTAAACAATGAAAGTGTCACAATGGGCGGCCTTATCACTAAGAGTGATCTCTACCAGGCAACCTTTGGATGGAGAGGAGTTAAAAAACAATATAAGACGGGGGTGTTCGATATGTAAAAAATACGAGACTAATAATAAAAAAAAAAAAAAAAAAATACAGACAAATATACTTAAGATACAGTATTAATAACATTAGTCTAAATCTTTTCGTATTTTAACTAGCTCTGCGGTTTCGCGAGGGATCTTATGTTTTCCCGGGATAAAAAGTATCCTATGTGTTAATCCAGGTTATAAACTGTCTGTTTTCCAAATTACATCCAAATCCGTTCAGTAGTTCTTGCGTGAAAGAGTAACAAACATACATACATACTCACAAACTTTGGCATTTATAATATAAGTAGGATAGGAGGCTAACATTACCAGTGAAAATTCACATAAAATAGGTGCTTGTATTGGCAACGCTTGTAGTAGAAGCCTCGCAAAATTTTGTACATTGCCTTGCAGAAATGCTCATTTAATTATTTTTTATTTAAATTTGCCGGTACGACACGCACGCCTTCTATAGGGATGATGGCTGGGTAAAAAATAATTAATTCTGTTTAATCCGTCGCATCAAAGTTCAGGAGTGGAGGCTTGTGACGTCACGCGAAATTTTATCTTCGTTATTTTTTGTTTTCTACCTCGGAACTAAAGAAACTTATTAGTTTTTTTTTTGTCGTCATCCGTGTTCTATGCCTATAACCTACACGCAAGTGCAATAAGTTGTCAAAGTTGTACCAGCAGCGCATAAAATACGAACAAAACACATTCATTTTTATATATTAGATTATTTATTTAAGCTCAATGTTAAAATTATTGTATATTTTGTAGGTATAGTCTAATAAATATATCAATCATAGAGGTTGACGCATTTTCCGTCTGAGCGTCTCACTAGGTTGTTCGCACAAATGCATCCTGCTTGGCAAATGAGGGAGCATGGTCTAGGACGCCCAGAGGTCGCACAGGTCTTTTGACAACTTGCTCCACACTGCGATCGGACTTCATCCTTTCCACACACTATGGCTGTAAAAAATAAATAATATTATTGTCAATTACGATGGGCCTCATAAGAAGGCTTAAGGTCACCCAAAGAGCAATGGAGAGGGCTATGGTCGGAGTTTCCCTGCGAGATCGAATCAGAAATGATGAGATCCGCAGGCGAACCAAAGTAATCGACATAGCCCGAAGAATTGCCAAACTTAAGTGGCAGTGGGCGGGGCAAATCGCTCGAAGAACCGACGGCCGCTGGGGCAGAAGAGTTCTCGAGTGGCGACCACGAACCGGAAGACGCAGCGTGGGCAGACCCCCTACAAGGTGGACCGATGATCTTGTGAGGGTCGCGGGAAACCGCTGGATGCGGGTAGCGCAAGACCGGCCATTGTGGAGATCCTTGGGGGAGGCCTTTGCCCAGCAGTGGACGTCTTTCGGCTGACATAATAATAATAATAATAATAAATCATTTATTCCACAAAAAAAACATGATGATGATGATGATGATTGTCAATTATTTACAACAAATATACAAACTACCTATAAAAAATTTCCTCGAGGCGGCCGCTGCCACGCTATGGTATCGGTCATACAAAACGGTGGAAATCTAAATATCTCAAGTGATTTTAGTCTCTATAACAATGAGTTATAATCGTAATTAAAAAATCTTAGCTTGCCGTTGTGTCACTAGTAAATCGAGTTCCACAGATTAGGCCGAATAAATTGTTAAACACAGACTAAAAATCTTGACGTAACTACCTGAAAATTTTCAAAACTTCAAACTAACATTATTTTAAATGTTTCGAAGAATTATTATTGTTTGAACATAGCATATGCGCAAGCACAGAAGGCCTTTGTGATATCCATTTAATAATATAATTTATAGGTAAAAAACAACAATAATTCTTAAATAAATAGACATACAGTCGTAAATTGAATGTTGTATTGTAGCTTAGCTCAAAATCTATCGATTTAGTATAAAATAGAAGGGTAATATGGGCTGTTTTTGCAGTAATTTACAATAATTTGTCGAATAGCATATTTTATGCTTTTTTTAGGAGTTAATTTTTTTTTAAAGTTACGAAAAAGTGCAACGTTATTTCGTATTTTTAAATGATAGGTAGACAATATTGTTACCCTTTGAATAAGCTTATTTTGATCTCGGTGGGATTACAATTTTTAAACACGTAGAGAATATCTCAGGAAGAAATACAAATTGGCTGCCACATAGAGGGAACAAACTAATATTTTTTTTGGTTTAAATACCGCATAATTTATATACTAATAATATAGCTGAAGAGTTTGTTTGTTTGCCAAGTAAGAAATAAAGAGCCTTACCAGTATTTATCACGATAAGCGAAGCAATGAGACACGCCAATAAATAGATTTTTAGTGACATTATTGCTTGTACTATTTATTGCTTACACGTGTTATGTTCCAACTGTTAATTGTTTACTTTTTACGTATACTTATAGGTACAGTATGACACTACTTAGATGTAGCATCGGCAAATCGTTTTCGTACACTTCAATTCCAATTTACACAACTAATAAAAATCATTAATTATCGCGCCATTCAACGTTCAACAAGATCATTTTCGCCGATCATTTTTTAACACATGAGTAATGTTGTAGGCGCACTCTTTTCGAGAACGATCGATTTTCCGAATTTTGCCGATGCTTCATCTAAGTTGTGTCATACTATACCTTATATATAGTTACTGCACGTATTTTATTCTACACAGATATAGATATACATAGTCACGATTTTTTTCGTGAGTACATAACTTTTGTAGTATTATTATTGGTTTTTATGAGTGTGGTTATTATTGTTTTATTTTCGTTAATTTTTTTTTTATACTACTAAGGCAGCAAGCAAGCATACGGCCCACCTGATGGTAAGTGGTTACCGTCGCCTATCGCCATTTGCAATACCACAGGTATTGCCAATGTGTTGCCGACCTGTTACAATGCCGAGAAGGCTCTCAAGACTCTCAAGTGTAATTGCCGGAATACACTGGTAGGTGCTTGCCGGCAAATTTTCAACTTGAGGGTGGTAACCAGCCAGACGGGTACTACAAAGTACCACCGTGCGTGCTTATAATTTTTGTGTCTTATAAATAGGTTTTTACTAGAGATGTATACTTTTTTTTACTATGTTTAGGCCTGTGTTTGACCACAATGTCACCGTGGTCAGTGATGATGTAGCCGATAGTGGTAAGCACACAAAGTCTAGAAGGGTTCCGTTTCCTTTGGAGGTACCTACGGAACCCTAAAAATTAAGATTTTCAAAGAAATAATCAGATTTATCAGCATTTTGATACTTGTCAATAAAATGTAAGTACGTAGTACATTATCTCAAAATTTCGGGGTCATAGGTCAATAGTAACTTCTCTAAACGAAATAAAATCTAAAATCATTGAAACTAAATTTTGTAAAAAATGCTGATTTTGGTGGATCTCTTTCCTTTGTTTTCAATGTTTTTTTAAAACTAAATATATTGTATTTATCTACTCAACGAGCTCTAAACAACGTTACCCCACTCGATGGGGTAGTAAAAAAATGTTTTTGTTCCCCATTACCTGTATTAAAAACATTTTGCGACTATTTGTATGGCTCTGGGTCAACAAGATGCTTATACCATAGTGTAAATAATATACTACTATGAAAATTTTAAGACTGTAGCTCCAACCGTTTGGCTTTCATACCTGTGTGACAGACGACGGACAGACAGACACTTGATTGACGGCAATAGGGCTCCGTTTAGACCCTTCAAGTACGGAACCCTAAAAATAATCATTATTATTTTTAGTACTGGGATCACTTGGGGAAAAAAAAGCCTTTGTTTCCGTTAGTTACCTATAACTTGATTTAATTTGATGTCAAGAAAATGTATCCTAGGTAGCAGTGGCGAGGGGTGAAATTATGGCGAGGGTAAGCCGTTCAAAAAACACCGATAATTTTATAATTACAGTGTATTTTAAGCATGATGAAAGTGGCTTTGATATTATGAAAATGTGGGACTGGGATTTCTAAAAGGTAAGCCGATGGGAATCGGCTAGTATGGACCCTTCGCCACTGCTAGGTAGGTATATGGTGAATACAAAAATGTAAAAAAGAGAATTTTCAATTTACAGACATTATTTTACTTGTTTTATGGTGTATTTTTTATATTGATATTTTTGTGTAGGAATTTGTTATTTTATTTAGCAGTATATGCTTGAGTTGTTGTAACTGTTCCACTTTCCGTTGTTGATCCTGTTCCACTTTCCGTTGTTGATCCTGTTCCACTTTCCGTTGTTGGTCCTGTTCCACTTTCCGTTGTTGGTCCAAGAGTGGTACTGTAAAAAAAAAGTTAAAACAATTGTTGTAAGTAATTGTATTGTTTAAATTTCAAAGGTTGTATTGTTTAAATTTCAAAGGTTGTATTGTTTAAATTTCATCAACGTTATTACTGACTTTTCAGCTAGCCATCCTCACATTGAAACCAAAACGGTCTCGAACTGTGCAGGAGCTTCTTAAGGTGGAAGATTCGGTTGAAGCGCGAAATTCAAATTTTATCACTTTTTTGCAAATTGCATATATAGGTCGTAAGTTATCAACATGTTATTTGCGACAAGAATGGTATTATATTTACTGATAAATAACAAAAGAAATCATCAACATATTCATCCTATTAAAATTGTGATTTAAGGACTCGAAGGAAACAATAATAGAATTCTAATACGCTCTATATTTTCTGTTACAACAGTAATAATTAATGTCAAAAAGTAGACAAACTATTGTTGCCTATGGCAACTACTAAATTATTTTTAATACCTCCCCTAAATTTAGTAGTTCCAGGAACAATTAACGACATTTATGACATTATTTATATAAAATAACTTAACATAAAATTTAATCATACCATTAAAAACATTCTAAATTATAAACATTTGCAGATTTGTGCTGATGATTTCACCAAGCTGCTCTCTTATCTCTATTTTTTTCATTTTCTCTTTCTTGAATATTATAATGTTTTATCACATTTGTAATTGTTTCTGATGTACTCAATTCATTGTTTATTACTATTTTGCTTTCTTTATTACTTTTTGATTTCATTACATAGTTTTTAGTATATACATTTTGTTATTTTCCTTCATTGTTAACCTTTAACATGGTATGTTTCTGTGACACATTATCATAGCCGGTAGAACATTTTTCAAAATTAACATTTCTGGAAATAATAATTTTCTATGTGACAATATCAAACATTCTATATTTCTTTGTATTTCCAACGTAACCAATTAATAGCATTCTTTTATTCTTCGTATCTAACTCACGACTCTTCTCATTTGGTATCATTACATAACCAATGCTTTCAAATTCCTTAACATATGATAAATCAGGCTTCACACCGCACCACAGTTCATAGGGTGTTATATTTCCTGTTTTCATTAAAGTAAATCTGGTGTTTATATAAACTAAACAATTAACAGCTTCTGCCCAAAGATATGTTGGCATATTTTTGGCACGTAACATTGAGCGTGCCCTTTCCATAATTGTTGTCAATTCCTGTTCAGCTCGCCCTTTTTGTCCACGGTATGTGGTGAAGTACATTTATGTTCTATACCATTTTGTCTTAAGAACTCTTGAAAATCTACACTTTTGTATTCTCCATCATTGTCTGTGAGCAACATTTTTATACATTGACCAAATTTATTGGTCACAATTGCGCAATACTGTTTAAAATAATCAAAAATATCAGATTTATGTTTCAAAAAATAAATGTAACAAAAGGTAGAAGCAGCATCTTTAAATATAACAAAATATTTATACCCTTTTATAGATTCTTGCGACATAGGCCCACATATATCACTATATACTAACATACCAGGTGATAATTCTCTTTGCATAGATTCTCTTTTTTTCGTGTTGTTTTCCGTACTGACAAGCTTCACAAATGAAATTGCGATCAATGTTTTGTATTTTTATCTTTCCATCTTTGTCCATTTTCAATAATTCATTGACACACATATGTCCTAATCTGTCATGCCACATTTGAAGTTCATTTTCTTTTTCCGTCACATCACACTCAGCGTCAAATATATCCAAAACGTTTTTATTATTATATACTGAGCTTTTTGGTTTCATTGTTTTTATCATAAGTTTGTACATATTATTGCTACAAAGAGTGGCGTAAGCAACTAACTCATTGTTATTATATATAAGTGCGAGTGAATTTTCTTTTATAATTTTAAATCCTTTTCTCATTAAAACTCCTTCCGAAAGCAAATTTTTCCTTAGACCAGGAACGTACAAAACATCATCAATTCTCCCATCAATCCATTGGCCTTTAACGCATTTTTTTATTAGTACAATACCTTTTCCTTGAACTTCCAGGGTAGTTTGATTGCAAAGTTTTACTAATGACTTATAATTATTGAAGTTTGATAGAAAATATTTTCTAAATTTAATGTGCATTGAGGCACCACTATCTAAAAACCACATATTTTCATCATCTACAGAACTTATATCTTCTATCAGAAATGCATTCGATCTATAAGACGTATCGCAATTTTTAATTTTGCAGTCACGAGTAAAGTGACCTGGTTTATTACAATTATAGCATATAAATCTACAGGATTCTTCTTCTTTAATTTCATTTTCTTTATAATATATATTATAAAGAAAATGATATCTATATATATAGATATCCCTTTACGGTAAATGTTGATCAGACGCGACTTCACGCGAGCACTTTGTTGATCCAAAAACGCATGTTGATCCGGCGCCTTTTGTTGATCCAATATGCATCTCTGGTAACTAATGTGGCTCCAACCGGATCAACATCTACACTCACGGGACTGTTTATTAGCGTTTGCGGAAGTTGATCCGATATACAAATCCACCTTGCGATAGTTACGGAAAATGTTGATCCGATTTAAATGAGCCAATCAGAGCACAGCAAACAATCGGATTGGCTGAAAGCAGCCGCGACGTTGCCGCTGCTCCTCGCGCTGCCGGCAATAATTACCTAAATATTGCCGCGGCATGATTGAGAGAAGTAGGTATGTGTTTACATACTGCCGTCTGCCCTACTTCGCCCTCACTTCGCTTTCAACTTTCGGCAATGGCATACGTCGAAAAAATTACAGCGTCAGCGCTTTGTCTTTTTAACCGACTTTAAAAAAGGAGGAGGTTCTCTCTTTTTTTTATGTATGTTCCCCCGATTACTCGAAGGCGCCTGGACCGATTTGGAAGATTATTTTTTTGTTTGAAAGGGTTATACTTCACAGATGATCCCATAGTCACCAGGTCAGGATTTGATCATGGGATCCTGGAGAAATCGAGATAACTCTTCCAATTTTATAGGCACTTACAATGTTTTTCATATAATTTCTAAAGCTATTCAGATGTTTGCGTCTGGTAGTCATTTACGTTGCTGAGCTGATGATGGAAGTATACAACTCCTTAACGGTTAGGAGTTAGGGGATAATTCTTTAGTTATATAATTTGATGTGATGATGGAAGGTACAAAGATAGCTTATACTAGGTCAGTGATAAAACATAATAAACTAAAATTTTTAAAATAAAATATCCTGGGACATTTTTCACAACAGGACAAACAGACATGTTCATGCACACAAATGTTTGTCCTGGTTGGGAATCGAACCTACGACATGACCTGCGGCGTGATAGGTGGTGTCATCTATACTAATATTATAAAGAGGAAAGATTTGATTGTTTATTTGTTTGTTTGTTTGCATTGAATAGGCTCCGAAACTACTGAACCGGTCTGAAAAAATATTTCACTAATAGGAAGCTACATTATTCCCAAAGGTTATAGGTTACTTTTTATCTCGGGAACGCGAGTGAAACCGCGCGGAACAGCTAGTAACCAATAATGTTATGACCCCAGATAATGTGGCACCAAAACTGAAATCGCGAAACAAAAAATTAGCTGGTCCATACGGTTTTTATTTAATATGTTTGTATGTATAAACAGCTGTTTTTTTATTGGCGACTAGCAGACCCGGCAGACTTTGTCCTGCCCTGAGAACAAAAAAACTTGGACCTACCTACCTATCCCTACCTACCTCCACCTACCTCTACCTACGTCTACCTACGTCTACCTACGTCTACCTACCCTCTACCTACCTACCTATCCTAGACCTACGTCTATATATATATAGATATCGCTTTACGGTAAATGATGATCAGACGCGACTTCACGCGAGCACTTTGTTGATCCAAAAACGCATTTTGATCCGGCGCCTTTTGTTGATCCAATATGCATCTCTGGTAACTAATGTGGCTCCAACCGGATCAACATCTACACTCACGGGACTGCTCATTGCTCTGCATTTTGAAAAACACTGTATTTAATATTGTTCTAATTGTATAGAATAGTCTATATTCAAAATATGTTTCACCCTTTCTAACTTTATGCCGCATGAAAAGTTTGAGAAATTTAGTAGTACATTTCGAAACAAATACTGTGGAACGCTCATATCCCAAAAATCAAGCTTCTGCTATGAATATTAGCTCAGATAAACAGGTTGCTAAAAGTAAATTTTCAACATTTTTACTTTGTTTATGGGCAAAACTTTGACAAACACCGAAATTTTATTTTCTTAGCTTTAGCCGTTGCAGAGATAAAGGAGTTTGAAAAACGCATTATTTCCATCGGTAATAACTTCTTCGAAGAGCAAAAGTTAGAGAAACGCCGAGATTACATTTTAGCAATATTATTAAACTACCTACACTATAAATTTTGAGTTAGTATCATTTAAAATCACAAAGCTATGAAGGTTTATCGGAAACAAAGCAGAACCCTTGTTTTTTTAAATATTCGTCCCATAGACAAAGGTTTGAGAAACGCTTGCACCGGTTTCTAATATTTTTTACTGAAAAGGCTATATTAAAAATTTCAGACTTCTAGGCCTTACGGTTCCAGAGATATTATGATTCTTAAAATCGTACAAAAGGCCCATTTCCACCGCTGCTGAAACGAATTAAAAAAATCTCATATATGGTGTCAAAATCTATTCACATGTCAAATTCCACATTCATCGGTTCAGCGATGTGGGCAGGGCGATGACGACTCAAACGGCTACTCTTTAACTTCCGCACTACGTTCCCGAGGGATCTTAAGTTTTCCCAAATGATGGGATGCTAAGTTTAATCCAAATCCGTTCAGTAGTTTTTGCGTGAAAGAGTAAAAAACATACATAATGCAAGCCCGCGGCGTTTCCCTCGTGGTGTTCGATAATTGTCCCATGGGAAAATACTATCGGGATTATTCGGGATAAATAGTAAACTATATGTTATTTTAGAGTATGATCTACCTATGTGCCAAGTTTCATCCAAATCTGTCCAGCAGTTTTTGCGTGAAATAGTAACAAACATACATAATGGAAGCCCGGGGCGTCGCACTCGTGGTGTTCGATAATTGTCCCGCGGAAACATACTATCGGGATTATTCGGCATAAAAAAGTAGCCTATATTTTATTCCAGAGTATGATCTACCTATGTGCCAAGTTTCATCCAAATCCGTTCAGTAGTTGTTGCGTGAAAGAGTTTCAAACATACATACATTCGCACATCCATCCATCCATACATCTATACTCACAAACTTTCGCATTTATAATATTAAGTAGGATTTCATCTTTAATCCTATAATAAAAGTTGCTTGTTTTCACGAGTAGATGAATCCCTAAAATTATCTACTATGCATTTCATATAACAATTGGACGGTGTCCGTGGTTAAAAACTGTCCTTAAACTCAAGCGCAGCAGTTAACGCATCTTTCTTACCTTATTACTCTTAACGAATTAATATACAGGGTTCTCTGTCACACGCAGAACGCGACGTTGCCGCTTTGTGTTTCAGTACCTATTCGTCAATTTTGGCTCCGGATCAACTTAGTCGAAGTAAATGTAGCATATAAGTTAAATATATTCTGGATCTAAGAAATCACATTCAGTATGATTTTTTCGACCGTTGATGGATCAACAAATAATGGTCAAATCGTTGACGAGTATGTTCAAAACCTGTCAGTGCAGATCCACCTACGTCACACGCGCTTCAAAGACGGATCAAAGTATATCAGTTTGCGAGTCGCGGAGCTGAGTATACACCTACTCGTGTATACTCAGCTCCGCGTCTCGCAAACTGATATACTTTGATCCGTCTTTGTTGCGCGTGTGACGTAGGTGGATCTGCACGTATCGGTTTTCAACATACTCCTCAACGATTTGACCATTATTTGTTGATCCATCAACGGTCGAAAAAATCATACTGAATGTGATTTCTTAGATCCAGAATATATTTAACTTATATGCGACATTTACTTCGACAAAGTTGATCCGGAGCCAAAATTGACGAATAGGTACTGAAACACAAAGCGGCAACGTCGCGTTCTGCGTGTGACAGAGAACCCTGTATATTAATTCGTTAAGAGTAATAAGGTAAGAAAGATGCGTTAACTGCTGCGCTTGAGTTTAAGGACAGTTTTTAACCACGGACACCGTCCAATTGTTATATGAAATGCATAGTAGATAATTTTAGGGATTCATCTACTCGTGAAAACAAGCAACTTTTATTATAGGATTAAAGATGAAATCCTACTTAATATTATAAATGCGAAAGTTTGTGAGTATAGATGTATGGATGGATGGATGTGCGAATGTATGTATGTTTGAAACTCTTTCACGCAACAACTACTGAACGGATTTGGATGAAACTTGGCACATAGGTAGATCATACCCTGGAATAACATATAGGCTACTTTTTTATCCCGAATAATCCCGATAGTATTTTCCCGTGGGACAATTATCGAACACCACGAGGGCGACGCCCCGGGCTTCCATTATGTATGTTTGTTACTCTTTCACGCAAAAACTGCTAGACGGAATTGGATGAAACTTGGCACATAAGTAGATCATACTCTAAAATAACATATAGGTTACTATTTATCCCGAATAATCCCGATAGTATTTTCCCGTGGGATAATTATCGAACACCACGAGGGAAACGCCGCGGGATTCCATTATGTATGTTTTTTACTCTTTCACGCAAAAACTACTGAACGGATTTGGATTAAACTTAGCATTCCATCATTTGGGAAAACTTAAGATCCCTCGGGAATGTGGGGCGGAAGTTAAAGAGTAGCCGTTTGAGTCATCATCGCCCACATCGCTGAACTGATGAATGTGAAATTTGACATGTGAATAGATTTTGACACCATATATGAAGGGATTTTTTTAATTCGTTTCCGCAGCGGTGGAAAAGGGCCTTTTGTACGATTTTAAGAATCATAATATCTCTGGAACCGTAAGGCCTAGAAGTCTGAAATTTTTAATGTAGCCTTTTCAGTAAAAATTATTAGAAACCGGTGCAAGCGTTTCTCAAACTTTTGTCTATGGGACGAAATATTTAAAAAAACAAGGGTTTTGCTTTGTTTCGATAAACCTTCATAACTTTGTGATTTTAAATGATACTAACTCAAAATTTATAGTCTAGTTTAATAAGATTGCTAAAATGTAGTCTCGGCGTTTCTCAAACTTTTGTTCTTCGAAGAAGTTATTACCGATGGAAATAATGCGTTTTTCAAACTCTTTTATGTCTGCAACGGCTAAAGCTAAGAAAATAAAATTTCGTATACGAGTTACCCTATACAAATACTATAAATTTCAACTCGGTGTTTGTCAAAGTTTTAATTAACCCATAAACAAAGTAAAAATGTTGAAAATTTACTTTTAGCAACCTGTTTATCTGAGCTAATATTCATAGCAGAAGCTTGATTTTTGAGATATGAGCGTTCCACAGTATTTGTTTCGTACTACTAAGTTTCTCAAACTTTTCATGCGGCATAAAGTTAGAAAGGGTGAAACATATTTTGAATATAGACTATTCGATACAATTAGAACAATATTAAATACAGTGTTTCTCAAAAGCAATAAGCAGTCCCTTGAGTGTAGATGTTGATCCGGTTGGAGCCACATTAGTTACCAGAGATGCATATTGGATCAACAAAAGGCGCCGGATCAACATGCGTTTTTGGATCAACAAAGTGCTCGCGGGAAGTCGCGTCTGATCAACATTTACCGTAAAGGGATATCTACACATATATATATATATATGTAGAAGTAGGTAGAGGTAGGTAGTGGTTGGTAGTGGTAGGTAGAGGTAGGTAGGGATAGGTAGGTAGGTAGGTAGTTTTTTTTGTTCTCAGGGCAGGACAAAGTCTGTCGGGTCAGCTAGTCGCGAATAAAAAAACAGCTGTTTATACATACAAACATATTAAATAAAAACTGTATGGACCAGCTAATTTTTTGTTTCGCGATTTCAGTTTTGGTGCCACATTATCTGGGGTCATAACATTATTGGTTACTAGCTGTTCCGCGCGGTTTCACTCGCGTTTCCGGGATAAAAAGTAGCCTATAACCTTTGGGAATAATGTAGCTTCCTATTAGTGAAATATTTTTTCAGATCGGTTCAGTAGTTTCAGAGCCTATTCAATGCAAACAAACAAACAATCAAATCTTTCCTCTTTATAATATTAGTATAGATGACACCACCTATCACGCCGCAGGTCATGTCATAGGTTCGATTCCCAACCAGGACAAATATTTGTGTGCATGAACATGTCTGTTTGTCCTGTTGTGAAAAATGTCCCAGGATATTTTATTTTTAAATTTTTAGTTTATTATGTTTTATCACTGACCTAGTATAAGCTATCTTTGTAACTTCCATCATCACATCAAATTATATAACTAAAGAATTATCCCCTAACTCCTAACCGTTAAGGAGTTGTATTTTTCCATCATCAGCTCAGCAACGTAAATTACCAGACGCAAACATCTGAATAGCTTTAGAAATTATATGAAAAACATTGTAAGTGCCTATAAAATTGGAAGAGTTCTCTCGATTTCTCCAGGATCCCATGATCAAATCCTGACCTGGTGACTATGGGATCATCTGTGAAGTATAACCCTTTCAAACAAAAAAATAATCTTCCAATTCGGTCCAGGCGCCTTCGAGTAATCGGGGAACATACATTAAAAAAAAGAGAGAACCTCCTCCTTTTTAAAGTCGGTTAAAAAGACGAAGCGCTGACGCTGTAATTATTATTATAATAATTATTTCGACGTATGCCATTGCCGAAAGTTGAAAGCGAAGTGAGTGGTAGGGCAGACGGCAGTATGTAAACACATACATATACACACATACTTCTCTCAATCATGCCGCGGCAATATTTAGGGAACTATTGCCGGCAGCGCGAGGAGCAGCGGCAACGTCGCGGATGCTTTCAGCCAATCCGATTGTTTGCTGTGCTCTGATTGGCTCATTTAAATAGGATCAACATTTTCCGTAACTATCGCAAGGTGGATTTGTATATCGGATCAACTTCGGCAAACGCTAGTAAGCAGTCCCGTGAGTGTAGATGTTGATCCGGTTGGAGCCACATTAGTTACCAGAGATGCATATTGGATCAACAAAAGGCGCCGGATCAACATGCGTTTTTGGATCAACAAAGTGCTCGCGTGAAGTCGCGTCTGATCAACATTTACCGTAAAGGGATATCTATTTATATATATATTTATATCTTTATTTTCCATACACTTGGTTACTGTGGGCTGTAGCTAAAGCTAAATCATCTTGATCTATTGTTATGCTTTTTTCTTCATCCAAAAGATGGGCAGTTAAATTTAGCATAGTTTGTCGACTTGGCTCCATTGATAACCATGCTTGTCTAAAATTTTTATATTTAATAGGCAAAGTTGATATTATTTTCGTAATAATGGCTATATCACTTATTTTTTCCCCACTTTTCTGTAATTGCTTTGCAAGGCTTTCCACTTTCGAAATATGCATAGCAATGGGTTCATCTGGTGTTATTCTATACTCATAAAACTGTTCATGAAGAATAATTTTATTTAATTCTGTCATGTCATAAATGCTGTCTAATTTTTGTATCATTTCTTTCGTGCTGTTACAATTTTCAATAAATGATATCTGCTTATAATCCATAGCGGATGTGATGAGGAACATGGCTGTAGCATCATCTTTTTCTCTTTGAAACTTCTGTGCAATACTTTCAACTTCTTTTTCTTCTGTTGATTCTACAAAATTATGTAAGCCTTTTGCTTTTAATGCCAATATGATTTGAAATCTCCATTACTTATAATTTTTACCATTAAATCTTTCTATTGCCATTTTCAGGTCCATTTTTATTTCGAATATTAATTTATACTCACACGATTTGCTCTTATTATCTTTCCTAAATTCCTGGGCCCATAACCTATTGAAATTGTGATTTAAGGACTCGATGGAAACAATAATAGAATTCAAAATCAAAATCAAAATCAAAAACTCATTTATTCAGTTTAGGCCCTAATAAGGCACTTATGAACGTCAACAGTTACAGTTTTACAATAGACTCTACTACCGGTTCGGAATACACTTGAACTGAGAAGACTCCGGCAAGAAACTCAGCAAGGCGTTTTTTTTTTTGGTGGATCTTTTTTTTTTTAAATTTATGTAGGTAATTACAGTTTTTGTCTTAAATATACATAAACTTCATACAATTATCACTTGGCCAGGGGGCTGCAAGTGCAGAGAGAAGCTACTACAACCATGTATTCTTGTCTTCTATGTAATGAGCCACCTTATAGTAGGCCTTGTCGATCAACTTATGTTTAACATACTCTTTGAATTTATTATAAGACATCTTAGTTACTTCATATGGGATTTTATTATAAAAGCGAATGCAGTTCCCGAGAAAAGAATTCTAATACACTCTATATTTTCTGTTACAACAGTAATAATTAATGTCAAAAAGTAAACAAACTATTGTTGCCTATGGCAACTACTAAATTATTTTTAATACATCCAAGGTATACTAGTAACATTTAAATGAAATAGTCGTATATGTCAGAATTTCGCGCTCCAACCGAACGTTTCACCTTAATACCGGACGCTCAGGTTGTGGAATGAGCTTCCCACCGTGGTTGGCTCCAAGAAGAGGATGTGAAGAGATTTTCGCAGGGTCGCCAGCACTTGAGTAATACCTTTCCCTACCGGTGTGTTCCGGCAATTGCACTTGAGAGCCAGTTGTCTTTTCAGCATTGTAACAGGTCCGCAGCACATTGGCAATACTTCAGTCAGGTATTAGAAATGGCGATAGGCGACGGTAACCACTTACCATTATGTGGACCGCCTGCATGCTTGTCAACCTTCTGACATAAATAAAATACCAATGGTGTTGCAAGCACCTATCTACAGGCAACTGATAATTAATGCGAGCCATAATGCTTGTTTGTTAACCCCCGAAGAAAAAGAGGGTTGCTATAGGTTTGTAGTATGTATCTATGTTTCTGTTTTTTTTGTTTGAATGATACCTTCTCAATAGATAATATGTTTCAATGAAAATCCGCTCAGCCGTTTGAAGTTCATCTAGTGTGATTCGGTTTCTTGACATTTTTAATTTTAGTCATTACCTAAGCAGTATAAAAATGTTTTAAGCGAGACTGACCTTAGACGATTTGGGCACTGGTCTGGTTGGATACACACATTATTATTTCTCACGTAGCCTTCTGCGCAGATACAATTCCGACAGTTAAGAGTACAAAACTCTGGACGCCCATCACAAGTATTGTCGCAGGACCCGCATTCAACCTGAATTTCGTTTTCTGAACATTCACCGTCAACTGAAAACATTGTTAAGGTGGAGGCTTCGGTTGGGGCGTTAAATTCAAATTTTATTACGTTTTTTGCTAATTGCAGCTCAGTTATAGGTCGTAAGTTATCAACATGTTATTTGCGACAAGAATGGTAGTATATTTACTGATTAATAACAAACTAAAAATCATCAACATATTCATCCAAGGTATATTACTGACATATACGACTATTTCATGAAAATGTTACTAATATACCTTGGAGGAATGTTTTGATGATTTCTTTTGTTATTAATCAGTAAATATACTACCATTCTTGTCGCAAATAACATGTTGATAACTTACGACCTATAAATGAGCTGCAATTTGCAAAAAACGTGATATTTGAATTTAACGCTCCAACCGAAGATTTACCCTTAATAAGAAAAATACATCAAATTAAGAGGATCACTAACGCCAATCCCCTTGAAGATTTGTCCATACAAATAAGTACCTACTCAAAGCTTAGGCTTCCGCGGGTGGGATCTAGAGGGGAGTCTTGGGTTTATGCTTGATTGTTAATCATTACTTTAAATTAATTGATATGAAAATAACTGTAACGAATACAAATTGTAAAAAAAAACTTTTAACTAACCTACCGCTGACTTCAAAACAGTGTCAGGTTGATTTGAGTTCCAACATGGTTATTTTATGCTTTTTAGTGTTTAGAAATCGGTTCTATTTTTAGTTAAGATTTTTATTTTTCAATTTTTTTTTCTTATTTTTTATCACTGACCTAGTATAAGCTATCGTTGTACCTTCCATCATCACATCAATGACATAACTAGCGGTCTAAAAGGTCCTATAATATTTAAAGAATTATCCTCTAACTCCTAACCGTTAAGGAGTTGTACCTTCCATCATCAGCTCAGCAACGTAAATGATGACTACCAGACGCAAATATCTGAATAGCTTTAAAAAGTATATGAAAAACATTGTAAGTGCCTATAAAATTTGAAGAGTTCCCTCGATTTCTCCAGGATTCTATCATCAGATCCTGATCTGATGACCATGGGACCACTCTCAGTTTACTCTTTCAAACAAAAAAAAATTTTACCAAATCGGTCCAGACGTCTTCGAGTAATCGGGGCACATACATAAAAAAAAAGATACCGACGAATTGAGACCCTCCTCCTTTTTGAAGTCGTTTAAAAAATGGAACCTTGCCGAGTTTTAATTATAAGGGGACCGGCAGGCGGGGAGCTTTTTCCGCGTTAGCTTGGCCATACAAAGAGGGAACGCTGCCAGCCTTCTGGGAACCTTGCCGTTGATTGGCAGCAGCGGCCGCCTCGAGGATTTTTTTTATATATAGTTTGTATATTTGTTGTAAATAATTGTAAATATTGAATAAAAAACAAGAATGAAGCTCTTACCTGCCACACAAGCGGTCAGCACAGCGGCCAAGAGACACGCGAACAAATATATTTTCAGCGACATTGTCGATCCACTGCTCTTCACAGAGTGAATTTACATTATTTTCACGTTAATTTATATGTTTTTTGTGTGTACACAGTTTGGTGTTTTGTTTAATATTCGTTTTGTTACGTCAACGGAATGATACACGACACACGTGGATAAATCGTTGAATAGTCTTCTTTACTTCAAATGAGGTATTCAGTTTTTTTGAAGTATATACCTATAATTTAGGCTAAGATTTTATAGAGGAAACAATTTACGCTTCTATTTGCCCAAACTATTTGTTTTTGCCTTTTGCGGTCGAGACCATGGTTCTTAGTTCAGTACTTCGTTGGTCCGAGGCTCACGGATTACTATCATCTAGTCTTATTGAGGCCTCGGGGAACCGGCGGTGTTCGGGGAGCTTTTTTCGCGCTTGTCCCATTCAAAGAGGAAACGCTGCCAGCCTTCCAGGAACTTGCTGTTTATGCAGCAGCGGCTGCCTCTAGGATTTATTTATGTTGTCTATATTTTGTATATATTTATTGTTAATAATTGAATAATTATTAAAGATAAGGATGATTAAAAAAAAGAAAATAAAAGATTTTATGTAGCTCCAGGTGATTTTGTTTGGTATAGCAGACAGGCGAAGACTAATTTAGCGATTTGGTTGAAAAAAAAAGTACCTAAATATCATCATCATTTTGGTAGTACCCTTAGCTGCATTGCCTCCACGTTTTCCATTTAATTTTTCCGCATTTTTTCAATTTTTTAACAATATAGACAAATTTATGATAAAATATTCAAAACCAAACTTTATTGTTTCACGAATCTACTTTCAGCTTGTTAAAGGACATTGACCGCGTCTTTGTGGTGCCAAGACTATAGTATTGTGACGTACTCGTTGTCGTAGTTACTAAATAACAGTACTGTCTAAAAGAATTCTATTAATTTTCTGAATAAAATATATTGTGTACTAAACTAAGTTGCGTATATTAATCCGGGTACTTCACATCTGGCGACCGTTAAAAATGGAAATCTGGAAGCGCAAACGTACTCAATACAGAAAAGAGTTTACCTGTCTCGCCGATAAAACAGAAAGCGCCGTCGAATCCAAAAGTGGAACCGCCGGTCAACTGTTTGATCATTTATCGGAGACTGCCTCAAGCCTATTCGAAGCCGAGGCGACAATACGAGACCTATGGTGTGCAGCCGAAGATTTTGATGAAGCCTCGTTTGAGGCAGACCAAGACAAGTCCATGCTCTACAAGATGCGTTGGCACAAGGTCAGATCATTATTCTCAAAAACTGTATCGCACAGCAGCAGTACATCTTCTTTACACTCTGCAGAGTCGAACGATAAGCCGAAGACAGACAGGCGGCGATATCTAAAACTGCC
Source organism: Tethea ocularis (assembly GCA_963555595.1). Classification (NCBI taxonomy): domain Eukaryota; kingdom Metazoa; phylum Arthropoda; class Insecta; order Lepidoptera; family Drepanidae; genus Tethea; species Tethea ocularis. The sequence goes on from OY741970.1 coordinate 9,627,961, forward strand.
GAAACTAGAGATTACAAAATTTGATGGTAACGTCAAGTCCTGGTTATTGTTCTGGGGACAATTCAAAAAAATACACGAAGACGATAAAATTGACCTAAACGATAAGTTCCAGTATTTTCTTCAGTCCATGGCCCCGAACAGCAGCGCGCGACAACTGGTTGAGAGCTATCCACCCTGTGCTGAAAATTATAATAAGGCAGTTGAAGCATTAAAAGCAAGATTCGCCAGAGACGACGTCCTCATAGAAACATATGTTAGAGGTTTGATTACTCTGATGCAACGCAAGGGAGAGGTGAAAGACCTAACAGTACTATATGATGCCCTTCAAACACACTTGCAGGCGCTTGAAACACTTGGCGTCACAAGGGATAAATATGCCTCAATGCTTTTTCCCATGATCGAGTCAGCATTACCTGATGACACTCTCCGAGCATGGCACCGCAGTCAACTGGATACCAGAGACCTTCCTAAGTTGATGGAGTTCCTGAGGCAAGAAGTGGAGTCGGAAGAAAGGATCCGGTTAGCTAGACATGAGTTTAACGAGATTACCCTAGCCGAGCCGAAGCCACCCACCGCCTGTTTCATGTTCAAATCCTCACAAAACAAAGAAGGTACGAGTAAACAGAGCAGTTTGTCATGCATATGGTGCGGAAAAGATAACCATTCGGCCATAGAATGTCATAAGGCGGCAAAAATGAGTCTACAAGATCGCATTGATTACATTAAAAACAAGAGATTATGCGCTATTTGCTTAAAAGGCAGTCACATTACGAAGAAGCGCAAGAGTTTTCCCAAGTGCCTATTCTGCAAAAAAAGGCATTACACAATCATGTGTGCAGATATGGTGGCGGATCAACAAAACGCGAATAGTCAACCAGAGACATCAAATAATTTGTTATGTCAACCAAAGTATAGCAAGACAACCATACTTCAAACCTTGGCGGTAAAAATTGTACATGGTAAAAAGGAGATTATAATCAGAGCGCTTATTGACACTGGGGCACAAAGATCTTATATCAAAAAGGATCTAACACAGAAAATTGGCCTGAAATATAGTACTAAGGAGGTAATGACTCTTTGTTTGTTCGGCGGGTTCGAGACGAAAAAAGAAGAATGTCAAATTTTCGACATATGTCTTAAGAGCATCGAAAACAACTTTTGTATGAATTTATCTGTTGTAGAACAAAAAAATCTTTGTAGTTTTTTACCTAAAATTAGGTCATCTGTAATTATGCAACAATTACGTCAAAACGGTATCGTTTTAAGTGACTCGACTGATACTCCTGATGAAGTAAGTCTTTTGATCGGCGCTGATTTTTACGGTCGACTTCTCACTGGTGACATAGTTCAACTAGATAATAACCTGACCGCTATTAAGACAAAACTGGGGTGGACTATTCAGGGTCCCATAACCGGGGTTTATAGTTCTTTCACTAATACGATTACGACTCTTCAGTGTCTAACCAAAATTGATATTTCAGATCTCTGGACTTTAGAAGCATTAGGTATTAGAGATCCTGCGGAACAAGCTTCAAAACAGACACGCAATCTCGAATTACTCAGATCTTTCGAAACAAATGTCAAGATCAATGAAGAAGGTCGTTATGAGGTAAGTTTACCGTGGCGGGATTCTCCGCGTCCACAGACAAATTACGAACTCGCCAAGAAAAGGTTGGAATCAACTAGTAAACGTCTCAGACAACTAGGTAAAATTATTGACTACGATAATGTATTCCGCAATTGGTTACAACTGGACATTATCGAAGAGGCACCTGACCAGTCCATTCAAGGCCACTATATGCCGCATCACGCGGTTATTAAGGAGTCTAGTTTGACTACCAAAATACGTCCAGTTTTCGATGCGTCAGCCAAGGATATTAATGGAATTTCTTCGAATGCGTGCTTAGAGAAAGGTGTGAATCTTCTTGAGCAGATTCCTAACCTCATAATCGGTTTCAGAAAAAATAAAATCGGTGTGACAGCTGACATAACAAAGGCTTTTCTTCAAATGTCGCTAACCCAGGAGGACCGCGATTATCTTCGTTTTCTGTGGTGGTCCAAGATTGATGAAAAGAACAAGACAATGACCACATATCGCCACCGGCGCGTAGATTTGGCTGGTCCTTTAGTATTACGCTCTGGGGCTAAAGCATGGATTATCTTATTCACGTGCGCTACCTATCGTGCAGTACACTTAGAAGTAGTAGAGTCTCTGTCGACAGGCGAATTTTTAATGGCGTTAAGACGTTTTATCGCACGACGAGGACGAGTTGAATTATTATTTGGCGATAATGCTACTAATTTCAGAGGATTAGATAATTCATTTGGATCCCTTGACTGGTATGAAATCCAACGTTTTTCTTCAATCGCAAGGATAAAATGGAACTTCTTACCTCCGGCAGCTCTTTGGTGGGGAGGGTTCTATGAAAGACTTATTGGATTTCTGAAACAAATCCTTCGCAGGATTTTAGGAAGGGCCTCACTCACCTTGGTTGAATTGCAAACGGTGCTTTGCGACTGCGAAGCGGTAATCAACAGTAGGCCCCTAACTTACGTGGGAAATGAAAAGGAGTTGCGACCATTGACTCCGTCAATGTTCATTCAGCCAATGACGTCCCACCAAACAGACGATCTCGATGCAGTCGACGAGGGAGCAATTAATATGAGATACCAATATTGTCAGAGCTTACGTGAAGATCTACGAAGACGCTTTAGAGACGAATACGTGAACTCATTGATTCAAAGACGCGACGACATCAGACACGTACCACTCCAAATTGGGGATGTTGTCTTAGTAGAAACTGAAGGCAAGCGCGTGTCCTGGCCACTAGCGGTTATCGAGAAAATGTGTCCCGGTTCCGATGGTGTTGCCAGGGTGGCGAAAATACGCACTTTAGGAGGCTCCAAAGTTAGACCGGTACAACGACTATTTCATTTGGAGCTACATGACCGTGACAGACTTGACTCAAACGATAGGGAACGTGTGACTCAGACGACAGGACATAGTGACACTAAAGACGTGCGACCCAGTCGAGCCAAGAGGTTGCCACAGCACCTTTTTGATTATGTATTAGATTCTAACTAGTAGCCTCCCGGTTTTTCCCGCCGGGGAATGTGACGTACTCGTTGTCGTAGTTACTAAATAACAGTACTGTCTAAAAAGAACTCTATTAATTTTCTGAATAAAATATATTGTGTACTAAACTAAGTTGCGTATATTAATCCGGGTACTTCACAAGTATATTTACTTTTCAAAAAAATTGACATATTTTTTTCATGTTTGAGTTTTATCAACACTTCTTTCACCAGAGCATTAGAAGGACTTATAAATATTTACTTTACAGTACGTAGTATATTATTTATTCTTTGACTTTACTGAACGCTATGATATACCTACCTAAGGACAGACTATCTAAATCAAATAATTGTAAAATAGTTTGGAAATGTCGACTTATACCTTGTACTACATGATAATGTACTACAATGCTAAAATATTGTGATTATCACATTAAAACAACTGAATTAAATTTTAATTTCGCGCTCCAACCGAAGGTATACCCTTAAAAAGTTATACAATATTTTCGCCTTCTGAAATAAAAATTATATAAGGTAATAAATAGGTATTTCAGAAGGTAAACAAATTGAACATTTGATCAAATTAATAGTCTTACAATTTGGTAACATCTGTTTCATTATTCGTTGTCAATATTTAATATAAGTAATTAGCATAACAAATGAAACAAATTTTGTACTATCTCAAGGCTTTAGTGAGTTAAGTCCAACAGTGAGATCATTTTTTTTTTGGGCAAGCGTGCTTCGATATATCTTTTGGAAATTTTCGACACATTTAAAAAATATTTTTTTCTAAAAAATCGAGGAATAGGAAAAAGTTTTTTCCGGAAAAAGGATCATAATTTTATAGATATTCGTTATACCTATATTATGTATTCTGTTCCTTGTACATACGGCCACAGATCAGGCTACACATTTTTGTTGCAAAATAGCGCCTATTACAACCGCATAAGGTGCCGCAGTGTGTAGCTTGATCTGTGGCCGTGTGTACACTATGTCTACATATCTTTCCAATTTTTCAGGCGCAGGACTACTAGAAGATATATTGGAAACAGTTCCATTGTGCATTTTTATCTGTTTTGTCTTTACTTACTTGGCTGTGTGTATGTACCAGTTTATTTTACAATATACTAGCTGACCCGGCAGACGTTGTCCTGCCCTGAGAACAAAAATAAAACTGGGACCTACAAACCTATCCCTACCTACTCCTATCTACCTCTACCTGCCACTACCTTCCCCTACCTACCCTACCTACCTACCCTACCTACCCTACCTACCTACCCTACCTACCCTACCTACCTACCCTACCTACCTACCCTACCCTACCCTACCTACCTACCCTACCTACCCTACCTACCTACCCTATCTACCTACCCCTACCTATCCTATGTCCTTCTCCTGGCTCTAAACTACCTCCCTGCCAATTTTCAGCTAAATCGGTTCAGCCGTTCTTGAGTTATAAGTGGAGTAACTAACACGACTTTCTTTTATATATATAGATATATAATACTAGATTTTTTTTTGCCATTCAGAGAAGAGCAATTATTTGAAGCTTCATATTGGTACGAAAATTATAAACAATCAGAGTTTTTGGGACAACAAACGTGATTAATATTTTTTTTTATCACATACCGTAAAAAAAGGGTTTATCAAGTTATAAATAAAAATCAAATTTTTCATTCAAATGCACTATATTTTATTCTTTCAGTTGCAATGTATTTTTTACAAAATGTTAAAATATAAATGTAATAGAGTTATCGCAACGTAAAAGTTTTAAGAAAATATATGTAACTTTTTACATACCTATTATAATGAAGTACTTAAATGTAATATATTTATACATATTGTGCTGTATACAACCCTTCATGTGCTGAAAAACATAACCACAAAACATGCAGTGATCATAGGGACTGTTTCAAATTTACTTATTTAGTAGTCTATACTAATCATATTATAAAGAGGAAAGATTTGATTGTTTGTTTGCACTGAATAGGCTCCGAAACTACTGAACCGATTCGAAAAATTCTTTCACTAATAGAAAGATACATTATTCCCGAAGGTTATAGGCTACTTTTTATCCCGGGAACGCGAGTGAAACCGCGCGGAACAGCTAGTTTTTTTATAATTTGACATCCAAACTATGAAATCATTGCTATGAACAAAATATTATATATTTTTATTATAGAATCAGTTCCAAAATAAGCAATAAAAAAAATTTAAAAAAAGGTTTTTTTTTTGTTATTTCAGATGTCCTTTGGTAATATTGAAGACTACGTGTAGGTACTTTGACCTCGATCAGCCTGTAAACCTGTATATTATATTCGGCATATAAAATTGTCACTATGATCACAACATATCCATTGACTAGATGAGAAAATCCGAGCCGGCTCTAGCTTCCTTTACGTATTATATATAGTATGTAGGATTACATACATATACACCAACCATAGATACAAATTGGTGCCTATTATGTTGTTTACAAACTAAACTAATTTTAATAACGTCATGCATCTCTTTCATAGAAACTTTATTGAAAAAGGATATAATATATTAAAAGCTGTCAAATTAGTCTATGCTATTTACGGGGCATAGAGTCGTCACGTTAAAACACACAATCGGACTTATTTGACAGAACTAATTTTATTTTTCAATAGGGTTTTTTTGCAATGTTTTGACACCAGAGTGCAGCACTAGCACAATCAGTAAACAGAGTTTTTTGAAACTCGCGCCCCGTTTCCGATGAAGTTTTTTCAGATCAACCACTTTGAATGGCCGTAGGATGCCATTATACCAAATAGTCTTCACATAATAGGGTTTAAAAATCATGCGTTACGGCACGCAATGGTTGTTTACTGTATGTGCCAGTGGCGCCATCATTAATAATAATGTGACTGAATTATTATAAATAACAGAATCGGCATTGACATATTTTAATAAGAAACAGATTATATAAATATCGGTTTTGGACATAAGTAAATATGAGAGTTATAGTTACAATTTAAAATAATATTAAGTAGCTATATATAGTGTTTATAAAATTATACACGTCTTTTTAAGCGTTTTAAAAAACAAAGGGTATTGACCTTACATCTGTTATTAGACTCATATAGTATATTTTTAAAGGTGCCAATTGGTTAAATGGTTACACCAATTGCCTTATGGTTTTCTTAAGTACTTTTGTGTGGGGCATAATATTAAAAACTGATATAACAGATGTAATGTCTATGCATGCCTTTAATTTCAGCGTGTACCTAATAATAGAAATCTAAATGGCATTATAGTAATTTACAACTGTAACTACATTGTTATTTTTTTTTTGGCAGGATAAGTTTGTGTTCATAACAATATTTTTTTTAAGTAGGTAATGAATTAGGTAATATTTTTTTAAAGTTTGTTCTTGAGCTATAACGTAACATTTAAAATAATATGTACGTTTTAATCGAAAACAGTTTCAAATCCGTGAAATTTAATTTAAAAAATAGAATATATAATTTTTACCATTACATTATATATATAATAATATGTATAGGTAATTTATATAGATTATATATAATAATATATTGGAAGTAAGCTATTGCTTATAAATTGCAAACAGGCGCTTTTAGAATAACCCTTTTAAACATACGCAAACTCAAGAAAATATGTCTGTTCTTTCAACTTTTTTTTTATGTAAGTACCTATATTTTATTAGGAGGTAAAATTAAAAATACATTTCATTAAAGGTAACGAAAAATAAATGAAATACTTTTAAATTATATTGTTCTTAAAGGCACAAATAATTTAAGTACCAAAATGATACCATAATTATGTGATACGAAGTAGCTTAATACTACATATTTTTAAAACTAATATTATTCATATACACATGGTTACCGTCAAATAAAATGGTTAAATAAACGCACACTACGATTTATAAATTTAAAAATATGAAACAATTTTCAACTGTTCCAACACTTAAATGTGCGTTTTTTTTAATGACAATATCATTCAGGATCAATGAATGAATGATAACTAATACAATTTTTTTTTACATTTAACACAAAATTTCCCAAAACCATTTTAAGCCAGCTATTAGTACTTTTTGGCACGCTACTAAATAACTAAATTCGTTTATATTCAAACCGCTTATATACCTAAGTCTTTCTTAAAATCTATGTACATAGATAGGAACATGCACCTGTAACATTTTTCAGGTGTAGCACACATATCTACTCGGAATGGGATCGCCACCGTATCAACTCGATTAGTAGTTATTATTCTTTGTATGAAACTCACTACTGCAACGCACACTAATCGCTTCATCTCGGCACAAGCTCACGAAGCGAGCTTACGGCTAGGCGTCAACCAGCCGTAATATAAACGCGGCGTCGCCTAGCTTCGCGTAGCTGATGCGCTTTTGTTACGTGCTTACGTCAGGTTGACGCCTGGTTGACGGCGCGGTGAAAGGCGATACGGTGACGATCCCTTTCCGAGATAAGTGTGTGACGGATTTTCAACTTGAGGGTATACCGTTGTATGGTTTCCTCACGATGTTTTCCATCACCGAAAACTCAAGCTCATTGTAGGATGGGAACCAACGCCCTGCGCCACGGTATTCGACACTAACTCGGAGCTATCCAATATTTAATTATCTTCGAAATATAATTGGCATGAATAATTTTTACAGACAGTGTATTTATTATGTACTTTCAAGTTTATATTTCATATTTACAAAACATTATGTTTAGTCAGGTAGATTTACCATATTTCTAGAGGGTAACGAATATCTTCATAGTCGGTGATTCATATTTTGATCGTATTAGTTGGGCGCATTTAAAAAAAAAAATGTTAGTTTGACATAGGAAAAATGAACGTGAACTTTATAATAAGAATTATTTATCTGTCAAACGATAAGCTATTGATTCAATAAAGCCGTAAGATGATAATATTTTTTACGACATGACTGACATTCTTAAAAGTCATTCGGTACTAATTTTTTTAAATAGGATTAAATTAAAGAGAATATTTTTTAAAAACATTTAAAAGACAAACCAGATTTATTAAGTACCTAAGTAAAAGTCAACAATTAAATTTAAACAGCTATAGTATTTAATTGATATTCACTCTATGTTATTAGCATAGATAAAAATAAACCAATGCTATTTTTTAAAGCAAATTCCATCGAAAAGCTTCTCCTACGCGTTACGCGTAAGAAAGTAAAACAGCGTTGCATCTCGCTTACTCGCAGGCAACTATCCCTTTCGCTGTCATAATTTAGTCTGCTGAGCATTCCACGACGCACATATCAAATCTATGTCCAATTTTTTTTTAAATATTAGGTCCATCACAGACACTGGCTAAAGCGGCTCGGTCGATACTGGCGTATTCCTTCCCGGACCTGGGTCTAGCTGCGTGTCGATCGGCTGAAACGTCACAGGATGAGAATGAAGATACGGAGAGAGACTCCATATAGTCTGAAGTATCCGAAGCGCCACTCGATGTACTCTTATTGGTCATCTGACTGTGGCGGGCCGTCGTATCTGTATCCACTGTGGAAGATATCATTATGATTACTAGGATTATGTAGAACTGCCCCGGGTCGTACGGGTGCAAGTCATCATCATCATTATGTCAGCCAAAAGACGTCCACTGCTGGACACTGAAAAGGATATCCACCTTGGCCGGTCTTGCGCTACCCGCATCTAGCGGTTTCCCGCGACCCTCACAAGATCGTCGGTCCACCTTGTGGACAAATGATCTTAATTCAACTTCAATGTAATGAAAAGTTTAATATAAAATTGAAGTAACTCACCTGTTCTTTTCTTTCTTCTCGTTAATGTATCGACATCACAAGAATTTGACTTTGTGAGTGTAGCGACCTCTTCGAATTGGAAAGTTAAATTCTTCAACGGATCAGATGAATTTGACTTCACGAATGAAGGCACTGGCGTCAAAGTCTTTCTAACTTGCTTACTCTTCAAATGTTTCTTAAACGATTTAGAATTTGTTATAGGCATTTCGAACTCGTTGAAATCACCCCTATGATGTTTCAAAGAACCAGTAGACACGCCGGAATCATTTGAGCTAGAAGAATCTCTATTCTTATCAGATTTGCTTGGCACACTCGATGACCTACGAATTTTTACAGCATCTCTAAATTTTGTAACAAATATATTCTCGCTTTTTGTCTCTGGAACTTTGAAAGTTTTATCGGACTGCTCGAATATTTCTAGACTTTTTAAAGGAATTCCTTCGTTTATCCTTTCGTTTTTACTTGCCTTCCTTAGGACGGTAGGCGTGAAACAAACTCTCGTTATTCCATAATCATCGTCAAGTCTTTTTGTGAAGTCAGCTGAACTAGACCTTCTTGTGCTTATTGTGTTATCTGTGTCTGAATGTTGCGTGGGATCTGACAAATGACTGATCCTGCTCACGTTATCTGAGTAGTTCCTATTGCTATTGCTAGAAATGCTAATTTCCAATGGCTCCATATGCATGTAGTTGATATGATCATTGCAACAATCAGTGGAAGGGTGTACTGTGTTAGTCGTGGCTGTTGATACGTCATCATCGTGTTCCGGGATGTCTTCAAGAGCATCAAGCTCCTCTTGACTAAACCCAGCGCTTTTTAGAATCTGCAATGAGCTTTCAAACTTTTCTAACGTAGCTGTTAGATCCAAATTCGCGTAATTGGCAAAATCTATTTCTGGCACTGGTTTTCTGGTAGCTGGTGTAACATTGACGTAGTTTGAATGTGATTCAGTGGTTTCGTTGTTATTAATGCTAGTATCACACGTGTTGTTGTTTTCTGGTACTGTTTGGTTGTTGTCATCAATCTTGGCTTCACTATTGTGCGTGCAACAACATGCTTGTCCATTGATGAGACATCTCAGTTTCTTTGGTGTATCGTACAGACTTGATGCATCTGTGGTATTGTCTACTGGGTGTTCCTAGAAACAAAGATATGAACCAAATTTAATATCACAAGTAATTTTTGCTATAAATCTCCAAAAGTCAATCAATTTAACTGCACGTTGACGACGCATTATTTGAATTTTAGTCGTCACCAAGGACTGGGCGAGTATAGATTTAGAAAATTACCTGTATTAAGGGCATAGGCGTCTTTGGCACGTCGTAATTCTCGTAAGGGCCGCTGAAGGACTTTTTCCTACAGGAGCAAGGTTTCACCTGCTGCCAGCACTGGCAAGTGTTGCCAGTCTTGGCTGGCACAGTCGGCGTACAGCAAGCCACAGGACTCGCTCTCTTCGAGTCAAAACTCTTGTCAAGAAGGCAGACACTGCGTGGTACACTGTACTCGGAGGCACTGCCGCTTGATCTGGAGTATATCGATGCTCGGTCAGAGTCTGATCGCTTCTCCATTATGTTGTCCATAGTCCAAACTGGCGACATGATTGAACCTGGAGTTCCCATTGTCGAAGACCTGAAATTTTTGGAAGAATTCTTAAAAAATGTGGCTGTGAAAATTCTCTGTATTTTTTTTTATAAACGGAACAAGGTGGATAGAATTGATAGACAATAGAATTTTAATAATGACCTTGAAGAGGTTGCAGAGAAATGGATTTTGCATGACAATAATTTCTACAAACGCCCAAGCTTAATATAGGGATCTTGCTTTTTTCGTTTGGCTTCACACTCAGGGGCGAGCTTTCTACCCTTGAATTAAAAGTGAACTATGTTCACATGAGAAACGAAGAAGCAAAAAAGAAATTTGTGTCCGAATACAAGAGAAGATAAATTTGAAGTAACCAACAGATTCTAACATTCACAAATATATAGTTTTTAAAGACTAGAAGAATATATTACTGACCTAGTCAAATGGCTTATTTTGCCAATACAGCTCGAGCAGCGGGGTAGAGACGTGGGTCGTCTGAATTTCTCCTCTCCATTGCTGTCGAGGCTGGTGTCCAGGTCTGAGATGCAGTGCATGGTCTGGCTAGCAGGAGCAGCCCAGGACGGAGACACAGACCTCAGAGATGGGTGGAAGCAGTCGTCCAGGCAGGAACTTGTGTCTGAGAATCGTTTTTCTAGAACTGTGAAATAAGTGAAATCCTTAATAGGACTTATTGTTTGCCAGTGTCAAGTTACATCAGTATATGTTAGGTTTTAGTAAAATGGTGGCCGTCCCAATAAAACTTTTCATGGATTTTTGAGACAAATTCGTTCAGTTCAGTTTGAGCTTCACTAAGAATTTACTGATACATTTTACGACGTAGTTTTTTCCATAGATACAGTTTATTGGCTGAAGAGTTGTATAGACAACTTTTTATTCTAGAAACGAGGTTGCTCGCGGGGTTGAAACAAGTTGCCCATAATTTGCTTTGGTAAAATTAACTTTTGCACTATTAGACAGCTTAATAATAAAGAAGGTAAAGTAATACGACATGGAGATATCTGAAAATGTCTCAAAAAAATAATAATATCGAAAACTCATTTATTCAGTTTAGGCCCTAATAAGGCACTTATGAATGTCAACAGTTACAGTTTTACAATACACTCTACTACCGGTTCGGAATACACTTGAACTGAGAAGACTCCGGCAAGAACCTCAGCAAGGCTTCTTTTTTTTGTTGGATCTTTTTATTTTTATTTATGTAATTACAGTTTTTGCTTTAAGTATACATAAACTTCATACAATTATCACTTGTGGAGGGGGCTGCAAGTGCAAAGAGAAGCTACTACAACCATGTATTCTTGTCCTCTATGTAAAGAGCCACCTTATAGTAGGCCTTGTCGATCAACTTATGTCTCTAATCTAAACTCGGAGTCACATCACTTATGACTTATGAGATCCACAAAAAAAGAAGCCTTGCTGAGTTTCTTGCCGGAGTCTTCTCAGTTCAAGTGTATTCCGAACCGGTAGTAGAGTCTAAAAATTGTAACTGTTTACGTTCATAAGTGCCTTATTAGGGCCTAAACTGAATAAACGAGTTTTTGATTTTTATGAGTATATAGCTTATGGTTTACCTGATCCACTCCTAGAAGCGATGCTAAGTCTAGACTGGGCGTCGTGACTGTATACGTTCAGAAGGTCAGTGAGCTCCCTGCCCCCCTCAGCGGCGAACACAAACAGACCTTCGCCCTTGCCGCACCTTGTGCCACCTTCCACGCAGAATCTTTTGTCCACAATGCCGTAGCGTCTGAAATCAGGCGATAATCTTTTGTCAGGCATCGAATAATACAGTAGGGCTATGTTGAAACACTGATTCGACATCGGAATCGGAAACTAAAACTTTCCAATGTCGATTCCGTTTCCGACATACATGAACCCTGAAAATATTACTTATTTTTGACTGTGATTTAAAAAGAAACATGCGAATCTAAAAAAGAAGGAATTTACATCAGTTCGTAATTTTCTTTTTTAATGAAATTAATTGATTATAATAAAACATTGGAACTTTCTGCTGTAAATTCGAGAAGTAGCATCTAGCAATATTGCTAGAGCGACCTTTTTAATCATGTAATCCGTAAACGCATTTACTACTAAAGAATAAATTACTCAAACCCTTAAATTAACTGTAACAGTTTAATTGTCCTTACTTTGTTTACTATCTCGTCGAGTTAACCGTGGATTTTAGGACCACCCCTATGATGTTAATTGATTCTAATGACAATTACGTTTCAGCAATCGTGACAGATGGTTATGATTGATGATTTCTGTTTTAAAAGAGAAGTCATAATAACTTATTAATAGAGTTTAATGAATTAGAATTGATTTCAATTTAAATATAGAGAAAAGTTGAGAAACTAGCCTTTAGGTGCTGTAACCTAATGAAGCCTATTAAAAAGAAGTTTTTCATAGACTTCGTAAGGCGGGCCAAATGCTTGTTTGCCGACTTAACTGTATAAAAAAGTATTCCTTAGTAAAATAACTTTTTTTTTTTTACAATACACTTCATTGTGACTTCTATAATAGACAATGGTGCCGATTCTGTTGTTTACGAACTTAACTAATATTAAACAAGTCACCTCTCTTTCATGTTAACCTTATCGAAAGAAGATTTTTAATGCTCTCAGTTTAATTCATAATAAAGATCGCGCTTAAATTTACGTTGAAATATGTGATCGGACTAAACTGACAGGACTCAAATATCAGGACTCATCCTTTTCTTATATTTACTATTATAGTGAGATTAAATTTATTTAGTTCGTAAACAGCAGAATCGGCACCAATCTACCGTCCACATTGCCATAAAAACAGCTTACATCGTAATTTATAACGAATTTCACCAAAACGGGTTGTTATCTATCAAATTAGAAATTCCACTTCAGATTTCACGAGTAAATCCCAGCTTAAGATCCAAGTTTTGCAGCGGGAATGGTTCACAAATTATTTTGACCACAAAGAGAATTTCATTTGGCGATATTGCATGGTGCAGGCGAATTTCACGGATGCCTTATGCGCCGTTAGATTCAAAATACCTTGTCGTGGTCCACGTTTGCTGTGGAATTGATTTAAATTGAAGTGACATTGCTAAATCTGCGGGAGTCTCAGCGTACGTGATGTACCTACAAGAGGCGGAAAACATATGGAGTTATGAATGTTGATTTTGCGCCCGAAATGGTAGTTCTAGATCACGGAATTAAAGATAATAAAGTCTGCGTAGGATTATTTTTTTATTAATGAGTTACAGAATCCTGTACTAAATTAGATTATTTTTTCCCACTACTCTTATTCGATGAAACTTGGTACATAGATTGATCCCTCAAGATACAAAGGATAATTTTTATTCCGGGAAAGGGTAAACTCGCGGGCGGAAAATATTAAAAAAATATGTGTGTAAAAAAACCCATGGAAAATTATATATTTTGAAACGCCAGGGTGTTAGGACTTAGGGTACTTGGCAGAACCCGCCTGGTTGGCTTCCATCTTCAAGTTAAAAATCTACCACCAAGCACCTAAAGGTGGGTCCATTGAGCTACACTTGAAAGCCTAGCACTCACATTGCCAGTAAAAGAAATAAATTTTGTAAAAAAAAAAAAATTGTTTCTATATATCATTGTTTTTTTCACTCAACTTCGTCTTGCTCGTCGCGAAGCAAAGGACGGTGGTATAAAGGCTGCACCAGACAGCGTTTGAAGTTATTTTGATATCCTATCTTTTTGTTGAAGAAAATTGAGTTAACTCTTCACTCCACGGTGACTGTCCAAGGATAACTTTCTTGGACCGAGAATTCCTTTAAATCAAGTTACGGTCCGAAGCTTTTTGTACTTTTTATATGTTACACAGTACTTTTTATTTGTGTTGTTTTTATCCTACTAATATGTGAAAGTTTGATACTCTTTCAGATAAAAACTACTTACTGAACGGATTTGGATGAAATTTGGAACCTAGATTATAACCTAGATTGATATTATACTTTTTATCCCGGGAAAACATAAGATCTCTCGGGAACGCGGGTGAAACCGCGGGCGGAATCTAGTCTGCTATCAAAATATACGTATTTTTGTTTTGCGTTTAGTTAAAAGTTTGATTTTTTACAGCTTCAAGGGACTGTAGGCTAGTATTTGATTAATATTTCCATTCCTGAGATAAAGGGTATTGAAACACAGACAAACGCACAACAAAGTGATCGTTTAAGGATTCTTTTTTCCGTTAGAGGTAAGGAACCCTAAAAAAATGTTATCGATTCGACTCAAACAAAGCAAAAGAAATGATTTCCTTTTGTGTCGTAAAACACCCTTATTTTTGAATGAAATGAAAACATAGATAAAATAAAATAGGGTTCCCTGGCGCATGGCGTTCGCGTCGCTCGTAACAAGTTAGGTAAGCCATCGGCGATCGCTTTGATATTACCTCATCTGTTTAATGGAAACTGGGACTGAAGATTATCTCTCGCCTTATTTTACATCTATTACAAATTGACGGAAAAACATCTACTTACTTATTTTCAGAACTCATTTGATTTTGCAAGCAGATAAGAATCCTACTAAGTAATATATAAAAGCGAAAGTTTTACATGTAAAAACTACGGATTTGTATGAAACTTTGCACATAGATAGATCATACTCTAGAATAACATATGGCTACTTCTTATCCCGGGAAAACATAAGTTCCCTCGGGAACGCGGGTGAAGCCGCAGGGCGGAAGCTAGTATGAAATAATTATAACCAGGTCCTTCGAAAAAGTTTTTTTAATGAAAATAATAAATGTTACAATGTTATATTGAGGAAGTAGTTTTTTTGTTGAAATGTTAATTTTACTATTATCATATTTTTTTAATATATAAATAGCTTTACTAAGAATGTCCGACTACATTTCAACTAAATTATGATTTAAACTCTTTTAAAATGTACACTCTACTGCATTCTTTATTCATACGATGCAATGTGCCCCTAGTAAAAGCCCTACGTGATCTGTTTCCAAACGACAACTTACGAGAGTTAACCGACCAAATCGAAAGCTTGCAGACTTCATTTACACAGTGCTCGACTATATACGTCTGAAGTTTGTGGTATATATTTTTTAAATTAAAAAATGGAATCGTTTTGTTCGCTCGAATATTTTTTCTAGCGCGAACCGATTTTTGACATTATATTTTTTTAATGAGGCAGACGCGTGTCTCTTTTATGCCAGGAAACTGAATTTTAGTTTTTATTTGGAAATCAAAGTTTTTGAATAAGGAACTCCTTGTTCGCGGTTTCTTTTTATGGCCGGATGGAGACGTTTTGAAGATTTTCGGTCGTGATTTAGGAGTTACTATAGCTAGGTATAATAAATACACTAACATAGGTGCCAAGACACCGTGATAACTTTTATTATGACTAGCTATTCATGTCTCGATATAAAAAGTAGCCTATAACCGTCGGGGATAATATAGCTTCCTATTAGTGAAAGAATTTTTCAAATCCGACTAGTAGGTACTTCCAAAGATTAGTGCGTTGAAACAAGCTCTTCAGCTTTATTATTAGTATAGACTAGCTGTTCCCCGCGGTTTCACTCGACCACTCCAGATAAAAAGTAACATATAACCTTCCAAGCCTATAAAGCAGTTCTATGAAGGATATCCTACATCTATACTAATAATAAAGCTGAAGAGTTTGTTTGTTTGTTTGTTTGTTTGTTTGAACGCGCTAATCTCTGGATCTGCCAGTGGGATATGGAAAAACCTTTTTGCAATTGAAAGCCCATTTATTAAGGAAGGTTATAGGCTATAGAACATCACGCTACGACCCTCAGGAGCTGAGCAATGATAAAAAGAACGTTAAGCGGGAGCATGTATAGCATGGGTGAGCGATGCGACGCGGTTGTCAATGGATGACAGCGGTCGCCTAGGTAACAGTTTTTTGTTATTTTTAAATGTCATCAAGACGAGGTTATCAATTTTCGGAATCTTTTTTTATGTATGTTCCTCGATTACTCGAAGATGCCTGACCCGATTTGGAAACTATACATACAGGTGGTCACATGGTCACCAAGTCAGGGTCTGATGATGGGATCTTGAAGAAATCGAGGGAACTCTTCAAATTTTATAGGCACTAACAATGTTTTTCATATATTTTCTAAATCTATTCAGATATTTGCGTCTGGTAGTCGTCACATGTTGCTGAGCTGATGATGGAAGGTACAACTCCTTAACGGGTAGGAGTTAGGGGATAAATCTTTAAATATTATAGGAACGATGATGGAAAGTACAACGCTAATATGCTTATCCTAGGTCAGTGACCTTGAGAGTCATTGATTACACATAAGAAACTAAAAAATGAAAAATGAAATACTTTTAACAAAAAAAAACCACAAAGGCACTAATAAGTATAAAATAACTATGTAAGAACTCTAATCTGATAGTTTTGAAGTCAACAAAATTAGCCATTGCTGTTGCATCATCAGATATTTATTGCTGCTACACTATTGACAGGTAGAAGGACGGCTCATTTCACTTCTAAACAGACCCTTACGGTATTTCTTGAAAAAGACAGCGTACGCTCTATACTTAAAAATGGACCATTGGGCAAGGTTTTACAAGATGCAAACCTAATAATATGGGATGAGTGCACATGACTCATAGAGCTCATCTAGAGGCTTTAGATAGAACTCTCAGAATTTTAAAATGCACAAATAGCCATGGGTGGAATAACTTTGATGTTTTCTGGTGATTTCAGATAAACGTTGCCTGTTAGGGAAACTAGAGCAGATATTATTAAATCATGCTTAAAATCTTCCTCATTAAGAAAGTCTGTTGAATTATTGAAACTGTATACCAAAATGAGGAGTCACTTGGGTAGAGGAAGCACAGATTTCCCACTAAAGCTCCATTTAATCGGGGATGGGAAAGTACCTGAATCAGATAAAAAAATAGCTATTGACAAAGACCTTGGTAAAATCGTGACCAACATTGAAGACCTGATCTGTAGAGTATATCCGGATATAGCCAATATCGACCAAAAAAAACATTAATGGATGTGTGAGAGGGCAATTTAATTTAATTAGCTGCCAGAAATATAAGCGTTGACGCCATCAACGACAAAATAATGGTTAAACTACCAGCGGACAGCGTAGTTTTCGAATCGGACCAGTAACTCCGGAGATTCGCGCGTTCAAACAAACAAACAAACTTTTCAGCTTTATTATTTAATGCTAAATAGCTTTCCATCCGCGATGCCACCCGCGATCAGTCAGTCAATTAACCAACTTCAAGCGGAGGTTATCAATTCGTTGAAATCTTTTTTTTTGTATGTTCCCCGAATACTCGAACGCCTGGACCGATTAAAAAAATTATTTTTTGTTTGAAAGGATATACTTCATAAGTGGTCCCATGATCACCAAGTCAGGATCTGATGATAGGATCCTAGACAAATCGAGGGAACTCTTCAAATTTTATAGGCACTTACAATGTTTTTCATAAACTTTTCAACTTTAATATAGAATGCTAAATAGCTTTCCACCCGCGATATCACACGCGATATCACCCGCGATCAGTCAGTCAGTCAGTCAGTCAATTAACCAACTTCAAGCGGAGGTTATCAATTCGTCGGAATCATTTTTTTTTGTATGTTCCCCGAATACTCGAACGCCTGGACCGATTTGGAAAAATATTTTTTGTTTGAAAGGGTATACTTCACAAGTAGTCCCATGGTCACCAAGTCAGGATCTGATGATAGGATCCTGGACAAATCGAGGGAACTCTTTAAATTTTATAGGCACTTACAATGTTTTTCATCATGCTTTCTAAAGCTATTCAGATATTTGCGTCTGGTAGTCATCATCTTATGTTGCTGAGCTGATGATGGAAGGTACAACTCCTTAATGGTTAGGAGTTAGGGGATAGTTCTTTAAATGTTATAGGAACGATGATGGAAACTACAACGCTAATATGCTTATCCTAGGTCAGTGACCTTGAGAGTCATTGATTACACATAAGAAAATCAAAATTGAAAAATAAAAAAACTTTTAACAAAAAATAGAACCGCCTTCAAAGGCACTAAAAAGCAGAAAATAACTATTTAGGAACTCTAATATGATAGTTTTGAAGTAAGCGAAATAAATCTGCGGTACCATGATATCGGTTCAAATTTTTGTTAAAAGTTTATATATTTAGATTGGCTATTGGACGCTGATCAGTGTTATTATCACCATCGGCATCAGCGTAGGCCTCAAAGTGACCATAAGAAAGATCTTGGGAAAAACGTAACCTTTTGATGGGTTGGTCTTCTGTACCAAATTTGGCATACTGGTTTCCATTTCGATATACTTCAAATATAAATGGGTATATTTGACCGGCTGCAACTAACTCGCAGAAATGTAGAGTGTTGTAACATCTAATTTATACTTTTCTTTTGTCCCATGATTGTTGCCAAGACGCTCATGAGACATAACAGCAAATTCATCCCAATTGTTCGTCATATGCATTGCATTGCACCAAGCTTTTATGTGAGTTCAAAAGCAGTATTGATATCAACTTCGATGCAAATCACCCCCATAATAACTTTCTATCCTTTTTTAACCCCGATAGGCGATGAGTTTCAATAAAATACAAAACACGTCTTCCATCAATTATCTTAAAGAATGTTTATGCAAAATTTGAAGTAGATTGGACCAAGGAATTACGTTGTTCCATACAAACTTTGTCCCAGTTTTAAAAACCCCTAAGAATTTCGGAAGATCCTTTCTTATAGGATGCCTACTTCATACGAAGAACACACCCTCTAAATTTCAGGTCTCTACGATCAGCGGTTTAGGCTATGCGTTGATCCGTCAGACAGTCATTCAGGACAATGCATGTTAAATAGATATTAGACCACCAAATTTATGTAATGGTACCAGACTTCAAGTAAAATTTCTAGATTTCTGTCATAGTAGCGATTGGTTTTGACTGAGCCAGCAGTTGGGCAAACAGTACTGATACCTCGCATTCTGATGATACCCACAGATTTACCATATAGATTTAAACGAATAGGTACAATTTCCTGTGAAATTACCTACCTATCGTCTGAAGTCAATATAAATAAAGCACATGGACAAACTTTTAAGCATATTGGAATATATTTAAGTGAAAACTGTTTTTCCCATGGACAATTATTATGTTGCCTTATCTAGATCAGGTTGCATAGGCTACTTTTTATTTGGAAACGCGGGTGGAACCGCGGGGGACAGCTAGTACTAATAATAAAGCTGAAGAGTTTGTTTGTTTGAACGCGCTAACCTCTGGTGTTACTGATCCGATTCGAAAAATTCTTTCACTAATAGGAAGCTACATTATCTCTGAAGGTTATATCAGGCTTTCTATCCTGGGAACGCGAGTGAAGCCGCGGGGAATTGCTAGTATATTATAAATGCCAAAGTTTGTGAGTATGGATGTATGTTTGTTACTCTTTCACGCAAAAACTACTGAACGGATTTGGATAAAATTTGGAACACAGATAGTTTATAACCTAGATTAACACATAAGATACTTTTTATCCAGAGAAAACATAAGGTCCCTCGGGGACGCGGGTGAAACTGGCGAAACTAGTTTTTCATAATTTTGCCAAAATGCAATGAATTAAGAAAATAAATCCCGTCTTTGTTAAGCTTATTTATGTTAAGGGATTACCAAGCAATAAGTTAAAGTGAAAGCATTAAGCAACAAGCTGCAATGCATAAGTTAACTCACTTAACGATGTAAGCCGTTAATCTCTGTTTAGTCAACAGCGATTAGTTAAGTCGAGGGCGGACATAGGGTTGTCATTTATAAAAAAAACAAGAACAACAATTAGATACATTGACGAATGATTTTGGAATCCGACTGGTAGATCCAGAGATTAGCGTCTTCAAACAAACAAACACATCAGCTTTATTATTAGTACAAGCTGTTCCCCGCGGCTTCGCTCGCGTTCCCGGGCCAATGGAGCCTATAACCTTCGGAGATAAGGTAGCTTCCTATTAGTGAAAGAATTTTTCAAATCGGACCAGTAACTCCGGAGATTAGCGCGTTCAAACAAACTCTTCAGCTTTATTATTACGTTCAGAAATAATAAAGCTGATGTTTAATAGGTAAATATTTACACCTGGACTCAAACTAACATAAATTATTCATCAACACGTAATATTTGTCGTTTATGGGGAATAGAACTCACGACCTGTAGCAGTAAGGTATAAAATCCATGCACCAAATCTAATTCAAGGCTGATCAGTTAACTCAGCACTATTAGCTATTGCAGTTTATGTATTTTGAAATTATTTCAAAATAATTTGGGTTATTGCTGATTTTATCCAATCATGCGCTACGACGAAGACTATTTTGTGGGCGTGATGAGCGTTCATTGGATGATTAAATAATAGTGTTAATTACGATTACCACCAAAGATATGCGGTAGAGCCTCTGGCTAGAATTTTTTAAATATCATAGATTGAAAATGGAATCCCTTCTACTAGTACTTTGAAAGTCACAGTCAAAAATGTCTTTATTAAATTTTGATATATACACAAGATAAACTAAAAACTACTTATATAAAAAGGACTAAACTAAATGAAAAAGTCGCTGTCAGAAGGCGTTCCCAGAATACTAGCGGCATTGCCACGTTGGATCAATGCTGAATTAATTTTAAAAGGGTGACAACCCTGATCACTATAGACAAGAGTTAGCCTGTTAATTTGTTTTTGTTTGTTAGTTTAATGTAATTGTTCCTAACATCCGGTACTCATTTACTTAGTACTAATTATATATCAGAAAGTTAAGTTAAAAATCTGTCGCCAAGCACCTTTCGGTGTGTTCCGACAGCTGCACTTGAGAGCCAGTTCCCTTCTAGGCTTTGTGTGCCTACCACCATCGGCCACATCATCACTGACCACGGTGAGATTGTGGTCAAAGACAGGCCTATACATAGTAAAAAAAAAAAATCTTAAATGTACATGCAATGATAAATACAACTATGGCGAAATATCTTCCATAAGATTATGTACTTAAGCGATTTTTTCAAAATTACCATGTTCTGAGTTGCAAGGATTTTGGCGTCTACACAGTTCACATGCCTATCGATTATCTGTTATCTTCTTTGTTATCACTAGCTTACCGCCCTGCGGTTTCACTCGCGTTCCCGAGGGATCTTATGTTTTCCCGGGATAAAAAGTATCCTACGTGTTAATTCAGGATATTAACTATCCGTGTTCCAAATTTCATCCAAATCCGTTCAGTAGTTTTTGCGTGAAAGAGTAACAAACATCCATCCATACTCACAAACTTTCGCATTTATAATATTAAGTAGGATGAAGAAAGAAAAATAAATCGGACAAATGCGAGTTAAACTCGCGTGGAGAGGGTTCCGTACATGTTTAACTAAGTTCCATAAATATTTTTAAACCTGACCCAAATTTGTTGATAGTAACTATAAAAAGTTTTTTTTTTTTTTTGGAAATCATCTTTTCTAAAAATGAAACCTAGCTACATCGATTTATCGCCCTCGAAAAAAAAACCCCCTGCATACAAAATTTCATGAAAATCGTTGGAGCCGTTTCCGAGATTCAGATTATATATATATATATCCATGAATTGCAGGTTTAAAGGTATTAGATAGACTTCTCATAGGTTTTCCTGTAATCTTTAGGTAAAGAACTATTATCTGATTTTTTTTCAAAATGTTTGGCCCAGTAGTTTCGGAAATAAGGGGGGGGAATGGTCAATTTTTCGCCTATTTTCTTAAATAACTTTAAAACTATTTATATTAAAATTATAAAAAAAAAATATTTGACATCCTGATAAAAAGCCCTTTCATTTGATATGTTACACAATATTGTCTGCAAAACTTTTATTTTAAATTTTCTAATTTACCCCCCAAAATTAGCCCCCATGTTTGAAATTAATTTATTTACGTAACACGTCCATGTTTGGATCATCGACTTACATATGTGTACCAACTTTCAACTCAATCCAGTCCAATATTTTCGGACAGACAGACAGACAGACAGACAGACAGACAGACAGACAGACGGACAGACAAACGAGTGATCCTATAAGGGTTCCGTTTTTTTTTCTTTAGAATTTCGGAACCCTAAGAAAGTATAAGTAAAGCAGTTTAATTATCGGAAAACAGTTAAAAATTAAACACCGTGTAAATTTTTCCAACCGTTTTCTTTGGGAACGTTTCCAGAAAGGAGTTGAAAGGAGACGGAGCAGAGATGCTTTTCATTTACAAAGGTTCACTTCATTATAAATATTTATTATCTTGTAAATGGTTTAAATACCTTTTAATATAAATGAGAATTTAAATCAAATTATATGTAAATATTTTTCAGATATTTCCGCTTGTAACTGAAATAAGGAAAACGTATTCCTCAAGGGTTTGCTAAAAGAAATATATTTTTATGTTATTACCGTTTTTTTTTAAATATATATTTTAATAAAAAGTAAGCTGTAGGTAGGTACGTCTCAATGATTAGTCATTTTCTGGTTTTGTATTCAAAATCCTTACCACATACCAAGTTCTTTCTATTATACTAGCTGTTCCCCGCGGTTTCACCCGTATTCCCGAGGTATCTTATGTTTTCCCGGAATAAAAAGGAACCTATATGTTATTCCAGGGTATGATCTATCTATGTGCCAAGTTTCATCCAAATCCGTTCAGTAGTTTTTACGTGAAAGAGTAACAAACATTCATCTGTACATCCATACTCACAAACTTTGGCATTTTTAATATTAGCAGGATTTATTTATCGCATAACGGTCCATTACAGGACTTAAAGGAGGCTACACTTTCCTTCCTAGTCTTTAAAACTTACCAAACTCTACCACACTCTACCATGGTGCGATATAATCCAAGTGAATCCAAATGAGAAAATTAAAGCATTGCCCGTTAAGGTGGAGGCGTCGGGTGGAGCGCGAAATTCAATTTTTATCACGTTTTTTGCTAATTGCAGCTCAGTTATAGGTCGTAAGTTATCATCATGTTATTTGCGAGAAGAATAGTAGTATATTTACTGATTAATAACAAAAGATATCATCAACACATTTCTCCAAGGTATTTTACTGACATATACGACAATTTCATGAAAATGTTACTAATATACCTTGGAGGAATATGTTGATGATTTCTTTTGTTATTAATCAGTAAATATACTACCATTCTTCTCGGAAATAACATGTTGATAACTTACGACCTATAACTGAGCTGCAATTAGCAAAAAACGTGATAAAATTTGAATTTCGCGCTCCAACCGAATGTATACCCTTAAGGAGTTATAAATGTGTACCAATACACCCTTCAGTCTGAGCGATTTCAAAAATTTATTTCATCAATATTTCAGTAGACGGAAATTAAACGCGTTCCGGTGCTGTTCGAACAATGGCTGGCAACATTACGATGTTAATGGCAACATTAATATGGAAATGAGTGTGTGTCCGTTTGTTTATGCCCCTCATTATTTCAATCACTTACTCATGTTGATTATTGAACTGAGGCCGATTGAATGACTTACAATATTTTTTTAAAATAATGTACCTACTTATTCGAGACGACTTATGATGACCTTTGAGATGACATTGTAATTGTGTCTCAATTACAGTGGTATAGAGTTTTTATTGTAATGACATTAATCTTAATTTACAAGTGTCGTTGTCATTATATTGTCTCAAGTGATTATAGTCTCAATTTCAATGATATAGAGTTTTAATTTTAATGACAAAAATAAGTAATTTGTCGTGTGTCAAGCGAAATCATTCCTTAGAAATTGGTCCTACAATCCCTATCTGTACTTTAGTACTATTTAATAATCTGTGTGCCTGCTTGTCAACCTTCTGACGTAAAAAAAAAATTAAGTGATAATTTTTATATGTAACATTCAATTAAGATAAAAAAAAATACATAAAGGCTGTGTTACACTCGCGGGCAATCGGCTTGTTCTGCAAAACTTGTGTTATTTCTTATTGGCAAGCTCATTACGGCTGTATTTGTTCGGTTAAGGGTAGCTTTAGGCGATACTGTTCAGAAACAGACGGCCTAAGGCATGAGCGAGTCGCGAAATATTAATTAAATTGTCCTCAGCTTAAATGGTATTAATCCTGGCAAGACTACCATAAGAGATTTCAAATATTGGACAAAAATCTAATTTGTCAACAAATATAAAAAACCAGCAGCATACCAGAAGGCTGGCAGCATTGCCTCGCTGAATAGCTATGGTAATTCTTTGAGCAAAGTACATGCCAGCCCTCAGCCAGCGGGCCAAAATTAGAATTTTCATCATCATATCAGCCGAAAGACGTCCACTGCTGGACAATGGCCTTCCCGAAGGATCTCCACGATGTCCGGTATTGCGCTACCCGCATCCAGCGGTTTCCCGCGACCCTCACAAGATCATCGGTCCACCTTGTGCTCGTAGAACGGAAAGCCGTGGAAAGACGCAGCGTGAGCAAGCCCCCACAAGGTAGACCGATGATCTTGTGAGATTTTTAATACTATATTTATATTTGGCAACACTAAGTAGCGATTTTTCAACAACACATACGTAATAGTGGCTCTGGATTGGTCACCTTAGTACGATAACCTTATTGACGCGTAGAAAACGAACTTAGCTTCCGATCGATTGATCACAAAATAAAGTAGTACCTATATATAGGTATACGTACGTAATCCACAAGGAATTGTAGCAGGCACGTGTGTGATAGACTTAATAATGAAATTAAATTAGCCACCGCGTCGTTTGCACATCAATGTAAACCGACCCTTATGGCCACTGAATTATTAGCGGGAATATTGGTTCGTTTGTGGCGTAGATTAAATGTTTTTTTTTTCTGTCCCGCGTGGCTAAGGCTGCAGGACATTTTGCAGCATAATAACAACGTTTCGGAGAAGGTTTTGAATTTCATTCTTGTGTCGGGAAATAGAAGTTTCTTTGTTGTGATAAAATTAAATGGCAGGTCAGTTAGCGAGTACATATCACGCACGGCGTAGGCTGGGATCGGTTCCCATTCAGGACAAACATTTGTGTGCATGAACATGTCTGTTTGTCCTGAAGCTGTAATTATCTATGTTTTCTTTCTTATTTTATTTCTTGAAAATATTTTAGTTCTCAGTTTAGTATTTGTTATAATTTTGTTAAATAATAATATAGTACTCATGTATGTATTTACAAAAAAAGTAGTATAATAATGTAGAAGTTATATCAGTGCGGCAAATAGGTACGTAACTTGTTGCAATCAATTTCAATCGTTACAAATTTGACAGTGCCGCCAATAATAGTCACCAAAACGCAGTGAAGTTATCAGAAATTCGCAATATATGACGGTTTCAATTAAAAAATGTTGAATGTTAAAAAAAATCCATATTTTTTTTTTGAAAATTTAATTTAAATTTATTAATAAAACATTTTGTGCATTATCATTTTAAATGTTAACAACATAAAACCGTTTTATGCATTCCAAATTTAAAAATACTGCCCGTATTTAGTACCTTATTTCACGCTACATAATCCTACCTCTAATAAAAGTATCTGTGAAAACCACTGAGGTATACTACGTATAGAGAAGACGCCACATACAACCAGTATGTTCCGTTCAAGTGCAGTGCAGCGCCATGAAAATAACGGCGTTTATGACTTTATGGTCACGAAATAACTATACCTTAAAAGCGTTCTAGCGCTACGTGTATAAACTGTCTGGTTAGACGATGAATTATTGTTTATATTATTTATATATTAACAGAATGGAGCATGACCTTTGCCTCGGATAGCTTCTCTATACGTAGTAATATACCTCAGTGGTGAAAACCAATTTATTTTTCCCCACTCTTTACCGATAATAAAGTATCTTATGACGTCACGTGCACGCAATAGTGTTTGTAGGTATTAATTTCTATACGAGTGGTTATGTCACATCATAATGGTTTGATGTTGAAAAATTGTCCGTAGTGTTTCGAGTACTGGGAGGTTAATTTCGCTACATAAGGCGATGATAGCTCAGTGAATGTCGTGGGTTCGAATCCTACAATAAGCTTAAGCTTTCGGTGAAGGATAACGTCGTGAGGAAACCATAGCACGGTGGTAGGGTACTTTGTAGTACCCGCCTGGCTGGCTACCACCATCAAGTTGAAAATCTGCCGCCAAGCACCTTCCGGTGTGTTCCGACAGCTGCACTTGAGAGCCAGTTCCCTTCTAGGCTTTGTGTGCTTACCAACATCGTCCACATCATGACTGACTGAGATTGTGGTCAAACACATTCCTATATATATAATATATGTACCTATAGTTTAAAAAAAAGAAAAATAAATCAGTTCCATATCTGAAGTGAATTCGTAAACATTTCATCGACCTGTAATTTAATTGAATCTTTAATTTAATCTAATTTGACAGATTTGTTTCTGCGAATCCGTCTGTTAAATAAATTATGTTTTGTCGTAAAGTAAATTAGGGAGGCAGATCTTGTATTTTTTTTTAATTTGAGTATACTTACTTATATCTAAAAGTTACCATGATCCAATTATTACTACCAAAACTTTTTTTGTTTGAAGAAAGTAGGTCGGTATACCCAATGGAAAAAGAGGCTGGAGCATCTCGTCCCATGGGATGAAATTAATGTAGGCCGAGATGCCTAACGAGCCAATTTAGTGTAACACACTACCTACATACAAATGATAATAGTTAACTATACAAAGAAAAATAAACTTTCTCAGATAGTGTCAGTAAAGTTTAATATTCATCAAACTGAAATTAAAACGACGGTGAGAAAATTACATGGGATTTATCTGTGATGGTAGAATTCTTTATTTAAAATTTAATTTTAATAAACGACAAAAGATGTAATTCCAATTTTAAATGTCAAAGTTAACCCTCGCCAGCAACTGGGTCAAACTGTCGAAATCCGCACTTATCCGCAAAAGTACGCAAATGGGCGGATCCGAATAAAATATCGCGGCTATTTATCAGTATGCGTCTTAGACGAGAATTAAACTTTTTGCACGTCAAGGTAAAGTGATTTGTGTCGAGATAGATAGCGGGAACATTTTGAAAGAATTCGAATTTTTAGGTAGCTAAAAAGAAAATTTTATGATTTGTGTATATGATTATCAAGCATTCTGCAATGAGCAATAAAAAGGTTACGTAAATGTCAAAATTATATTAATAGGGTAGTTGACTGACTTATCAAATCAGCTACTTTTTAATAAATGTCAAAACGATAGTTTATATGGAATTTTGTATGAAATATTACATTATGACGTCATAGTTTCACAGCATCAAATCATCTACTCTTAGTAGTTCCATTGGTTATTAAAAACCATAAAAAGCATTAAATGTACAACATATTTGATATTTCCACGTGTTTTTAGATGTTTTATGCATTGGTTAGTGTTTGGTCATTTATTTTTGACATTGTCATACCACTACCCTATTTACTAACATATTAACGTATCGTATTTATTGCGATATGGATAATAAATTACATGATAAGATAAAATACTGTCATATGAAATACAAATCTTTAATGTATTGTTTCAAATCGAACATGAAGTATTTTGGTATTATTCACCTTCGTGGTTAATCAAGGATTTTTTTATTAGAAAAATAAGTTATGTTTGTAAATCATCATCATCATGTCAGCTGAAAGACGTCCACTGCTGAACTAAGGCCTCCCCCAAGGATCTTGAATCATTTGTGAGGATATACCATAATCGCCACGCTTGGCTGGCAGGTTGGAGATCGCAGAATGGTGTTACAGTACTCAGAGATACGCTGCTGCCCGTACTGGTATACCTTCCCTCGGACGACTTCTACGCCCCCCACGGGATGAGATAGGGTGGCGATATTCGTGTTTGTAAATACTAC
This sequence comes from Tethea ocularis, assembly GCA_963555595.1. Lineage (NCBI taxonomy): Eukaryota > Metazoa > Arthropoda > Insecta > Lepidoptera > Drepanidae > Tethea > Tethea ocularis. The sequence goes on from OY741970.1 coordinate 9,656,258, forward strand.
AGGACAAAGCAGACAAACAATACATAATAACAAGATATGAAATGAGCTCCATATTACAGTTAGTCCATATTCCTCTATGGTATATCGTTTTTTTATTACTGCACTTTTATTTTTTTATTAATGATGCACTCACCTGAGAAGTTTGACGTCCCAAAGCGCCAGCACTTCAGGCGGGCGAGAGGCGCACAGCGCTAATCTCGGTCCGCACGCGTGTAATCGGACGGGACCCGCGCGGATATTGTTGGTGGACGGCGCGGATATTATGACCGCGGCGAATTCTTTACTGCTGCCGAGGTTGTGTTGTACCTGTTAGGGTTATTAATAATTTAGGCGGATCACGGAGTAGATATTTCAGCTTTTATTAACCGTCATGGTTTTCTATGAAATATTTTTTGTTGAATGTTTTTACAGTTAACTATTTTCGTTCAAACTTATCGAGGCCTCGGGGGAGCTGCGCGCGGGGAGCTTTCTCCGCCAACGCATTAGCTTGGTCGTCCAAAGAGGAAACGCTGCCAGCCTTCTAGGAACCTTGCCGTTGATCGGCAGCAGCGGCCGCCTCGAGGATTGTTTTTATATATAGTTTGTACATTTGTTATAAATATTGTAAAAGAAACTAAATGCAAAAATGATTCCAACAATTTTACCTATTTTAAACAAAGCTCACCTTCACTCTCCACTGTATTAAGATCTCCCTCGTATCGAAAGCCAGCACCGGCACGACGTCTTCGCAAAGTATCGCCAATGTGTTGGACTCTTTGTCTAGTGTAAAGCCCGACTCGAAGCCGAGGTACTGTTGGAGGGAGAGAGAAGCCTTCGTCTGACCGTTCTTCTGCCTCTCCTTCAGATCCTTGTAGAGCTGGAGGTGCACGCAGTCTGTGGAAGAAGGAAAAATAATGTGTTAGGTCATGGTAGCTAAGCTGGAACTAAATCAATCGCTAAGCTTATAAAGTTAAGCTTGTACTCTTGACAAACGAGTGTCTCTTTCTTGCCGCACTGTTTGTCTCATTCTCGCATATGGGGGCTGTCAAATTGTAGGCCAACTTTATGGAAAGGCTTTTAGGTAGGTAATCCAAATATCGGGAATGTTTTTCTTTGAGTTGTCTCAATCATAGTTTAAGTTAAATGCATTTTCAAATAAGTTTTATTGTAAGCTGTTATTCCCGGTATAATAGGAATCATTTGCAGAATAAGGGTTAAATCAAACGAGAATCGCCTTTGTCTAAAGTTGGTAGCCTCTGATGGCTGCAGCAACCTTACCGGAGAAATCGGCGAGCGCAGAGAGCTCTCAGGCGGGCAACAACATTTAGGTAACCACGCCTGAGGGCACCCAATGGGGTACGAACCTCGGCTCAGGGCGTTACCGGGGGAGGGGGAGGGCAGCCGCCTGCGAAAAGGTGTTACTTTTCACGTATCACTTTGTCAATTTGCCGCCATTTTAATTCTTATTGTGTCTTCTCACGTCGACGCAATAATGGATAAGGATGTAACTATTCCACAAAAAATAGTGATGTAACCAAAATATATATATATAAAAACCTGAGTTCAGGATATTTTTTCATAATACATAATTTTCTTTTTCGGTGAAAAGTAAAATAAGGAGCGCACGAGAGCAATCAAGAATATTACTCCCTTTCGTCCAGAGAATGTTGGTGACTAGTGAGGGGCGTAACGTGAACGAGCCAATAACAGAAATAATATAAATACCAAAAAAAATATTTTATACCAATAGTTATTATTTGGTAAATACGCTTTTAAACGCATTATTTATGGTTTGCAATATTTTAGGCGACATTTCATATTCAGGCAATTAACTTTATCGACTATTTTGATAATCCCATATAAAAATAATATATTTCTCCCGGTAATTAACGGTAAAAAATTGATAATCCAACTAGGTATATTTAATAATTATATTTTTTCCAAATTAACGGTAAAAAATGTTGGTTGACAAAATACTATTTTCTGATTTTTGTCCCCTCCCTAATGTTGCAAGCAGGTACCTACAAGCTACAAGTAATGAAAGCGACCGTTCCACTTTGTTCCATCCGATACTACCCTTTTGACACTAATTAGGGATCCGAGGTCTTTTCACTAATGATGAGCGACGATTTTTTTGTCAAGAAACTTCGGCAGTAACGATTCTTTTGTGGCCAAAAGTTCTTTTTCCATTAGCTTTTATTATAGTGTTTCTGTTTTATCTTATTCGTTAAGGTTTTTTTTTGGCTTTTTTGTTAAAGTATTTTTTAATCAAAGACTTTTTTGTTCTTTTTTCTCAGATTTTGATATTATAATTCATATAAAATACAGTAAGAAAAGGGACCAGTTTACTAATTGATAAATAAAACGAGTGACATTTAACATAATGGCTGATTAAAACAAGATACCTCTACAATTGGACCCAAGTGGAATACATTTACTAATTACTTTAGCAGCCAACATATCTCAAGGTAAAGTGGACTTTATAACAATACAGCTTAGAAATAATTCAATTTTCTAACCAAGCTGTGAACGACATCCAATCTTTCATCTATTATCTCGTGAGCTTTGCTAAAATTTAACACAATATGATTTTGAACTTTGCTGTTCACAATTTAAGATTGGAAATCACTCGCTGTTGCTAACAAAAGGCACGAATGACAGATTCCACTACATCAAAATCGAGTGTTCCATTTTCAAATTAATTCGGGACCGTTTTCTAATTGGCGCGACGTGACTCAGCTCTAATCAGTGTGTGTTTGAATTTGGAATCTAATTTGTGTTGAGCCTTTTGGTTGAAACCATCAATATGTTGAAACCTTTGATTGTAAACAGCTTTGTGTAGGTTTCTATTGAGAACTCTGAGCGTATAATTTTGGAACATTTTTATTATACTGGCTGTTTCCTGCAGTTTCACCAATGATCCTGGGATAATTATCCTATAACACTCGGGAATAATGTAGCTTTCAATTAGTGACATAATTTTTAGAATCGGACCTGTAACTCCGGCTGGAGGTTACATCAAAACACAATGAAGTAATATGTAGAGAGTACCTTACTTTATAAAATACTCGTACACGCTTCAGATAATTTTGATACAAGAATTCGTGACCAGCAAATTTGAATTGATGTCTTTGTATATCGCACATGTATTAAGGTCATGTACACATTAGTAACTTGGTAACACTTATTTTTATATACTTATATATTGCAACATAAAAAATTACGTAGGATTTTTTTCGTGATTTCTTTCTGTATTACATCACTTCAATCTCATTATTACTATTATACTATATATACTACATAGTATAAAACAAAGTCGCTTCCCGTCTGTCTATCCCTATGTATGCTTAGATCTTTAAAACTACGAAACGGATTTTGATGCGGTTTTTTTTAATAGATAGAGTGATTCAAGTGGAAGGTTTGTATGTATAATAGTACCTATACTATACTATAGTTCAGAAAAGCCGAGAATTTCAAAGATTTGTACACCCGTGCGAAGCTGGGGCGGGTCGCTAGTTACTATTAATAAAGCTGAAGAGTTTGTTTGTATGTTTGAAGGCGCTAATCTCCGGACTTACTGGTCCGATCCAAAAAAATATTTCACTAATAGGAAGTTACATTATCCCCGAAGGTTATAGGCTATTTTTTAACTCGGGAACGCGAGTGAAACCGCGGGGACAGCTATAGTAGGTATATATATTAATAATAAAGCTGAAGAGTTTGTTTGTTTGATCTCTGGACCTACTCCTATTAATCCGAAGGGGTTTCGAAAAATTCTTTCACTAACAGGAAGCTACAATAGGGGTGATGACTAAAAAAAAAAATTTGTCCGTCAGTTAGATTACCAAAAAATATTGGACACATGTTTTTTCTTTAGTTCTGAAAACAAAAAATAACGAAGATACAGTGCGTATAAATATCGCATGACGTCACGTTTTAGTACACTTTTTACACAGAAGTGACGTCACAAACCCCCACTCCTTAACTTTGATGCGACCTATCTTTGTAAGTTTTTATTGATTTGATAAAATAAAAAATACGTATCCAATATTTTTTGATAACCTAACTGACGGACTAAATAGAATTAATTATTTTTTACCCAGTCATCATCCCTTTATCCCCGAACGCTACTTTTTAACCCAGGATCGCAAGTGAAACCGCGGGAATAGCTAGTTATGTATATAGAGTAGTAATACACAATAGTATTTCATGTAACACGTAAATAAATGTTCATCGTCGAATCTCCGGGCGCACAAAGGCGTTTCCTTTCATAAGAATATAAAATCCCCAACGCCTATGTCAATTTGGGTAAATCTCTTGCTGACATTGCACCTCTAGTCCCTTGGCAAGCTGGTGCGGAATATACGGGCAGGAATTACTAAACGAACTTTTTAATATAGGTAGTTTTTTTTCAATCAATTAAAAATACTATTGTATCATGCCGAGTCTTAAAGTTTTGACGCCCTGAGTGCGCGTGGTTAGTGCAAGCTTTATGTTATGACTGATGATATTTACACTTACAATGTTAGGTGGAGCCACTCATTTTTTTCAGAATAAAACATGAAACTTCAAAAAATCAATTAATAATGACGCCCAAAGCCATCAAGGCGTATGCGTCCTAGTGTTCGTGACAGTACACAATGTACCTACAGCGCTTCTAAAATGTTATTAATGCCTCCTTGATCGGCATGTAGCGTTATTTTGCTTTTTTAACCGACTTAAAAAAAAAGGAGGAGATTTATCAATTCAGTTGTATGTTTTACTATTTTGTTTATTTTCATGAACCGATTTTAATAATATTTTTGCGTTGGGTTCAGTATACCTAACGTGGTCCCATTTTAATTTTATTGTCTTTGAAGGATGTTTTACTCTTTTTGGTAAAAGTCGATTATAAGATTATAGATATATAATATTTTATTTCATAAAAAAATTATGTAGTACGTCGTTAAAGTACAATTTTGAACCCATCATTAGAGCTTTACGATATGAGTACCTACTACCTAGCTGAAAAAATATTTTTGCTTCAAACGACGTCCGAGAAACGGATACGGCAGCAATATAGCTCCTTATGTTTACAAACTAAATCCGAGTAGCGAGTATGTACACGACGGCCTATTTTATTTTCTTCCACAAATCGTTAGGTGAGTGAATAAGTAATGTACGCTCTGAGGGATCCAAACTTTGAAAAGTCACTTCCAAAGGTTACCAAATTATAGAAGTTTCTTAACCCGCCCGAAGTGGGGCCCCGCCCGGTCAAAAAGGGTTGATATAAGAAGCTTTTAAAAATATATTGCTTTGTAAATTGTCAGCTACTTCTAAGATTTTTATAGGTCCATAAGCTGTCCCTCGCGGTTCCCGGGAAATAGAGGAAACGAGACTAACCAACTAAAAATATTTATTTATTAAGCCTTTATTAATGATTTTTCGTTTTTACAACTTACTTAGTAATTAAATAAATAAATATCCTCGGACATTCTTCACACACGGTTATCTGATACCAAACTAAGCAGAGCTTGTACTATGGAAACCAGATAACTGATATACTACATATATATATATCTACTACTTTTTTTTTTGTAAATACATACTTATATAGATAATTACACGCAGACACAGGACAAACAGACATGTTCATGCACACAAATGTTTGTCCTGTATGGGAATCGAAACGATGACCAGCGGCGTGGCGCAGTTGGCAGTTTATTTATCTATAGGTATAATATACCTAGTTTCTTAATTTTCAGCGGGTCCATGTGACACATGGGCCTCTTCCAGCCGCTTATTAGTTTCCACATAAAACAAGTGGAAACTAATAATAGTACTAGTCAAATTTAATCTTTTAATTGTAAATTAGGCTTTTTAATTTTTATTTTATTTATTTATATCTATAAAAATAAATAATGTGAAAGTCTGTGATTTGGAAATAATAAGGTGATACTGATACTTCGAAAAACTGACACCAAAATAAACGACATAGCCCGAAGAATTGCCAAACTTAAGTGGCAGAAAGGTTCTCGAGTGGCGACCACGAACCGGAAGACGCAGCGTGGGCAGGCTCCCCCACAAGGTGGACCGACGATTTTGTGAGGGTCGCGGGAAACCGATGAATGCGGGTAGCGCAAGACCGGCCATCGTGGAGTTCCTTGGGAGCGGCCTTTGTCCAGCAGTGGATGTCTTTCGGCTGACATGATGATGATACTTCGAAATAATAAGGTTAGTATATCCCCCCCCCCCTCTTGCCGCTTGCATACCTAAGGCACGTTACGGCAGTTGCGGTCAGACTTATAGCCCATGACTAAAACAAAAACCAATAAATGTGTTTTTAAAATCTGTTCTAATTTTGTTCGGACAATAATATAGGCTACTTTTTAACCCAAGAATGCGAGTGAAACTGAAGGGCGAAGCTATTTATAAATAAAAATAGAAAAATTCAGATTTTTTACTGAATTATTTTTTTCAAGCGTCCCTAAAAAGGGCCTAATGATCATTATCTAGGGAGGTTTAATACTCAAAGGTAAAGAGAACCCTTTGCCCTTTACCTTGGCTAATATGTTGGAGGCACATTTTACTAAGGTAATAAAATACGGCCAACCTGACGCATGTAATACCAGGACTACCAGGAGTAACTCGCGCGATATCCACAGCAACTAGCTGCTAGCAGTAATCCGACCGCCCCCAATTAGTCGTAACTCGTACTATGCCCTCCCCTCCCCCGGTAACGCCCTGAGCCGAGGTCGTACCCCGCAGGTCGTGCCCTCAGGCGTGGTTACCTAAAAATTTTTGCCGGTTGAGAGCCCTCAGCGCTCGCCGATAAGTCCGCGTATGGGTGTCGTAGCCACCTCTGGCTGCACCTTCATGTCCATTAAAAAAAAAAAAACCACGGCAACTATTATTTGGATTGGATGAAAACTTACTCTCTCCTTATACTTTTAAGATATATTTTTTCCTGAAACTGAACCACGTAAGAGGATGCCCTCCGCGAATGACCCCGAAATATTTTTTTTTTCACAAAACGATTGTTTTTCCGAATGCCGTTCCTTTGCCGATGATAAATTATGAAAAAAAAAAAATATTTTCACGAAAAAATATTTTTGAGAAGCTTTCATTTCGCAAAAGGATAATATTCACAGACGAAACCGAGAAAATAATATTGTCTTGTTACAATAAAATTGTCAATAACTAGTTCAGAAAACTCTTTTGTGAGAAACTTTATTGAGTTACCTACTTGTTTCTGTTGAGATTTTTTTCTTGTCATTCTTTTTTTATCAATTTAATAAAAGAATTCTTTCTCTACTTTTGTGTTTTCGTACACTGACTGAATACTAGATCACACAATATAGAATTGTTATTTTTTATGCATTGTGTTTGTTTAAGGCCACTATATATATTATGATTCTAAATGACAGTATTGTCTGTATTCTTTGTTGCAAGAGATTTGTAAAAAATATTTGTTAAACTAGAGAATACATGACGAGGAATACTTATTTTTTAAATAGAATTTTTCATTATTAGCGTCAGAAAAGACGTGAATATGCCCCTTTTTAAACTTAAAAATGTTTTTTTCTCTTTTCGTCCTTCCTAATTAATTGAAAATATTATCATACATTCCGAGATCTAATAGAAAGTGATTTTTTTTTATTAAAGGTGCTCTTTTTTTCGTTAAAAAAATAATGAAAGAGATAATAAAACTGATTGTCGTGAAACAACGCGGAAATTGTGTTAGGGACCGTTACCCCATCTTTAACATTTACTCGTAATAGTAGGTTAGGTTAGTTTAAAATATCCTATCCTAAGTACTATGTTCAAGTAACAAGTACAAGGTATCTTCTCATTAGCGCCCGCCCGTCCGCACCCGATATCGACAGTGCCACAGTAACCACGTAGCAGTACTGTATCGAAAGTCATTTTTTGTTCGAAAGTTCGGAACCCTTAAATACGTCTGGCTGCAACAACTAGTGCGCGGAGACCGACGGCAGCCACATACATTCGCCTCCACACGCTCTGGCTGCCGTACAGACAGGCGCGTTGTTATGGCTGCCGCAGCCGGGAATTCGTGGCTGCCTAGTGCGCGGGCTCCCATACAACGTCATATATTTTACTGGCTGCCGCAGCCTGACTACGCAGCCAGGCTGCCTAGTGCGCGGAGGCCTAATCTGCTGCAGTCGTGTTTCTATAATATTTGTATTGACATGTTTTTTTTTTAAATCCTGCCTTGCAATACTGTCATAGCTATACTACGTACAAACAAGTACAGTCGAGTTCACAAATAACACGTTATCATGTTTGCATGTGACAATCGCTTCGCGCAATATGTCAGGGTTTCACACATCGTTAGAACAGTCTGTTAGTGCGGGTGCGGGGCGGCCATTTCGTTCTGTCGATATGTCGATAAAACGTGCGTGTTACAACACTATAATTTGACGTTGCATGATTAATTGATGTTCGTGCCGTGCACTGTCTGGTGGTAATTATCGATGTACTGTCAAGGGGAGGAGTGCTAAGTACTCTTACGCGAAATTACCTTAATTATTTCATCCCTTCTTATTTATAGCTCTGTGGTAGTGTAGTGATGGCCAATGCTGAGAAGAAGGTCGCGGGTTCGAATCCTACAATGAGTTCGAGCTTTCGTTGAAGGAAAATATCGTGAGGAAACCATACATTCCTGCCTGGCTGGCTGGTTAATACCCTGAAGTCGAAAATCAGTCGCCAACCAGTGTATTCCGACAGTTGCATTTGAGAGTCAGTTCCATTCTAGGCTGTGTGCTTACCATCATCGACCACATCATCAGTCAAATAATAATAACAATAAAAACATTTATTTCTCTTATAACTTAAATCTTAGCCTCGTGTTAGAAAATGGCGTCCTATGAATTTATTGCGTATATTAAGCGTGGCTAAGAAAAAGGGATAATTGTACGTGTTCCTTAAGGAAAGGTTGGATTCTTTTTGTATAGATGAAACAGTCTAATTAGCCCACGGGTAGGAGGGGGGGGGGGTGGCAAGATAATATATAAACGGCGGACGTGATGTAATTTGGTAGGCATTTTGGGACTAATTTGTGTTACGTTAGAAAAGTAGAGCGAGATTTTTTTACTAAAGTTATTGTCTTTGATTATAATTTCCACAAAATATTTAAATATTAATAAAGAGTAATTAAAATTTTATAATAAAAAAACCAGTTGTGGGTGCATAGTATAGTGAAAATGAAAATATGTTTATTCCAAATAAATATGGCAACATTAATTAATTGGCTGCGCTCCCACATTAGGTTACCCTGTGTTGTGGGAGACACGCTCTTCCTATGACTAATTACAATGGTGGAAATAATGAAAAAAATAAAAAAGATCTTATAAAAAAAAACATTTGACACAGATTGTGAAAACGTGCGTGAGGTAACGTGCGGTTTGTAGTATATCACATTTAGTTTTTTTTTTAATCTGTAACTACTGATGGGATTCTACATAATTGAGTACTACCTACAGTATTTATTTCGGTATAGGAATGCGGTAATACAACACAACTTAAAGAAAATGTCATATAATCATTTTAATATAAATCAATTATTAAAATATTAATTTACAAAACAGCAAAGCAATATTTTGACTGGCTATAAATCTTTCCGCCCTTTGACCTAATATCGCGACATGAACGTGACAGGCTGAAGGGCTGTTTGCTGCAGGGCTTGGTAGGTCGCGCCCTTTAGATGGATGGGTGTTCATAAAAAGCGTAAACGTTCCACGCGAAATTTCGGAAGCAAATAAACGGTACAACGTTATTTTATGACCAACAAAACAATTTGGTGAAAGGTATATTGTTGATTACAAGTAAAGGTGTATTCTTGTTTTGGTTCTCACAATTTAATTATAAAAAATAGGAAAAAGAATTGAAGCCTTTCATACATTCTCATCAAGCAAGGTTTTATATGAAAAGTTTGATATTAATCCGCGTTATTCCATAGTAAATGCGATTCATATATATATTACTGCTGACTGATAGACATCCCTTAAAGGACTGCAACAGGGCTATTTTAAAACACTCGGCTTCGACATCGAAATCGGAAACGAATAGCAGTCGGATGACAGATCGAAAAGATTCGATAGCGGAAAGATGTAGTGCGTTTACTTTCAATTGCGGGAATTCGTCTCGAAAGTTTTCGAATCTGTTTCCGATTTCGAATCAGAGTGTTTTAAAATAGATGTGCAGGGCTAACGCCGTATACCTATATTATGGTACTGAGACCTCGGTACCTGGATAATTAGGGGATATCTTGGGGATAATGGACAACACTCTTTTATATTATGTAACAGCTAATACGAAATAAGTTAAAGAAAGCAAATTATATCCTGTTGTAAGTAGGTATTGAGCGTAGTCTAAGAAAATGCTAATTTAACGTTCATACGAGAGCGTTAACGAGGCCACACGGAGCGTTTTAAAAGCGCGTCACAAATCAACGCGAAGTAGTAGCATATATCATAATAAAAGGCAATTTGCCTTTGTTGCCTTTGTCTGCGACCGCGACGAATGTTCGCACTGAAATTCATTTACACGTTTGCCTTTTACTTTAGTTACAGTTTTGTCGTTTATGTCGTTATAGTCTATATTCAGAATTTAGAAACATCTTTTTTTGTTTCCAGTTATTCGTGTCAATTAAGCCTTAGTGAATAGAGATTCGTTTTTAAGTGTAGCGCTACACCTGCGGAAAGTTCCGCAACTGAACTATCGGTCGTAGTATTAGAGCGCGTTACGTTTGGCTGATGTGCCATAGGTTACTTAAAAAACTTTGCGAGCTTGTATAGCGGAACATTCCGCTCCGAACGTTCCGCAGGCGCTATTCTTAAAAACAAATCCCTATTACAAAACTTATCAATATCCCTTCATATTTATATGTACGTAAGCTAGTAAAATTTATCTCTCCAATTGATAATTAATTCCCAACTATAAAAACAATCTAAACACCATCAGAATACTTAAAACAAAACAAATAATCTATAAGGTCTACTTTTAAATGATAAATTTCAATGTTCATGCAACATAATCGGATTAACTAAAGTACCATACACTCTTCAATCAGTACATTTAATAATAGTCATTATTGCGTTAACGTTAAAGAATATGAAGGTAGAACATTTAACCCAGTACATTCCTCGTGACCAATCGACCTATAATCGGTTAATAGCTATATAAATAATCTATCTGATGTGTTGACCGTCCGTGAGACCCAAGGTGTTAATAGTCGTAAGTTAACTAGGTTTTATTAAGCTACTAAACCTTTGAAAGTTTAAATGAGATATTATACAGAAGAACGAACCGAAAGACGCAGCGTGGACAGGCACGCCACAAGGTGGCCTGATGATCTTGTGAGGTTCGCAGGAAACCGCTGGATGCGGGTAGCGCAAGACCGGCCATCGTGGAGATTCTAAGAGGAGGCCGTTGTCCAGCAGTGGACGTCTTTCGACTGATATGATGATACAGATTTATCTTTAGTAGTATTTTATTATAAGTATGTGATTTGTAAAAGGGCCAAATGTTAAACGGAAATTAATCATACTCGATAAAAATGTACTAAAGCTGGAATGTACTAAAACTGGTAGTTCAGCATGACGAAACTCTGCTGAAATTAAAAAAGTACATCTGAGATTCGGTGTACTCGGATGTACACACTCCATCTTTGTTTACCAAATAGCTATGAAAAGGGACTGTCGCGAAAGGCGATACTTGCGCGATTTATAAGTAGATGAAATTAAAAAAAATGATGAATATGTAAGTTGATGAAGTTGGTAAGACTGATGGAGTTGGGGGGAAAAAGAGTGAAAAGAGATGGAGTTTTTGAGAGTGGTAAAAAGAGTGAATTATACCCTATAGAAAATCTTGGTTGAGTTACAACCATGATTGTTACTATTTAGAGACATAATGTGCTGATAGTAATGCTGGTGGACTGGGAATGGCTAGAGAAGGGGAGGTTTGGAGGCCATCCTTTGGGACAAATAGAGGTCCTATAAATAATCTATCATCACTACACAGTGATGATACTCAGAGATAACAAGTTGTAAATAATAAGTAAAAGTAAAAGATTGTAAGTATTAAAACTTATATTCGATTAATATTTATTGTAAAGAAATATTCAGACAGAGAAGGAATTCCTTCCTTCATTATGCGAAGCAGTAAGTACATAGTTTCTACCCGGCACCATATTTAATTCGCGTTCAGGTGAACTTGGCGACAGGGACAGAACTAGAGATAATTGACGTTTCTGTAATCAGTGTGGTCAATAGTACAGTTTTAATCTACACTAAACTTATTTTTTATGAACAGTAATAAAAAGGTACGGGCGCGGCGCAGAGCCGACTTAATAGTTTTTTTTATTAATATAAGACATCCATCTCAGTCACTCACTTTGAGTTAGTGACTGCCATGCTGCAGTTGAATTTATCCAAGCTTATATAAGACAGCAAGACAGAAGATAAGAAAAGCTTATTAGAAACGATAGAAAATAGGAGAGGAAAGATGTTATGCCATCTTACACATCACGACAAACTAATAAAACATCAAAGAAGGAAAGCTAGGAAAAGGAAGGCCTAGATTGAAATATATAGACCAAGTGAAGGCAAATTGGACGTCGTGTCGTATAAGGAGGTTCAGGAATCAGGAAACGATAGGGAAGAATGGAAGAAGTTACACCGACAAGAGCCAAGCCTTCAATATTGATTGATTTCAAGACAGCAAGAAGTAGTCAAATCAAATCAAAAACTAATTTATTCAGTTTAGGCCCTGGTAAGGCACTTATGAACGTCAATAGTTACAATCATTACAATAGACTCTACCACCGGTTCCACATACACTTGAACTGAGAAAACTCCGGCAAGAAACTCAGCAAGGGTTCATTTTTTTGTGGATCTTTCTTTTGAATTTATGTAATTACAGTTCCTGTTTCAAATATACATAAAGTTCATACAATTGTCACTTGGCCAGGCTTTAGTAGGTTATCTATAGCAAGCAGCCCTAACGACTCCAGCTTGGAAATTTTCAATGTTATAAAGACTTCCTAGACAAGAACGGTCTATTTTCAGTTCTGTCTTTCTGTTGCATCAAAATCTATATTTTTGTAGAGCCAATACCATTAGGTACCAACTTACCGAGTAAGGGGATGAGCATAAATCTGCAAACTTCGGAGATTAAGTCCTCGTTCGCAGGATATTTGGCTCATTCACATCCGAAGTTGGCACGCCAGTTAATTTATATATTTTGGCAATAAGCATCGCACTTGGCAACTGATTTATATCACCCAAATACATTTAGGGGATTGGGGTCCACGGATCTTAATCCGTGGAACGATTGGTGATTCCTTAATGATTCTAGGGGCGCGGGGTCGTTTCAAGCGAAAATATGACGAAGACAATGGGTAGCTTAAGTTTTTTCATCTAGTCCTATTAATATTATAAACGTGAAAATTGTATGTATGTATTTTTGTTGCTCTTTCACGCAAAAACTACTGAACGAATTTGGATGAAACTTGGCACATAGATAGATCATACCCTGGAATAACATATAGGTTAATTTTTATCGCGGATGAAACCACGGGGGACAGCTAGTCTTAACTAATATTATAAATCTGAACAGCAAGAACTATCAGCCCGATAAGAATAGAAAATAAAATTTGCGTTAGATGAAGTATTAGTTATTTGTTAGTGGAAGAAATAACATCCCTTATTAAAAACTTTTTAACTTATTAAGGATCAGAATGGATCACTTTGAAAACTAATTTATTAAAATGTACAGACTACAATTATTGACGAGCATATGTTGAAGGCATTGCAATTTGTCTTCCACCTGTTTGTAAGTCAATCAAATAAAAATTAAATGTCATTACTTCCCTAAAATCTTATCCAACGAAAAACACTGCAAAAACTAACGTGCTATGAAAGAACGACAGCGATCGTTAAGATCTCGTTATCGACCCCAGCGTTCGTTAGTACCTGATTGGGGACAGGTGTCTATACTCACACGTTACCCACTTATAACTAACTTGTACTCGTTATTGTTGATGTCATCGTAATGAAGTAAATTGCTGACGTTTGCTAATGGTTGAAATGATGACATGAACAGGCTGGTGTGGTACGCATTAAAATAAAAAAAAGGAAATAAAAGAGAGAGAACTTCTGTAGCAGAATTTAGTATCCATTTTTTTATGTCCGAAAGTTGACAAGCAGGCAGACTGTCCAGGGTCCACCTGATGGAAGTGGATCGCCATTTGTTGCTGGCCTGTTGCAATGTCGAGAAGGCTCTCAAGTGCAATTGCCGGAACACGCCGGTCGGTGCCTGGCGACAGATTTTCAACCACCTTGCTATTGTTTCCTCACGATGTTTTCTTTCACCGAAAGCTCAAGCTCATTGTAGGATTCGAACCCACGACCTTCGTCGCGGCATCCAATGTCACTACCACAGAGCTATCATCGCCTAAATTATCTCAAATCGCGTAAAGCCATGTCTGTATATAATTATATACCTAAGCAGTGAACTTGGCGATCAGTTTACTGCCGTGCATAAAAAAATGTTAATGCAAGCAAGTCTGTCTGAAGAGATTTTAAATAATAAAGACGCATAGTTTTTTTTGACAAAGCTGCACGAACTGTTAGAATTATCAGCAATATTTTCATCGCAAGTTAATATGATTCCTAGTCACGCACGAAAATGGAATAAAAAGTCTGTGGTCGTGAACGAAAACTATAAAAAAAAATGTTTTCCCATAAAATGTATCGTGTTCGAAAACTACACGTTTTATGTTATAAAGTGCAGTTTGGTAACACATATCCGACCGTTATTTATTTAACCTGGAAACACCGTTTTTGTTCTAAGTTTAAATTATCAATAGTCATGCAAGCAATTCAAATAAAATATTATTTATGTGTCGATAAATTATTTTAAAATAGTTTCTTACTTTCGCTATTCCAGCATGCTATTACTTGATGAACTGATAGACACATCTATTTTGTTGTTTTGTATATATTTTGTACCTTAGCATAAAAATATACAGGTGTTTGACAGACGGTTGACCATACAAAATAGGATTGAACCGACAGTGATTTTTTTAATAAGCCTAAATTCGTCGTTTCCAAAACATCAAACCCCAATAACTTAGTTTAAAATTAATAAAATGGGCAATTTTTTTTTTCATTTAAACTGATGCTTTTAAAATTGATATTTGTTGCGGACAAATTACAAAAAACAAATATAAATACTTACTTATTTGGTAATATTACACCAATATGACTACGAATTATATTCTGTGGGTAATCTAAGTAATATACACAAATAAATTAAAATTTGGACTTTTTGGCGGGAACTTGCGAAGTGACGTTGCGTTTTCGTTTTATTTTCATAAAATCGTGTATTTTGATTTTTATTGAATATTATCGGTGGTATTTTGTCCAATAAAGATCAATACAAGTGCACCAGTGAAGTGAAATGAAATGATTACGTGTATAGTGGCTTTTCAAGTTGTCTCAAGAAGTCCATGAAAAGTTTTAGTAGAACGGCTACCATTGTACTAAAACCTAACTAAACTGACTGACTATGACTCGACGAAAATTTAACATGATTTGAACTTTGAAACTTGACGATTGACGAGAATTTAATACATGAAGAATATAAAAAAACCTACATTGCTCAACTTGACACTGGCAAAATATACGAAGTGTGATGCCAAAATTAAAAAAAATAAATAAATAAATAAAATTAAACTAAAATATATATACAATGTCACTATAAACCGATTGATTATCGATGTTTCAGTAAAGTATGTTTCACATCCTTATCATATAATACGAAGCGCATCGCCCTCTAGCGGTCAAGGAACGCACTATTTCGCTAAAAAAAATTATATTTTTTTTCCGTACACAGACTTTTCGTAATATAGTGATTATTCGTGACTTGTTCTGTCAATCAGCATCTCAAAACGGAAGCTTAACGCGTAGGAACATTCCTGAATATTAAACATCCGTGGAAAATAGGTCAGTCAGCCCTTGATCCCTATTACGAAAATGTTTAAAGGGTCCGATATAAATTGCCATTGTTATATTGCCGGCTTTATTTATTAAATGTTCAATTGATTTAGGGAATTTTTACGCTACATTGAAATATTAATAGTTGCATGGCCGCATTATGAGTTGAAAATTTTTGACAAGCCAGCTGGCGCAGTTGGTTAAGACACCACCTATAACGCCGCTGAGAATCCAGGACAAATATTTGTGTGCATGAACATGTCTGTAATTATCTATATAAGTATGTATTTACAAAAAAAAGTAGCATATGTAGTACTAGTGACCCGTCCCGGCTTCGCTCGGCTTTTCTCTACTATATTGTGCATGTATTATACATATAAACCTTCCTCTTGAACCACTCTATCTATTAAAAAAACCGCATCAAAATCCGTTGCGTAGTTTTAAAGATCTAAGCATACATAGGGACAGACAGACGGGAAGCGACTTTGTTTTATACTATGTAGTGATACCAGTTATCTGGTTTCCATAGTACAAGCTTTGCTTAGTTTGGGATCAGATAACCGTGTGTGAAGAATGTCCCAGGATATTTATGAGTACTTTTAGTGAATCCTTTGGTGTTGCAAGCTTCCATAGACTACATAACCAATAACCACAAACCAGGCTATAATGCTTTTTTACCAACTTTATTGTGTTTAGTAAATTTTCATAATCAAAAAAATCGAAATCAACTTAAAATAATCTAAACAATAGCTTTTCTTTTCATTTTTAGTCTTGTTTTTATTTTTCTTGTAAATATTTTAGTTCCTAATTTTGATGTACACACGGCCACAGATCAAGCTACACACTGCGGCACCTTAATACGGTTGTAATAGGCGCTATTTTGCAACAAAAATTTGTAGCTTGATCTGTGGCCGTGTGTACATAATTAGCTATAATGTACTACAAATAAAACATTCCTAACAATAAACAAAAAAACATAAAATAATTCCATAAAGTAGTATAACTTAATTACGCTCAAGTACAATGCAAAGTAACGACTCACGCGTGCATGGACCTTGGCCTCTAAATCACCATATTTGCATACAATACTTCCTTGCTTCGTAGGTCAGGATTTGTGCTTTGACTTTCTATTGAACGTGTTGAATACGTTTTTTTAATTTGACAAGGCTGGCTGACGGTCTATCAACGGATGGTAAGTCTCTAGTATATAGTGTTATAATCTATGATGGTAAGTGATAATCGTAGTCTATGGAGATTAGCTATAAGTACTACAAAGACATCCTAAAAATTCAACTATTCCTAGACCAGAGGAGCCTACTCCGAAAAAAGATACACGATAGTCCGTTCATTCGTTGTCAAATTATTAACCAATAGAATTGCACCAATTGACGACACTTCAATTTCGTGCAATTCTATTGGTCTCAGGAATCGATCGAATTTACATGCGATACACTTATCCCTATTTATTATATACAATATTTACAATTATTTACAACAAATATACAAACTACATATAAAAAAAAAAAACCTCGAGGCGGCCGCTGCTGCCAATCAACGGCAAGTTTCCCAGAAGGCTGGCAGCGTTCCCTCTTTGTATGGCCAAGCTAACGCGTTGGTTATTCTATTGGTTAATAATTTGACAACGATATCGTTTTTCGGAGTAGGCCCTCGGATAACTTACTACCTCAGTACCTAGGTACTACTACCCCTCATAATGTTTTCCTTCATCGAGAGTAAAGGTTCATAGCAGTTCATTCTGTTGTAATTTTTTTTTAATCTATTTCATTGCGATAACGTTCCAATTTCAAATAAATATTTATGTTTCCAACACATATTGCGCCCTTATATCTTATATTATGGAATGACACAGCATAACTTGGAATTTCTCGTTAGCGAGCTTCCCCCGTCCGATTTGCTATCGACTTATTTTCTCCACTAAAAGCCTATTTGCGAGATTACGGTCTGAGATGACAAGGGGCATTATTGGTTGTTATATACATAAATATTTACATATAAACCGAGACATTTTCTCCGTCTGTCTATACAAAATTCAAACATTAAAAGTTATGGGGATCACTAAGGTCAGTTTTTGTCCGGTAAGGTTGTTGCAGGAATCAGAGGATACCAACTTTAGTCCTTTATAAAACTAAGGTCAGTAACCTTGATCAGTCGGCCATAGAACCAAGTACTCAAAAAGAGCGAGGGATTTAGTATTACTCTGGTATTGCAAATGGCGATAGGCGACGGTAACCATTTACCATCAGGTGGACCGCCTGCCTGCTTGTCAACGCTTGTCAAAAAGAAACCTGAATTTTGTTAAAAAATCAACACAAAAATTAAGAATATAATTTCAAATTCCAGATCCGCAACTCCATAAATGAAACAATAGAAAAATGTTAGACTACATGAATTCTAAAGCCCTCTGGCGTGATATTAGCATTGCTAAATTACAAACTCGTCTAAATATTCACACCGCAGTCCCAGACGCGTCATTCCTCATTTGTCAGGGTAACGTAGTGGATGCATGTCATAGATTATTTATTCATATAGCATTGTACAGACAGACTATGTAGCTATTAATTTTGTCAGTCGTTCGTGGAATGAGATATTCCTTTTTAGATAAGCGAAGTTTAGTGTATGAATTTTAAATAATAATCATAATAATTTTAACACAATAGGTAAATGTACGTACGTTTGTTACCACTCAGCTCCGTAACCGTTGAACGAATTTGATTGAAGCTTAAAACATAGATCCTACTAATTCTACTATATTATAAATGCGAAAGTTTGTGAGTATGGATGTATGTTTGTTACTCTTTCACGTAAAAACTACTAAACGGATTCGGATGAAACTTGGCACATAGAAAGTAGGCATATAGGCTACTTTTTATCCCGGGGAAACATAAGATTCCTACCTCGGGAACGCGGGTGAAACCGCGGGGCGGAAGCTAGTAATATACCCTGGAATAACATTATAGGATAATTTTATCCCGGGCAATTAAGGAAAATAAATTCTGGGACTATACCTATAAGAGCTAGGGTTAGCTTTTAGATTAGCCTGTGTTTGACCACAATCTCAAAATGGTCAGTGATGATGTAGCCGAAGGTAGGCACAGGAAGCCTAGAATTAACTAGTTAAGAGCAGCTATCGTATCTAGGAAAGCGAGATTTTCAACTTGAGGGTGGTAACCAGCAAGGCTGGCATTACAATTGACTAGCCGTTCACTTCAAGTTGACCGCTACCTTCGCGCTTCCCCACACCTCTTCTTAAGTCAGACCCGCGTAGTATGGATAACCTTAATACCGCACCAAAATATTTAAAAAAAGCGATCTGCAAATATTTGCAAGTCATCGTGTAAGTATCTGGTAATCTCCATGCAGTTCTATAGCCTCATTCAATATTCCTACGGAAGTGCCAACCTTAAATCGATTACTTCAATCTTCCTCCAACATTATAAAACTAATTGTCATTCATCGAACGCGCCCAAAACAAATGTCAAACAAGTAGCGTTCCATATTTGAAATGTAAAAACAACGCCTACAATGTTGAAGCACTTAATCGTTCAATAATCAACTTTGTACACTTGCAATACGGTTAGGAACTTAACGAGTTCTGTTTTAGTCGCGGCGCTGGATGCGAGGAATTTTACCTCGTCTCGGTAATGAAATTGAACTTGAAAATACTTAGCTCACAATTTGTATGCGAACGTTGTTTGAAAGTCAAGAATGCTCGTATTCAATGTGGATTAGTGAGAATTAAGTTAGGTAAGTACCTACATAATGAAATGGACCAGGTTTAAGGTGGAGGCGTCGGTTGGAGCGCGAAATTCAAATTTTATCACGTTTTTTTTCAAATTGCAGCTCAGTTATAGGTCGTAAGTTATCAACATGTTATTTGCGAGAAGAATGGTAGTATTTACTGATTAATAACAAAATAAATCATCAACATATTCCTCCAAGGTATATTACTGACATATACGACTATTTCATGAAAATGTTACTAAAAACGTGATAAAATTTGAATTTCGCGCTCCAACCAGAGCCTCCCCCTTAAGCTACCTTGAACCACAATTTTTTGTGCTACCATCTTTGGTATTATTTTACCACTTACAGTGATAATAGGCATATTTCTTAACAAAAAAGCATTTAAAATAGTCTATTAAGCTATTACTTTACTAACAAATTTATTTTATTATCACCTATTCCCCGCGGTTTCACTCGCGTTCCCGGAATAAAAAGTAGCATTTAACCTCCGGGGATAATGTAGCTTCCTATTAGTGAAAGATTTTTTCGAATCGGACCAGTAACATCAGAGATAAGCGCGTTCAAACAAACAAATAAACTCTTCAGCTTTGTTATTAGTTTGGATATAGATAGTACAAAGATTATTATTTACCATAGCTATTGCATTGAGTACATTTAAAATTTAGTATATACTACAAAATCACGAATATTTTTTGTTACACCCAGCCTAGCTCTCTGACTAAAGGGAGTGTAATTGTAACGGCTGACATGCGCATGAGTCACCCGGCCGGCGTATGCAAAATACGCACCTGTCACGTGTGGGGTGAATGACCTCCGGATAAAGTCAGTTCACACCATTGATTGTAATTTAACGCCATGAATAGAGTAAATTGCTTGTTAAATATACCTCATAGACTTCTAGCACCATGGTATTAGGAGAATAAAATTAATACACGGAATAAAATCTGTGAAACCCAATACTTAAATGACAGGTGCAAAAAGAGATAGATGTATGCATGTAAGCGAGATGTGCTGCTTATTATCAGGGATGTTATGTATATGAAATTTCGGATGAATAATATTATTACGGTTCACGCTTTATATGTTATTCCAGGTTGTGATCTATCTATGTGCCAAGTTTCATCCAAATCCGTTCAGTAGTTTTTACGTGAAAGAGCAACAAACATACATACATACTCACAAACTTTTGCATTTATATTAGTAGGATTGGCAATACATAGGTACCTAGGTTAGGTACTGTTATGTACTATCGACAAAGTTGAAGCATGATCACCTTAAGAGTGTATTTTGTGTACAGTGACCTGCCGCTACCTGTGTCTCACACAATATAACCAGACAATTCGCTTGTCATAAAATAGTAGATTGTCATTGTCAGTAAATAGTCTAGACAAAAGATTTTACAAGAGACCTATTTATTGTCAACAATGTACAGGGCGAACTATGAACGGCTGCAAGCGAAAAGGTCTCAAAACTGATCATGCTTCAACTTTGTTGATGGTACACTGCGCTGCGTGTGCGACGATACATTAGCGTGAAAGTGAACCTTCTTTACGTAGCACTAGTTAGTATTCTTTGACTTTGCGTCAAAAGCTCTATAAGATCAGATCAGTGACACTAAAAATTCCCCTGTTTTTGCAAATGTCGCGATGTCGTAATCGGATTATAAAATACATACCTATCTTGATAGAAATAAAGTTTCTTTTAATAAAACCACTTTGCAAACCAAATTACACAAAGTGTTCTACCATTACAAAACTGCGAAGTACATATTATAGTGCTAAGTTGAGATGGGCCTTTTTGGGGTTCCGTACCCATAGGGTAAAATGGGACCCTATTACTAAGACTCCGCTGTCTGTCTGTCCGTCTGTCACCAATTTTTCCCACATGATGTATTTCTGTTGCCGCTATAACAGCAAATACTAAAAAACCTTTTAAAAACAGAATAAAATAAATATTTAAGGGGGCTCCCATACAAAACACGTGTTTTTTTTTCTTTTTTATAAATAATGGTACGGAAGCCTTTCTCGCGCGAGTCTGACTCGCATTTGGCCGGTTTTTTGTTTTGACCAATTTTAGACCATCGTATTTTTTGTTTAAGTTCAGTGACCCCTTTGTTATTTCGTTTTGAATCACATTAGCACGCGATGTGGTTACTTACCACACGTACAGTGGTCACGCTCTAAGGTTATTGCCAAGGTTATCAAGTTTTAGAGGTTATAAAAGCTAGATTATAATCTTTAATCTTAGCCTGGCGTTCGTGGTAGTTTCAAAAGTGAATTTAATTTATCTATACTAATATTATAAATAGGAAAGATTTGATTGTTTGTTTGTATGTTTATTTGTTTGCATTGAATAGGCTCCGAAACTACGGATCCGATTTGAAAAATTCATTCACTAATAGGAAACTACATTATCCCCGAAGGTTATAGGCTACTTTTTATCCCGGGAACGCGAGTGAAACCGCGAGGAACAGCTAGTTATGGATAAAAGCCTTAGGAGGATATTTATGAAGGTTTCCACCGTCAGCCATCTAAAGCATAGCACGGTGGAGGCAAAGAGTAAGACTCACATCACAAGATTTGAAAAAATTCTAAAACACATACATTGGCTGAACAGTATACAATTTATTTTTAAAGGGGTTTTTTACGTTTTTACAAGTTGCGCTTGCTTGATTTCACCTCCAATATATAGGGCGATCATTTTACGATATAACCGAATATTGCAAGGGATTTAAGGGTAAACGTTCGGTTGGAGCGTTAAATTCGAATTTTATCACGTTTTTTGCAAATTGCAGCTCAGTAAGTTATCAACATGTTATTTGCGACAAGAATGGTAGTATATTTACTGATTTACTGATTAATTATAAAATAAATCATCAACATACTCGTATTCCTCCAAGGTATATTAGTAACTTTTTCATGAAATAGTCGTATATGTCAGTAATATACCTTGGAGGAATATGTTGATGATTTATTTTGTTATTAATCAGTAAATATACTACCATTCTTGTCGCAAATAACATGTTGATAACTTACGACCTATAACTGAGCTGCAATTTGCAAAAAACGTGATAAAATATGAATTTAACGCCCCAACCGAAGCCTCCACCTTAACGATATCCAATACTTGTAGCCATAGAGTAACAAATGTATAGAACGGGTAAATCTCTACGCAAGAAACCTACCATTCTCCCAAAGCCATAAAATTGATGTATAATATTACACGCGCATTATTACCAGCTTAATACATTAATCATTCATCTGTAGGGATGCTGGCTGGGTAGGTAATGTTGCCCATTTATCTATTTTGTTTTCCTCAATACTTTAGTTTTATTTGCTGTTGAAATATATTTTTTTTTATTTTATTTTGGACAAGTTTGTGATTAAAAGCACAGTATGATCACAAATTTAAATAAATCGGACTTCATTTGACTGTTTTACTCTCTTAAAACACGTTCGCGTCTGCCCTCAACTAGAGTCGGCAAACTAAGCGCGTTTGCAGCCCGCTACCCCGCAAGAGCCCAGCTGCCGCCGTTGCTCTGCGCAAGTACATTCATTTCCGAACTGTAGGGGAATAGTTAATCTGTGTTACGACGATTAACGATTCAGTCAGATGTTCTTACTGCGGACCATTCGGTTGTGGAATGAACTCCCCATTACCATCAGGTAAGCTAGCGTCCATAGGTTACAGTAACCGCTTACCATCAGATGGGTCGCTAAAAAGAGGTCGGAATTGTGAACAGGTACTGCTTGTATGTGCATATATTGTAGTTTATGTAGCTTCAGGTCAATACAAACTCTGGAAATAATTGAAACAACAAACACAAATAATAATAATTATAAATAAAACTAACTAATAAAACTGAGGGTTGCATTGCAGTTAGTTAAGAACATGCCTTTAAGGCTGCCTGTCCACTGGAGCGGATCTTGGAAACTGTAAACAAAAGCATCATTTTTGTGCATTGTATTGGTTAAAATGTCCACTCCGCTTCAGTGAATAGTCAGCTTAACTACGGTAGTATCTTGGAACCAAAAATCCATACTTTGTAATCTAAAAGAAAATACGTAAAACGTTTTGAACTACTTACATCAAATACCAGCATTAACAACAATATACAGAATACAAAGCCTGTATTACAGGACACGTCTGAAACTATTAACGGGGCAGCAAGCACTGAGTAATTTCAATGAAATGATAATAAATTAAACAGATATTACAGTTTAATTTATCTGCTTGAGGCTGTCATCCATGATGCGACAGAGGACTGTGACGAATTAATTAATTAATTGCAATTATAAATAAGAGTTGTCGCTGAAAGGGTGTAATTCACAAAATAAGTAACCTCATGCAAAGACAATAAAATTATAATGGAGCCTTGGAACTATACTTCAGTTGGGTTCAACCAAAAAAAGATGAAAATCCTATCAATCAAAACTCATTTATTCAGTTTAGGCCCTAATAAGGCACTTATGAATGTCAACAGTTACAGTTTTACAATAGACTCTACTACCACTCTACTAATATTATAAATGCGAAAGTTTGTGAGTATGGATGAATGTTTGTTACTCTTTCACGTAAAATCTACTGAACGATTTTGGATGAGACTTGGCACATAGATCATACCCTGGAATAACATATAGGCTACTTTTTATCCCGGACAAACATAATATACCCCGGGAACGCGGTTGAAACCGCGGGGTGGAAGCTAGTCGTTCATAAACAAAATAGTTATGGATAAACAAACATATAACCAATGACAAGAATCTTGTCGAAAAACAGCTAATGATTGTAAACGGCAAATTATGAAAACAATCATTATTTGCTAAGCTCAAAAACTACTAGACCGATTTTAAAAATTCTTTCACCACTATAATGCTATATTATTACTGACTAACATAGACTATATTTTATTTTCAATAGGTAGCCCAAGGAGTAAAAAAATACGTACTCGTATAACTGCGATGTGGAAAACTATTTACATATAAAGTGAAATCAATAAGAACACTCAGCGGACATCGGAATGTAGTAAACAAGAAACCCACTCGTGTCGATACAATGACCGACAATTTGGGCGTTTTCTGCTGATATTCATCCACGTTCCATACAGCTGAGGAAGGCGTTTTTTGCTCACTCATGTGAAGGTCATGACATAGCTTTGTCGACAGCCTTAACATTGTTTATGACCTTACAAAATACCAATTCTGTTTGTTACTCTTTCACGCAAAAACTTCGGAATGGATTTGGATGAAATTTGGAACACAGATAGTTTATAACCTGGATTAACATATAGGATATTTTTTATCCCGGCAAAACATAAGATCCATCGAGAACCTTTTTGCTAAACCAACCCTAAAAAAGGGGGAAAGGGGTTGAAATTATAAGACATTTTTTATAATTTTGCTATAATAACAGCTAGTAATAAATACATAAGAATACTAGATACTCTAGAAGTATATTAATATACTAGTACCAAAGAGTAGTGTTTTTTTATATTACAAAGGTAGCAAAGATTAGGTACTTACAATACAAGAACTAAGCTTTAGCTTGTTTGTAGACTCTGTGGTAAAAAAATAATCACGAAATGACTTTTGAATAGCTGTAAATAAGCTGTGGTCAAAGCTTTATACCAACTCATGGAGTGCCGCAAAAAACTGTAGTTCAACAAACCCGTTTCACTAGTTATATTGAATGTTGTATACTTCAGATAACATTATTCAAGCCTCCACGGATCTCAATAGAATAGAGGAAAAGCGAGCCAAGTTTCGTTTTAGAAAGACGTTATATCTATGCCAAAACCATTGAAAATAAATAAATAAATATTATGTAATCATAGTGAAAATTAATATAGGTACGGTGATTTAAATATGCTCTTTTTATGCCAAAAATAAAATATTACTAGCTTCCGCCCCGCGGTTTCACCCGCGTCTTCAGGGATCTTATGTTTTCCAGGGTATTTTCTATGTGTTTAGTTTAATTCAAATTCCTTCAGTAGTTTTTACTTGAAAGAGTAACAAAGATCCATACATCCTCACAAACTTTCACATCACTACATAGTATAAAACAAAGTCGCTTCCCGTCTGTCTGTCCCTATGTATTAAAACGACGCAACGGATTTTGATGCGGTTTTTTTTAAAAGATACAGTGATTCAAGAGGAAGGTTTATATGTATAATACATATATACTATAGTATAGAAAAGCCGAGAAATTCTAAGATTTGTACACCCGTGCGAAGCTGGGGCGGGTCGCTAGTCTATAATATATGTACTAGCATAGCATAGCAAGTACCCGCGTTTCCGAAGGATAAAAAGTAGCTTTTATGTTAATCTAGGGTGTCAGCTACCTTCATATCAAATTTCATAAAAATTGGCCCAGCCGTTTGAGCGTGAAGAAGTAACAAACATACACACTCACAAACTTTCGCATAGAAGCTCAAAGGTTTAAATGTATTCATATCATTTCTACGCGCTCCAATGGCGGAAAATTCGCTGTCGTACATGTTTGTGTGACGTTTCTTTTTCTTTTTTTGAGCGGTCCGCGGGCAATGTTTTTGTTGTACCATTTTTGTTGTCACTTGGGTAACGTAAATATGGCGTTTTTTTGCCATTTCCTATACGAATCCGGGCGCGGGCATGAACAATGGAAATGTGACTGTCTATTCTACATATTCATAAGGTCTGTACGTACATACAGATTTTTTACAACTTGGCTAGAATATTATTAACACAGGATAATTGAGTGTAACTTTTTTTCAGTTCAACAAACAATTTATTTCTTTACACTAAAATAGCGGCGCTTCAGGCGTGGCTGTCAAATAAAATGGAAAATACGTAACATTGAAAATCTAGGAAAATCGTGAAAAGCAACTCTTTTGCAGGCGAATCTTGTCCTTATTGACTTTAAAAACGTTATTATCATTATAATTTTCCTGTCAAGGTTGAAATTTAAATAACATTTAAAAATAATAAAAGAGTTACGGAAACTACTTGTTACGTAAACAAAAGCCATAGGAAAACAAAATTGTTGGGCCAAATACGGACAGCGACGCCAGATAGGTTATGTAACCTTATTTTTTAATATCGATAGTTTTTTTTATGATGGTAATCTCCGGAACTACTGATCCGTTTTTGAAAACTCTTTTTATAATATGAAGCTACAGTATACAGGCTTTTCATCAAGCGGGTAAAACCGCGGCGAAACAGTTACTGAATAAATCTCTGATAAGACCATACAAAAATGTATATCATTGCATATTAGAGAAAACTCTGCCCTGTAATCAAAGCTATAGGACTCAAAGTAATAAAATATTATAAACAAATAAAGATATAATACTAAACAGCACAATGAAATCAGATAAAGTGGAGTACACAAATTAATTATAGCTATAAAAGTCAAGTGAGTCTGTCCGTCTGTCACCATTACCGTGAGACAACATGTTTATTGGCAGCCACTTTGATCTTCTCTCTGATGATGTTATGCCAAAGAGTGCCAACATTTTATACTTCAAACTAATATTATAAAATCGAACGTTTGTGAGTATGGATGTTTGTTACTCTGTCACGTAAAAACTACGGAACGGATTTGGATGAAATTTGGAACACAGATAGTTTATAATACTTTTTAAACTCTCGCGAACACAATTCATGTTTATAGTAATGAAACGGGTCTATTCGCGCATAGAATATTATCAAAATATAATTTTGACTAACCTCGACCTTTCGATCAAGTTGCATTGATCGTGGTCACGAGTGGACTGTGTCAGTCCAGATAATATTCTATTCGCGAATAGACCCGTTACATTACTATAAACAGATAGTTTATAATCTAGATTAATACATAGGATACTTTTTATCCCGGGAAAACAAAAGATCCCTCGGGAACGCGGGTGAAACCGCGGGGCGGAATCTAGTATAACATAATATTCTTTCTGGAGTTAGTCGCCGGTCAAAGTTTACATAAAAAAAGTATTTGACACATGATTTTTTACTATATTTCTTAGAATTTATAATTCAAGTACCTAAATTTACGTACAAACATGGTTTGTTAGTTGCTTTGCTGTTAATTTATGAGTAGGTGCCTAATTCATGATGCAACTGTTTGTTAATCCTGCAAGACACTGATTTAAGAAGCTTTTTTTCAGTTCTAACGCAATATCGATACGAGCATTTTTAATGATTAGTTTTATTTATTTATACTAATAATAACATTGAAGAGTTTGTTTGTTTGAACGCGCTAATCTCCGGAGTTATTGGTCCGATACGAAAAAATCACTAATAGGAAGCTGCGTTATCCCTGAAGGTTAGAGGCTACTTTTTATCCCGGGAACGCGAGTGAAGCCGCGGGGAACAGCTAGTTTATTAGAATAAAATTAAGTTTTTTCACAATTTTATTTGTTTACCTTGATACATTTCTAATATATACTTAGGCTGAGATCTATAGAGCGTGCTTAGACTTTGCTCAGACTTTACTTAGGGTATAAACCTACGTAATAAAGTAAATATTTGTGTATTTTAATTTGTAGCTGAGTTTTTGGTAAGTCGTCGATTAGGTGCACTTAGGCTTTGCTTAGCACACACTCAGAGAGATTCGAAGATTGCATTTTAAATACCGACTTTGTACGGTAAAGTCTGAGCAAAGTCTAAGTACGCTCTATAGATCTCGGCCTTAGTTTAACTTGGAACGTTTAAAAATTTTTTTTACGTCAACAGACGGTAAAAAATTTTTTTTTTAATAAAACAGAAAGCAACAATAACGCCTCCAATAAAACCAATTCGACACAGACCCAGGACCCTAAAACACAAACGTTTAACCAAAACGTACCAAACGCAAATGGAGCATGACTACAGTGCGCACAACGCCGTCCTGCGGCCATTCCCTGCCCAATTGATTTTAATGGAGCCGCTTCCTGAGACCTAACGTGTATACTGTATACTTGTTAACAATGTGCAAATGTATTAAAAACTTACGTATGTAATGTATTAAATACGTATGTAATGTATTAATCGTATATAATGTATTAAAAACGTAAATTACACTTCTATTGCTATAAATAAATATCCTCGGACATTGTTCACACACGGTTATCTGATCCCAAACTAAGCAGAGCTTGTACTATGGAAACCAGATAACTGATATACTACATATACTACTTTTTTTTGTAAATACATACTTATATAGATAATTACACCCAGACACAGGACAAACAGACATGTTCATGCACACAAATGTTTGTCCTGGATGGGAATCGAACCGACGACCTGCGGCGCAATAGGTGGTGTCTTAACCAACTGCGCCAACTGGCCCGTATAAAAGAAGATAAGGTGTTTTTTTAACGTCCGACGCAAAAACGACTGTTATAAGTTTGACCTGTCTGTCTGTCTGTGTGTGTCTGTCTGTGACCTCATAGCTCCTGAATGGATGGACCGATTTTTTTTGTTTGAAAAGTGACTTAATCAAGAATGTTCTTAGCTATGTTTAAAAAAATCCGCTCAGCCGTTTGAAATGATCACCAATTTTCTAGTTTCAGGGGTATCTTTAAATAATTTTAGTTATTCTGGGTGTCAAAGAAACGGCATGATTCCGGTAGATTAGACCGAAACATACCTGACTTTAGAAGTTAGTTAATTAAATTTTGTCTGCGGATTTTGTCTATACTAAGGCTGCGCGTCCACCAGATTGTTTAAGCACCAACGGAATTACTTCATTTACCAAGACTCGTTCAAATCAAATCAAAACTCATTTATTCAGTTTAGGCCCTAATAAGGCACTTATGAACGTCAACAGTTACAGTTTTACAATAGACTCTACTACCGGTTCGGAATACACTTGAACTTAGAAGACTCAAAATGATTCTATCGCCGCGCAGCTCAGCTCATCTCTGATAGATACTCAGTGTGGTTTAAGGCGATGATAGCTCAGTGATAGTGACGTCGGATGCCGCGACGAAGGTCGTGGGTTCGAATCCTACAATGTGCTTGAGCTTTGTGTGAAGGAAACCATGGCACGGTGGTAGGGCACTTTGTAGTACCCATCCTTTTGCTCTCCTCCAACGTCACAGGCGAGGTATTCAGACACACTATAACTAATACCTACCCTATCTACACAAAATATTCCAAATTTCCATTTTAAAGCACCAAACAAGCCGTAAAATATAATTCATATTACTCCTTATTAATGTTTACACTAAAATGACAGTCTTTATTACAATACGCTGTTAGAACACTGACGCAGTGGTTTTTATACATTAATCGCTCTTTACATCGTCCCTATTGCACGGTTGACGAGAGAGGAGAGGAGAGACGATGTAAAAAAAATATTCATCATCATCATATCAGCTGAAAGACGTCCACTGCTGGACAAAAGCCTCCCCCAAGGATCTTCACGATGGCCGGTCTTGCGCTACCCGCATACAGCGGTTTCCCGCGACTCTCACAAGATCGTCAGTCCGTCTTGTGGAGAAAAGTTACCTAAGACTTTTTGTGTGATGTGTTTATGTGATCAGTAAAAGAAAACACTTGTGATTCAATTTCTTAGAATAAGCAATGTAGTCTTAGATTTTATATAGCCTATAAACCACTTACCAAAAAGCATGCCGTATCTTATTTACTATAGTAAGTATACAATACATACATTGCTAGTTTCCAAGCATCAAAAGCAAAAACTGTGCAATCCCGAAATAGGAGTTTCCCGTAAAATAGGAGTGGTACCGCTCCTCGAAAAACGCGCGCCAGTGTGCTACCAGTTTTGAACACCAGTAATAAAACATCAAAGCCCACAATTATCCCCAAATATATCACAGAGTAACTCTTAACCCGTGCTGCGTCTAATAATTTCACGGTACGCTATTAATAATAACCCATTTTTATGGGGGGCGACATATTTTATTAGACCATCGATCATCCCCGGTTGAATACACTTGCGGCCAGGATAAATGATTAAATTATATAACATTTTTTTTCATGTTCAGAGTGATTTTGATTAGGTATTAGATTCAGGTATAGTATACTAAAAGGGAATTAAATAACTTATACATTATACCATCCTTATACAGATAATAAATATAGAATTAAAGAGTGCAATACATTATTTTTTCATACAAAACACCATACTCGATCAAAATGTACTACATACTATACCTATATTTTTTTATTTCGTGATTTCAGAGTTAGAGCATATTGATAAGTACTTCCAACCATATGTAGTAGTAACTTTTACTTTTCGAATTGAATTCGAACGTGTACCGTTATTTTGTCCCGCTGTGTACGAACATTACTGTTTGGAGCAATTAGTCCAAAATAATCACGACTAATTAACGACGTGTGTGTGTGGTGCTGTTATATAAGGTTGAAAATACACATAAAATATACTTAGCATGTTTTTTTTATAAAATATTGTTGGCAGCTTGCATTTATGACTTTTTCAATTCATTTAAATTACTTTAAACTACTGTCTTCCGCGGTGTCACCTGGATTCCTACGTTTTTTGCGCAGAACCCTAATCCTTTTTTTAAATTAAAACTAGCCTAAATTACTTTTACGAGGATCCGAACCAACAGACAGACAAAAATATTGAAAATTGTTTTTTTGGTAAAATATATAGGTACTATATACTACATAGTATACTTTCATATGCATATACAAAAAACAACATTACAAACTACAATTTAATTTATTTGTACAGTCTCTAATTAGTATTTCAAATTAATAATATTCTTGCAAGCAATAAAATCGAAATATTCAATTTGTGATGGCAACACATAAGCCCTCATATCAATTTACACTTCAGTGCAGTGTAAACGGTAAAGTACACGAATCAATAATGAGCTCAGACACTGACGGTGGAACAAATTCGATAAGTTATGGGCTGACGGGACACGCCACGCATAGGCAATTGATAGTCAGCGGGCGGATGGACGCCAATCAACGCATATATTGATATATTGACGATATATATACGTTACCCTATTACGTTGGTATGTGGGTAATTTTAGATAGTCTAGCTCTAAGGCTGAGATCTATAGAGCGAACATAGACTTTGCTCAGACTTTACCGTACAAAGGCGGTATTTAAAATGCAATCTTTGGATCTCTCCGAGTGTGTGCTAAGCAAAGTCTAAGGCTGAGATCTATAGAGCGTACTTAGACTTTGCTCAGATTTTACCGTACAAAATCGGTATTTAAAATGCAATCTTTGAATCTGTCTAACTATGTGCTAAGCAAAGCCTAAGTGCACCTAATCGATGACTTACCAAAAACTTGTCTACAAATTAAAACACACAAATATTTACTTTATTACGTAGGTTTATACCCCAAGTAAAGTCTGAGCTAAGTCCAAGCACGCTCTATAGATCTCAGCCTAAGATTTAGATGCAATATTAAAACGAGACTAATTTATGTTTATGGAATGTAATGGTAAGCATCAGGGTTCATGTTACACCCTCTCTGTAAGTTGTCATGTATTTTTCATCATAATAATAAAAAAAAAAAAAAATTTTACTTGTAAATAAATATTATGTATTTTGTAAATAGAGGCTTATAATATTATTAAAATTGTTGTTGTAAATATTGAATGTTGTACACGGACACAGGCTACACACTGCGGCACCATGTGCGGTTGTAATAGGAGCTATATTGCAACAAAAATGTGTAGCTTGATCTGTGGCCGTGTGTACATATTGTTTCAATAAATTCGTTAAAATAAGTTTAAAAAAAGTTATCAATACCAATTTACTGATAATTAAATTAATTTCCGCATTTGTTGAAAACAGCTTTAACTTGAGTAAAAATAAAATAAACTTATTGACTGGAATATTACTATTGCTGCCAATATTATTTGCCCTTTATTGAATAATAATCAGACAAACAAGATCTTACTTAATAACGGATGGATGCCACATAATGCACGTGGCGAGCTGAGGTCAATGTATTGTCAAATATTGACATAATATTGGAGTGTACGCTGGAACTGGTACGCTACGTGTAGGGTTACCATGATCAAAGCATTTCCTGATCCATCAGCACACACGGACACGTGCAAATGTATTTCGAACCGGTGGCAGAGTCGTTGTGACGTTCATAAGTGCCTCATCAGGGCCTAACTGCTTAAATGAGTTTTGAGGTTGAACACAAAAACGCTGTACAATTTTAGGGTTCCGTACCAAAAGGGTAAAACGGGACCCTATTACCAAAGAATAAAGAATATATAGGCTATTACTAAGACCACGCTGTCTGTCCGTCTGTCACCAGGCTGTATCTCTTGAACCGTGTTAGTTAAACAAATCACAGGTGATGTATTTTTGTTGCCGTTATAACAAAAAACAGCATAAAATAAATATGCTGATTTGTGATTTTTTGCTTGCTCGATATTGATAACGGCAACAGGTAGACGCTTGAAATATTCACAGAATATTTAGTTATTCACTTTATAAATAAATAATTAAATCAAAATACAATTAATATTTAAGGGGGGCTCCCATATAACAGACATGTTTTTTTTGGTAATGATGGTAAGCACACAAAGCCTAGAAACGAACTGGCTTTCAAGTGTAGTTGTCGGGATA
Organism: Tethea ocularis; assembly: GCA_963555595.1. Taxonomy (NCBI): domain Eukaryota; kingdom Metazoa; phylum Arthropoda; class Insecta; order Lepidoptera; family Drepanidae; genus Tethea; species Tethea ocularis. The sequence continues at coordinate 9,689,554 of OY741970.1, forward strand.
CACCGGAAGGTGTTTGGCGTGCTATGGTTTTCTCACGATGTTTTCCATCACAAAAAGCTCATGCACATTACTTGCGCGTTCTGTGAAGGAAAAAAATAATCTGGAAATTATAGCACGATGGTAGGGTAGGTACTTCTTAGTAAACACCCGCAAAATGCATTGTTGCCGAATCCTTTTCTCGCACAACTAAAACTTTATATAAAACTACCTGTCCGCCCCGCAGTTTCACCCGCGAATCACGATCCCCTATTTTAATCCCTTAGGGATTTAATTTTCAAAAATCCTTTCTTAGCGTAAGCCTATGCCAAATTTCAGTCCAGTGAATTGAGCTGTGCGTTGATAGGTCAATCAGTCATGCTTTCCTTTTATATATTTAGGTAAGGCCAGTAGAAAACTCGAAAAGGCAGACTTGTCCGAACAAATCTGATCGTATGGCAACCCTAGCTACGAGCAAACGTTTGTATAAGACAATGAGAAATGAATGATATGAATTATGAAATATTATTTATTGAAACGTGTGAGTGAAAACGAGATATCGATACTTATCATCATCATCATATCAGCCGAAAGACGTCCACAGCTGGACAAAGGCCTCCCCCAAGGATCTCCACGATGGCCGGTCTTGCGCTACCCGCATCCAGCGGTTTCCCGCGACCCTAACAAGATCGTCGGTCCACCTTGTGGGGGGCCTACCCACGCTGCGTCTTCCGGTTCGTGATCGCCACTCGAGAACCTTTCTGCCCCAGCGGCCGTCGGTTCTACGAGCGATGTGCCCCGCCCACTGCCACTTAAGTTTGGCAATTCTTCGGGCTATGCTGGTAGCAAATTTAGTGCTAATCGATACTTAATTTAGTGTTAATTGTTTACATATATCAATTCCAGGGTATGATCTATCTATGTGCCAAGTTTCATCCAGTTGTTTTTACGTGAAAGTGGTAAGAAACATCCTTATAAATTTATAAGTAGGAAAGTACAGCAGAAATAAACTCTAAGTGTAGGTATCTTATGGTGGATGATCCGGTTGGAGTGCGAAATTCAAATTTTATTACGTTTTTTGCTTATTGCAGCTCAGTTATAGGTCGTAAGTTTATCAACGTGTGTTTTGCGACAAGAATGGTAGTATATTTACTGATTGATAACAAAAGAAATCATCAACATATTCTTCCAAGGTATATTACTGACATATACGACTATTTCATGAAAATGTTACTAATATACCTTGGAGGAATATGTTGATGATTTCTTTTGTTATTAATCAGTAAATATACTTCCATTCTTCTCGCAAATAACATCTTGATAACATACGACCTATAACTGAGCTGCAATTAGCAAAAAACGTGATAAAATTTGAATTTCGCGCTCCAACCGACGCCTCCACCTTAACGACAATACGCAACACAATGTATCGAATAGATTAAAGAAGAAAAAAATGACAAAAAAACCTTTATTCCTAACCCAAATAGGTATAAAATCAAACATATACGTATTCCACTTGAATGCATAATATGTAGATGTATGTATATTCATGTTTGAGTAAACAGTATTTTTTTCCATTATGATAGCGGGTTCAATGGCCCCGTTAGGTAAATAGTAAATATCAATATGTAAATATTAGGTCTTGGGGACGATTGGATCCGGCGTCGAGCGGTGAAGGGTTACGAAGGTGACAGTGTTGTGAAAAACTAGTTATATCCCGCGTTTTCAGTCGCGTTTCTGGATTGCTTTTTTTTACCGCAAAAAATGGCCGTTTCGGAATTTAGCCCGGACAAACAGACAGACAATAAAATTAAAATTGGTTGTTTGGTATCATATTTAGTAAAAAGGCATTGTAACAGGTCGGCAACACATTGGCAATACCTCTGGTATTGCAAATGGCGATAGGCGACGGTAACCACTTACCATCAGGTGGACCGCTTGCCTGCTTGTCAACTTTCTGACATAAAAAAAAAGCTACTTAATCCGATTGTATTTATTTGTATTACATATAGGTACTCGTATATAAATTAAATATTGATTCTTCTGAGAGGTAATGCATAGCGTGTTTTCTACCGCTATTTTAGAGTGGAAAACAACACTAAAATATTTCCATACAAAAAAATATTAGGATTTAAAATCCGCTGCAACAACAAACAAATTTAGTATCTATTAGATAATATTACTCGAGTAAGTACCTTATAACTTCCGTCCGGTCAGGTTGATGAAGCTATCAGGAAGCCATTTTTGTTCTTTCCGAAAAAAAATACTACGTTTTCGATTGCGAGTAGGTTAGGCTTTTAAAATATGAATTATGTAATTTTGTCCGAAATAAATGTTTTTTTCATTTACCTGATTATTATTAGCAGAAAATGCTAAACATCCAGGCGCGGATCTACGGGGGGCATTACCCCATGAGTTCCAAATTTAAATTATTGAAATCGTCACACCGTGATAACAAATTCTTCGTAACAATTCTTCATAAATTTGACTAAATGGGAGTCCCATTTACGAAGAACCGTTATAAATTGTTTTTTTATCAATTTTCTGGAAGAATAAGCGGGAGAAATGAGCTAAGATTGCCCCTCCGTAAACCAAATCCTGGATCCGCACTTGTAACATTTTGTATTGAAAATGAGTCTATACACTATCCGTATTACCTAAATTCTCAACAAAATCCACCCTGTATAATTCCAGGAATCAAACTCACGACCTATTACAGAAAATCAATCAGATTGTCAATTATTAAAAACATAAGTAAAAATGGCTTCTGACCGATAGTGGTAACAGTACGTTTTTGGACAGTAACTCATTTTACTGACAATGTTACGACCACTATTACGAGGGCGGCCAGTTCGTGCCAGTTAGGGTTGGACCCTCACCCCTGGATGTTGAAGATGGTGCAAGGCACAAGCGGAGCGAAAGCGACTGAGGTGTAAAGACGAACTGAGCAATGTCATTGTTGTCGTTATAAATAATAGGGATCTTATGTACAACTAACATTGGCCCCTCGGTTTCACCCGCGTTTTCGAGGGATAAAAGTAGCCTATGTGTTAATCCAGACTTTCAGCTACCTCCATACCAAATTTCATCAAAATTGGTCGAGCCGTTTGAGCGTGAAGAAGTAACAAATGTACTTTCTCAAAAAAAAGGAATAATATTATAGTAGGAAAAAAAAAACATTGTAGGAAGTAGGATTATTTTTGCTCATTCATAACAGAAAAAAATGAATACCTAACTATAAAAATAACCTAGATATAAGCCATCAAAGATATATCTCTATCTCTTTTCTATCAATACAGAATTTAGCATGGAGTTAATATGGCCGTATACTTCACAGTCCATGTCGGATCTCTCTGTCTAATTATCCGTAGTGATACTGCTGTATTTTTTGGCTGATTTTAATTTTACTTTTGTCATCTTTTTATACGGTTCATTCATAAATCGTTAAGTGCGATGAAAAAAAACATGCATGCACTACTATTAGAAAAAATTGTAAACCACATAGTAATGGTTTATAACCTTCGTAATTTTGTTCACTAAAAGAGCACATTTCTCATAACTTGTACCACACAAAGGTGTATCGAGTTCTAAGCGTATTGCACAGAGCATTAAACATGAATTTTCCGAGGCCGCACCTGGTTTTGGGGGAGGTTTTCTCACTTTCATACTACTATTTGACAGTATTCCAATATAAAATGTAACAGTCACTGTTATGTTACATAGTTAACCGTTATTTTTTACGACACCTAGAATGTACAGGATTCTGGGTGTATTTAAAGATGGCCGCTTTTATATTTTTTGACAATGGGGTAGTTGACTGACATATCAAATCAACTACTTTTTAATAAATGTCAAAACGATAGTTTATATGCGATTTTGTATGAAACATTACACTATGACGTCATAGTTTAACAGCATCAAATCAGCTACTCTTAGTGGTTCCACTGGTAATTAAAAATCATTAAATGTGCAACATATTTGATGTTTCCGCGTGTTTTTAAATGTTTTATGCATTGGTTAGTGTTTGGTCATTTATTTTTGACACTGTCAACTACCCTATAGACAATATTTTTTTTATTGCTGGTTGGAAATTATCACCAATTTACTAGTCTGTGTCGGGTGTTTCTTTAAATTTTAAAACATTACTTTCACACGAGCATTAGAAAACCTTATACATATTTGCTTTGCTGAATTGACTGTATTTTTAGATACTGATGACATTTTTATTATTTAAAGACCCATAATTTTTGGAACACGTATAAATTAAATCTATACTAATAATAAAGCTGAAGAGTTTGTTTGTTTGTTTGTTTGTTTGTTTGTTTGTTTGTTTGTTTGTTTGAACGCGCTAATCTCTGGATCTGCCAGTGGGATATGGAAAAACCTTTTTGCAATTGAAAGCCCATTTATTAAGGAAGGTTATAGGCTATAGAACATCACGCTACGACCCTCAGGAGCTGAGCAATGATAAAAAGAACGTTAAGCGGGAGCATGTATAGCATGGGTGAGCGATGCGATGCGGTTGTCAATGGATGACAGCGGTCGCCTAGGTAACAGTTTTTTGTTATTTTTAACTGTCATCAAGACGAGGTTATCAATTCGTCGGAATCTTTTTTTATGTATGTTCCTCGATTACTCGAAGATGCCTGACCCGATTTGGAAACTATACATACAGGTGGTCACATGGTCACCAAGTCAGGGTCTGATGATGGGATCTTGAAGAAATCGAGGGAACTCTTCAAATTTTATAGGCACTAACAATGTTTTTCATATATTTTCTAAAACTATTCAGATATTTGCGTCTGGTAGTCGTCACATGTTGCTGAGCTGATGATGGAAGGTACAACTCCTTAACGGGTAGGAGTTAGGGGATAAATCTTTAAATATTATAGGAACGATGATGGAAAGTACAACGCTAATATGCTTATCCTAGGTCAGTGACCTTGACAGTCATTGATTACACATAAGAAACTAAAAATTGAAAAATAAAATACATTTAACAAAAAAAAACCACAAAGGCACTAATAAGTATAAAATAACTATGTAAGAACTCTAATCTGATAATTTTGAAGTCAACGAAATTAGCCATTGCTGTTGCATCATCAGATATTTATTGCTGCTACACTATTGACAGGTAGAAGGACGGCTCATTTCACTTCTAAACAGACCCTTACGGTATTTCTTGAAAAAGACAGCGTACGCTCTATACGTAAAAATGGACCATTGGGCAAGGTTTTACAAGATGCAAACCTAATAATATGGGATGAGTGCACAAGACTCATAGAGCTCACCTAGAGGCTTTAGATAGAACTCTCAGAATTATAAAAAGCACAAATAGATGGCTAATGTTTGTTTGTTTGAACGCGCGAATCTCCGGAGTTACTGGTCCGATTCGAAAACTACGCTGTCGGCTGGTAGTTTAGCCATTATTTACCTTTACCACCCATGGGGGTGGAATAACTTTGATGTTTTCTGGTGATTTCAGATAAACGTTGCCTGTTAGGGAAACTAGAGCAGATATTATTAAATCTTGCTTAAAATCTTCCTCATTATGAAAGTCTGTTGAATTATTGAAACTGTATACCAAAATGAGGAGTCACTTGGGTAGAGGAAGCACAGATTTCCCAATAAAGCTCCATTTAATCGGGGATGGGAAAGTACCTGAATCAGATAAAAAATAGCTATTGACAAAGACCTTGGTAAAATCGTGACCAACATTGAAGACCTGATCTGTAGAGTATATCCGGATATAGCCAATATCGACCAAAAAAAATATTAATGGATGTGTGAGAGGGCAATTTAATTTAATTAGCTGCCAGAAATATAAGCGTTGACGCCATCAACGACAAAATAATGGCTAAACTACCAGCCGACAGCGTAGTTTTCGAATCGGACCAGTAACTCCGGAGATTCGCGCGTTCAAACAAACAAACAAACTTTTCAGCTTTATTATTTAATGCTAAATAGCTTTCCACCCGCGATGCCCCCCGCGATCAGTCAGTCAATTAACCAACTTCAAGCGGAGGTTATCAAATCGTTGAAATCTTTTTTTTTGTATGTTCCCCGAATACTAGAACGCCTGGACCGATTAGGAAAATTATTTTTTGTTTGAAAGGATATACTTCACAAGTAGTCCCATGGTCACCAAGTCAGGATCCTAGACAAATCGAGGGAACTCTTCAAATTTTATAGGCACTTACAATGTTTTTCATAAACTTCTCAGCTTTAATATAGAATGCTAAATAGCTTTCCACCCGCGATATCACACGCGATATCACCCGCGATCAGTCAGTCAGTCAGTCAGTCAATTAACCAACTTCAAGCGGAGGTTATCAATTCGTCGGAATCATTTTTTTTGTATGTTCCCCGAATACTCGAACGCCTGGACCGATTTGGAAAAATATTTTTCGTTTGAAAGGGTATACTTCACAAGTAGTCCCATAGTCACCAAGTCAGGATCTGATGATAGGATCCTGGACAAATCGAGGGAACTCTTTAAATTTTATAGGCACTTACAATGTTTTTCATCATACTTTCTAAAGCTATTCAGATATTTGCGTCTGGTAGTCATCATGTTATGTTGCTGAGCTGATGATGGACGGTACAAATCCTTAATGGTTAGGAGTTAGGGGATAATTCTTTAAATGTTATAGGAACGATGATGGAAACTACAACACTAATATGCTTATCCTAGGTCAGTGACCTTGACAGTCATTGATTACACATAAGAAATTCAAAATTGAAAAATAAAAAACTTTTAAAAAAAATAGAACCGCCTTCAAAGGCACTAAAAAGCAGAAAATAACTATTTAGTAACTCTAATATGATAGTTTTGAAGTAAGCGAAATAAATCTGCGGTACCATGATATCGGTTCTAATTTTTGTTAAAAGTTTTATATATTTAGATTGGCTATTGGACGCTGATCAGTGTTATTATCACCATCGGCATCAGCGTAGGCATCAAAGTGACCATAAGAAAGATCTTGGGAAAAACGTAACCTTTTGATGGGTTGGTCTTCTGTACCAAATTTGGCATACTGGTTTCCATTTCGATATACTTCAAATACAAATGGGTATATTAATGGGTAACTCGCAGAAATGTAGAGTGTTGTAACATATAATTTATACTTTTCTTTTGTCCCATGATTGTTGCCAAGACATAACAGCAAATTCATCCCAATTGTTAGTCATATGCATTGCATTGCACCAAGCTTTTATGTGAGTTCAAAAGCAGTATTGATATCAACTTCGATGCAAATCACCACCAAAATAACTTTCTACCCTTTTTTAACCCCGATAGGCGATGAGTTTCAATAAAATACAAAACACGTCTTCCATCAATTATCTTAAAGAATGTTTATGCAAAATTTGAAGTAGATTGGACCAAGGAATCACGTTGTTCCATACAAACTTGGTCCCAGTTTTTCAACCCCTAAGGATTTCGGAAGATCCTTTCTTATAGGATGCCTACTTCATACGAAGAACACACCCTCTAAGTTTCAGGTCTCTACGATCAGCGGTTTAGGCTATGCGTTGATCCGTCAGACAGTCATTCAGGACAATGCATGTTAAATAGATATTAGACCACCAAATTTATGTAATGGTACCAGACTTCAAGTAAAATTTACGTCATAGTAGCGATTGGTTTTGACTGAGCCAGCAGTTGGGCAAACAGTACTGATACCTCGCATTCAGATGATATCCACAGATTTACCATATAGATTTAAACGAATAGGTACAATTTCCTGTGAAATTACCTACCTATCGTCTGAAGTCAATATAAATAAAGCACAAGGACAAACTTTTAAGCATGTTGGAATATATTTAAGTGAAAACTGTTTTTCCCATGGACAATTATTATGTTGCCTTATCTAGATCAGGTTGCATAGGCTACTTTTTATTTGGAAACGCGGGTGGAACCGCGGGGGACAGCTAGTACTAATAATAAAGCTGAAGAGTTTGTTTGTTTGAACGCGCTAACCTCTGGTGTTACTGATCCGATTCGAAAAATTCTTTCACTAATAGGAAGCTACATTATCTCTGAAGGTTATATCAGGCTTTCTATCCTGGGAACGCGAGTGAAGCCGCGGGGAATTGCTAGTATGTAATAATATTGAATTAATTGCCGCATCATATTGCGTGGAATCTCATTTCAGCCCCTCTGTTTAGCGAGGGGTAGATTTTAAATTAATATCTAATTTGGGGGAAGGACACTTTACCTGATTTCGTTAAGGGAGGGTGTATTACATATCCGTCATGTCAAAGTTACCTGTAACAAAGATAAAGATTTTGTTAGTATTTTACACAAAAATAAATTATTTGTCAGTACAATCTTTTTTTTTCAGACCAGCAGGGACCTTTCATAATAAATAATCATTTGAAATTTGTCATCGGAATAAAAAAAGATAGACAATGGTGCTGATTCTGTTGTTTACGAACTTAACTAATATTAGACAAGTCACCTCTCTTTCATGTTAACCTTATTGAAAAAAGATAGAACATTTTTAATCCTGTCAGCTTAATCCATACCGTCGTAATGTACGGGTAAATAGTCGTGACCAATAAAGATCGCACTTAAATTCACGTTGAAATGTGTGATCGGATTAACTGACAGGACTAAAATATCTTGCATCCCTTTCTTATATTTACTATTAGAAAGAGATATAGTGAGATTAAATTTATTTAGTTCGTAAACAACAGAATCGGCACAAATGCCAAAAATAAAAGATGATTACGAGAGCCATCGTTATCGGAATCCGATAACGAGACAGTTACACAATCATGCTGCTCAATAACACCATATTTATTGTATTGTCATCGGACTTACATGTACGTACCAAATTTCAAATCAATTGAACACCGGGAAGTGGATTAAAATTGCCTCTCAACTTTAAACACTAACATGTGCAGCTTGTAATCTTACTAATATCATAAATGCGAAAGTTTGTGAGTATGGATGAATGTTTATTACTCTTTCACGCAAAAACTACTAAACGGTTTTGGATGAAATTTGGAACACAGATAGTTTATAACCTAGATTAACACATAGGATACTTTTTATCCCTGGAAAACATAAGATCCCTCGGGAATGCGGTTGAAACCGCGGGGCGGAATCTGGTAATTACATAATTACTTCAATCTGTTTACCGTTACCACTTGAGTAAATACATAATCTGTGCCGTTACGTGAGATGCTAAAAAACAAAATACAGATACAAAATGGATTCTGAATTTGAAAACTTCACAACATGTCAAACTCATTCGCAACTGGGAGTTAGCTCCGTACACGTCCGTCACTGTCGCCCCTTCTGAATCCAAGAGAATAAATCATAAAATGGTAAACAAACAGAACTCCGCGAATTTATCAAATACTGGCAACACCGAAGATTTCTTTTCATTGGGAAAATATATTATGTTATTGAGTTTTTATTTCGGAGTAAGAATAAGTTTTGGGCGTATTGGAGATATGGATTTTATTTATATCTATACTAATAAGCTGAAGAGTTTGGTTTGTTTGTTTGAACAAACACTAAACTCTAGAACTACCAGTTGGGTTTGAAAAATTCTTTCATTAATAGGATGCTACATTTTTTATCAGCTATTACAAAATAAATTTAATATATATTGTAGAGTGATATCTACTTATGTAGTAATCTTCAATAATTATTAACACATAAACAAAATCTATATAAATATTTGATCGAATCAAAGAACTGAATAAACACTTATTTTACGAGCAAGAAGCGTGAGATTTTTAATAGTTATGCAATTAAATCAAATGTTTTGATAATACGAGTCATGAAGATTATTTTGTATGTTGCATTGACCTACTTCTGATCACTTGAGTTTATCAATAATTTTTAAAGCAAATTGTGACAAAACTTTTACAATCATAACTAAAAAGAGAACCTATTGAGTCTAAAAAGAACATAACATTTTAATATAAAACGGCTGTCAATAAAATTCGTATCATCGATTAAGGATATTGCCATATCAAAAAAGAAAAAAATGTAAACGCAAAGGCGGTCCTGCAAAGTGACATGCAATTTTTTTCCCAACGCTAAGCTTCCCCTTCGATACTGAATTTCGTCGGCACCAGTTCCGGGCACGTCAATCAGGACTTTCCCGCCATTTCTCACTGACATTTACCGGAAGGAGGAAACTTTTTAAAAATAGAGTGTAAATGTAAATCAGGGTGTGTAATGCTGTGATATCGGTCGTTTTTCACGTGTCATTTGTTTTAAATTTTCAACATCTATTTATTATGTCATTATTATATCACAAAAATAACTTTGCTTACCTATTTTTTTTAATGGAGAATATCTAATTCAAATCATTATTGATTTGATTATTTTTGGTTTTTCGATCTTCTTATATGGAACTCGAATAATGGACCTTCTTACGAATTATATAAAATTTTCAAATTACAAAAATAGGTTTATGACGATTAATAAAAAGTAATCTAACACACCCTATATAGGAAGCAAAGAAATACAATTATACTGTATTCAAACTAATTTCTGTCAATGACTTGACAAAACAAGGAAAAAGGAAAACCCAACTCTAAATCAAAACACTTACGTTCTATTGTTACTCGAAGTAAAATATACGAGAAACATAGTTTTCCTTTTCGATTTACATCAAGATAGTTACATAAAGAGGGTGCGTTAAAAATGTACAAAGTGGAATACGATAGTGTATTTGACACATCGTTCCGGTAAAGTAAAGATAGTGTAAAACGAAAGGAAATATTTTGACGTAGGGTAGGTATTGTACATCATTTTTTTTCTTTTTTTACACGAGTCATGCACATGAACATGCCATAGATAGGATATCGAAGAAAGAATTTGAAAGTGTTTGATTAAGTACAAGCTATCCCCAACGGTTTCACCCGCATTTTCTAGTAAAATTTATTTTTGGGACGGAACTCAATTTTTTTTTCTAAATAAAAGAAGCCTGAGTTACTTCTATTTAACCAAATTCAAAAAGGGGACGTTAACAATTCGTTTTTTTTAAGTATGTAGGTATGTTCTCGATTACTTCAAAACAGTCAGATTAGAGTTCCTACATAGGTACTAGGTACCTAGTTATTTTATGATTTTTAATGCCATTGAAGCGAGCGGTTCTATTTTTTGTTAAAAGATTTTTATTATAACTTAAGGTACTGCCCCGTCAATCGATTTAGCTGTTTTGAACATTAGCCCAAATAAACAAACAGACAAAAAAAATAAAAAATGATTTTTTCTAAAAAATAACTGGTAGGTAATCTGGTCAGTATGTATTCGATAATTTATTTTTCATACTGGCAAAAGTCCTATGAATTTTATGGAAAGCGTAGCGCCTGCCCGAGGTATGTATGGTCGATTACATGACGTGTCACATAGTCTTGCACCTTAGGGCCCTAGACCTAAGGTGCAAGACAATCTGTACCAATGATTAAATAAAAACTAGTACCTACTTATCTAACCATCGGAAAACATGCAATAATTTTAAACTGCAGATTAATATCAGGTTAAAAGTTAACCATTACCGTATCACGGATTAAATCAGCACATGAACATCATTTTAGTTTAATCTGACGTAGTTATGTGTTACGGAAATTAAACTGAGACTATACGATACGAGACCGGGTCGATCAGAGCCTGCTTCAGTTGAATATTTAAATTTTCAGTAGAAATTTTAAGGCGGAAGTTTTCAACTACGACTTAATCCGCGCGTAGGAACTACCCTATGTGCTGGCCCCCTGAATCTTCATACGGTTGCTTTTCATTACTTATAAGTAGCCAAATTCTCAGCCAAACTGACAAATGATTGTACTTTGCTTATAGCGTAGGTACGTACAAAATTAATACTGCCAATAACTTACGCAATTCAACATAAAAACACTGGTGTTGATTCTGTGGTTTACAAATTAATCGAATATTAGTTACGTCACCTCTCTCTCATATAAACCTTATTGAAAAAAGATTTTTAGTTCTGTGAAGGCTGTCAGATTAGTCCATGTTATCGAAATGTATGGGTTAATTAATGTGGTGAAATAAGTAATCGGACTAATCTGACGGGACTAAAATATCTTAAATCCCTTTCTTATATTGTTTGTTAGAAAGAGATATAGTGAGATTACATTTGTTTGGTTTGTAACCAACAGAATCGGGGCAATTATCAAAAATATTTCAACAAATAGAGCAATTTCTCATGTCGTTTGATAATTTAAAGCGTCAATTATAATAATTTACTTTCCCCATTTGTCAGCTCTTTCAATAAAAATAGTTTTCCGCACGTATTTCACAAAAACTCAGCGGAAACGGAAGCACGATCGTTCGGTTTTCGAATCGAGCGCGCTAATTCGTGCGCGGCGAGATCAAAGGCGGCAGCCGACCAATTACGACGCTGCGTATGCGCAGCTAAACGCTCCAGTCTGAATTACGTTCAAAGGTATAAGTTACTTCGATGGTGCAAGCTATAAGAGATAGCAATAAAAAAATGGTGTTATCATTTACATTATAAGATCTTTTTAAAGTTTAAGAATGTCAAGGAAAATGAACTTTATTCTTAAATTAGTGCTTTATTATATGACGATATAAACGAAATGCTCTTTTTTGTGTGTTTCTAATACTTAATTGGACGTAGTTAAACAAAAAGGGCTCAAACTACACCTTGGTCAAAATAGAGTTAAGTATTCCATCAGACTTCTGAAGGTCGAATCTATCATGTAGTGAAAACCCTAAAAATGTACACGGGAACTGTTTTTTTTTCGCTACCACATAGCACACAAGATGCATTCGCCGAATGTACTTCAAACGCCTATAACTCAAAAGATACTTTATGTGGTTTGAGTCCTTTCTGCTTAACTACGTCCAATTTCTTCTTAGATCATTATGCTTATTCACGGCAAAAATGTCTTCTTGTTAGACTCGCAAACGCTTGCGCCTTGTACCACACGAGTAAGAGTGAATGTTGCAATACTTGGTAGGAAAATATTACCACATCAATTATATAACGGGAAAAGTAATAAATAGAGTCTGAAGAGTACAAGCTGCTACATTATATCGTTTAATGAACGTTTCTCTATGGTTCCCTTTGTAATCTTGTATTATCTTTGTTAGTAGTTTTAAATTATCTTTACTTTTTAATGGACACCTCTGGGTTACTTTCTGTCATTACATCTCTATGGGAGACATTACTTATCATAATACTCGGAAAGGAACGGTCCTATAGATTTTAGGATTTCTTAAACCAAGCCAATATAGATGTGCTTGAGCTTTCGGTGAAGGTAAACATCGTGAGGAAACTATAGCTCGGTGGTAGGGTAATTTGTGGTCCCTGTCTGGCTACCGCCCTCAAGTTGAAAATCTGTCGCCAACCACCTACAGGTGTGTTCTAACAGCTGCACTTGAGAGCCAGTTCCCTTCTAGGTTTAGTGTGCTTACCACCATCGGCCACATCATCACTGACCACGGTAAATTGTAAAAATAAAGTATTGTTTTAACATGAAATAATCTTGCATTTGATTGAGTATTCTTATTTACACTGTTCTAATATAAATCTATTTATATGAATAACTAAAAATTTACCTACTTATACGACATAATCTCTTGAAACATTGAATCATAAACCTTACATATTAAACTGAAATAGTAAAAAGAAAGTTAAACTTCTACTTTGAAACAATGAAGCTTTTCCTCGCTAAGTTAAGAGCTTTGGGATTTAAACTTTGAAGCTACTTTCAAGTCGGAATACCTTAGGAGTTAGCAGGTACCTACGTATTTTATGAGCATTTATTATAATAATATTATGGTGAAATAGGGTTACCATATCTAAAATCAATCTGGTCAATAAAATAAAAATTGTTTTTATTAAAATTATAAATAATATTTTTATTTATTTTACAATTTTAAAACCTACAAATGAAACCCCGCCCGGACGCTCTCCGGACGCCCTCGAAACTCAGACATATCCGGGGAAACCCGGACAGATAGCAACCCCATGTAGAACGACCCTATGCAGATCAGTTTAAATTCTATAAAAAAAAACTAAAAATATCAACTTTTGTACTTAAATGTCAGTTCGAACAATTTCCACTCCCCCAAAGTTCAGATAAAGCCTATAAAAACACAAATACATCATCCATACATCACAGAGTGTTGTTAGGTGCTTATTACACCCATGGGGCTAAGCTATGCGATAAAAATAGCTTTTATTGCGCCCTCTGAAGTTAGCTTCACTTTTATGTCTTCAAATGTCATATCAATTTATTAGTGGGAGCGTACATGTGTCTGTTGTGTGAAATATTTAATATGTCACGTGTCATATTTACTATTTGTGTGTGGCTGGCATTAGATACATATAGAATGCTTTGATGGGGAAATTAGCTTTTAGTTTGTTATACAAATAGACGGCATTAATTTAATAATTTCGTGTCTTTTTTAAGATTTTTGTGAACTTGTCAAAATGTCTGACTAGCCCATTATTATGTTTTTATTATTTGTTGTTATAGCGGCAATAGTAATACATCTCTCTCGTCTCTATTACGGTTTATGAGATACAGCCCGCTGACAGACGGACGGACGGCGCGCGGCGGAGGCTTCGTAATAGGTTATCGTTGGCACCTTTTGGGTACGCAACCCAAAAAAAACATACATAAAATGATGCTTAAATCAAAACACGGTCAATCTCCAAATAAATATTGAAATTACTATTAATTGGTATATTATGTTAATGGAAAAGTATCTAATCCGTCATTGTATATATTTCCTAAATATCTATCGGAGTATTACATTCTAGACTCATTCTCATTACGTTGATGACAAGAATACATGGTTGTAGTAGCTTCTCTCTGCACTTGCGGCGCCCTGGCCAAGTGACAATTGTATGAACTTTATGTATATATGGAACAGGAACTGTAATTACATAAATTTAAAAGAAAGATCCACAAAATAAAAAAAAATCAAGCCTTGCTGAGTTTCATGCCGGAGTCTTGTCAGTTCAAGTGTCTATTGTAATGATTGTAACTACAGGGCCTAAACTGAATAAATGAGTTTTTGTTTTTTTTTTAGATATTTGTAAGGATAGCGTAGTATTTGGGGGGTTGTAAGTAAAAGGTACTTTTGTGCGAATACTTTCAAATTTATGCAAAATAAAAAATAACCCAACATATTTTTTTCAATAGCTTTTATATATTTCCTAGGGGAAATACACAGGAATTGTGTACAAGTCCTATGTTTCATACATTTCCGGTGACATAATATTTATAGCATTTATCGCTAACTTGTCGACAGTATTTATCGCTTTCGAACGTAAGGTCACATTATTGCATCCGGATATATTGCTCGTGATAATGGAGCAATAAATCTTGCTATCAATTGTCATAAGTGTATCTAATTTGTTTCAGATTTTATTGCAGTCTTTCGTCTTGTATGGTGGATATGAGATTTGATTGACAGGCAATCAGAATGCAAAGGACAGACCGTTTTTTTTTTTTGTTAGAAATTTTGGTATACGAACGAATGGCAAACCGATTTCTGAAAAAACGCTCCCACGTAAATATTGGTAGGATATTTTTTGAGAAGAACTTTTAGAAATCTATGTATATATATATATATAAAATTTGTTGTACCAATTTTTTGATACCTTGTGTTACATTATTGTAATTTTCGTCTATTTTTTTTAAATAAAATTTAGTCTATGTTACTCGCTGATAATGGTGCCGATTCTGTTGTTTACGAACTAAAATAAATTTAATCTCACTATATCTCTTTCTAATAGTAAATAAAAGAAAGGGATGCCAGCTATTTTAGTCCTGTCAGTTTAGTCCGATCACACATTTCAACGTGAATTTAAGCGCGATCTTTATTGGTCACGACTATTTACCCGTACATTACGACGGCATGGATTAAACTGACAGCATTAAAAATGTTCTATCTTTTTTCAATATGGTTAACATGAAAGAGATGTGACTTGTCTAATTTTAGTTAAGTTCGTGAACAACAGAATCGGCACCATTGTAGCTTTATGTAAGTGAAAGAATTTTTAAAATCGTTTCAGTAGTTTTTGAGTTTATCTCAAACAAACAAATAATCAAATCTTTTCTATTTATAATATTGTTTAAGATATATTTTAATCTATACTCTATACTAATATTATAAAGAAGAATGATTTGATTGTTTGTTTGCATTGAATAGGCTCCGAAACTACTGAACCGATTTGAAAAATTCTTTCACTAATAGGAAGCTAAATTATCCCCGAAGGTTATATGCTACTTTTTATCCCGGGAACGCGAGTGAAACCGCGGGGAATAGCTAGTATATTATAAAGTAGGATAAAGCTAAAAGTATCCCAGCTACGTATAGACGCTACATTATAGTACGGCTACATCCCACCGTCTACAAAGTTCCGGACGACTTGTCATTCGTGGAGTGAAAATGTTTTAATTCCGAACAAGAATAATGCATTTGCACACCCGAATTTTACGAACTTGGGGATTGTTCTAGCAGTATTACTTACTTGGAAATTTTAAATTCCAATTTTAATTCTTTTTATTCAAGACATTAAAATCATTTAAAAATATTGTATTTTTTTAGGCTGTTTCACCCGTGTTCCCGAGACATCTTCTGGTCCCGAGGAATAAAAAGTACCCTATGCGTTAGTTTATAAAGGGTGTCAGCTACCTCCATACCAAATTTTATCAAAATTGGTCCAGCCTTTTGAACGTGAAGAAGTAACAAACAAACACACTCACACACTTTCGCATTTATGATATTAGTAGGATTCAATATAGCTTTGGGTAAAAACCAAATAGGTATAATATATCCATAATCTTCACTTATTCAGCCAAAATCTGTACTAATACATACCTATATAATATTATACTGGGGTACCTAAAGTTTGTGTCACTTAATCCGGATTTAGATGAAACTTAGCACATAGATAGATCATACCCTGGAAATAACATAGGCTACTTTTTATCCCTCAAGAACGCGGGTGGAACCGCAAAGCGGAAGCTAGTATAGGTATAGACCAAACCCGCAATCAAAATTTTATAGATTAACGTCTAAAGTCAGCCACGTTTTGGTCTCTACCAGAATCTCTAAGTGCTTCATGCCTTTTCTTTGTCACCAAAAATAGAGGCAACACAGACAGAATAGGGTTGGCAAGTTGTAGAACTCGGAATTTATGAAAATTTTTGTGGCGAAGGTTTATTTTAAGCTTTATATTAAGAAGATGCTCTCCGCGAATGTCTGCATCTATAATAAACTGATGGAGACAAGCGAGACAGGAGAAGCGCACTTTTAGCAAAAAAGACTTTTTATGTTATTAAAAAAAACTAAGCCTTTTTTTAAGAAATAAAGATCCCTTTCTATTCGATCTCAGAACCTACCTATATGTTAATATTTTCAAGATATTTTTTTTAAATGTTTCTTCACTCATAACTTTTTTGCATACTGATTGTTTCTGTATAGGTAGTCCCATATTAATTTTATTGTCTTTGAAGAAGGTTTTACTCTTTTACTAACTAACAGTTGATTATTCTTTTTTAAGTCCACGCGTTCTATCGCTTGTAACCACTGTGTAAACATTGAAGTGTGCGTGAGTGGTGCAATCGCGTCGATCTATGTGTGAGTAGTGTACAATACCAAATTATGAAGCGAGCCATCGTTGAAATCCCCCTTTAAGAAAAACACAAACAAATATATGGCCAGCCTAATGGTAAGCGGTTAGCTTGCAACACCAGGGGTACACCTGAGTGTTGCCGACCCTGCAGAAATATCTTCACACCTTTACCACGTAATTGATTTTTATCGTTTACAATTTACATTAGTAGAAAGAAATTAAAAAATGGACATTTTACTTAAGCTTGATAATCAGTTGTAGAAATATTGTTCCTAAAGGAGGTTGAACAAACAGGCATTCATTTTCTCGAAGAATGATATACAGTAGATACTCAGAGTGTAAAGAATTGACGCTTACTACCGTATTTTGATGTATAAATTTTAGATTAAAAAATGTATTTGACAACCCTGAGTGGATCACTTTGTGGTCCAGTCGGTTCCGAGTAAAACTAATACATTTAAACACACAAACATAATGGTATTGGGAACTGTTATTAGATTTGTGTTTATTAAACATTTTATAAACGAGAACTACGTAAATAGTACAAATTTAGATTTAATTTTGTGAGAATGCGAAAGTACTCTCTGTCTGTTACTTTTTCACACCTAAACAGCTGAATCGATCACGATGCAATTTGGCACGTAGAGAGTCTATGAAATGGAGAAGGATATGGGCTAATTTTTATCCCGGAAACCGCGGGGTAACTAGGTTACTGTTAATACAAAAGTATTTTTGGTTTTCCTTTCCTTCACACAGCAACGGATCGACGTAATTAACCTCCTTCAAAAAAAAGGAGGAGGTTCTCAATACGGCTGCTCCATATTAAATTTATTGTCTTTGAAGGAGGTTTCACAATTTTTGTAAGAGTTTACTATTTTTTACATATACGTAGAAATCATTTTAAGAGTCGGTGAGAAACAGCTACCTTTATGCCAGCAGATGAAAATGGGCAAAGCTTGTTTCCCATAAGTTAAGGTCCCAACATATTTAATCAAATTGTTTATACATTGGATCACGTCGTCGCCCAAAACAATGAGTGACGTCACAATAAAAATGGAGGCCGACGGACTCATTGTTTCTTTATGTTATTGTTTAAAAATAAATCAGTGTTGTTATATATTATAAGTAGTCGCTACAATCCGATCTTGTTTGTTGAGTTTTGAAGAAAGAAAGAAAAAACATTTATTCATGACAACACACAACATTACAAAATTGAAAAATAAAATAAAAAGAGTGTTGCGCGATGTCAAGAATAGGTCCTGACTCAGTATAATGCTCAGATCGATAACTAAATATCAACCCTCGCGCTGGTTTTCAATCAGGGCCTATATCTATGACATCACGAACATACAGTGACACCGAGAAGCGTTCTAGGGCTTTATTGAATTCGTAACTTTTTAAATGCCAAAGAATTAATAATACGAGCGTTGCGTATTGCACAATAGGCGTGATGACTGGGTAAAAAAGAATACATTCTGTTTAGTCCGTCAGTTAGGTTATCAACAAATATTGGATACGTATTTTTTATTTCATCAAATCAATACAAAATTACATAGATAGTCGCATCAAAGTTCAGGAGTGGGGGCTTGTGACGTCATCTCTCTGCAAAAAGTGTACTAAAATGTGACTTCACGCGAAACTTTAACACACTGCATCTTCGTTTTTCCTTGTTTCCGGTACTTAAGAAAAAACATGTGTCCAATATTTTAATCTAACTGACGGACTAATGCGATTTTTAAGTCATCATCCCTATGCATCGTTGGCTACCATCTTAAAGTTAAAAAAATCTTGCCAAGCACCTACAGGTGTGACAGCTGCACTTGAGAGCCCCAGTTTCCTAACCATGGTGGGATTGTGAAACACAGTTCTATATAGGTATTAATTTCTTTTAATTATCCGTAAATTTGCATTACTTACTAATCCTTTAAGCATAGTTAAATGGCTTTAAAAAATGTAATTCAAAGTCTACAGCTATTTTAAATATTAGATAGTAATGTAAATATTTACTCGTAAGGTAAATCAGTGAATTTGCAACACGCACCGTAACACGAAAATGAGGTGAACGCGCCAAATGTTGGCCATTAACTATTTCCGGACGATTGGCGGATCTCCTTTGGGGGAGACTTACAAAGGATTGCTTATAGCACGTTTATTGAAGCTGGTCATAGGCTAATATAACATGAAACAGCGAAACATAGCTAGTCGACTGATAATAGCTTAGATTTTCCTACAAATGTGTGAATTTTTTTTAATTACTTAATTGATGATGTTTTCTAAATGTTATGAAAGGATAATGCTCATTTTGGATGGATAAAAATCCAGCAGTGACACGGAGTCACGGACCATTTAATAAAAAGAATATTATTAACAAGTCAAAATTAAAATGTTGAAACGTTGAATGTTTTAATCGTAAGATGACAACACGCGATAATTTATTACAACCCTTATCACGCCCATCAAAGTGTCACTTAATAAATGACAGCCAAACTTAATTGCACTCCAGAAAAGGGACGGAAACAATAGTAGATAGGACCGTAAATCGTAGCTCTACAATTTATGTTAGTAAAACTGCTAAACATAGAAAACGTCGGCAACATTCGTGTTTTATCGGCCGTTTCCGCTAACCCAACGAACTGCCTATTCGAATTCAATCAAAACGGATTCTTCTACCGTATTGCTGGAAGAGCGTGTACCAAATCGAAAAATCTGAGTCAAATAAATTCATAAAACGTAAGCTCGTCCTATGTTTATTTTCGGAGGACTGCATGAAGCGGTTGCAAATTGGTGGAATTCAGGTGTCAGCGAATAAAAACCTAAAATAAAGGCTTTTAGCAATTTTGATTGGAAGAACGAAACGCAATGTGAAAACTGCATCAGTAGAAATATTACTTTTATTGACTGGACTAAAAGGATTCAATAGATTTAGATTTAGAGAATGGTCATTGTTTTACTTTGCCATATTTATAGAACTTAACACGCCCCACAGTTTCACCCGCGATCGTCAATTTTACTTGTTAGAGGCTGAATTTTCAGAAATACTTTCTTAGCGAATGCCTCCGTCATAATAGCTATCTTTTTTTTTTTGAAAGGACTAAAGTTGGTAGCCTCTGTTGGCTGCTCCAACCTTACCGGACAATCGGCGAGCGCAGAGAGCTCTCAGCCGGGTAACATTTAGGTAACCACGCCTGAGGGCACCCCCGAGTGGGGTACGAACCTCGGCTCAGGGCGTTACCGGGGGAAGGGGAAGACTTTGTACGAGTTACGACTAATTGGGGGCGGTCGGATTACTAATGGCAGCTCGGGCCGCTTGAACGGGACAAGACTGAGTGGGACGTCGCGGCGGTCCTCGCCGTCGAGGACGGTAAATAGCTATCTGTATGTCAAATTTCAGCCCGATCCGTCCAGTGGTTAAGCTGTACGTTGACAGATTAGTCTGTCAGTCACCTTTTCCTTTTATATATCTAGATATAGTACCTATAATTATATTAGACTGCTTCTCATCCAGGTCCAGATTAAGAATTACTGCAGATTACTTACAATTATAGAATAAATGTAAAGTACTAAGCCTAAAAGAAAATATGCTTTAAGTATAGCTTTTGTCCGCGTACGGGTGTAATTAGCTACTTCAGACTAACACCTTTGTCCTTTAAAAAAAACAAGTAATAATAAAATAAATAAAATAAAATAAAGCTAGAGGAATATTGCTAATATCTTTTAACTGTAAGGCACTTTACCCACGGGCAGCGATCTGAACTCAATATTCTATTTGTAATATTGAGTTCATAAATATATAACGGAATAGGATATTTTGATTTTGTATATATATGATACTTCTTTAGTTTTTAGTTAATATTTTAGTTTAATTTAATGTTTTCGTGTAAATAATTGTAAATATATAATAAGGCATATAAAACAATGTGATATATCCTGGAATTCTAGTATCGCTGTATAGTTAGAACAGATAATTCATATTCTTCAATGAAAACATTTCAAAAAGATATTGCGCAATTCACATTCGTAACACGTCCGTATGATAAATGAAGTGATGGGACGATTCCAGAATATTTATTCTGCGATTTGATTTCCGATAATATGATGACAAATTTTATTCATATATATTATCTTATCAGGAATACCTTATATGATGTGAAATTTGAATGATGTATCCAACCATGGTTATGATTACATGCCATACTATTTCTTAAAAGAATCTTACACTATCAATGATTTGTCTTGGCTCTATAAAGAGAAACCCTACATCTATGAATTTATAGCCATTGGTCAGAAGAAGAATAATTATGCTATTTCGTAAGTAGACCAAATCAAAACACTCAAAAATATTACAAAAACATAACAACGGACAGAGTTACAATCGGAACAATTTGGCCCATTGTGCAATGTCCCAAGTGTCCCTTTTTTGTAAAAAATGTTTTTTAGCCGAGTAACGAAGCGAACCAATGGGGACTAAAACAATGAGGCGAGTTCAAAAGGAGTTTGGGAAAAGGGGCGAATCGGAAGACGGATTCGCAATATTCGATGGGATTTTTATCGTGAATCAAATGGGTAATTACTTCTTTTTGGATTTCTCTATTGATTGAACACCGACTTTTAAGGGCTTCGCTAAATGGGTCAGAAATTTTGCAACATAATTTATTTTACGCTTAGTATTCGGAATGAAGCATTGTCCTTAGATTTAATACAGCTACTGTTTTAGTCAAATGTCCAGACAGCTAGAGTATGGGTCATTAATCATCAACGTGAGGTAGAAAATCCCACGCATTCAGAGAATAAGACAAAAGCTTCAGCTCGCTTTCTCGACAAAACAAATAGCTTAATGTAGAACGATATTATCATGACCATAGGTTCGTGAGAGACAATAAGTCTGCCCTACATTGCCTTAAACGGCTACAACAATTATTTACATTTCAATAGACATATGTCATGTTACTAAATCAGTGTTCGTAGAATATGCAGTTTACGAGATTCTTACGTGATGTAATACATATGTAACTTAACATAATATATAAACAAATGAATAGAAGATGCCTTTAAAAAATTCAGGAAATCGATGTGATCTCAATCTCAAAGTCGTGGGACGTGGTCTTCTACACACTCAGGGTAAGTGATTGATCACTGACATAAACTGATTGGAAAAAGGTAGCTTTGAAGGAACGGAGGAACGATAGTTGCGTTTCTTTTAAATCTTCAATAACTGCATTCTATGGTATGGTACATATTAATTTTGTTTTGTAGTTTTAGAGACCTGGATTTGGTTAAGATATTTCCTATTTCTTCCACCGCCTCGGGTCAGTTAGGCTGAGATCAGAGAGCGTACTTAGACTTAACTTACGTAAAACTTGGCCCATGTACGAATTGTAAAAAAGTATATTTTTGTGTGACCATTAATTTAGCATAGTTTTTGGCAAGTCATCGATTTGGTGCACTTAGGCTTTGCTTAGAACAGACTCAGGCTGAGATCTATAGAGCGTGCTTAGACTTTGCTCAGATTTTACTTAGGGTATAAACCTACGTAATAAAATAAATATTTGTGTGTTTTAATTTGTAGCCAAGTTTTTGGTAAGTCGTCGATTTGGTGCACTTAGGCTTTGCTTAGCACACACTCAGAGAGATTAGAAGAAGCAAAGTCTAAGTACGCTCTATAGATCTCAGCCTTAGTCTCCTACCTATCTGATGAACTGTTGATCTGCGGTCAACAATGAGTTGACTGTTAGACTTATTAATGAGGAAGGTCTACTTATGAATGCATTTTTGTTAGGTTAAAAAATGATGATTAGCATTCAGTATTTCTGAATCCCAAGAGACCACGTTCTTCCGTTCCCTCGACGGAAATGAATCTCTACTAACGATTAGATGTACGGAACCACATTAAGCATTAATGGGTGCAAAGCGGATTGTATATCAAAGGAGATTCAAAGGGTGCCGCAAATGACCTAAAGTGGATTGGTATAAGAAGCAGCGCGCAGAGAAACGCTGTGACAATTTTGCTTGTAGATTTTTCATTAAATTTTGAGCAATGGAAACATACTTATATTATAGAAAATAATACAAAATTATTAATTGTCATTACTAGTACCTATCTTATACTTGTATACCTATATCAATTTTATTTTGTAAAGTTTATTTAATAAGCAGAAATTAAAAAAAAAACCTTACTGGTTTTTTTTTATATACATAATTTTAATATATTTCAAATTATAATTACCTATACTTCTAGATAAATCAACGAAATAGAGGCGAAATCTTTCACCACTGTCTGTCACCCTTTAAAAAACCTCTAAATATAACTTAACTAAACTACAAAGTGGCAGTTAATATAAACAGTTATACTTAGTGATCAGATGTTTTCGTTTGAAGTGTTTACACTTTGGCTTACAGTTAAATTATGGCGGGTGTTAAAGGAAGATGTTCGGTTGTTTATGTCTGTGCGACATTACTGTGGCCTACAGGTTACCTTATGAGGAATAATTTAAGAGAATCCTTGCGTTCAACTAATATAGTTTCTTGTACAAAAATACAAGTTTTACATAATATAACTAGCTTTCCCCCACGTGGTTTCATCCGCGTTCCCATATTGTACCCCTTAGGAATTGCATTTTCAAAAATCCTTTTCTATCGGATATTCCTACGTCTTAAGAGCTATCTACCTACACGCCCTCCCGTATTCTCCGTATCCATAGACCAAGGCAAGCCCTCAGCGAGCCGGATGACCCTATTACATTAGCTCAGATCGAAGCTGACGAAGCCCGTAAAAATACACAACATACTACACACAACCGATCACGCTACCGTCCTCGACGGCGAGGGCCGCCGCGACGTCCCACTCAGTCTCGTCCCGTTCAAGCGGCCCGAGCTGCCATTAGTAATCCGACCGCCCCCAATTAGTCGTAACTCGTACAAAGCCTCCCCCTCCCCCGGTAACGCCCTGAGCCGAGGTTCGTACCCCATTCGGGGGTGCCCTCAGGCGTTGTTACCTAAATATTACCCGGCTGAGAGACCTCTGCGCTCGCCGATTTGTCCGGTAAGGTTGTTGCAGCCATCTGAGGCTACCAACTTTAGTCCTTTCAAAAAAAAATAGCTATCTGTACTCCAAACAGCCCGATCCTTCGATCCTTCCGTGGTTTGAGCTGTGCGTTGATAAATCAGTCAGTCAGTCACGCTTTCCTATTATACAGGGTGACTGGTGAGTCACCAACGATATTTAAGGAGAGTACTCGGTACTCGATCCTCGTTCTAATTATGTAATAAAATTAGGTATTTAATTTTTGGTCAAATTTCCCTATAAATATATGAAGTGTGGCTACATTCCCGACGCTCATGCTTTTTGTCTGTTAGCCCGTTAGCGCGCGGCGAGATCTTGTGTTCCGTAGTATGCGTCCGCGCGGTGACCATGCGTTGCGTAATAAATTACTTAACTTTCGGCTAAGTTTACTAAGTAGTCAATTAATATTAATTTTTAATGTTATTTTTATTCTTCTTATATGATCGTCAAATATCACGTCCTCGAATATCGTTGGTGACTCACCAGTCAGCCTGTATATAAATATTATTACTATATATCTAAATAAATTATCATTAATAATGGTTTCATGGGTCTATTTTTCAGATTGTATTTTCGTGGCGACGCTATTTACTATCTGACTTCAAAATTACTGTTGTTCAATTGTTTTTTTTTTACCTACAATAGTTATCTGTGTGTGATTCGTGAAAGAAACTTCCAATTAGAATATGTTTTTAGGCCAAATTACGAACAATCTTATAGGAACCTACTCAATTTTAGACTCTAAAGTACTCACTGTTTTTAAATAGTAACGGTATTCATGAAATAATGTTTACTAATAATACTAGGTTGTGCAAATAACCATGTTATCATGATTCTAATTAATTCACGTTGATCACGTTTACTAGTACCTTGTTCGAGCGTACCCAGTCACGACATAAGCTCTTAGAAATATTCATTTAACCGTTAATATTTACGTATTGTTTAGAATTGTTTTGTTAGACTATACATAAAAGTCCACGGTAGGTTAATAATTGGATGGAATTTAATAAAATGATTTCATCACGTGTTGATTGAAATATTGGTGCCGATTCTGTTGTTTACGAACTAAATAAATTTAATCTCAATATATCTCTTTCTAATAGTAAATATAAGAAAAGGATGCAAGATATTTTAGTCCTGTTAGTTTCGTCCGATCACATATTTCAACGTGAATTTAAGCGCGATCTTTATTGGTCACAACTATTTACCCGTATTACATTACGACGGCATGGATTAAACTGACAGCATTAAAAATGTTCTATCTTTTTTCAATAAGATTAACATGAAAGAGAGGTGACTTGTCTAATATTAGTTAAGTTCGTAAACAACAGAATCGACACCAATATGATGTATTTTCTTCATTTAAAAATCCAAGCATCAAAATATTTTGCATGTAAATAAATGTCCAATCTCTTTTGGAACTCAACCTAGAAAATTACTTATAAAATACATGTATATTATTTAGTATTTAGAAGATTACAACAATAAATGGTTTAATCATAATAAGCATGCTCATGATATACATCTATCTAGAGACGAGTTAGTTTGTTTGAACGCGCTAATCTCTGGTGATACTGGTCCGATTCGAAAAAATGTTTCACTAATAGGAAGCTACATTATCCCCGAAGGTTATATGCTACTTTCTGTCCTGAGAACGATAGTGAAGCCGCGGAGAACAGCTAGTAACGAATAAAAAAAGAACAGACAAAGTTATTGATAAAAAAAAACTTTACAAATATCACAAGCCCTTCATAACCTAAACATTGTAAATAACCTTTATATGAATAACGTTATATTTTGTATCAAATAACCTTGTGCATCGAGTTTCGTATGCTAACGAGCATGACAAGGCTGCGCCGAGAAAGGAGATTATCACCTGTTGAAGTTTATTTGGTTGACCTGCCAGTTTGATTAGGAATAAAAAGATTATGTTTTGTAGTTTCTTGTTGGTTTTTGTTTTTTTTTTTAATTTTATTTTTTACACTACAGCGAAACAAAAAGTGTTGTACTCCTTATATCTTCCCGCCCGGGAGACGTTTGTTACTAAATAACAATAATATACAGATCATCAGACTTTATATTCTCATTAGATTAAAATAAATGTATTCAGTATACATAGCTGATAATCATAGAGAGAAAGTAGCAAAATGTCAAAGGGCAATGGAAAGAAGCATGTTGGGACTCAAGCTAAAGGACAAAATCAGAAACACAGAGATAAGAAGAAAAACCAAAGTTGCGGATATACTGGGTCGTATAGATCATTTGAAATGGGGCTGGACAGGACACATGCTTCGAAGTAAATCAAACATCTTGGGTACCATAGGGTCACCTATGGTACCCAAGAGACGGGACTAGAAAACAGGGACGCCCTAAAACCAGGTGTGAAGACGACATCCGCCTAACCCTGGGGCCACACTGGACTAGAGTTGCTGAGGACATACCACAATGGAGAGAGTTGGAGGAGGCCTATACCAAAAGGCACGCCGAACTGAGGGACATCCTATAAACTATACTTAACAACAAAACACTTGCATATATATACCAAATAATGTGATACCTGAAATTCGGAATAAATGGCTATTATTATTGTATTATACATAGCCTTAAAAGATATGCGGAGCGAGGGGCAGATGATGATTAAGTTATATAGGCGTAATAGGAAAAATGGATATTTAAAACATAAGGTTTAGTTTAGTTAGTTTGGTCTCTCTATGGTAGTTTGGAAGCTGACCAAGTATAAAATAGTTTTAATTCTTTGAAAGTATGATGAACCTTTAGCTCAGATCGAAACTGACGAAGCTCGTAAAAGTACACAACACACTTTACACAACCGATCACGCTACCTTCCTCGATGGCGAGGACCGCCGCGACGTCCCACTCAGTCTCTCCCCGTTCAAGCGGGCCCCGAGCTGCCATTAGTAATCCGACCACCCCCAATTAGTCGTAACTCGTACAAAGTCCTCCCCCTCCCCCGATACGCCATGAGCCGAGGTTCGTACCCCATTCGGGGGTGCCCTCAGGCGTTGTTACCTAAATATTACCCGGCTGAGAGCCCTCTGCGCTCGCCGATTTGTCCGGTAAGGTTGCTGCAGCCATCAGAGGCTACCAACTTTAGTCCTATAAAAAAAAAAATGATGAACCATTTTGAAGTATTTCGTTTTAAGATCAAGATTTATTGTGTTTTAGAGCTGGAATTCTGGAATATTTTATAATTTGGACTGTTTTTTTTTAAATCGAAATTATACATTTATAATTTAGGTGTATGCGTACACTTGAATAATATGTTATCTGGCAATCTTATAAAGGTGTGCCACTCACAACATACTTGAGGTATCAGCGTATTAAACTAGGTTCACAGATTTCTCTTCGGTAAATGTCAACAGCTTTTAATATGGCAATACTGTTAGCCTTTTGTTCGTCATAATATGATTCAGTTCCTGAATGCCGTAAAAATATTTTTATAAGAAACCAAATTCCTCTAAACGATTCCAATAGTTCTAGAAATTAACTTTAAGGATTCTTGGCGAGTAAAAAAATACACAAAACTATTTGTAATTTGTACAGTTTAGCTTCTTACTACTTTGTTGACAGGTTGACAATTGAGAATGATGCCGATTCCAATCACGTCACATCTCTTTTTTTAAATATTGAAAAAAATAGAAAATTATTTGAGCTGTCTACAGTCTAATTAATAAGCTGTCAAACTAATAAAGATGGTGATTGGTGACTTAATTTACGTTGAAACAATATACTAATTTGACAGCGCTATTATTTGTGTCTTTGTCTTATGTATTTTTTGTTAACAACATAAATCAGCATTATGTTATTTTATTAAGTACCTATCGTATTCCATCAGCTGCATTTGAAAGCCTAATCTAGTGTAGGCCTAGGCGCGATTGTAAAAAAGACTCAATTCCGTCATCACATTAATTCTTACAAATTACTTCTAAACATTAATTATTTGGAACTTCTGAAACGTAGCATAAATAATTGAATTATTGATGAGCCAAGAATGTAAATGATATCTAAGTATGTGGCCATTGTCCTTTAGAACAAAAATTGAGGTTAGAGAAAAAATCTACATGGTAATTTATTATCTACCCCTCATTTCTATGCAGACAGCCAATAATACTGGTTATGTATATCTAGGTAGATTATAGCCTGACAAACAAGATTGTATTTTAAGTCTATGTAATATAGCATATTATACACACACCCTATGCTCTTCATACAAGCGAAATAATTTAATTACCTAATGGAGTGGCAATACTATTAAAAGTACTCTTAAGGGGGGACGTTCGGTTGGAGCGCGAAATTCAAATTCGTAAGTTATCAACATGATAGCTTACTACCTATAACTGAGCTGCAATTATCCAAAAACTTGATAAAATTTGAATTTCGCGCTCCAACCGAAGGTATACCCTTATGCTTATTTACATTGCGCGCGGGCGCAGTGTTGCCGTTTTAGGGTCTTTGTCATTAGATCTAGAGAATGTCTTAGGCCTTAGAGCCTTATTTTTCCTGTACCCGTTATCTTGCCTACTTGAAAAATTATAAATATCTCGAAACTGGTACACTTTTTACTAGAATATTAAGGGGCCATTTAATAGAGAAGAACCTCTCCTACATCCCCTTAACGGGATCGAGACGAATAACCAGTAACCCTGTATATTAATTTATAGTCTTTGAAGGAGATTTTAATCTTTTTTTTAAAGTTGATTATTGTGTGTATTTATTTTTTTCGTTCTTCGTTTTTCTTTCTATTACACCGTACATAAAATTAAGTATAATAATTCACAACTGGGACATGTTTTATTTATCTCATTGCGAAACAGGTGTAAAATCTACGGGCACAGGTTCGAACAGCTGCGTGTTTTTATGGTAAAACACATCAATAACTACACAGCAACACGAGCCACGCTGAATTCATACTTAATGTAGGGTTATAAGGTTGATTTCAGTACGTCAAATATAGTAAATGCTAATTGACAGATGTTGATTAATGTAAATTGATATGTATCGGGTATTTAATCACTGGATTAAATAAAATAAAAAATGGCGTTATTTAATGACATGATGTTTCATCGGATCGCAATGTGTTTCTGTTTTTGGCAGTATTTCGTGTTTTGAATGATAAGTACCTGAGTGTTATGTTATTAAAAAAAATATATATATATAATTAGTTAGTTGTACAGTGTCCCAAAAACCATAATTATAGTACTTATTATGGCATGGATCAAATTATGGTACCTCCTGTTATAAATTGATAAGCGGAAACAGCTGTCTTTTCGATAATGAAAAAAATACGAAGGCAGAGACAATCAGACTCGATTTTCGTATTTTCCAGTATGAAAAAGTAATTCCAAGGAAAGAAATTTTTTCTAATTAATTTATCAAATAATTTAAGTCTAAGACGTAACGTGTATATTATACCTATAGAATAGTATTTAAATAAACCAATTTACCAATATGACAGGCCAGTAGCCGGTTGGTTAAGACGCCACCTATCGCGCCCCTGGTCGTGGGTTCGATTCCCATCCAGGACAAACATTTGTGTGCATGAACATGTCTGTTTGTCCTGAGTCTGGGTGTAATTATCTATAAAAGTATGTATTTACAAAAAAAAAAGTAGTATATGTAGTATATAAGTTATCTGGTTTCCATAGTACAAGCTCTGTTTAGTTTGGGATCAGATAACCGTGTGTGAAGAAATGTCCCGAGATATAAAAAAAAAAAAAATAATAGCCATAGAATATAAATATGTTTAGCCCCGGACGCAAAATCGACGGGGTGTTATAAGTTTGACGTGTCTGTCCGTGTGTGTGTCTGTCTGTGGCGTCATAACTCCTGAGCGGATGTTTGAAAGGTGTTTTAATCGAGAGTGTTCTTTCTTAGATATGTTTCAAGAAAATCCGCTCAGCCGTTTGAAAATTATGACCAGTGGCAGGGGTTACATGTTTTTAGTTATTATTACTGAAATTAAAAAAAGGGTGTGAGTGCATCTTCTTAACTTGGTATTAGATATTATTATTTGCTTTCGTAGTAGCTTAGTTAGACTTATGACTTGTAAATTGTAGGTAAGTGAGGAGTTTGTTTGTCAACCTTCTCACGCCAAATTTGGCACGCAAATAGCCTTTACAGGCAAAGGACATAAGCTATCGTTTATCACGAGAACACGAGAAACCGCGCGGCGTAGCGTAAGCTAGCAAAGGAAACCATAGAGATCTTTCTATTGAATCTTTCAAAATTCGAATTTCTGATTAGGTCAAGCATTTACAGACCAATTTCCATCTAATATCGAATAATGGTGCCGATTCTGTTGTTTACGAACTTAACTAATATTAGACAAGTCATCTCTCTTTCATGTAAACCTTATTGAAAAAAGATAGAACATTTTTAATGCTGTCAGTTTAGTCCACGCCGTCGTAATGTACGGGTAAATAGTAGTGACCAATAAAGATCGCGCTTAAATTCACGTTGAAATATGTGATCGGACTGAACTGACAGGACTAAAATATCTTGCGTCCCTTTCTTATATTTACTGTTAGAAAGAGATATAGAGAGATTAAATTTATTTAGTTCGTAAACAACAGAATCGTCACCAATATGACTTTATTTACGTGACCATAACCGCTACCAAAGAATAAATAATCCGCTACCAACCGCTTTTAATTATGGTAAGCAGTAAAGCTTATAACAGGCCACGTGTGCACTAAACATAGTTTTTATGTTCAGCCTTGTTCTCTTTACTAAGCCGTACATACTCGTATGTTCGTTTTATTAAGTTGACCACCTCGGTACATGTATTAAGTAAACACTTTTACTTTTCGATTTGCATATGGTATTGTTTTTTTTGTGTTCTATAAGCCTACAGTAGCAGTTTTTTTTGTCCTGTGTTACTAATACGTAAAACACTAGCGACCCGCCCGGCTTTTCTCAGCTTTTCTGTACTATAAT
Organism: Tethea ocularis; assembly: GCA_963555595.1. Taxonomy (NCBI): domain Eukaryota; kingdom Metazoa; phylum Arthropoda; class Insecta; order Lepidoptera; family Drepanidae; genus Tethea; species Tethea ocularis. The sequence goes on from OY741970.1 coordinate 9,721,156, forward strand.
ATGCATGTATTATACATATAAACCTTCCTCTAGAATCACTCTATTAAAAAACCGCATCAAAATCCGTTGCGTAATTTTAAAGATCTAAGCATACATAGGGACAGACAGACGGGTATAGTATGACACAACTTAGATGAAGCATCGGCTTCATCGAACTTCGTAAAATCGATCGTTCTCGAAAAGAGTGCGCCTACAACATTACTCATGTGTTAAAAAATTATCGGCGAAAATGATCTTGTTGAACGTTGAATGGCGCGATACTGAATTATTTTTATTTGTTGTGTAAATCGGAAGTGAAGTGTACGAAAACGATTCGCCGATGAAAGAAAGAAAGAAAAAAACATTTATTCATGACAACACACAACATTACAAAATTGAAAAATAAAATAAAAAGAGTACAAAAAAAAAACTAACAATAATGTAATGTTGCGCGTTGTCAAGAATAGGTCCTGACTCAGCATAATGCTCAGATCGATAACTAAATATCAACCCTCGCGCTGGTTTTCAGTCAGGGCCTATATCTATGACATCACGAACATACAGTGACACCTGATGCTACATCTAAGTTGTGTCATACTGTAACGACTTTGTTTTATACTATGTAGGGATGATAATAATGAAGGAAACACAAGTTTGATCTACGAATACTAACCTGAAACAAAGATAAATAAATATTAGAAGGTAAACTCATCAATTAAAATCGGTAACTAAATGGGGGCTTTTAAAATGGGTCAGTTGACAGGTGTAATGTCGGACACTGCGGGCTGCTCGGGCGCATGCTGTGAGGGTAATAGGGTTGCCACCTGCGTTGATTTTTATTTATGATTTAACTATAAATAATAAAAAGTAGCCGATGCGTTGTCTATACCATAGCCTATCTATGTGCCATATTTCATCACGATTGGTCGTGCTTGTGCCGGTTAGGCGTCAAGAGGTAACGAACCAATAAACAGACTCTCTTTCATATATAATATTCGTTAGAATTAGGAGTACGTACCTAATGATTAGGTTTAGTTAATATTTTTTTATTTCGTTTATTGCCAAATTACCCAATATCTAGGTAATAAGTTAGGTACCTTCAATATCGTCACGATACTTAGCAACTATGCAGATGCTGGACTATTAACAATCTGTGGCGGAAAAGTCCGTAAACTTTTTTTAAGAAAAAACGCGGAACTTTTTTCGCAGAATATGCAAAGTAGTTCTCAGTGTTTAATTTTATTTCCCCGCGGACAATAGTGCCTCGTCTGCTTCGAAAGTTTTGAACAGTATTTATTTTCCTTAAGGCGATGATAGCTCAGTGGTAGAGACGTCGGATGCCGCGACGAAGGTGGTGGGTTCGAATCCTACAATGCGCTTGAGCTTTCGGTGAAGGAAAACATCGTGAGGAAACCATAGCACGATGGTAGGGTACTTTGTAGTACCCGTCTGGCTGGCTACCACCCTCAAGTTGAAAATTTGTCGCCAAGTACCTACCGGTGTGTTCCGGCAATTGCACTTAAAAGCCAGTTTGCCTTCTCGGTATTGTAACAGGTCAGCAACACATTGGCAATATCTCTGGTATTGCAAATGGCGATAGGCGACGGTAACCACTTACCATCGGGTGGGCCCTATGCTTGCTACCTTAGAAGTATAAAAAAAAAATAGAAAACTTTGACTCGACAACCCTAGCAGTTAAGGTTGGGTGCACACTCCACTGTTTACATCGACTTGTCACATCCGGAACTTTAGTTTTCTTTCAAACAGTAATCTGTGCCTATCTTCGTGACGTCGCTCCAGGGGAAGCTCCAAGCTGAAGTTTGTTATTCCATTACGCAGCCCCCATAGGAGATGTCGGCAACTCGTAACCTTGTTACGGAGTTTAGTAGCTAAGTACCGACGAATGGAATCGTCTGTTTAAACTCGTCTATTTTAACATGGTTAAGCTCCATGGGCTCATTGTTGAACTTGAATTTAATTGAGGATTAACAAATGTTTTGTATCTTAACCTATTCTATAAATATCTATACAACAAATCAAAATTAAAACTCATTTATTCAGTTTAGGCCCTAATAAGGCACTTATGAATGTCAACAGTTACAGTTTTTTAATAGACTCTAATACCGGTTCGGAATACACATGAACTGACAAATAAAACATAAGTGTTTGTTTGTAACGTAAAAATAATGGCTTTTACTAAATGCTATGAAATTACCTATACGATAAACATAAACCAACAAAAAAAAACTGTTTGTTCGGGCTAATCTTCGAGACGGCCTGACTCATTTTGATGGAACTTTCACTGTTCGCTTTTGTTATAAGGAGTAACATAGAGTACTTTTATTTTAGAATAAAAGTTAGGTTTCGCGCAATAAAATATCCCGTGAACGCGGGAGAAACCGCGGGGGAATATGTATGAATGATTCATTAATTCTACATAATGTTATTTATATTTTTTCTTTTACATATTAAGTTATATCAAAAATAATCCTGAAAATTAGCCCTATTATGCAACCGAATATTGTTTGTACCTACAAGTATTTATGAATTATTTTAATTACAAAAGGTACCTACTTACTTTCTTCACGTGAAATGGAATGCCATTAAAAACAGAAACTTTATGATAATTATTAAGTCATATAAATCAGTAAAAGTAACCTACCTTTTCGACATAGCACATTATTGTGTATTTTAGTTAATTGTTTTCGTTCGTATGTGTTGTTGTTATTCTCTGTAATTATTGTGAATGTTAAAAAAACTGTTTTGATTTTTTTCTTAAAAGAGACAGGTACTTAAATTTAACTAAAGACGCACAGGTAAGTATGTAAGAGTACAAAAAACAGGATTTACAAGAAACACTTATTTGCAATATGGAACAGGTAGACAGATGTTTCTTGAAACAGGTGCTCGGCGGACACAGCCTCCTGTCGCCAGCCAGATTGTCTTGTCTTTATCGGCTTTTATTTGTGATGAGCCCCTGTTTTTAGGGTTCCGTACACAAAGGGTAAAACAGGACCCTATTACTAAGACTCCGCTGTCTGTATGTCACCAGGGTGTATCTTATGAACCGTGATAGTTAGACAGTTGAAACTTACACAGATTATGTATTTCTGTTGCTGCTATATCAACAAATACAATAAAATACATATTATAGGGGACTCTTATACAACAGACTCGCACTTAGCCGTATTTTTATAGCATAGTATTATTTTGTACTAACTTGCGCCTACGTCATAATGACAATCAGTATGCCAAATTTCGACCCGATCGGTCCAATTAGAGTTGTGCGTTGATAGATCAATCATTTAGTCACGCTTACCTTTAATAGGTATTTAGATTTATACCAGAAAACGCAGGGAAAGCCACAGGGCGACAGCTATATTATCTTTTAAGGCAAAACAAAGTTGTTTTTCACACTGAATGAATACTATTAGCCTGAATCGAAGTAGTCTAACGGTAAATTATACGCAGTACATCTAGACTGAATATATGTTTATTGTCTTATCTGAATTTCAGGTCACCGCATTGCCTTTCAGTGATCCTCTCTCTTTTCGACGTTGTTTACATGATGTGCGAAACGCTTGGTTGGTCTTATTGCTTTATCTTGGAAATAAAGTTATTAAAATGACGCAGTTTTTAAGCGATATTTATCTGTTCGTTTTGTGATTCTAAAAAGACCGTTTACAGCCGAGCTTATGTAGGTCCAATACTATTTGATGAAGAGTGATCCACCCCTGGATCTCCATGGCTAAGTCTGAAAGTATCAGGATTGGATTCGAAAAATTCTTTCACTAATAGGAAACTACATTATCCCCGAATATTATAGGCTACTTTTACCCTAGGTAGGTATTTTATGTTATTCATGAACGTGATGTAGGTATTAGATGCATATCAACTGATAACAATGTATGCAATATGGACGTTGGATGACTCTTATCATACAGAAACATGAGGAGTTTATCTGATAATATTTTTGCAATATGGCATACTTTTAGGGTTGCCATCTCTAAAGTTCCCCGCGGTTTCACCCGCGTTCCCGAGGTATCTCATGTTTTCCCGTCTACTCTTAGTGGTTCCGCTGGTAATTAAAAATCATAAAAAGCATTATTTGATATTTCCACGTGTTTTTACATGTTTTATGCATTGGTTAGTGTTTGGTCATTTATTTTTGACAGTGTCAACTACCCTATTGTTAATTTGTACCTACTTAAATCACATAACGAAAAAGAACGCGATTTCATATTTACAAGTCCTACTTCCGTCGATTAAAAATGAAAACCGACTCAAACCTTATTCGTTCTAAAAACGAAGGAAAAGATCGAGTTACATCAATATAATGTGACACCATAATAATAACTGTACCAACATAATTTGAAACGTAATCTCTAACAGTTAGAAAAAAAAAAAACAATTTCCTGGCGCGACAATGTGCCTACAACCTTTTTCATTTTATACAATAACACTTTATCGTTAAATAGAGCAATCTTACAACTTCATTATAAGGTCTATTTTGGATCAGCAAGAGATTGAGGCTGGTTTTTACGAAGGTTTATTACAACACGCTTTTTATAGATTTAGATCCGGTTAAGTAAAAGTATCAATTTTGTAACAGCTTTATATTTTGTAGGTACCATCAACAAAGTTGAAGCATGATCAGTTTTGAAACCTTTTCGCTTGCAGCCAGTTTTCATAGTTCACCCTATCCATTGTTGTGAATAAAAGCCGTCTCTCGTAAAATCATTTATACTATTTTTATGACAAGCGCATTGTCTTGTTATATTGTGTGAGACACAGGTAGCGGCTGGTACACAGGTAGCACTCAAAATACACCTTTAAGGTGATCATGCTTCAACTTTGTCGATAGTACGTTCTCAGGGTGGTTTGTTTGTGTTCGTTTTTGTATCAGTTGACTTTCTCGGGTTTTGTGACAATACTCACTGTTATAAAAGAATTAATGTAACAAAAACGTTCTAGAAAAATAGTTCTTGGAATCATGGACTGAAATTACGAAAACTATCTTGCTTATTGAATAGTAAGTATACGAGTTAGGCATCCAAAATATCTAAATGTTTTGCCTTTAGTTGATAATTGTTTGATTGTCAATCTTGTCTTTGTGATCGAAAACTCATTTATGAATCAAAAATACTACGGTGCCCTGTCCTAGGTATTACATGTCCTTAGCCGTCTCATTTAGCTTGTATTGTCAAATCTTTGAAGTCCACACTAATATTATAAATGCGAATGTCTGTCCGTTTGTTATCTTATCACGGCCCACGGCTAAACCGCTGAACTGATCATAATATGGAGATAGACATAGGATATTTAATCCGAGAATGCGAGTGAAACAGGGATTAGTATTACATAAAACATCGAATCTTCATTTATACATTCCAAAGGACAGACTATTCAAAAATATCTCAGATATTTTTTTTTCTCGAACTATTATCTACAGATCTCTCTATGTCAATCTAAACGCAGTCGAAATGAAGTCGTTTAAAAAATGCGGGACATAAAATCTGTGTAGGTTGACAGTTGACACAAAAACATGTATAATCTGCTCGTCTGTTTGCCAACACGATATACAAAAACTAAATCCTACGTGCTTCCACCTGTCGCCAAGTCAACAAAACTATAAACACATTTGCACAGGTGAATAGTGATGGGAAAACATCGATATGAGTTGTCAATTGTTTTCAATTTAATCATGTGTATTTTTTTTTTTTTTCATTTGAATCTGTGGTACATTGGTATAGGTAGGTAGTAGGTACATTACGTCAAATGAATAAATAAATTACCTAGGCAGCTAGGTACCATAAGTAGGTATTTACATGTTTTATGTGAAAATGTTTCCTTACCATCGCGATAATGAAGATTTATCAATGAATTTAGTTAAATTAAGTAAATATTTTTCTAGTAAAGTAGGTTTTACGCTACTGTGTTAATAAAATAATAATTATATTACTTATCGCTCGATTTTCAAATAAATTATAAATTTACTGAAGGTAATATACAGCAATTATTTTATATTGTATCAAAAATTCACGAATTAACTAATTAACAGTCAATATTCACTCATTGCCATGTAAATTAATTGCTACAATAAATTGAATTTGCTAATTAAAATTTCATTGACATAATTTAATTTGTAAGAGGGATCAAATATTGTTCAAAATGTTCAAATACGTTCATAAAATACGTAATTAAAATGTCAGTTATTATATTTAGCATTTAGCTATTATAAACGTAAAAATTTGTATGTTTAGCATGCAATTTAGAAAAGACATTCTGGAATACAAGTATAAAACATATGATTTATTACGAAAATATATGACAAGAACGTGCGTAAAACCGCAGGGCGTAAGTTGTATGTCTCAAATTAATGTCTATATAATATACAGTCATGCATTTCAGATAGGACCCAAGTTAACCCAACCTTCAAATTTAAATTAGATTTTAATTGAGTTTAGTGTCCGCTCTCACTTTAAACTATTGGGTAGATTGTTATTTGCCGCATGGTTTAATAGCAGCTCACAAAATAAATCAATATCACTTCAGTAAATAGGAAATATTGGAATATTATTGTTAGTGTATGATGTTTGAATCTTTTCAGCTTGAATAAACATATATCATGTTTATTCAATATCAATGAATATGAGAGTTGGTCAATATCTTGCCGAATCAAAGTCGCTCCTGGAAAAGTGACGTCTTGAAGTTTTTCATGTTATAAAGTTTATCACCTTCAGCCACATAATCACTTTCCAATTTCATCCAAGTTTATCGATAAGTAAAATCTTTTTTAATTAAAATCTTACTTAAATGATAAACTATCGATAACGATATTATCGACTATGTCCCGTCTCTAGTTTTAACAACACAAGTCGTTATCATTGTAGGTTTCGGTGTACAGCAAAAACGGCTTTTACATTCTTTCAACATGTAACTTGGAAAGTTATAGAATTTCTCTTATTTCTTCATCGTTAGGGGTTATAGTCCTTTAACATTCTTGAAGCAACACTAAATGGTTATGGGCGAAAATATTTGCGAAGAATTCAACGTTTTTATTTAGCATTATAAACATGTGTGCGTGTTTTAATTTGATAAAACACACGAACTATAATTGGGGGTCACGACTCGCGATGTGTTTTTTGTTTGTCTGGTTTTTAAGTATTTCTGGGTTATACGATTTAACTTGGTTGTTTTGCGAATCTTTTAATTTCGAACTGTTTGCGCAAGATATGACTTTTGAGTGTTGCACTAAAAAGTAACAACACTTATGTTGAAATGTAACGTTTTATCAACGATTTAAGTTTACCAATAAGATGGAAATACAAAAATTATTATTTTACTCTCGTTACAATTTCATCACAATAACATGAAATCAAGTTAAATCATTACATAAATTTGTATATTATTTGGCGTCGATTCTGTTGGTTACAAACTAAACAAATTTCATCTCACTATAACTCTTTCTAAGAAACAATATAAGAAAGGGATGAAAGATATTTTAGTTTTGTCAGATTAGTCCGATTACTTATTTCAATTTAGCATTCAGACTTTTGTGAGGTATCTTAGAGTAATCGAGTATTTTTTTTTTTCAAAATCTGACTGTACAAAATTGCTACGTTTCCGTTGAGAATTCTCGAATTTTCCCTTTCGATATCTTTTCACTTAAAGTTAAGTAAATCAGGCCATATCGCATTACATGTTATACTTACTTTTTTATCTTTAAGAAAAAAAAAATGCCTTGCGCATTGTCTTGAAACTTTCTACAAAATATCATTTAGATAACAGTCATGACTGTGACATAGCATTGTTTACGATTGACAGTCATTTATCATGACGTCTTATCAAATGACGGCATGACGAGACGAAGGTAATGATAATAGGGTAGTTGACACTGTCAAAAATAAATGACCAAACACTAACCAATGCATAAAACATCTAAAAACACGTACATTTAATGCTTTTTATGATTTTTAATTACCAGTGGAACCACTAAGAGTAGATGATTTGATGCTGTGAAACTATGACGTCATAATGTAATATTTCATACAAAACTCCTTATAAACTATCGTTTTGACATTTATTAAAAAGTAGCTGATTTGATGTGTCAGTCAACTACCCTATTTAGTACCTATGGTACAAAGTAAAGAACTAAGTATACAGATTCTGTGCCATAGCGTAGACCCGAGTATTCTATCACCTAATGGGTAAGTCCAGGGAATTATGAATATTCTCTTCTCTGTGTGTGTTGTTCCGCCATAGAATGTAATGATGCGGCCGAAGTTCTAAAAGGGATCTGACTCTTAAGGATAACGTCGTGAGGAATCCATGTATATCTACACTTCACTTCCGATTTACACAACTAATAAAAATCATACATTAACGAGCCATTCAACGTTCAACAAGATCATTTTCGCCTAAAGTACTAATAAACATGGGTAATGTTGTAGGCGCACTCTTTTCGGGAATGATCGATTTTACGAATTTTGCCGATGCTTCATGTAAGATAAGTCATACTGGTTGGCTACCACCCTTATGTTGAAAATCCATCGCCACTTCCGGCAGCTGCACTTGAGAGCCGGTTCCCGTCTAGGCTTTATGTGCCAACATCAGCCACATCATCACTGACCACGGTGAGATTGTGGTCAAACACAGGCCTATACACAGAAAAAAAAGTACCTACAAAGCTTTAAGATTACGGTAGTCAAGCTTAGCATGGATATCAGTTCTCAAAGCCCGGTTCAATCTATCAAGCACATACAAACAATGTCCACATTCATTAAAGGTCGGTGCACTGACTGCACTTTCAAGTGGTGCTCTGTCTCGCTCTAAATATAGCTCGCACTGTCTTTCAAACAGTCTCCAGTTGCAAATGTCAAATAAGAGTAAATCATAGTCTATGGTTATGTTGCTCGCCTGCGAATAAATCTTTTTATTCTGGATTGACGTAGTTACATTAAGCTGTGGGATAGTAATGTAGAAGTGTAATTTTATTAACGGATTTTTTGGCGGGAACTTGCGAAGTGACGTTGCGTTTTCGTTTTATTTTCATAAAATCGTGTATTTTGAGTTTTATTGAATATTATCGGTGGTATTTTGTCCAATAAAGATCAATACAAGTACACCAGTGAAGTGAAATGAAATGATTACGTGTATAGTGGCTTTTCAAGTTGTCTCAAGATGTCCATGAAAAGTTTTAGTAGAACGGCTATCATCGTACTAAAACCTAACTAAACTGACTGACTATGACTCGAAGAAGATTTAACATGACTTGAACTTGGATCTTGACGATTGACGAGAATTGAATACATGAAGAATATAAAAATACCTACATTGCTCAACTTGACACGGGCAAAATATACGAAGTGTGATGCCAAAAATATATTAAAAAAAAAAAAAAAAAAAAAAAAAAAATATTAACTAGTGCTAGCGAGCGACAAGGCTTCACTCGGTGTGGGACGGCTTCGTACGCGCGGCATGATTTTTTTCGGCAATAACAATTATCGTAAATTTTCAACAAATTTACCTACACAAAACCTTAACAAACTATACACCTAAACTTCCTGGTAAATCAAATTCAAAAGTGTCTTTATTAAATGAACTGCAAGTATCTTTGATGGTAACAATAAGTACAGTCGCCAACACATCAGACTATACCTTTTTGTTGCAAAATAGCTCCTATTACAACCACCGCCAATCGAACCACCACCACCACCACCGAAAATCTGTCGCCAAGCACCTTTCGGTGTGTTCCGACAGCTGCACTTGAGAGCCAGTTATCACTGACCACGGTGAGATTGTGGTCCAACACAGGCCTATACATAGTAAAAAAAAACATAAGATGCCGCAGTGTTTACGTTGAATTGTCATCGTCCGTACAATCAAATTATGTATCTATATAAAAAAGATATAAAAAAAACAGCATGTGAAGCGAGCAACTCATTCTCAAGAACGCATTGTTCTTGTCCTCTATAAAATCAGAAACTTTACATTACCCTTTTTTTTACAATCTGTCTACTGGTGAAAACCATATGCAAATCCGTTCAGTAGTTTTCGTGTTTATCGCGAACAGACAGACGCGGTGGGGGACTGTTTTATAAAATGTGATACAATACAATGTTTGATAATTGAATACCGAATTGTTAGGTCTGAAGAGTAAGTAAGTGGCAGACGCGCCACTGTTTGAAAAAGGCGCGATGAAAGATATCTACACTTCGTGGTTGCATCGCTGTTTATGATTGTCTAGTTGATGAAAGAAAAAAAAGTATTTGTGATCGCTCAAGTAAGCAATAAACACTGAGATAATAGGGAATATGCATTTTTATCACATTTCTTAATAAAATATGAAAATACCGTAAAAAATGATGTCAAGAAGTGTAATTAAAATTAAAATCGGCTACACGGAACATGTCTATATGACATAAACATTTTAAACTACTAATTAGACAGCGATTAGACAGAGAGATCGGACATAGGATGTGACGTCATAATACTATCATATGAGGACCATATAAACTCCATGCTAAATTCTGTTTTGCTAGAAAGAGATAGGAATAAATCTTTGATGGTTCTAGAAAGAGATAGGAATAAATCTTATATCTTGGTTATTTTTATAGTTAGCCGAATTTTTTTTTTTACTGTTTCTTTCTTATATGAATGAGTTTTTATTAAAGCAAAAAACAATATCATGCATTATTCCCTATTCTTTCTGATTCTAATGATGGTATAAAGACAAAATAGCACTTTCAATACTAAGCTCAATCTTTGAGAAGCATCAATTTATAAAAAGTGCTTCAATAAATTTCAAGGGCTGTCAAACCTCGACATTCCCTTGTCGTTTAACGTCGCAGGAACTGTCACGTCTACGATTAATTTACTATTTTAGCGTATGACGCACGCTTAGGTATATTTGTGGACGCTTTATGTGTCATGAACGATCTATGCGGCTATTTTGAGGCAGGTCCTTGCTTGAGCAATCGCTCTTGACTTTTCGCTTTTCGTTCTGTTTGTACTACAATTATAGGCTTACACTTTCCATGGACTCGTTTATGAGAATTGACGTGGATTTCTGCAAATACCATCTTAAGGATCAGTCAATAAAGTGTACGCGTAATTTATTCTATGTATATTATAAATGCGTAAGTTTGTAAGTATGGATGTATGGATGAATGTTTGTTACTCTTTCACGTAAAAACTACTGAACGGATTTGGATGAAAGTTGGCACATAGATAGATCATACCCTGAAATAACATATAGGCTACTTTTTATCCCGGGAAAACATAAGATACTTCGGGAACCGGGTGAAAACGGGGGTTTAACAATAACAATCTTATTTACTACTAGCTTCCGCCCCCTGCGTTCCCGACGGATAAAAAGTAGCCTATCTGTCATTCCAGGGTATGATTTATCTATGTGCCAAATCTCATCTAAATCCGTTCAGTAGTTTTTACGTGAAAGTGTAACAAACATCCATACATCCCCACAAACTTTCGCATTGATAATATTAGTAGTCTTAGTTTGTGTTAAGTTGTGTATCGAGTCTTGGCTCACAAGCGACAGTCGGATCGGAAATAATAAGTTAATCTACGTGCTTAGCTTGTGGTTGTATTAAATCTTAATATAAACAATAGTGGTGCCGATTCTGTTGTTTACGAACTTAACTAATATTAGAGAAGTCACCTCTCTTTCATTTTAACCTTATTGAAAAAAGATAGAACATTTTTAATGCTGTCAGTTTAATCCACACCGTCGTAATGTACGGGTAAATAGTCGTGCGTGACCAATAAAGATCGCGCTTAAATTCACATTGAAATGTGTGATCGGATTAAACTGACAGGACTAAAATATCTTGCGTCCCTTTCTTATATTTACTATTAGAAAGAGATATAGTGAGATTAAATTTATTTTAGTTCGTAAACAACAGAATCGGCACCAGTGACTTTAATTTGTGGGAAGCGGAGTTAATAAGTTAATCTATGTGGTTGTGATAAAACTGTTAAAACTATATAAAAATGTGAAATAAATGATAGTACTTAACTCTTCTAATTAATTTATGGTAAGCCCATCAAGTAACATTTACCATAAACCTGTCTAGTTCGAGTGTTGCGCTGCGATCGCAACAAATTTGTCTACTGTTCGACAAGCGCGATGCGTCATTCAGGCATGCTGACACATACCAGTTCTTGAATATTTTCCATAAAAGTAGAAGACAAATATATTCTGAAGCATATTCGGCACAGAATAGGGTAGTTGACAGTGTCGAAAATAAATGACCAAACAGTAACCAATGCATAAAACATCTAGAAACACGTGGAAACATCAAATATGTTAAACATTTAATGCATTTTATGATTTTTAATTACCAGCGTCATAGTGTAATATTTCATACAAAATTCCATATAAACTATCGTTTTGACATTTATTAAAAAGTAGCTGATTTGATAAGTCAGTCAACTACGCTATTTGACAGAATACGTGTTTACAGCACAATCAATTGACAGTGTCACTACCGAGCAGGCGATTTTTATTGGCGATTAGACGCGCGAACTCTCTATCTAGACATATTATCTAAGGAAGTAGTATTACACGACTGAATCATCTTTGTGTGAGTTAATTATTATTCTAAAATTAATAAATAAAGACACTCAGACATGATCCATCATAGAAGAGCCCTGCATCACACAACAAGATTTACGATGCAAACACCAATGCATCATGCTTAGAGAAATTATGTTTACATGTGGAGTGACGTCAGAAGCGATTTTATACGGTCAACTTGTTTTGACATGATTATAATTACGTTTTTGTGTTTAGTGAAGAAAACTGATAAGGCTACACTATTATTGTTTTTTTTTCATGACAATAAATCCGGCCAAGTGCGAGTCGGACTCGCGCAAAAAGGGTATTGATTGGAGCCCCCTTAAATATTTATTTTATTCTGTGTTTAGTAGGTATTTGTTGTTATAGCGGCAACAGAATATACCTACATCATCTGTGAAAATTTCAACTGTCTAACTATCACGGCTCATGAGGTGACAGACGGACAGACAGCGGAGTCATAGTAATAGAGGCCCGTTTTACCCTTTCAGTACCTTGAAAATAATTATAATAGGGTAGTTGACTGACATATCAAATCAGCTACTTTTTAATAAATGTCAAAACGATCGTTTATATGGAATTTTGTATGAAATATTACACTATGACGTCGTAGTTTCACAGCATCAAATCATCTACACTTAGTGGTTCCACTGGTAATTAAAAATCATAAAAAGCATTAAATGTACAACCTATTTGACGTGTTTTTACATGTTTTATGCATTGGTTAGTGTTTGGTCATTTATTTTTGACAGTGTCAACTACCCTATTAAGGGCTTTATTTTCTAAAGACTATATGCAATACAAGGCGCTCGAAGTCTATACAATCAAAACAATAATACCTACCTACATACTATAAACTTACACAGCAATTATTTCTAAATTTAAATTACTAAATTATCATATTGTATCCATTTCACTAACGACTCCTCATCGCAAGACCCACTTCAGTTTTCGCTAATTTCTTTTTTGCGAAATAAAAACGGCATTTCGAAAGTGTTCATTCACGCTTTGTTAAAGAGTTTTTGCTGTAATTAAAAGTTAACTGTTCTATTTTATTGTTTGTATTATTAAAAATAATGCGTTATTTTTTTTTGCGAAATGTTACTGTTCTTTGACACTTGAAATTGTGTTTCTTTATTTCAAAGACATAAGTTCATTTTCATAACTCTCTGGCCAAGTAGCAAGACTAAGGTAATGTTTTAAGATGAGGCTATCTGTGTATGTCTCCGTCTTTTACTAAACTGGCGTTCAAGCGAGACAGGAGAAACGTTTTTGATAAAAAATATGGTTTATGTTATTTAAAAAGAAACTAAGCCTTTTTTGAAAAAAGTAAGAAAACTATTCCCTTTCTAGTCTATTCAAGTTATTTGGATGGACCCAAATAAGAGAAGAATGCATTCTTAGTTTTAAGATGATATATTTACGATTTTTTTCTGACGTTACTAATGAACAATTCAAATTATTTAAAAAACTATTCCCCTTTACATATTCTCTAGTTTCACATATATTTTTTCCAAATCTCTTGGAACAAAGAGTTTTTTTTTTTTTTTTTTACTATGTATAGGCCTGTGTTTGGCCACAATCTCACCGTGGTCAGTGATGATGTGGCCGATGATGGTAAGCACACAAAGCCTATAAAGGAACTGGCTCTCAAGTGCAGCTGTCGGAACACATCGAAAGGTGCTTGGCGACAGATTTTCAACTTGAGAGTGGTAGCCAGCCAGGCACTACAAAGTACCCTACCACCGTGCTATGGTTTTCTCACGATGTTTTCCTTCACCGAAAGCTCAAGCTCAAGAGTACAGAGAAAAACGTATTTTAGAATCATGATTTCACGTATAGCATCGCTAGTACCGAAGCTAAATCATTTATTATAGACGCAATAGCACCTTAATTATTTAGATAAAGTATTCAACGCAATACAGCGAGTTCAGCTTATAAATTGCCTTCAATATATCAACATTAAGATGCCAGTGACAAATCAAAGTCAATATTATTAGAGATAACTAATATAGAATAACAGTACGGTAACCACTGAGGTATATTACTACTTATAGAGAAGACGCCTCACTTAACCACTATGTTCCGTTCAAGTGCCATCCGGCCGCACTTCACTTAGTTGTTTATCCTATTGGGCGTCGGCCATCTGACAGCGGAGGTCACTGATAGCTAGCTAGCTAGCTAACTCTATCAGTGAGCTTGTTAACTTTGTTTTTCGACATGAAATTTTCAAAATAAGTTCTAAAGTAATAAAATATTGCCGTCACACGGTTGTCCACTACAAAGGGAAATCTATTAAAGCTGTATTAAATGGTGGCGACGCCCAACAGGTCAAACACGAAACGCGTAAGCGCCATGAAAATCACGGCGCTTTCGACTTTTTGGTCGCGAAAAAACTACACCTTAAAAGCGTTCTAACGCTACGTGTTTAGACTGTCTAGTTAGACGACTAATTATTGTTTCAGCGCTGCAGCGAATATTAAAAAAATGGAGCATGACCTTTGCTTAGGATAGCTTCTCTATACGTAGTAATATACCTCAGTGACAGTAACATATAGTTGCCAGTATCGCGCAGTTCACCTTGGTTGCTTTCTGAGAAACGTCTGTGTGACATCACACCACATATACTTCGTCGGTCTATACGTGCAAGGTAGATTAGGCTTTGAGACCAAGGTAGCTTTAGTTTGTAGGTTACCTACTTTAGGCAAAGATCCGCTTGAAATTCTTACTAACTTGCTTGTAAAAAATCATTAAATTACCTAATTAATCTTTTTCAATATTACCGAATCATCTATTTCAGGTGTACTTGAAAACCAGTTTTCTTGTTAGCTAGTGTGCTACTGTCATCGGCCTCATGATCACCTTATCTTGAGATCAAACTTGAATTTGTGTAAATTATTTATTTCTGAAAAAGAAGAATGCTCAGTTTCGATTTCTGGACTACTGCTACTACTCACATCGCTGTGTATTTAAAAAAATGCTTATTTCAAAACACTAACTATAATTTTAATTTCTAAGTGTAAGTGAATTTTATTTATTAGTTTATGTAATATACATTGGCAAAGTATAGAGAATGATTATATCTAATAGAAGCAGCAACCTAGGTGTGTTTTACAACTTATTTTACGCTGGTTATTTAATTTTCAGGTCTTGTTTTTTTTTATTTTTTTTTGTTATATGTACTTTTTTTAATTTTGTTTGTGTCAAATAAAGCTATGTCTATTGTCTAAAATATACCTTTAAAACTTATAACCTCCTAATAAACAACTGATACAATTACTGTTTGATTGACATTATAGAACAGAGTTAATAATACAACACTATCTGGTCATTGTTCTTTGCAACTTATAGCATCTTTAATGTTGCCATTAAATCGAACGACAGCTAAATGGAACCCTATATGATATTTAGAGAGCTTAAATCCCCAAGGACTAAAATAGGGGCCGACTGAAAACAGCTGAAAGTTTTACGATACCCTTCTGAAATATTGATAGGGCCATGTACATGAAATATCAGTCAGCGTTATTTTGGCCTTTGGGAATTTCTAGATTTTCAATAAGAATTTTTCAAGCCAACGGGGTTTGTAATGGGGTCAAAGTAGGTAACTCTTCTAGCACTTATTCTTAATTATAATCATCTAAATTATTGCGAAAATATTTGTCGGAGAGTCGGGTTGTTTGTCCGACTCGATTGGCTCAATTTATTATCATGGTGGAGGTATCGGTTGAAATGGTGGCAACACTTGCGGTGAATGAATAACCTATGACTGAATGATAGTTTATGATACAAGTTAATGTGAGTAAGATCATTACGGGCGGATGGAACACTTTATCACGAGCTCTCGAGTTGTACACACGTTGGTGTAGGTAACTGTTGTTTCAATTGATACTGAAGTCTACCTTAATGTGAGTCTGTACGTGTAATTGAAGTGATTATTTGTCAAATTGCTACAATAAATCTATCGGGCCCATGAGGAGTTTCTTGCGTCGCTTCTTCTCCTCATACGAGACTGTTCCGAAGCGATGGTATTACGTTGTTTCATTGTCTGCACTACGTCCACTGAATCGGATCCTGATACCACTGAACCCTATACATGATGTTTGTATCGCTTGGCTATCGCTGACGACGACATATAAAAAAATTAATAATAATCAATTAATTAATTTTTATTAGTTACCTGCAACTGGTGACACTTTCCGCATCACACACCATCGCGATTTCCACTGGAAAGAAAGAAAGTAAATATTAATACAAAATTAGTAACTTTTATATCTACGCGAAACAATGATAAGTAATAATTTGTAATAACATGTAACCTACACCTTAAACGGCACCTTACAATGTAAATTGGAAAATAATAGGTACCTACATACTCGTGCGAACTGCTTTAAAAAAAATATTGAGCTTCAACTTGATTGACAGATGTCATGCATGTCAATAACTCTCAAACTGACATTTCTCACTATGTACGATTTCCAAGACCACCTCGACCGGCAGGCAACTATTTAATTTTCCACTCTTCTAAAACTTATATTTGATTGAATATTAAAATAGGGTAGTTTACTGACATATCAAATCAGCTACTTTTTAATAAATGTCAAAACGATAGTTTATATGGAATTTTGTATGAAATACTAACCTAATGACGTCATAGTTGCACAGCATCAAATTATCTACTCTTAGTGGTTCTACTGGTAATTAAAAATCATAAAAAGCATTAAATGTACAACATATTTGATGTTTCCACATGTTTTTAGATGTTTTATGCATTGGTTAGTGTTTGGTAATTTATTTTTGACACAGTAAACTAGCCTATTACTTCATGTAAAGTTTATTGTACAAAACAACTCGATATACCTAATCCATTTTGTTAACAGCTCTTTCTCATTTTGCCACAGCAAACTTAAACATATAACCATATCAATAAAACTCAATTCACATCAACAAAACGCAACGTGTTACAATTACAAGTCGCCAGACAAGTCGACTACGTGCCGCCTGCATACAGTGATTAACAAGTTCTGGATAGCACCATCCCGCTCGCACGCACACGTTACCTTATCTCCCTTTCTCGTTTTGACGGTCAACGCGTCGCGTACCGTTGCGCGATGCTCGCGCGATAGCAGCGCCCTCGTTTCGCCGCCATCTTCTTTTTAGTTGCCGTGTGTGAACAGAGTTGAGTGCACGTCGTGTTTATTTTGAAAATGTGTGATATTAATGCCGAGAGATTGATTAAAGCGATGCAAGTACGGCCGGCTTTGTACGATAGGAACGACTCCATGTATTTTAGTCATAAGAAATATAAGTCCAAGATGTGGAAGGAGGTGTGCAGAGAAATCTTCAGTAATTGGGATCAGTTACGGCCGCAGGACAAAGTTGAATATTGTACGTACGCTATTCACGTATAGTATGATACAACTTAGATGAAGCATCGGGGAACTTCGTAAAATCGATCGTTCTCGAAAAGAGTGCGCCTACAACATTACTCATGTGTTAAAAAATGATCGGCGAAAATGATCTTGTTGAACGTTGAATGGCGCGATACTGAATTATTTTTATTTGTTGTTTAAATCGGAAGTGAAGTGTACGAAAACGATTCGCCGATGCTACATCTAAGTTGTGTCATACTGTAATATTGTAGCTAACAAAGCCGATTAAACCTTCTCTAGTTCCACCACAGTCGGGTAAAGGTATTCTTTACATACAATCAAATCTATCTGTACCTTCTATAGGTATCTATCTAATGTTTAGGAATGTCAATGAAAAATGAACGTTTACACGTAGTAACAAGGTTAATCTGTTAAATCTATGGTATTGCAAAAAATACAGATTAAACTTATCATGACGCAATAAGGCTAATTTTTCTTTGACATTCCTAAACTTTCAAAAGTTATTTCTTATATTTGATAGACTTTAGAGAACAGAATGTTTTAAGGTTTTTAGTTAGTGGGTCGATTAAAGTCGTGGTGTGAAAGATAGGTACCTACTAAATACCTAAGTAAAGACTCGATCCAACTCTATTGGCATTGAAAGTAAATTACTAAAAATATTGGTTTCTTCACGCTATTTTTTGTACGTCTATGCCTCGAGGATTGTTTATTGAACATTAAGGTAGGTACGTAGTTAAAATACTAAAGAAAGGAGTCGTACCTAATTCTAAGGGTAGCTATTTCCCTTAGAAGAAACTGTAAAATGAGTAGGTATTTATTCCCTTTACAATAAGGTACCTACAGACGACCACAAGTCAAGGTAAACACTGCGGCACCTTAACCGGTTGTAATAGGAGCTATTTTGAAACAAAAATGTGTAGCTTGATCTGTGGCCGTGTGTACAAGAATTACAAGTCCGTCGCGTCCAAGTCGCGTGCAGTTGTGTTATTTTATTTCATTTGAATCAATGACGTCACATAAAAAGTCGAGTCTCGTACGTATCAAAATCTCGATATGTAGATAGGTATACTACGAGTCTACGATCGAGAGGTCGCTGGTTCGATTCATCACTATCACCATTCGTGAAAACTAACTACATACCGACAAGCCAGTTGGCGCAGTTGGTTAAGACACCACCTGTAGCGCCGCTGGTCGTGGGTTCGATTCCCATCCAGGACAAACATTTGTGTGCATGAACATGTCTGTTTGTCCTGAGTCTGGTTGTAATTATCTATATACTTAAGTATGTATTTACAAAAAAAAGTAGTATATGTAGTATTCAGTCAGTTATCTGGTTTCCATAGTACCTACAAGCTCTGCTTAGTTTGGGATCAGATAACCGTGTGTGAAGAATGTCCCAGGATATTTATTTATTTATATTTTATACCTATAACACTTTGTTGTGAACCGGTGGTAGAGTCTATTGTAATGATTGTAACTATCGACGTTCATAAGTGCCTTACCAGGGCCTAAACTGAATAAATGAGTTTTTGATTTGATTTGTGAATATTCGTAGAATGACAGTGATGACTTACG
This sequence comes from Tethea ocularis, assembly GCA_963555595.1. NCBI lineage: Eukaryota > Metazoa > Arthropoda > Insecta > Lepidoptera > Drepanidae > Tethea > Tethea ocularis. The sequence goes on from OY741970.1 coordinate 9,740,701, forward strand.
GAGCAGAGACGTGGTCGCTTACGATGGGCCTCATAAGAAGGCTCAGGGTCACCCAAAGAGCGATGGAGAGGGCTATGCTCGGAGTTTCCCTGCGAGATCGAATCAGAAATGATGAGATCCGCAGGCGAACCGACATAGCCCGAAGAATTGCCAAACTGAAGTGGCAGTGGGGCACATCGCTCGTAGAACCGACTCTCTCCGATCTTGTGAGGGTCGCGGGAAACCGCTGGATGCGGGTAGCGCAAGATCGGTCATCGTGGAGATCCTTGGGGGAGGCTTTTGTCCGGCAGTGGACGTCTTTCGGCTTACATGATGATGATGATGATTCGTAGGAATACAAACTTAATGGTTAAAACGTTTACATTACCGGCATTAGTTGACCTGAAAATGGTCTAGTTCCGTTCCGTATATCCGGTTTCCTGGGTAATACCTACTTATAATAACAGACATAGATTCACAGTTTTTGTATATGTAGACCAACAATGCTTACAAGCAAAAAGTTGTGAAATCTGATCATGTTGTTTTTTATTCTACTTGACATTTCGGTAGAACTGTTGAACAAGAATCCTTATTATCTGATTACCTAGGTTCAAAAGAGCTTGAATCTTCACTTATTACTAAACTATTTTATAATGAAGTTGAAGTTTGTATGTGTCATCTCCGGAGTTACTTGTCCAATTATAAACATACTAGCAGTTCCCCGCGGTTTCACTCGCGTTCCCGGAATAAAAAGTAGCCTATAACCTTCAGGGATAATGTAGCTTCCTATTAGTGAAATAATTTTTCAAATCGGACCAGTAACTCCGGAGATTTGCGCGTTCAAACAAACAAACAAACTCTTCAGCTTTATTATTAGTATAGATATAGATTTCACTAAATTAAGTCTGGTTATACGTGTGAGACACAGCTAGCTGCTGGTCACTGCACGCAAAATACACCCTTAAGGTGATCATGCTTCAACTTTGTTGATAGTACCTAAGTATAGGTGTGGTATAGGTCAGTGTTTGATCACAATATCACCGTAGTCAGTGATGATGATAGTAAGCACGTAAAGCTTAGAAGGGAACTGGCTCTCAAGTGCAGCTGTCGAAACACACTGGAAGGAATTTTCTACTTTAGGGTGGTAGCCAGGCGGTTACTACAAAGTAGGTTAAAAACCCTACCACAGTGCTATGGTTTCCTGACCAAGCTCAGGCTCATTGTAAGATTCGAACTCGCTACCTCCGTCTCAGCATTCGACGTCACTACCACTGAGCTTTATACTTTATTTAATAGCTTTCCTTACTTCATATTACATCTTAATAATAAGTACGTAGTATATATATTATTTATTCTTTGATAATAACAAGTAACACGACATTAAGGACCTTGTTGGGCACAGCTGAGCAAAGTGGAGCTTAATCAAAAGCTATCATCGCCTTAAGGGTATACCTTACCTGACATATTATAAGACTATTTCATGAAAATGTTACTAATATACCTTGGAGGAATATATTGATGATTTCTTTTGTTGTTAATCAGTAAATATACTACCGATCTTCTTGCAAATAACATGTTGATAACTTACGACCTATAACTGAGCTGCAATTTGCAAAAAACGTGATAAAATTTGAATTTCGCGCTCCAACCGAACGTTCCCCCTTAAAGCAATAGAGTATCAAATGATTTAATAACCTTTAATTGCTTTTAGGTCATGAGGTTATGAGACGCTGGAAGAGCCTTCGCACGTGCTTCACTAGAGAACTAGCCGTCCAAAAGAAAGAGAAGCTAAAGAGAGAAAGAAACGAGGGCCCAATTAAGAGAAGAAAGAGATACGAATACTTTAACATGATGAGGTTTCTTCTAGATCCTGCTGATAATATTGAAACTATTCCTGAAGATAGGGAACCAGTAAGAGACACGGATGAATCATCGTCAGATCCTTTAAACCATAACAATGTTAAGACTGAAACAATGTATGATGACGTAAGGAATTCTAAGATAACTATTGAAGCTGAGACAGAACAGTATCCTCAGTTCTTCGATAGAAGTTCCAACATGGAAGAAATGTTAGTAGACGTGTTGAAAACTGTTAAGAAAGATGAAGAAGACGAAGATAGGCAGTTCATGCTATCGTTAGTGCCAACTTTTCGGAAGTTAAAAGCCCAGCATAAGTTTGATGCTAGAATAGAAATTTTGAAAGTGTTGAAGGAAATAAGTTTTCGGGAATAAGTGATTGTCTATACTTCTATACTAATATTATAAAGAGGAAAGATTTGATTGTTTGTTTGTTTGCATTGAATAGGCTCCGAACCTACTAAACCGATTTCAAAAATTCTTTCACTAATAGGAAGCTACATTATTCCCGAAGGTTATAGGCTACTTTTTATCCCGGGAACGCGAGTGAAACCGCGCGGAACAGCTAGTTGTAAATAAAGAGCTCAAAAATATATTTTTTGGTTTGGATGCTATAACTTTCCTAAACGATTTTAATTTTTAGGACGACCTTGTTAATTGGCGGCAGGAAAATATCTATTAAATCAATTAATTCTACCGAAACAACTAATTTATTTATGTTGAATGTTATCCTACTATCCTACAATATTTTTTTTGTTTTTTTTTATTGCAAGCTGTCTGTTGGTGACATTTAGCAATATAGGCTTGAAAGGAACATATCCATTGATATTTCCTCATTCATTGAGATGCCCTAGAGCAGCAGATCTTGTTGCTTTTTTCATTTCAGTCTTTTATTTGTTGTAGATTCTGTGTCCATCAAATGCTGAGCAAGGATGTTTGGATGTGATTTAAATCTCTTTTTATATGTTAACAGCCTAATTAAATTATATATATAAACTAATATTATTATAGTTAAATTTAATATATTATGATCAAGATACTGGTATTTTTTACAACAATAAATACTTACAACTAAAAATTAATATAACCCTAACACTAAAGAACAATGCCCATTTCCCATACATGCGTTGACCTGTCACTCAATTTTGTTATTAGGTGGTGTCTACTGACTGTTAGTATTGTATTAGAATCTTTAATGTCCACTTAAATCAATACTCTCATCAGATTTTTATTTGGAAGTCGGGGAAAAATGTTATAATAAAATCATTGTTTGAGGTTAAGTATGAAAAAGTATAGGTACATATAGGCAGGTATTTGGTGTAACCAGCCTTCAACAGCTATGGTCGTAGATTATTGACTGAAAACAATCGTCGTGAAGTTGCTATAATTCAAATGTATTTTTTTTTAATACTGTCAAAGCTTTAAAAAAAAAAGTGTCACGTTCTGTTTCGCGCATATCGATCATTTTTTTTTTCTTCAGTAGTTTGTCTCCAAAATAAATGCTTACAGTCGGTAATCAAGTAAAAATTAACGCGTATTAAGGATAGTTAGGAATAGAAAAAAAGGTTTTATTAGATTAGGAATTAAAAATAATTAAAGTCAATAAATAGAGACAGCGCGGCTGCGTCCTTGTGCGATAAATGGAACGTAAATCATGTACTCTATGAATGGATGAGTCCAAAATGGATGCGTTCTCTTATAAAAAATATTGCCAAACATGAACATTTTTAAAAATCATTTTAATTTTTTCTAGACTTCGTATTAAAATTCTAGTTAGTGTTTTAAAATGTACTTTTGATAAGCATTTTTTTAAGATATATCTTATCTTTAGACGCGCTAATTGTTTGACAGGTCAAAACTGGACATTCTTCTTTACAAAATACAAAATATTTACAAGTAGAAAAGTTGTATTATATTATAAATGCGAAAGTATGTGAGTATGTATGTATGTTTGTTACTCTTTCACGTAAAAATTACAGAACGGATTTGGATGAAACTTGGCACATAGATCATACCTTGGAATAAGATATAGGATACTTTTTATCCCGGGAAAACATAAGATCCCTCGAGAGTGCGGGTGAAACTGTGGAGCGGAACTGGCGAAAGCTAGTTTTTCATATATTTTCCTATCAATTTGATAACTTATGCATCAATTACATAAACTATCAAAGTATTTAAATAAAAAAAAATAGCTGTATAGCGTTCACAACATTTGCTTGTCTGGCCGGCTAATGCGTTCGCCGCGGGCGCAATTTCACGCTCCCCGCGTTTCCATTCATTTTAACTCAGTGCTACAATGCGTTCTGCGCAATGATCACGTGTCGTTGCACTCCATTAGCGAATCTATACGTTTTATATCTTTGTATACTGGCTCTATTTAGAGCATTTTATTGATATAACACTGGTCAATTAATGAATGAAATCGAGATTGTTTTTTCTTCTCGTACGCTAGGGCATGATATTCTGCCGCCGGTGCGCTGTTCGCGATTTCAGTATTTTTGAGACGTGTTTTAATACCTAACTACTTCAGTTTAACGGCCGCTGGGGCAGAAAGGTTCTCGAGTGGCGACCACGAACTGGAAGACGCAGCGTGGATAGGCCCCCCACAAGGTCGACCGACGATCTTGTGAGGGATCACAACAGATCGAATCATTTCGATCCGTCATCTGACTGCTTTTTAAAATCACCTTTTGACAACTCGTCGGTAACGGAATCAAATTTTTCGTTTCAGATTCCGATGTCGAATCCAAGTATTTTAAAATAGCCTTGTTGAACTTGAACCTCTAGAACTTATGCTTGACACTGGCAAAAATAAGTTGCCGGAGATATAAGAGCCGTTATAGGAGAAACAATAAAAAAAAATTCGTTCTATTTTCAAAGCCCTAATTAAAATCAATCAATCATGTAATTACTCTGATCTCTACATCTCTAGGTTAAGCTGTAGGTAAGTCAAGTCTAAGGAAAAAAAGCGATGAAGAATTAATTATCGCTTGATTGCCCACTCGGTCGGCGGTTATTGGTACACGGAACTTGTAATTATTGGAGTGGGTTATTCAATTTTTTTTTATTTGTTACATTTTTTTTAAATTCAACTATATTTATTCGTATTATAAATCCTAACGTCTTTGCTTGTAGTTTGTCTATTAGTGCTAATAACTATAGAACTACTGTACCGATTTTGATGTCTTTCAGTTAGATAACCTTAGGTACCTACTATAAAAGGCAACGTTTATCTGTCTGTCTGTTAGAGTGCTTAAAACTTGACTGCACATATTTTGATGTGGTTATCACAGAATACAGGTTTATTGTTGGCAAAAAGTACATACACATGTATGATTTGAAATTTTTGGCTATCTATCCCGCTTTCGTAAAAGGCTGAATCGATTTTGAAAAGACTTTCATTGGCAGTTAATGGACTTTTCATAGAGTACTAAGGCTATTTTTACCTAGGAATGCGAGTGAAACCGCGGGGGACGGCTAGCTAGATAGGAGATGTCTATTCGTAATTCTGCGTCTATATTGTATAGAATCCGACCCTGGCGTGGCTGTACGGCAAGTTTTAATTAACACAATGACACTGCTGTTCTGTTACAGTATGACACAACTTAGATGTAGCATCGGCAAATCATTTACACAACTAATAAAAATCATTCATTATCGCGCCATTCAACGTTCAACAAGATCATTTTCGCCGATCATTTTTTAACACATGTAGGCGCACTCTTTTCGGAACGATCGATTTTACGAATTTTGACGATGCTTCATCTAAGTCGTGTCATACTATACGCTGTAACTAAGTACCTACCCTCACTGGACACCAAACGAATATTGCCAATATTATAGGTAGATTACCTACAATACCTATCGATTCACAATTATCTGGCAGGAGAGATTTCTAGTTTATTTTTATTTGGAAAATCATTTCAAAAGTTGATATTGATATTCCCGACGCAAAAAGAGAGGGGTGTTATAAATTTAACGTGTCTGTCTGTGGTAGATCTAAAACGAATGAACCGATTTTCGATTACATTTTTTTGTGTCATAGATAATTTTATCCTGAGTGTTAGCCAGTGTGAAAGTCTGTTAGCCATGTTTCATGAAAATCCGCTCAGTCGTTTATGGAAGTTATTATATTATATATTAAGTGTATTCCGAACCGGTAGTAGAGTCTATTGTAAAATTGTAACTGTTGACGTTCATAAGTGCCTTATTAGGGCCTAAACTGAATAAATGAGTTTTTGACTTTGATTTGATTTTTTGATCAATTTTCTAGTGAGTTTCGGGGGTTTCTTTAAATTTTCTGTCGCCAAGCACCTTTCGGTGCGTTCCGACAGCTGAACTTGAGAGCCAGTTCCATTCTAGGCTTTGTGTGCCTACCACCATCGGCCACATCATCACTGACCACGGTGAGATTGTGGTCAAACACAGGCCTATACTTACATAGTAAAAATAAAATTTAATTTTAGTTATTAACAAAATGCACACAGAAAACGTTTGTGAGGATGTCAACTATGGATGTTTGTTTCACGTAAAAACTACTGAACGGATTTGGATGAAACTTGGCACATAGATACCTGGAATAACATATAGGCTAGGTACTTCTTATCCCGAGAATGCATAAGATCCCTCAGAACGCGGGTGAAACCGCGGGGCGGAAACTAGTACTTAGAAGAGACTTTCACATGTAAAGGTGTTGGCAATACCTTACCACCTTTAGTTTAAGGCGATGGTGATAGCTCAATGGTAGTGACGTCGGATGCCGCTACGAAAGTCGTGGGTTCGAATCCTACAATGAGCTTGAGCTTTCGGTGAAGGAAAACATCGTAAGAAAACCATAGCACGGTGGTAGGGTACTTTGTAGTACCCGTCTGGCTGGCTACCACCCTCAATTTGAAAATTCGGCAATTGCACTTGAGAGCCAGTTGCCTTCTCGTTATTGTAACAGGTCGGCAACACATTGGCAATACCTCTAGTATTGCAAATTGCGATAGGCGACGGTAACCACTTACCATCAGGTGGGCCGTATGCTTGCTGCCTTAGTATAAAAAAAAGTTTGCTTTTATAAGCATAAGGTGCTTTACATTACAATTCGATCGATCGGACATTCCAAGATGAACTAAATTGAAATCACTCGGCGCCCGACACATGGCGGAAGTAGCCGATGACTCACGATGTTTGCGATACGTCCAAAGTCCTGATGCTACAATTGTATGAGTAACGCACGATAGTAATGTATCGTTTGGTTATCAAAACACGCCTAGTTCCGCAACATTCCCATAATAGCTGAATAGACGTGTATTCTGTTTTGTAATAATATCCTGGGACGTTCTTCACACATATCTGATATAACGATGTGGCCAATGGTGGTAAGCACACAAAGCCTAGAAAAGAACTGGCTCTCAAGTGCAGCTGTAACACACCGAAAGGTGCTTGGCGACAGATTTTCAACTTGAGGGTGGTAGCCAGCCAGGCGGGTACTACAAAGTACCCTACCACCGTGATATGGTTTCCTCACGATGTTTTCCTTCACCGAAACCTCAAGCTCATTGTAGGATTCGAACCCGGGACCTTCGTCTCGGCATCCGACGTCACTACCACTGAGCTATCATCGCCTTAATTAATATTTAAGGAAAGGCGTAGTGCCTTTCGGACGGACGATCGACGGACGGATCTCTAAGATAACTCATAATGTGAAAATAAACCACAGACTTAGGGGAGACCTTTGTCCAGCAGTGGACGTCTTTCGGCTGATATGATGACGATGAAACCACAGACTTAGAAAACACTCATGGACAGACTGACTTCAAACCTTCGAACGATCCTACCCAATGATGCTAGTTTTCTTGTAAATATAAGTCTCACGCACACATACTCACCAAAATATTTCCGATTTTTGACATTCGTGTATGGTTTTTTTTTTTTTTTAAAGGACTAAGTTGGTAGCCTCAGATGGCTGCAACAATCTTACCGGACAAATCGGCGAGCGCAGAGGGCTCTCAGCCGGGCAATATTTAGGTAACAACGCCTGAGGGCACCCCCGAATGGGGTACGAACCTCGGCTCAGGGCGTTACCGGGGGAGGGGGAGGACTTTGTACGAGTTACGACTAATTGGGGGCGGTCGGATTACTGTGGGCAGCTCGGGCCGCTTGAACGGGACGAGACTGAGTGGGACGTCGCGGCGGTCCTCGCCGTCGAGGTCGTGTATGGTAGGACTCTGAACACACGTACGACATATTGTGCGTAATTTTTGAAGAGGAGCGATTCGATCCAGTCTATTCCATTCATGAAATAAACCTACAAAATTCCTTATACCACGTAGATTGCGGGTAAAAATTAGATGCGTAAAGCTAATTGGTATAATAATTTAATCTCTGTCAAGAATTTCCGTTTTAAAAAATTTCCCAGAACTCTCAACTACCGTTGGCCTACGTGAAAACAAATATGCGCTAATCTTATCTGCGTGACACATTTCTCGATATCGATATTAAAACCTGTGATACGCAAACAACGAGATATCACGAACTACTTATACGCAGACAGACGGACTTTACAACAATGTCATTTTATTACTATTCGTTTATTTCGAGTTGGCCGTCGTTGACTGACGTTATAGGTACAAACTAAACAATAACAAGCGTTGTTATCCATACTTGAGAAAGGTGCATATTGAGAATGGTGCATTTTGAGAAAGGTACGTTGTGAGAAAGTTGCATTTTGAGAATGGTGCATTTTGAGAAAGGTACGTTGTGAGAAAGTTGCATTTTGAGAATGGTGCACTATGAGAAAGGTACGTTGTGAGAAAGTTGCATTTTGAGAAAGGTACGTTGTGAGAAAGTTGCATTTTGAGAATGGTGCACTATGAGAAAGGTACGTTGTGAGAAAGTTGCATTTTGAGAATGGTGCATTTTGAGAAAGGTACGTTGTGAGAAAGTTGCATTTTGAGAATGGTGCATTTTGAGAAAGGTACGTTTTGAGAGAGGTGTACTTTCGAGAAATGTGCATAATTGAGAATGGTGCATTTTGAGAAAGATGCATTTTGAGTAAGGTTCGTTTTGAGAAGGTGCATATTGAGAAAGGTACGTTTGCATTTTGCGGAAGTTAAGTACATTATGCGACTGAGCCGTGCAAAAACGAACTAACTAGAACTTTTACTTAATCTGTGCTCTTTATTAACATTTAATTTAGTTACTATACTAACTCGCTCTGTAAATTCAAACAAATGTATGTCGTAAATTATACATTTAGACCGGCAAACGAGTTTCAAAGGCAGGCTAGCCAATCGATTTAGTTTATCAGATAAATTATTATGGCGCCTACAATAGTTGAGCGAGGTATTGAATACCTCTTAGCATAATATTATACTAAAGTTAAGATATTACTAGGCTTTTTACTTATTACACTAATTTAAGGTAATTTACAATAATAATAATATTTGGCCGATTTGTTTTTGTCGTGTCAATAGTCAATAGGGTAGTTGACATTGTCAAAAATAAATGACCCACTAACCAATGCATAAAACGTCTAAAAACACGTGGAAACAACAAATATGTTGTTTTATGACAAAGAGTAGATCATTTGATGCTGTGAAACTATGACGTCATAGTGTAGTATTTCATACAAAATTCTATATAAACAATCGTTTTGACATTTATTAAAAAGTAGTTTTGATATGTCAGGAAATTACTCTATTGTTAGGACAAGGTTTGTATGAAAGAAATTTTTTTTGGTTCAGAAAATACGTAATCTTCAGCCTTCCATGCGTCTTAGATCGCGAATAAAAAAGAATCGGGACCTAGAATAAGGAAAACCAAAGATACGGCACGTTCTTACATTACGTTATTGATGTGAGCAAATTTTTTGGGATAATATAATGCGTAACGTACGAGTCGTACGACTATAGCATATTAGTGCTCGTTCAAAAATCGTGTGTTCAAGAAGGATAAATTACCTTTTTTCCATCCCGAAATTTGACGGTGCCCTCGATGATCGATGTGGCGGGGCTCGATTCCGCCATCTTGTTAACCAAACGTCACGTTATGCGACCGCAGCGCCGCCGTGGCGTCATTATGAACTAACACATTATAACTCACTGCACTTAGCACTTGTTTCCTTCACTGTACACTGTTACGTATAATTTTTCTGAAACAATAAAAACAGGAAATTAGATATAAGTACCCAAAAGATTAATGATAATAATATCCTGGGATTTTGTTCATACACGGCTATCTGATTTCTAAACCAATCAGGACTAGTAGGTATATAAAAGTGAGTAGGTAGTAGGTAGGTAACTAACAAATGCATATTTTTTTAAATACATACTAAGTACTTTCATAGATAATTACACTCTGTCTCAGGACAAACAGTGTTAGAAAACAACAATTTTGTCCTAAGTGAGAATCGAACCCATGACCTGTGGCCTTAAAGGTACCTAACACGCTGTGATAATGACAAAAAATATTAAAGGTAACAACACAGGATAGAGCGTGTGTTTTTTACACGACGTAATCGAATTTTCATCGTTGCCAAATGGGCAAATTGCCGGGTATCCTAACATTGTTATCTCCTTCGAATACTTCGCGCATTCCTCGTCCAAAGTATACCATTTAAATACGTAGAAAGTATGAATTCACTAAAAGGTACATTAGACACTCAATAGCAAAGCTTTAAAAACCAGAAAAATAATAAAGGTTCTGGCGGAACTGAAGGATAGGTCGCATTTTAGTGTTTTTTCAACAGATATTTTTTGCTTTATAAGCAATTTATTATAGGTTGGTTTCTCGTCAATAAATAACGGACATTTATAATTGTGGAACCAATGTATAGTTCTTTCACGTTTTGAATACAAAATGCATATATATAGATAAATCTATACCTATACATACACCACATTCGCTAATCAAAAAATTAAACGTTTCAAAGGCGCTTAAATTCTGATTCGCATCACTCTGATGGAGTGTGCACGTAACCAGTCTATAAGATCCACAAGCAGTTATAACAAGGATATTGTACAAATTGGTTTTTGTAATAGTTCTTTGGCTAATCCATTTTCTGACCAAGCCAAATTCTTATATAAATTGTACCATTGCAGGTAATTTAATCAGATTATTATAGATAGATAGTTAATTCATTGATTTATGTAAAGTATTTGTGTTTATCAGGGTGATATTATCGCAATGGCGACAAAACCCTTTAATAAATTTAAAAAAAAGGCGCTTAAAATAGATATGTAATAAATTAAAACGAACAAAAAATCGTTAAAATTCAAATTTCTGACCTGAATACATTTTCAGGTGACATGATCTGGTAAGCATTTTAACAATATTGTACAGTGGTGATAAGAAAAAAGTCTAAGCTAGCTAGTTTTAATGTCCCACTCGGTTTGGACTAGGTAGGTACCCTATAAGTATATACCAATTTTTTATCTTAGGTTACAAGCAGATGCTTGCAACACCCGAAGCACAGAACACCTGTAGTAGGTGTCTATATCCGCGTCGTAAGTAATCTGTGCCCCGGGTAATCGGGGCATGGGTTTCCGAACCTTTCCCGATGAGCTCTACGCGCAGTAACTCAATTGGGTAAGTCATTCATCACTTTTAGAAAACTGACCTAAAAAAGGTAAAACCTCTAACGTAGGTAAAAAAGTTAACCAATATGTTGTACATAACAATATTATACAGGATGTATCAGTTATAAACAAAGGCGGAGTTGTTGTTTGTTCGCGAAAACAAATTGACCCGGTGTCGGCGCAAGCAAGTTTAAAATTAAAAAACTTTGCGAATCATCGATTTATTATTTGCGTAAAAGTTAAACATCAAAGGGAAAACTGAATGTACCTTTCGAAAACTTAACGAAAGTAAAAGTTCGTAAGTTTTTACGGAAAATTTCGATACGTCACTAAAACAAATTTCTGTTTTACATAAAAAAAATGCTTTTGAATAAATTTAAGATAATTTTTATCCAGACAGATTTATTAACAGCCACGAAAAATGATCAGTATTGCCATAAAACGAGGCAACGCCGCCAGCATTTGATTAAGTTTTTTTTAAATTGATCTTTTCCACCTGTTACTAAATAAACGTCATTTTCTATCAACTTTAATGAAAATAAATGTCTCTAAAAAAGCAATTTAGCATTCAAAAAGGATAAGCAGCCCCTGAAAGCCGGAGAAAACCCATCAGAATTAATCTACTCCCCAATGCCCCATGTGGTCCGTAGTCCATACAAAGTGCCGGATATATTGAATATAAACATAAATGACCCCCCTGTGAACGATAAAATGTATTGCAGATGCCGATTGGACGGTGATCCCGTGGATTGAGGTGATTAATATCGTTTTGTAAATATTGCGTCAAAATTTTGTACAGCGTGTTAAAAAAAATCGAATTTCTCAAATTTTATTTTGGAAATTTTCTCAATATTCATATAAATAGTTGCTTACTTATATAAAATAAAATTACTTAGAAGAAATAGTATCTGCATTTTAATAAAAATGCATATTTCAAACACTACGCTTTAACTAGAAAGGAAATATGAAAACTAAATTAAATGAAAACATTTAAAACACCGCTCAGTTAAAATTACAATTTCCTATTGACAGCAGACATAGGAATGTAGCATGATTAGCTTTCCCTATCAGGAAAAGACGAGAAATAATCAAACAGTCATTGCGTGAAACACGCATAATGTTTAGTAAAGGAAACAATCTGTTTTGTTTAATAGATAAATTAATTAGGTGCGTTACATTGCAAACAAAACACTAGATGCTAGAGAATATCTATAAATAATCAGGGAATTTCGAAATGCTAGTTAATTTTTATTTCTACAACACCCTGTGATGTATTTTGCTGTTATAGTGCAATAAATTCATATTTGCCAAATATTATTTAATATTTTTTGCTCAAATTGTTAATATTAAGGCTCATTCGATATAATAAATTATAATTAATAAATGACTCTTAATTTAGCACCATATTTATTTTTGGCAATAACCTAATTTTGCGAACAATGCTAAAGCAATAAAAAATATTCGTGGCGTTAATTTTGCCAAATTTGCAACTTCATATAAGTTTCTTATCTGGTTCATTTATTTAGTTATGTTTTTATTTTATGTATATACACACGTGGCAAGTAAAGGTTTGGAAAGGTATTTTTTCGATTTTGAAATGAAGTTTAGATATCTCTTAAAATGATTCAGAAGTTGCCTTCATGTTGAAGAAAATTTGCTGTCAAATGTTTTATTCCATTGAAAAAGTTACTCAAAACACAAGTAGGTTAACTGAGCCGTCTTCCAGCCCATATAAAGATGGGCAACATGTTTGAAATCCTCTACACCCACTTACCATCAAGTGGACCGCCTGCCAGCTAGACAACTTTATGATACTAAAAAAAATTAGTCATCTTTAAATAATTCTTGACTATTACCAAAAACGATCATAAACAATATACCATCTGCCTTTGAAAATCGAAGACGGTACAAAAAAATGCACAATAACAGATATTGTTAATTTGGCACCCACTTTAGGGATGGCACACAAAGAAATAGTTCTTTGTTGCAAAGTTGCCACCTTCCTTACATCTGCTGCGGGTACAATAGCGTCACTGTGACGTAGGCGATACGGCAGATGGCCAGGGCTGTCACGCTTGAGATAAGAAAAATAGTACGACTTTTTGCAATAAACTACTGCTCCATTAGGCAACGATGACAATTAGACGTCGATTTTAATAGAGCGTAGCGATTTTTTTACATTCTTAATTGGGTTTTTATTAATTTTAATTACGATTTCCAGGAAACGTGAGAGACATTTGCGAATAAGTAGTAAAAAATATTCAATCTACTGTGTTAATTTATTGACCAGATTCAATCTACTGTGTTAATTTATTGACCAGATTCTTTAAGATCAAGCTACGAAAAAATATCTTATAGAAAAATACGAATTTTCTGAGTACGGCTTTGACATTGCTCATCTCAGAGTCAGGCTGAAGCAAAACGCCAGATCACTTTATTAATAAAAATAATGAATAGGATCAACATTCAGCCCATTTCAATACTACTTCAATTATTAACCACCTTCAAAAGGAGGAGGAGGTTCTCAATGCGGTTGTGTTTTTTTCACGCATAACTTTTGCATATACACCGATTTTAATAATTATTTACGTTGGGTTCGGTATAGCTCCAAGGTCTCATATTTATTTTATTGATTTCTAGCATAGCCTCAAATCAAATCAATCAAATCAAAAACTCATTTATTCAGTTTAGGCCCTAATAAGGCACTTATGAATGTCAACAGTTACAATTTTTAGACTCTACTACCGGTTCGGAATACATTTGAACTGAGAAGACTCCGGCAAGACACTTGGCAACCCTACGGAAACTATAACGATTCAATAGAGCTGTATTGTCCTGAGGGACACCTGCCTGGTCGCGTGTGCGGGATTATTGTCGCCTAATCTGCCTTTTATTTACTCCCAAGTTTCATAGTTATTGGTCCATCCCAGACATCCCAATTGTTATTGCCATCCAAATATTTTTTTTTACTATGTAGATAGATCTGTGTCTGACCACTGACTGTGGTCAGTGATGATTTGGCCGAGGGCCTATTATAGAATTGGTTCTCGAGTGCAGCTGTCGGAACTCACTAGTAGGTGCTTGGCGACAGATCTTCAACTTGAGAAAAGGACTTACGATCCTTCACCGAGCTCATGGTAGGATTCGAACCCACGACCTTCGTCACGGCATTCGAGGTCACTATCACTGAGCTATCATCGCCTTAACCTTACATTGTTAAGAATATATGAAAGATACTGACATTTGACATTTGAATTTATTAATCTCGGTCGAATTTATAATGAAATATTTATCTTAAAAATATAGAAAATGAATTAATTTAACCATTCTATATTGAAGTCCATCATCTACCTTTACTGATCATCTCTTAGACGAAGTAGACAAAGCAGCAAAATAATGTCACCATATTTAACCACTGCAACAAAACACCGACCGAAACCAATATCCTAGAACGTAGAACGCAGTGATACATTGCCCAATCGGATTCCCACTGGTATCGGTGGTAGCCGTGACCACAGCTGTTTAATTGGAGCCTGGAAGTCGCAATCACGGGCCATTCAGACGTGTTTTAAGAGGATGCTCTCCGTGAATGGCTCCGTCCCTTACTAAACTGATGAAGACAAGTGAGACAGACGAGGCTTACTTTTAGCTTTTTAGTAAAAAAGACGGTTTAATGGTATTTAAAAAAACTAAGCCATTTTTTCTACCTTAATGCTATACTTATACGGTCCTATTATATGACATGGTTTAGAACAGCCCCACTCTTTCTGTCAAATGATGTTAGAAAGTGACGCATATATCTTAAACCTGCGTTATACTAGTCTAGTTTTAAACCATTTCACGTAATAAGATATAGTGTGATCCACTCAGCATTAAACAAATCTCTAATGATAATCTTTAATTCTTAGCCAAGGACGAAGCTATTCATCATAACAATCGAAGATCTATATCTAAATGATACATTGCGTCTTCATGTCTTACATTTTGCTACATGTAGTCAATTGATTGTAATGCCGATACAAATGTAATGAAATTACCGAGTTAAAGCAATTCATGTTACGGCTCATTAGAGGTTGGACATTGCAAAAACAGACCCACGTTTAAGTAGCTTGGTCTAGTTTAGATAAATGTAGCGAAAATTAAGACGAGCACAAATCATCGGAAAAGGCAGTCGCTCCGAAAGTCCCAAGGATATCCCAGGAAAGCGCTGCAGAATCTTGCACTTCAAGATGAAGCTTAGCTGGCTAGATATTTAGCATAGAGCCGACCTACTCGCAGAAAAGAAGTGCCCGCAACAAGTAACAAATAAGGTGAGTACCTTTAGGTAATTAAGGTAAATATATCTAATTTTTCAAGACATCGAGGCAGAAACTACAAGTCGTAGTTCGAATAGAAATCACGATTAATGACAGGAAGAATCTGCAATCCTGGGAATTATGGGAAATTTAAGACTGACAAAAAACGAAAGGCATAAAAGGCCCTATGAATGTTGATTCCCAAAGCATTTTTATAATAGAAGTATAAAATATTATGTTTAATCTCAAGGATAATACTAATGATGATTAAATAACAAACAAAAACGCTGGCTGCTTACAATTGTACCACATTGGCTTACTAAAGCGCCATTTGGCAAGTGTGCCAAACCGCATGAAAATTAGACTACCTACACTGTTATGGACAATGGTACGTTTCAGTAATATGTTGGAACAAACGTAATCGTCAATGGACATCTTATCTAGAAGATCGTGGTTGCAGAAAATAATCAAGTTGTGACCTTAATTATATGATCCTAAGTCTTCTTCTCGCAGTTCTGTCGTCATCGACCTTTATTTGATTTGTAGTGGAAAATACAATGCAAAATTTCATAGACTATCCAGATATTTATTGTAAATGATATTGGTTTGTCTTCTTCTAGTAAATCTATTGGAATTACAGCACGTTGTTCTTCCTTCTTTGGGTTAAATGGGAGGTTTAATTTGTGGTCGAGTGCTACGCTTTAACATTTCAATAGAAAATGACGTATAAAGGAAAATAAATACTTGTGGTCTGAGAAATTTGCTCAGTAGGCGTTCGAACAGGGAAATACCCTTGATATTGTTGTCAATAAACGACGGTAATCTCCATAAAAAAGAGAAATAAACGAATGTACGAAGTGAAGCGATCGTAGCTTCACTTTTGTTACGTGTTTTTGGAATCTAATTTGCTCGCGTCTTTTTTGCATTATCACAAGTATCGTCATTAAAAATTATAGCATTAGATTTCTAAATCAATCGTTACTCTTTCACCCTTATCATCTTCTAAGCGCAACTAATACAAGAACATCCAATGTAGCCATATTAAGTATGTCTGGCTTATTTCTGCAATTACTGGCCAGTACAATACCTTTATGTGCACCAGACTCCAAAATATTGGAAAATCCATCACGAGTCATTACTTACCTGCATATCTATCTATACTAATAATAAAGCTGAAGAGTTTGTTTGAACGCGCTAATCTCCGGAGTTACTGGTCCGATTCGAAAATTTTTTTCACTAATAGGAAGCTACATTATCCCCGAAGGTGAAACCGCGTGGTAAAGCTAGTTCTTTTATAAAAAGTGATAACATTTTAGCACAGTATATAGAGCAAAATATTAAGAACAAAATGACATCTAAAATATAAAATGCCGGTATTATGTTCGCAGGTTATTATTATTGTTATGGCTGAACATTTCTGCGAGCAATTTGGCAGTGTTATTCAGTTCTACGGTCGATTTCTGTTACAGCACAAGCTCCAGTTAAGGTTTAATGTTATTGACCCATTTGTATGGTTAAAATTACATAAAGACACCTAAGGTACGTTTGGTAAGGTTTAACCAAGAGAGCTTACGGACAGTTCCTAAATATGCTGTTTATTAGCCTTTTGATTATGAATATTTTAAGCAAATATAAATGATCATACGGCCCGCCTGATGGTAAGTGGTTACCGTAACCTATGGACGCATGTAACACCAGGGGTATCACGTACGACCCTACAAAAATCTCTTCACATCCTTCTTGTAGAACCCCTTGGTGTAGTCTCTTGGGTGCACCACTGGGGGCAGCTCATTCCACAAATTGGTAGGAAAATCCTTTGGAACCGCACAGTATACGAGACCATTTAGGTTCCAGTGTGTGAGGATGGGACTCCCCGCCGATGGCGAGAGGTGCGATAATAAAAGGTAGCCGTGGGCATCAGATCAAACAATATCTAGATGAAAAAAAAAGTCTAGACTTGTCAAATTACCGATATTTTGATGTCACGGACGACATGAAACAATTGGTCGAGACGAAATCCAAACTATTGGTAACGCAACAGTTGCCCAACAGTTGCGTCATGCAATCACTATTGTGACGAATCGTTCGCTGGTGGCAAGTTTTATGTAACCACTAAACCATAGATAATTTAGTTTATATTTATAGATTATTATAGTTCTTAATTTAAATAATGACGCTAAACTTGTGTTATTTGTTAATAATGATATATACGCCGTAAAAACTAATGAACGGTTTTTTGGATGAAACTTGGCACATAGATTGGGAAAATTTGAGATACCTACCTCGGGAACGCGGGTGAAACCGCAGGCGGAAGCTAGTAAATAATAAAAAACGATTAGAAAATCTTTAAAGCAGTTATCCGCATAGTAATTTACGTTAAAGTCATCATAATTTTTTTTGCGCCTTTTACGCCAAAAATATAAATAATCTGACCTATCCATATGATATAAGTAAAATTCAAAATTCCAGACCGACAGAACAACTCACAGCCTAAACTGAGCCATAAAATTTTGGTAAAATAGGACATTACTAGTTTCTTATAAATCCTTTAAAAAAAATAGAAATATAGTGATTCTAAATTAAAGTTTTGTTTGATTACCCAATAATCAGAATCAAGTAGGTATGAAATATTGTTCATAATAAGCATTTTATTTACCAAATTGCCAATTTAACCAGTTGAGACTTCAAAGCTCAATAAAGAATTTCACACAGATTGTATCTCACTCAACGAGAACATTTTAATAAGAATTGAAATTACAATATCTAACCCAAGGCAACTCAAATTTAAGGTCAAAGAATAAACAGTAAATAAATTTGAATTTAAAATCTGTATTTATACGATGTCTGGAAATTTTGTTGGTCCATAAACAGATGAAAAAAATGAAGACACGTACCCTACGGTTTATAGCAAGTCTAGTAAAACTCAGGTAATACGAGTATATCAGTCACTTTCTAACGCCATTTAACAGAAAGAGTCGGAGCTATTTTAATTAAAATCTGTGTTTTATTAGACTTGCTTTAATTCATCTGACGTAAAATACAGTTTTTGAATATTAGAAATCAAATAAACAAATAGGCAGTAAATGTTTTTTTTTTAATCGGAGCTCAAAATCAGTTTTTTTATCAATATATGATTTTTATTAATTTGTCTGCAACGTCAACGTATTATTAACATCAAACTAAATTAATTACCTGTAATTCAGGACCTCAACTGAATATACTTTTAGGTTTGATTTTAATAATAATTTAATACTTCAAAATAATTATTTTTTCCAAAATTCTGTGGTAGCGTCAATCAGGACCTACATAGGATACACCTAAACTGAGAAAACCCCGGTAAGAACCTCAGCAATTATGGAACTAAATGATTTCATTTCAAGTATTATCGTATAAAAATACTAGCAAAACACTAAAACTAGATTCAACAGAACTTGACTAGTGAATCTGTGAGTACAATTAATGGCCGCAAAAACTAGACAAACTTGATCTGAGACAACTCCGCTAACGTCCTCCATCATAATAACTGCAAATAACACCTTTACTAGATAACTAATTTGAGATTGCATAGATTTTAGAATTGTGGATGGTTCATTGATTATTTGAATTGCTAACAGTCTAATAAATGTCGAACTTAGGTTAGTACTTTTGCTAATTGTTACAGGTTATGTCGCTTTTGCGTTTATTTCTTCCAAGTATAATGATGACATTATAAAAAAAAATGTTTATTTTATATAATATTCTTGAGCTTGATTCGTTTTTTATGGAAACCTGTTTTTGATTTAGCAAATTAGGTATACTTATATCTTGCCTTAAAATATAATCATGAAATAACACGAGTCTTGCCTAATTTGCTTATTTATTCAAGTCAATAAGATTTAGCAATTAGTACATAGTAAAGAAACCTTGAATAAATTATTGACAAGCCAATTGGCGCAGTTGGTTAAGACACTACCTGTAGCGCCGCTGGTCGTGGGTTCGATTCCCATCCAGGACAAACATTTGTGTGCATGAACATGTCTGTTTGTCCTGAGTCTGGGCGTAATTATCTATTTATGTATGTATTTACAAAAAAATGTAGTATATTAGTTATCTGGTTTCCATAGTACAAGCTCTGCTTAGTTTGGGATCAGTTAACCGTGTGTGAAGAATGTCCCAGTGTAATTTATTTATTAATATGTTGAAGAGTTCATGAAAAAATGACTACTTATATAATTATATATACCTACAAAACACAATTCAAATAGTTCTCAGCAGTATTCTACTAGTATTTTTCTAAAAATAATGGTCTTTAAAAATGATTCTTAATAATACGTTAGCAATTTACAGATTCTACTAAAAAAATACTGGCAAATCTTGAATCGTGTAAATAAATATCAGCTTTACTCTCAATGCTGAAGCGAATTAATTAAAAAAAAATCATCGTCAAAATAATTAAAATTTGGTAACCGACAGCGTAATTAACGGACTGCTACCCTTTATTTAAATTATGTTTTAATTAATTCACTTAACAAAATTATTGCCATTAATAAATCAACATCAGAACCTTGTGTTCACGATTAAATTCGATACTTTTTTAACAAAACATTAAAAAAAAAAATTTTTTTTTACATTTTCTACGGTTCAGTGGACTAATAAGCAATAAGTGGTGGAGTCTAGTCTATTAATTGAATTGGTTATTCTTAAGTTTTACTTAATTCTAGAAAAGTAATTTGATACCTTAGAACAACATAATGACTTTATCTAACAAGAATCAATTTCCGCACATCATGTAACCCAAGCATCACATCCGTAAAAAAACATTCGATTGCCCAAAGACTCCTGTATTTATATCACCTTGTGAAAGTTCAGACCATCAACTCGTTTCGGACTGGTTTTATTAAATTTTCTTGACCGATCCAGTCGTTTTCTCATCCAATTGAGACGTAGGCTTTTTTGCACTATTATACGTGATTAGTTTTCTATTGGATTAATCTTCGAAGTGTCTGTAACTGTAGAATAATCTTGTAACTATTTAATTGACTTTATTATGGAAATCATGGCATAATTTTAGCTATGTTTTAAGACTTGTAAAAAATTCTCATAATAGGCTAGATGACAGTGTCAAAAATAAATGACCAAACACTAACCAATTCATAAAACATCTGAAAACACGCGGAAACATCAAATATGTTCTACATTTAATGCATTTTATGATTTTTAATTACCAGTAGAACCACTAAGAGTAGATCATTTGATCCTGTGAAACTATGACGTCATAGCTTAGTATTTTATACAATATTCCATGTAACCGATCGTTTTGACATTTATTAAAAAGTTGCTGATTTGATATGCCAGGAAACTACCCTTTTAAAGCTATTATTTTTAAAAGTGCTTCGAACGAAAAAATGCTATGTATGGCGGTGAAATCGACAACCACGCCATAATTATCTGATAATATTGAACTTGGCTCCCATTTTCACATTTATGTTATAAGTGGGATTTAAGTTTCTTTATTTTAAATGCCTAAACAGATTTCAATTTAAGGGATATGGTTAGAATAATTATCATTCCGAGTGGGAGTGACACTGCCTATAAAAACACGACTGCCAAAAACATTTTTGTAATAGGCAGTCGTGTTTTTTTAATTATTATAATACATACTGCGACTTAACGTTGATTAATCTTATTCACATAAATTAAAGATTCCTAGAGCTTTGTTTATGAGCTGTAAACATGTTTTCAATAAATACATTTGTGTTAACTCCCCATAAAAGGTATTAGACACAGCTATCTTGAACTGAGATCAAAACTTATAAATAAAACAACACGACGATCTAAGCATGCGCGCGAGTTGAGAAACGGTCGCTATGACGTCATGAAAGGAAAAAAAATGTCCTTAAGATATCCATTGTAGTTTTCCTGGTATTAATCCGCTTTGGCTTACCTTCACTAGAATGCCCTTCAATAAGTTGGAATTGGTACTGTTTACAAAGAGAACTTTCAGCTCACAAGTTTTGCGCCCCGCGGTTTCACCCGCGCTCCCCTACTTTAGGGGTTGAATTTTCAAAAATCCTTACTAATTATAACTATCTGTATTCCCGATCCGTCCAGTGTTTGAGCTGTGCGTAGAGATAGATCAGTCAGTTAGTCAGTCAGTTAGTCAGTCAGTAAGCCAGTCAGTTAGTTATAGATTTGAATGTAGGATATAATTGACAGGTCAGTTGGCGCAGTTGGTTAAGACGCCACCTATCGCGCCTCTGGTCGTGGGTTCGATTCCCATCCAGGACAAACATTTGTGTGCATGAACATGTCTGTTTGTCCTGAGTCTGGGTGTAATAATCTATATAAGTATGTATTTACAAAAAAAAAAAAGTAGTATATGTAGTATATCAGTTATCTGGTTTCCATAGTACAAGCTCTGCTTAGTTTGGGATCAGATAACCGTGTGTGAAGAAATGTCCCGAAATATTTATTAGGATATTTATTTATTTTCGAATATTCGCTAATAAGAACTTATATATTATTCTTCAGTGTAATAGGCTTTTTTTCGTAGCTGACATTGTGGTCTGGTGCTTTGTGAACTTCCTAATAAATTCCAACGACAAATTTCCTTAAGCTACTTAAAATTAAGTTTATCCAGTTAACCTTGCTTTAATTTTAAGATCAAGTGTGTTACATACAGCCTCAGTCCTTAACATCGCATTAAAAAAGGTTTTAACTAGATGTACAAACTAAGATAACCATTCTTGCAATTTTGGTTAATTTAAATAATCTTTACGAGTGTTACTTACGAATAAAAAGAGTAATTTACCAAGAATTTACCGAATAATAGATAAATGGACAGCCCGAAGGGTTTAGAAACCAACCCCCTTATATACGTGAAACATAGGTTAAATAGGTATATCTGTCCTTCTCTTAATTCATTTGACAGAAAGAGCCAGGGCTACATTAAAACCTTTTTTCTGGTTTTACATGCCTTGCTTTAAACCATCATACGTAAAATAAGACAGAAAATTTTATATCCATTGATGACACGTCAAAAAAACAACCCCTAAGGGGTTAAAAACTAATCACGAATAAAGATGTAAAGGAAGTCATTAGATCGTATGATGATAATCAGCAAATAGTCACAACAAAAGCAACTTTCAAATTACTTTTGGTAATTATATGGTACCCCAGAGTGATCATTACGTGACGATATGTGAAAGTCATTTCTGTTCAATCATTGTGTACCAATTAAAGGCAATCCAGCAAAGGAATGTTGATATGTAATACATCATAATTACCTACGTATTTTCATTTGCTATGATAACACGCACGACGATTATCCAGATAAGTGTTAAGACGAGGTGAAAAAGGTAAATTAAAGAATTAACTTAAGAGGAAAACTGTAGTCTATAATAATATTATATAAAAATAATAATATTATAAAGAGTAAAGATTTGATTGTTTGTTTGTTTGCATTGAATAGGCTCCAAAACTACTGAACCGATTTGAAAAATTCTTTCACTAATAGGAAGCTACATTATCCCCGAAGGTTATAGGCTATTTTTTATCCCGGGAACGCGAGTGAAACCGCGCGGAACCTCTGGTTAAATCATATCCTGGGTCATTTTTCACACACAGTAATCCTAAACTAAGCAGAGCTTGTACTATGGAAACCAGTTAACTGATATACTACATAAATTCTATATTATTTTGTAAATACATACATACTTATCAAATTATCAGATCCTAGACTCAGGACAAACAGACATGTTCATGCACACAAATGTTTTGGATGGGAATCGAACCCACAACCACCTGCATCGTGAGGAAACCATAGCACGGTGGTAGGGTACTTTGCAGTACCCGCCTGGCTGGCTACCACCCTCAAGTTGAAAATCTGTCGCCAAGCACCTTCCGGTGTGTTCCGATAGCTGCACTTGAGAGCCAGTTCCTTTCTAGGCTTTGTGTGCTTACCACCATTGGCCACATCATCACTGACCACGGTGAGATTGTGATCAAACACAGACCTATACATAGTAAAAAAAAAAAAAAAAAAGAGTTGATGATTACTGATTTACTGATGATCTTCAAACGGCTGAACGGATTTTCCTGTTTCTTTGAAACATAGCTAAAAATACTTTCGATTAAGACACCTTTCAAACAAAAAAAATCTCCATCAATCTGTTCAGGAGCTATGATGCCACTGACAATCAGATACACATTACAAACTTATAACACTCCTCCTTTTCGTCGGGAGTTAAAATGAAATAACAAAAGAAAAAGCCTTGCTGAGTTTCTTGCCAGTCTTCTCAGTTTAAGTTTATTTCGAACCAGTGTGGTAGTCTATAGTAAATTCCGACATTCATAAGTGCCTTATCTGGACCATAACTAAATAAACGAGTTTAGAATTTCAGATGTACCATCAACAAAGTTGAAGCATGATCAGTTTTGAGAACTTTTCGCTTGCAGCCAGTAATCATAGTTCGCCCTGTCCATTGTTGACAATAAAACGGCCTCTTAAAATCTTTTGTTTAGACAATTTACTGACAATGACAATCTACTATTTTATGACAAGCGCATTGTCTGGTTATATTGTGTGAGACACAGGTAGGTTAAGGTGATCATGCTTCAACTTTGTCGATAGTACTTAGTACTTATTTATTTGGTTCCAAGCTTATGTTATCTTCAACTGAAACACAGTTTAGCGAGCTTACCGCACTCGGACCACCTGTTTGACAAGCCATGTTTGAACAAGTTATGAGACATATTGCAAGGTCAGTTTATTTAGGACAGGCTGACGGGACATGCCCATAAAATGTTTGAGTTGAGGTTCTTATGAACACAAGAATCCTCGTGGGTCATAAGTTAATCTATACAGACGGGAACTATTAGAAACATCTTGTGTTTTACTTTATGGTGACCCGCCCCGGCTTCGCACGCAGTGATACCACATGAGTAAAAACCAATTTCTCCGCGTTACGTTTAACCTCCTTAAAAAAGTGGAGGTTCTCAATTTGGTGGTGTTTTTTTTTTGTTTGTTCATAACTTTTTTGCTTATGAACCGATTCTAATATTTCTTTTTGCGTTGGGTTCAGTAGGTAGGTACTTATAGATTTTATTGTATATGAAAGAGGTTTAAATGTTTTTGTTAAAACTTGATTATTTATTGATAAGAAATCAACGTATGGTTTTAAAAGTATAATGAATACATACAATAATACCATTGTTATACTTTGCGCGAATCTCTGAATAAATAAATGTTTCATCATAAATATTAAACATATTTTAATTTGTTCAACACTTGACAACAAATATCATTATCTATTTTATGTATTTTACAAATTTTGGCAATACATTTTTTGCGACAATTAACCATTACTAAAATAAATATGTAATACAAAAATTTTAGAAACACGACTGCCTTTTACTAAAATAAACTAAATAATAGGGTAGTTGACTGACATATCAAATCAGCTACTTTTTAAGAAATGTCAAAACGATAGTTTATATGGAATTTTGTATGAAACATTACACTATGACGTCATAGTTTCACAGCATCAAATCTTCTACTCTTAGTGGTTCCACTGGTAACTAAAAATCATAAAAAGCATTAAATGTACAACATATTTGATGTTTCCACGTGTTTTTAAATGTTTTATGCATTGGTTAGTGTTTGGTCATTTATTTTTGACAGTGTCAACTACCCTATAGTCAGTGTTACTCGGGATACTGTAAGGTTTCTCCAAATCTGTTCAGGCATTTAAAGGTTTTGGTGGAATAAAGAAACACATGTACTGACATGAACTCTGAAAAAAATACTCCTTTGGGCAGTCGTGTAGTAATAGGCAGTTATAATTGATTGATGTAATAGGTATATTAAAACGCAAAAATTATCAGTCAAAAATTAAAAATGGGGACTATCGACTTTAATGTCATTATTTTACGGAAAAAGTCAAATTATTAATGAGAAGTAAAAGTCAATTTTAAAAAAGGTAGAATTCATGACGTGATAAAATCTAAGTATGAAATATCTGAGAATTCTCTTGTTCGTATAATATTTTATGTATTCTCGTAAAATTTGGGGAATAAAGGGCATTTAAGGCTACCAGCTGTTTAGCTTGAGCTAGATTACATTTTTAGTTTCAATATATTGAACTCGAAAATTTAGAAAGTTAAAATTTAAAATGAAAGTGTCACTGACTCATCATTTTTATTCCGTTAAGAAAGGATTTTTGAAAATTCAGCCCCTAAGCGGATAAAATAAGGGTCGCGGGTGAAACCGCGAGGCGGAAAGCTAGTTCCTTATGAATACGAATGCTAATATTATCTTAGAAATAAGAGAACAATCTGAACATTTTTCTTTAGAATTCACTGAAAACGTTGTTGAATTTGAAACTTTATGTCAACGACATAAGAGTTTCTGTTGATTTTTTGTTTTTGTCAATATCCATTAAGACGTGGCGTGAGGTAGCTATTTTGGTTTCGTGTTTCTATTTTATTATTATCACTCTAATTACGTCTCGTGAGTTTTCAATAATTTCAAGTTCTTTTTGTTTAAAATTAAAGTAACGTTTTTTTTTTAAAATTCATCAATGTGGTTTCATGCTTCAATCTATACAGCCGTAAAAATGAAGATTATTTAGGGTCTAGACAGACGGTCTGCATTTCAAACGCACTCCGACCGCAAATCTGCAGTTTGAATGCAGTTGGTGCGACTGTAATTAAAGTGCAACCTGATTGCAGTCGGTGTGCGGTTGGCATGCGGTTCCATCGACTGCAAGCTAGCTGCACGGTCCATGTGCAGTTCTAATTAATTCAACTGCATTAGAACTGCAGCAAATAGATTAGTGGAATTAATGAGCATTAAAATAAAAATAGGGTGAAGTCGAGAGGAATAATTTAAGTCATAGAATAAAATAATAATTTATATAGTGTAGATAAAAATACAAAATAGAGAATGCGATGTTTTTACTGTGATCTATTATAGGTGAGTGTGAATCGACCTTCATACTACAGACTGTACGAATGTACGTGCTTTCCACCAATGAATTATTTTTATGAATGCTGGTGCGTGATTAGTCATTTTTTTAAAGTAGTGAACAGTTCCATTTTTGAACAGAAGCTATTATGTTCTGAATTCAAATGATACGATAAGTAAAATCTATATGTAGTAGGTACCTTGGGTTTTCGTACAAATTCCACTGAAAATTACTTTTAATGAAGTTGCTAGTTGTGTAAAACAGGTAGTAAAAGAACGAAACCCTACACTACGAACCCTACATTAGGTTCAAATAATTAGGTGTTTTTTTACCCCCGTAGAATACTGATGTACCCCCGCGGGAGTAAAGAATGTTCAAAAGAAAGATCCACAAAAGAATGAAGCCTGCTGAGATTCTTGCCGGAGTCTTCTCAGTTAAATTGTATTACGAACCGGCCAATTGTAACTTTCGACGTTCATAAGTGCCTTAACAGTCTTAACTGAATAAATGATTTTATACGGTGACTGCTTAAATCAGGCAGTCGTATGCCAAAGCTGCCAAAAATATGTTAGTAGTAAAAAAACTTAATTAAATCCACATAAACATTGTGGTCAAACAGTCTTAAATATTTGGCACTCGAATGAGGATATTGCCTTATTATTTATTGTAACGTAGACTTCTAAAATAAAGTTTATAAGTCTTTTTCCTTATCCGGTCTTTAGTATGTTTTTTACTTGATTCTTTGAAATTGTTTTGCATGCCGACTTTATAATGAGAATCGAAATAACTTGTATGGCTATTAATTACTTGTGAAATAGCGTGATGACGCCATTTTTAATATCGCCTTAATTGAAGAATGTGAAAAAAAAAATGATTTTAAACAAAACTATTCAAAATAATATTTACGCGCACGTTTTTATATAAAAAAGTACCTAACTATAAAAAGCGGCCAAGTGCGAGTCGAACTCGCGCACGAAGGGTTCCGTACCATTATCTATAAAAACGGCAAAAAATCACGTTTGTTGTATGGGAGCCCCCTTAAATATTTATTTTATTCTGTTTTTTAGTATTGTTTGTTATAGCGGCAACAGAAATACATCATCTGTGAAAATGTCAACTGTCTAACTATCACGGTTCATGAGATACAGCCTGGTGACAAACAGACGGCGGAGGCTTAGGAATATCCCTTTACCCTTTGGTTAAGTTAAGTTAAAATGCGAGCTCAGCCTTTTGTAGTTTACAATATACAAATTGTGATGATTTAATAAAAAGGAAATAATATATTATATATCACAATAATGAATTCCGCCTTAATAGACATTTAAATGGCTAATGTTCTAGATAACCTTGCAATTTAATTTTGATAGATTCTACACAGACGTAATTGATTACACGCTTTGGCACCAGGAAATTAAAAATAAATATCCTGGGTCATTCTTCACACGCGGTTATCTGATCCCAAACTAAGCAGAGCTTGTACTATGGACAACCAGATAACTGATATACTACATATACTACTTTTTTTTTGTAAATACATACTTATATAGATACTAGCTGTTCCACGCGGTTTCACTCGCGTTTCCGGGATAAAAAGTAGCCTACCTTCGCGGATAATGTAATTTCCTATTAGTGAAAGAATTTTTCAATTCGGTTCAGTAGTTTCGGAGCCTATTCAATGCAAACAAACAAACATACAAACAAACAATCAATTCTTCCCTCTTTATAATATTAGTATAGAAGTATAGATTACACCCAGACACAGGACAAACGGACATGTTCATGCACACAAATGGTTGTCCTGGATGGGAATCGAACCCATGACCAGCGGCGTGATAGGTGGTGTCTTAACCAACTGCGCCAACTGGCTTGTCAATTGAACTTGTAAACTAATGGAAAAGGCAGGGATCTGTGTATCTGTCACTCGGAAATTACTCTTAACTTTGGCCCTTAGCTCTTATTGATTTAGAGTTGAAAATTGAAATGGAAATAAATATTTGGGCTCTTTCTAATATTGAAAAATATTTTTTTTGTAGATTTTGTTAAAAAGGACTGTATATTCTAGCCTTTGGGGTTTGATTTCCCAAAACGACATCCCCCCATTGAAGCCTTTCACGTTATTAGTAGAACATACTGTATCAGTTTCTTCTTATAAGTAGGTACCTATTGTAGATTTAGTAAGAATATTTCAATTTTCAACTACTATTATTCAAAATAAAATTTTATGATGTCAATAATAGGACTTAATATCGCATATCACAATGAATACAAAATAATTAAAGAAAAAAATAAAAGTATTCATGTAGCCATTTGTACAAGATCTAGGTAGTCTGTCTAGATACAGACATGCAGGTAATTTAAAAAATTGTTTCAAGATAACACACCTACTTTCCTAACAATAGGTTTAAAAAATCTAATTACATATCGCAGGCGATTCCGGATGTAAAACTAGACGTAACTGTTTCACATCACTATAGATTTCAGTACAGACTTCACTTTAGAAATGATTGATTGGTTATTTTAACTGTAATTGCGATCATTTGATACGAAATGCACCTGTAGTGATGTTGGGTTATCGATAAATGAATATCGATGATTTTACAATTTTGCAAAGACATTTGCAATCGCGATTTGATTTTTGACACACAATTGGTGTAGTTTACGAACGCAGTTTCAATCCTGATCCTGAGTAACCTTTTCCCGGGGTAAAAAGTATTATACATATTACTGGATCTATCTGGTCAAGTTTCATACAAAGTCTTTCAGTCGTTGATGGTAATATTAACCGGTAAAATATTTGCTACATTTTTACACTTGAAATCACATTTTGTTTATTACTGTCTGTTAAACTTGCGATAACCCAGCGAGTCATCAACTAGCCGCTGTCTTATCGACTCTACTGTGTAATAAACATGCCAAAGCGACGGCCATGATTCTATCACCAGGAGACCAATTACAGCTACAACTATATTGTTTTATTTGAAGTAGACATTTTTCTATTGTAATATCTAGAACGTTACAGCTTTAGCCACCGACTTCAATTACTTACCGATAAAATAAGTATTTTATAAATTACAATCTTGCAGTCAACTTCATAGTAAAAGTTGCCATGTAATTTTAAGCTTATTTGAATAAAAAAACAAAATGATTATATACACAAGGAAACGAGTCTTTGGTTGTTGAATGAGAAGTTAATATCAAGTCTCAAGAATATACTGTATTCATAAAAAATAAACCTTAAAGAATACAAGGTTCCAAATTCAAAACATATTACAAGGAAACTAGCAATCGATAAACATTCTAGACATACTAGCGGCATTATCGATAAAATCATAGAACAACTTACAACACTATGTTACACAATATATTGTTGACTGAATATGAGGTAACCTGCTAGAATTCCTGATGAACAATGGCGTCTTCATGTTAAATAATAGCTTAAAATCACCTGTCATTTTATATTGTTCTCAAAATAATGTACTTCTATTTAGTTCACTATTAAAAATGTACTCAATTGACTGGTGTTTCGTTCTTTTTTGACATTAATTTTGGTACCTATCTAGATTTTAAATCACCTTTACAATGACTTGCATAATTCTCATTTGATTCTTTATATTATTTCAGGATCTTAATCAATCACTTTTCTAATACTAGTTATTGGTAATATTATTCAAATATGTTCAAAGTCCGATGCCCGCTGGGGCAGAAAGGTTCTCTAGTGGCGACCACGAACTGGAAGACGCAGCAGACCCCCCAAGGTGGATCGATGATCTTGTGAGGGTCGCAGGAAACCGCAGGATGCGGGTAGCGCAAGACCGACCATCGTGGAGATCCTTGGGGGAAGGCTTTAGTCCAGCAGTGGACGTCTTTCGGCTGACATGATGATGTTCAAAGAAAAAGAGAGAAAATAATATCCTTCAGTTTTGCTTAAATGTTGGTATTTTTGTTTGTTTATCCAGTTTTTGAGGAATGAGTAGAAAAACGGACTAATTTTATCCAATTGGTTCTTTACCATGTCGTTTAAAAAACGATCCTAGTATTTGGAAAAGATTGCCATAATATCCAGCTATGCTGCACAAATATCCAGCTTTTTAATAACTGATGTAAAGCTTAACGAAAAAAAATACCTGGCAACCTATGTACAACAAGAAGAAAGTAAAATTGTAGGCTTTTTGTAATAACCACATTGTCTTTGAATATAAATCTTACTAGACAGTCATTGCAGATCAAAGTAGGTACTTAAATAAGGTAAGTACCAGTCACGTTTGCATGTAAGTACTTAAAATGAAGAAGTACATTATCTAAGCCTGAGCTAGTGGCCGGGAAAGCGGGTCGACACTCGAGACTTGACTCGACTGAGATATATACAGGATGGCGACTCAATATGTAGGTATATAATAATTTATCCTACATGACTACAGAGCCGTCGCTGAGCGATTGACAATTTATGCGTTTTGATCAATACTTAATATTATTTTTAGGGTTCCGTACCTCAAAATGGAAATACGGAACCCTTATAGGATCACTTTGTTGTCCGTCTGTCTGTCAAGATTTTTTTTCTTAGGAACGCGTGGAGGTATCAAATACTCAAGTCTATTGTCCCTTGGAGCTGTAAAAAAATCTACTTTCTAAGCTAACGCAATCAAAAGATACGGCCGTTTACCTATGCTGCAAATTTTCGACACTCTCGAGGGAATCAAAACCTACATACAGGGTACTTCCCGTGAACCCACAATCTTGAAATTTGGTACGAAGCAACGTTTTATAGCACAGATAAAGGAAAAAATTGCGAAAAGCATATTTTTTTTGTTACACAGTACACTCAATTACAAAGTTAAGTTTGTACGGAACCCTCGGTGTGCGGGTCAGACTCGCACTTGGCCGGTTCTTTTTTTATTTATTACAGCAATCTTGATTATTTTGTTGTTTCCTTGTTATATATAAATGACTCCTACATTCTTATCCATTTTCTCTGTTCTTGGCAGTGTGCATCATTTTTTTTCTAGCCTTGTCATCTTGTCATCAGCCCATCTTTTCTCCATATACCTATAGGATTTTGTTTAGTAGGTAAGCCTGAAGAATATCTAACATGCAATTTTGATTAGATAATAAGTAGGTAACTAAATAATCCAGACATTCTAAAGATCAAGTGAGGCCTCTGTTAAAAATGTAATAAGTAAAAATTTTGATTTTTCAAAAATTCTCACTTAAACTAAGGTTATATGATATTCTCATTTTTACCCAACGTTAATTATCATCAAATCCTTCCAAGCGTAGACCACACGGTGCGCGTTTTTTTGCGTCTTCCGTCAAAACCTGTTTTTAGTATTATTACTGAATGAAACCTCATTGTCGTTGCTTAGGCCTTGCCGACTGTGAAATCTTCCTCTCAAGGTTTCACGAGTTATTTAATTATTAGAATAATTAAGAATTCTTCACGCAAACCAAAATTAGCGATTTGCGTGTTTGGAGTTTGATACAAAAAACTGAGATGATTAAATAGGCTTTTGCATTTTAGTCTTTTTGATATTATTATCTAAGATTAAGTATATCTGCGTGTTTATGACTAACATAATATTGGTTAACGATTAAGCCTGTAACCTTCAATAGTACCTACCTAGTCAATCATTATTAATAGCCTAGTAAATTGGAACTTGTGCTTAATTAGCCTCTGATACAGATTACCCAAGATTTTAGCTTAGTTTAGATAATAGATAGTCATAAATTTACGTCCTCCACTTTCTATCTCATGTTTCTCAAAACTGAAAATTCTCTGGCTATTATTTTAAGATCAAATACAAGCAAGCCAAAGCCAGTTGGCGCAGTTGGTTAAGACACCACCTATCACGCCACTGGTCATGGGTTCGATTCCCATCCAGGACAAACATATGTGCATGAACATGACTGTATGTCCTGTGTCTGGGTTTAATTATCTATTTAAGTATGTAATCCATTTTGGTTTCCATAGTACAAGCTCTGCTTAGTTTGGGATAAGATAACCGTGTGTGAAGAATGTCCCGGAATCATATGTATTTATACAGTTTACTTTAGATTTCAAAAAGAAAAGGCAAGTGTAATGTAACGTAATGAAAACCTCACATAATATAATCATGGTTTACATTCAAAGGGACGAGAAGGTCACGCTTGGTTATGACGTAGTCACCACACAATGAAGTTATGACCTTCGAACAATTTTCACGCTAACGCGGACTTTGCTAGATAAGCTGTTCTCACGAATATTATTCATTTGCGGTTCTGATTCCTTGCTAATTTATTTCAAACAGCATTTCAATGCTTTAAATTGCCAAATCTTGTCTTTTTTTTTTGTTAGGCGATGACAGCTCGGTGGTAGTGACGTCGAATGTCCATACGAAGGTCGAAGGGTTCCAATTCTACAATAAGCTTGAGCTTTCGGTGAAAGGAATCATCGTGAGGTAACCATTGCGCGGTGGTAGGGTACTTTGTAGTACCTGCCTGGTTGGATACCACCTTCAGGCTAAAATATGTAGCCAAGCACCTTTCTGTGCTCCGATAACTGCACTTGACAGCCAGTTCCCTTCTAGGCTTTATGTGCCATCGCCCACATCATCACTGACCACAATTAGTTAAAAAAACGTCGGCTCGTCTAATGGTAAGCGATTACCGTTGCCTTTGGATGCTTGCAAACTGTAAGCATCTAGGGCATAAACTAATCACTAACCGGAATTTGCATTGCAAGTAATCTACTTCCAGGGTATCAGTCTAAATCTAATAAAAATCCAATCGAGAACGAATTATGAATGACTCGAAATTCATAGAATAAAAAATGTAAATTAGCGCATTCATTTCTAGAAATATGAGAACCAAAATAATAGCCGAGTTCTTAGTAACCTGACCGATCAAAGGCGTTTTATACTTCCAAGAACCTTAGCTTGTTGATTTTAATGGAATGGCTCCTTGCAAGTTGAAACTTGTGCGGTAGGAAACCAATAACCATAGTTAATGAGTTATTATGGTAATATTAAATCCTCGGAGTTAAATCATGGGAAAATGATAATAGGTAAGAAGAAGGACAAATGTCTTGGAAAGGAATGAAATATTCACACATTTCCATGAATTCAATGCCTTACTGCGTAGCTAATTCTTATCCTTCTATTACTTACCTGGCTATTGACATCTCTTTCTAATCAATGAGTTTCTATATGCTAGAAAGGGATAACATTTAATGTATACAATTTTAAGTGGGCTTTTTAGCAAGTCATTGGATTTTCCCAGAATTTTGGTCTTAACAAATACTATAGTCGCTAGAAACCTACTTATCGTTATATATCGTTTAAATCTTTTCTCAAGAACTTCAAGGTGGTTTATTATATAAAGGAAAATGAGAAATGATGATTCTAGATTAAGGTTTTCTCGGCATTCTTTGTAGCAGATTTGTAATTAAAGAATATGCGAAAAGACCTACCTAGTTTTTTAAGAATTTGAATTTTTCGTTAGTAACGTCAGAAAACAATCGTTAGTTAGTAACATTTTCATGAAATAGTCATATATGTCAGTAAAATACCTTGGAGGAATATGTTGATGATTTCTTTTGTTATTAATCAGTAAATATAGGTATACTACCATTCTTCTCGCAAATAACATGTTGATAACTTACGACCTTTATCTGAGCTGCAAATAGCAAAAAAGTTGATAAAATTTGAATTTCGAGCTCCAACCGAAGGTATACCCTTAAGTCTACAACTTTGGTAAATGATACGTCAAATGTTACTAGAGCAGTGACAGTTGACACCCATTCGGCCGCCATTTTAACCACAGAGGTTTTGCGGTTATGTTTATTTCATTCTTGATAGTTAATACCCTCGACATAGGTAATTACATGATGATATGAATATTTATTTCTCAATTACATATACATAAATGTAATTAAGTGATCTAAAAGATTATATAACCATCTTTAGAGCCAGTTCATAAAGGTCAATGTTCAATGTTATCCTACCTAATCAAAGTCAGGAACAGTTTGTTTATGATCATGATATCATCAAACTGGTGTAGAAATGGTATTATTTTATAAAATTATTTCATTAATATTGCAAAATAATAATGACAGAGATAAAGTCATACCTATTTGTGGCTTTTACTCTTCAAAGAGAAATGAAACTGAAGATTGAACACGTTTTCCTAGTAAACATTATAAATCGCTTAAACGTTCAAGGTTCCGAGACTTCAGTGAAATTCTAAAATTAATGAGCCATTTAATTTTATTATAGCGACATCTAGATTACATTGCAAATACTAATTCTAAAATTTCATTTAAGTGTATACCTTCAGTTGGAGCGCTAAATTCAAATTTTATCACGTTTTTTGCAAATTGTAGCTCAGTTATAGGTCGTAAGGTATCAACATGTTATTTGCGACAAGAATGGTAGTAATATTTACTGATTAATAACAAAAGAAATCATCAACATATTCCCCCAAGGTATATATTAGTAACATTTTCATGAAATAGTCGTATATGTCGGTAATATACCTTGGAGGAATATGTTGATGATTTATTTTATTATTAATCAGTAAATATACTACCATTTCGCGCGCTCCAACCGAACGTGATTGACATTATCTACCTTTGAAATAGCTATTTTATTATTAATAAACTCCAAGGTAACAGCTAAACAAACTGTATTTTTACGAGCAAACCATCGTATCTACTTATTAACTTATCAGCATAGTAGGTACCTATCGATTGTCAAAGCATTTATCTGAGAGCCGATTACACGTATAAAACGCACGATAAAATAATTTTGAGTGAGCCTTCTCGATTGTGAAAGTATTATTATTGCAATGCAATGTAACAGGTTACAGGAGATCGCGATATTGTCGTTGACTTGGAATCCATGTTCTGACATTAACTTTTTAATTTCACAATTCGAAATTCAAACCGATAACAAGTATGCAAGCGTCTTGCTATTTTGTTTACAGAAAACTGATAGTTTTGAGTTATACCGTTTCTTGAGTAGGCCTCGAAAAATATTTTTGTTGGGACATTATTAATAATCTTTAAAATGTGTAACAAGTAGGTATGTTACGCTATAATACGCAAAATAAGTATAGTATAGTTTAGTTAATAAGTTATTCCAATAGTTATGTCGATATTTTTTTCCTAGTTACGTTATTATGTGCTAATGTAAAAGGCAATAAGCCGGCAGCAGGTAGGTACCTAACAAATTACGGCTTTTCAAAGGTAAAAAATATTACCTTTATGTATCCAAATAGCCTTGAAGTTTTTACTAACGTAATAAGTGAGATAAAACAGTCGTGTGCGACTGCTCAATTTAGTAATAAAATATTATTTTGTGGTACACAGATACGTGTTTGTAATATAATGTAATATTATTTGAATATATAAACAGTTGTTTTTGTAATTATAAATTGATTGGAACAAAACCTTGTTGTTACCTTGTGTTTATACCTATCACAAATGATGCGGGTAGGTTTTATTTCTTTGAAACTGCACCATTAAATGGCTAACAGTTGCGCAAACAAACGATTAAAATGCATAAATATGGAAGTGATAAAGATAAATTTATAATATTATCATGCACGTATCATATCAGTCACGCCGAAACCCCAATTCAACAATAGATAAGAAAAACATAGATACCAACCGTTAAAAAATCCGTTCACTTGACGTTAACAACACAGCACTGTTCGCTAACTTTGCAACATTCCAAAATGCACTTATAAATCTTTCCCCACAGATAAAATAAAATGTAACAATCACACGTCACACACTAAACGTTCTCACATGAAAACCGAAACACTTTCGAAAAAAATCGTGATATAAAAAGTATTTGCACACAGTTTTTTTACGAAAGTTGACTCGCGTTTCGTGAAGCGCACGACACAAGCTTCGCACTCGATGCTCCGTCGCGGACTGAGGAACGCGCGTGTGCGAGTGAAAGGTCAAATACAATTTGAATGGAAAACTACGTGTGTAAAGGAGAGAGACGAATAGATGGAATGAAGTTAGCGGAATCGAGCTACCGTGACCGGGAATGACCACATGGCACGCATTTTAGTTTTAATACAATCATTGCACAAATTGAGAGTTGGCGCGTTTTTGTTGGGGGCCACGTGTTGTTATTACGTTTCATGAAAATAAACCACTTAGGACGAGTGTTTTTTTTTACAAAACAGAACTTAGATATGTTTTTTTAGATGATAAACAGTTAGAATTTTTTTTTATTTGTTATTTCTATTTTAATATCACATTCGTATGACTATAAAAATGTTACATAATGCGATGGCATTGTTTGTATTAAATTAACTTTTTTTTTAATAAAGAAGCCTACAGATAAAAATGAAAAAGTATGCGTAGCCTTCTTATTATTTGACCTCATTTTTCTCTCATTCATTGTCGTGTTTTTCTTTTGTAAAACCGTCGAGAATGCAGATGAGGTATACCTACTGTATTTTTTGAACCTCCCCCTCAGGGCCGGATCTACCACATGGCTTTTTGGGCTTCAGCCCAGGGCCCCGTGGATTCAAGGGGCCCCCAGCTAAGTCAAAGTAATAAATAGACGATAATGCGAAAGAATCCATAATTTTATTAAATTAAACAGATCGTATGGTTTGCAGCCCTGAGAATCCTATGATTAATCAAACTCATTCAATTCATTTATTTCAAGTCTACGTTCAGGTGTTGGTACTTCGAACTGAGTTGGTACTAGCCCTGGGCCCCCTAAACTCACGGCCCTGCTCCCCCTTCAAGTTGTCTCAAAAATCTGTCGCCAAGTGTGGTCAATAGCTGCACTTGAGTGCCAGTTCCGTAGACTTTGTGTGTTACCACCATCACTGACCATGATGAGATTG
Organism: Tethea ocularis; assembly: GCA_963555595.1. Taxonomy (NCBI): domain Eukaryota; kingdom Metazoa; phylum Arthropoda; class Insecta; order Lepidoptera; family Drepanidae; genus Tethea; species Tethea ocularis. The sequence goes on from OY741970.1 coordinate 9,778,192, forward strand.
TGGTCAAAAACCGGTCTATACGTACTGATAAAAAAAATACGTACTTATAAAATTCTATCTTGGTGAAAAAAGGCAACAATAGCTCAGAGGTACAGACCTACCTAGTGACGTCGAATGACGACGAAGGTCGCGGTTTCGGTATATAGCATGGTGGTAGGATACCTTTTTTTTTTTTTTTTTTTTTTTTTTTAATGTGGGGAAATCCTCATAGGATACCCTGCGGCCCCGGGGGGAGCGGCAGGGTTATGTCAGACTCCTACTGACTAAAACCCCACAGTGTTCCTACATGTCGCTGCCGGCTGGGTATACGGGGGCGCCGAAGCATTCGTCCGCGTACCCAGCAGCGACGGCCTGGTGCGAGGCCTCCTCTTCGACGACAATGACATCGTCGGCGACGGTGGGGACCGGAGCTCTTGTCCTCACCGTCTCGTCTTGGATAGCGTGCGGGAACACTTTATATTACCTTAAATTGTATCTGTTAATTTAATAAAGCTAGTCGACAACAATCACAGAAGCCAACAAGATGAAAAAAAGGTTTGGAAGGCAAACCTTTTTTTTAATGTTCTTCGAGCATTAGTCCACACTATGGACACCAGATGTCAATATGGGTCGCCACTAACCACTCAGTCAGGTAGATCATTTGCCGTACCTACTGTGTAAAAAAAAATCCGTTTGTCATAAGAATAATTTTGGAGAGCCGCAGGTAAAAAATTTGAAACATGTCGAAAAAAATGTTTATTGCGGCAATTTTAGTAAAAATACAGTTTTATGTTATTTAAAAAAAATTTAAGCCTTTTTTTTTAAAAGTAAGAAATCTATTCCCTTTTTAATGGATTTTAGAATGATGGTTAATATTTTCAAGTTATTTGGACTGCCAAAATAGAGAGAAAAAAGCCTTCTTAGTTTTAAAAACATATATTCACGATTATTTTCTGACGTTACAAATGAAAAATCCTAATTTAAAAAAAAAAAATTCCCCGTCATATATTCTCTTGTTTAACATATATTTTTTACAAATCTCTTGCAACAAAGAATGTCGAGAAAAACTTAATCTAGAATCATCATTTCTCGGATATCGTCGCCTTAAAGCTACTGAACCTTCCACAATTTCGCTGAGAATACGCTTAATCTAACAAAACTTGGCATATTTTCTCAGTGGTAAGGTAAGCTAAGAATAAACGGCAAAGGGATTCCTATAACTTACACTTTATGATAGAAGTAACGGAAAAGGTGCAAAAACTCAACCTATGAATATTATAAACGGTTCGGTAAAGGTCGTTTGAGAAAACGGTAAAAAAAAATTTTTTTACTGATGCTTCGCGAATGAGCGGTGGATTTTAATCTTTATTATTCCATAACATCCTTATTTCGTGTTATTTTAAAATATCTCGTGTAACTGTTTAGTTAATTTATACAACTGCAAAAATATATTAAATATGTTAGCTGTTACAAGAAATACCTAGTACTCACGGCCACAGATCAAGCTACACATTTTTGTTGCAAAATAGCGCCTATTACAACGGCATAAGGTGCCGCAGTGTGTAGCTTGATCTGTAGCCGTGTGTACAATGCAGCTATGTTGATACGAGATGGTTCCTAGAATCCTATCTTAATATGAATGTTAGGGTGTGCTTGTACGTGTGTATGTTTGTTATTATTTTGCATACACTCAGTTCCGTAACTACATTAATTCGATTATTATTGACGTATAGCAAATCGCGCGATATTTGCTATTTTAGGTTATAATAAGCCTACTAGAACAGAACACTTTTTATTATATTTTATCTTGAGAATGCGGGTTGGAAGTTCATAACAATATTTAATAAGTATTATTTTTATGTTTCTTATTAATAATAATAATAAATGGCCTTATGGCCAAGAGCCTCGACAAACACCTCAAGAGGCTCGCGTTAGGTAGCTGGCTCAAGGGCCTAATTCAGAAGGCAGTGCTCCTGGAGACGGCACGCATAGTGAGGAAGTTCCTCTGTCTGGAGCCTTAACCATCGGTATCTAGGACCCTGTTCCCGATGCCGGTTGGATTCTGTTTCTTATATTTTTAAATGTATTTTTTTTATAGATTATATTTAAAAATGTAATTTATAAGATATATATTTAATAAATGAGAAAATAATAATAATACATTTATTTCAGATGATTGAATTCCACTTTATTAGTAATACATAATCTTAAGACTATGTTAGTAAAACACATGAAATGGGCATTGGGCACAGCTAGGTACAGTAGGTCACTTGAACCTTGCAACAATGGTTCAGGTACCCACCATCCATCCGAGCTGCGATCATAGCCAGAATACTGTTGGTGCTGGCCCGCACTCTGCAGAGCAAAGACATGCATTTTTTGCGCATTGTACTTTAAATTACTTACATTTTTGTATTATTTAGTAGGTTCAAAATAAAAGGTATAAATTACAAAATATTGTGCTCCTTTCTAGCTTCAGCTTCGTCATTGTCCTTTACACTTTAGAGGCCTAAACAATCTTAATCTTAATTTATATAAAAATAAAACTTAAAACAATATATTATAAAATATGATATAATAGCGAGAAAAGCCGTGCGAAGCCGGGCGGCTCGCTAGGCCCCGCCTTCGCACGGCTTTTCTGTACTACAATATGCATGTATTATACATATAAACCTTCCTTTTTTTCTTTTTTTTTTGAAAGGACTAATTTTGTAGCCTCAGATGGCTGCAACAACCTTACCGGACAAATCGGCGAGCGCAGAGGGCTCTCAGCCGGGTAATATTTAGGTAACAACGCCTGAGGGCACCCCCGAATGGGGTACGAACCTCGGCTCAGGGCGTTACCGGGGGAGGGGGAGGACTTTGTACGAGTTACGACTAATTGGGGGCGGTCGGATTACTGTAGGCAGCTCGGGCCGCTTGAACGGGACGAGACTGAGTGGGACGTCGCGGCGGTCCTCGCCGTCGAGGACGGTAGCGTGATCGGTTGCGGAAACCTTCCTCTTGAATCACTCTATCTATTGCTGAACACTGCAATAAAATCGGTTGCGTACTTTAAAAGATCTTAACGAACAGACAGCGGAAGCGACTTCATTTTATACTATGTAAAGATGTAAAAAGGCAAAATAAAGGTATTTTTCAGTTGTCCCAAAATGAAAAAAAGAAGCCTGGGTGAGTTTCTTGCCGGAGTGTGTATTCCGAACCGTTGGTAGAGTCTATTGTAAAATTGTAACTGTTGACATTCATAAGTGCCTTATTAGGGCCTAAACCGAATAAATGAGTTTTGATTTTGAGTAGACAAAGAGTTTGACCTCAGCCCACGTGCAAGTAATAATTTATTATTGTAGCCGAATTAATGATGTAGAAGAAAACAGTTAAAATATTTCTCTAGTATAGAAAGGAATGCCTTAATAAGTCGCCTCTGGTACTATGACGTGACGGACTCAAAAGAACAATGTCCAACTAGCGTCAAAGGCATGCAGCCTTTTGCAACAAAGCCTTAGCCTCTTACTTCATTAGGTTGTGGACTTAGTGAGGCGAGGAGCGACAGCGGGAGCGGGCGCGAAAGAAATTGGTAACTAGTAAATCACTGATTGATTCACGCACAACTCAAACCGCAAGGCTTAGAATCCTGAAATGTATGTGCCAGTTAACACTTTATGCCTCATATTTGAAAACTGGCTTTAGTTTTGTTGCCTCGTATGCCCTAAAATAGGTAGGTACTTAACTTTTTTTAAAAAGGGTCTATCGAACCCAACGAAAAATAATTATTAAAATCTGTTCATATCAATGGTTCATATGCAAAATAGTTATGCGTGAACAAACATAAGAAAAAAAACATACAACCGAATTGAGAACCTTCTCCTTTTTTTTAAGGAGGTTAAAACCTAAAAGTGATCTCTAGGCAACCTTTAGATAAGAGGAGTTAAAATTAACTGAATATGAAGATGAGATCCGAAAATCCTTACCAAATAAAGACAAGCTTATGTTGCGCGCTTAGACAGCAAAATTAGAACTGAGATTTCATTGTATGACTTCTCAGTTGAAAGATGCCATATATAAAGCGATATCCAAGTCGGAAGCTTGAGAAGATTCTGTCCTAGCGTATTTCTTTCTGTCATCTATGGCGAGTTTTTGGTCAAAATGTCCATAAAACATGATGCAAAAGAGAATGTTTCCGCCCGGGATCGAACCGGGGGCCTTGTGCGTGTGAAGCACACGTGATAACCGCTACACTACGGAAACTTGAGAGTAAGTGATAAAATTATCAAGTACTTTCATCAATTGATATAATATACCTACCTTCTCTATAAGGCTTAGCTAAATAAATGCTATTATATACTTGTGATAAGATAAACGGTCGGTTACATCAAAACAAAACCATGTATGGATACATGATATTAGAAATGCGACAGTAACTCGTGTCTGTCTGTTTGATATCATTTCACTTGTAAACTGCTGAATTGATGGCGATGCTTATGATGTGGAGAAAGACATGGCTATCTTTGTCCTAGAAACGTGGGTCAAACCGCAAAGGAAGTCAAAATGAAAATTTTGGTCTCTAAAAAAAGTATTTAGCTTTCTCAAGTAGTTTTCTGACATATCAAATCAGATACTTTTTAATAAATGTCAAAACGTAAAAACGTAACGTTTAAACGGAATCTACACTATGACGTCACGGTTTCACAGCATCAAATGATCTACTCTTAGTGGTTCGGCAGATAATTAAAAATCATAAAAGCATTAAATGTACAATATATTTGATGTTTTTATCCAGGTCCAGAAGGTAAGAGAGCCAGGTGTCGCCCTAGAGTACGATGGGCAGATGAAATTGAAAAAATTGCTGGAGAAGACTGAACAAAGAATGCGAGGATAAGGACAACCTTGAAACTGTTGGAGGAGGCCTAGGAAAGGCCTATACCCGCCAGGGGCCTTAACTTAATAAATTGTATAATTATAACGCATGTTATGTAAAATTTATTAAAGGGCTTTATTATTAGTATATTATTTGATGTTTCCACTTGTTTTTAAATTTTTTATGCATTGGTTAGTGTGTGGTCATTTATTTTATCTACTCTCATATCATAATGTTCTTATTATGACATCAAAAACAGTACGTTAATGACCCACTTTATGCACACCCGTGTATAATGAAATTAAAAATAGTAGTTTATGATACTGTTGCATAATAGGGGTTATTAAATACGAGTGTGAGTTTAAGTACCGAGCCGTAGGTGAGGTTCTTAATAGTATCACACGAGTTTTTAATACCTAATTATGTGCAGTATCATACAGTACTTTATCTAAACTCATATAAGTAATGTAATTTAAAGGTAAAAAATTGATAATATTTTGTCATAGGTTTTCATGACTTACGGGTATCGATTATTCGTCATTTCCACTGCCGCCTCCATAATTTCAGATCCAAGTTTATTTCACCTTAGTATCGCTGCTATTTTTCTATAATTTTTGGCCAAAATAAAACATGTATGCAAAAAAATCAATAAAATAAACAAACATTAATCATCATGGCGCCCAAATCCGTGTGGGGAAAAACTCCTAAGTTGAGATCTCTACCGCATAGGCGACCACAGACAAAGAAAATTTGCATCTAAAATTATAATTGTTTAGTCCTGATGTCTGGCCACTTATAATGTTTTTTTCTTTATTATTTTGTTTGACAAGTTGACTGACAGTAATTGAAGTATTAAAACCCAAAAAACATTATAAGTGGCCAGACATGTCCAAATACTTGTACTTTAATAAAAAAAAGTTATTTTATAGCACTATCTCGGGAAGAAAACTGTACTATAATATAATGTTTTAATTTCATTATAGACGGGTGTGCATAAAGTGGGTCATTAAAGTACTGATTTTGATTTCATAATTAGAACTTTACGATATGAGAGTAGATAAATTATATTATAGTACAGTTTTCTTCACAAGATAATGATATAAAATATTTTTTTTTCATTAAAGTACAAGTATTTGGACATGTCTGGCCACTCACAATGTTTTTTATGTTTTAATACTTCGATTACTGTCAGTCACACTCGTGTTTTAATAACCCCTATTATGCAACAGTATCATAAACTACTACCTATTCGACACTGTCAACTGCCTATTTTGCGAACTCGCAATATAGTAACTACATACTGCGTAGGTATCTATTTAAAGTAAATTTTATAACGTAAATAAATAATTAAATTTGAAGAAAAAAAACCGGCTTTATGTACCTAAGTATATGATTTAAAGACATTTTACTAAAAAAAATCTCTATCGCTTATCACAGTACCCTCTACCTAACAGCACAGAGAGCTTTTTGCGCAGGCTTTTGAACGTTACGTGCTTGACTTCGGGAGAGTACGGAAACTTCAGGAAATGTGTTACATGTGAGGAAAAAGTTGTAGTTGACTTCATTGAGCTTGGCTTATGTCGTCAGGGAAGCTCAGCTGGGAAGCTTGCGGAAGTTAAAGTTGATTAAGTGTGTTATAGCTGCACTTGAGAGCCTGTCTATCGGGCTGTTTGCAATTCATCAGCTGCAATGCTGCATGGATCGGGGCGGTACAAATCAACATAACCTCTTTGGAGTCTCCACCATATTACAAGCTTTAACCAGTGTGACGTCGCCACCATTTAATACAGCTTTAATAGATTTCCCTTTATAGTGGACAACCGTGTGACAGCATTTAAACGCTTTTGTTTCTGGGAACTTATTTTGAAAATTTCATGTGGAAAAACAAAGTTAACTAGCTAGTGATCTCCGCTGTCAGATGGCCGACGCCCAAAATGGATGTGGCGGTAGTAAGGTACTTTGTAGTACTTGCTTGGCTTGGATCTAGGGGGTGGCAAACTGGGACACCTATCCCTGGTGACAGTTTTAGCGGGCGTAATTTTTTTTAGCTCGCGGCTTTCCCAGGGTAAAATTAGCCTATTTCTTTCTTCATATCTACGTGCCAAATTTTATCGCAATCGGGGTGAAAAGGGAACAGACAGACGGTCCCATTTGTAATATTAGAAAAGATATTAAGTTATGTTGGTACCTTATTCAAGGTGAATCATAATTGATGCTACCATTACCATAAACTAAAACACATAAACAAACTAACAAACACATTATCTACGTGAATAACAAACATAATACCTCTGAAAGGGAAAACAAATAGAAGTTAAGCAATAAACAGGACATTTTGGAGATACACATTTATTTCCTGAGCCCTCGGAGTCGACGCTCCCGAGGTAAAATGTTTCAATCCACATAACCTACCAATTCAAATAGCATATCGCATAAGTAGATTATTATAACAGCTTTGTGATCAGTTATTTCCGATTTAGAAGTAGGTACACACTGCGGCACCTTATGCGGTTGTAATAGGAGCTATTTTGCAACAAAAATGTGAAGCTTGATCTGTGGCCGTGTGTACATATAACGGAAAGCTATTGCATTGCCTCATGGAAATATCATTTTTATTTTAGTTATAATTTTTTTTAATTGATTTATGATATGAGACATTTATGAAGCTACCAATGTGGCCTATTGTGTGCATTATTCGCCCTTATAATCGAGTACTCGCAAAATTATCACGCTAAGGGGTCCAGAACCATGTATATAAACGAAAACTGAAACTGATTCCATGGTTTCAGTTTTCGTTACGTGTCACTTAAACTCGGTATAGATTAAAAAAGCTGAAGAGTTTGTATATATCTATGTTTGAATGCACTAATCTCACCAAAACTTTGGTTCTAATCTTCGACCACATAAGCAGAAAAACAAATATAGTGCCAGAACCACAAAATTGTTTGATTTTTATTATATACTAGCTGTTCCGCGCGGTTTCACTCGCGTTCCTGGAATAAAAAGTAGCCTATAACCTTCGGGAATAATGTAGTTTCCTATTAGTGAAAGAATTTTTCAAATCGGTTCAGAAGTTTCGGAGCCTATTCAATGCAAACAAACAATCAAATCTTTCCTTTTTATAATATTAGTATAGATATAACTAGAAGGTAGGCCCGGCAGCCGTTGTCCTAAATTGGGACCAACCTACCTACCTACCCCTACCTACATATTTTTTCTCGGATTAGACGAATCAGAGATCACCAACATCGGTCCAGTCGTTCTTGAGTTATAAATGGTGTAAATAAACCGACGATTTCTTTTACAACGAGGCAAAGCTAGTAAAATAGAATTTTGAACTATAAAAATGTGTATGCTGCAAAAATTTGTATCGTTTTATCGAGAGCCCATCCAGACGAGTGGTCTACCATTGAATAGCCCTCCACGAGAAGGATAGCCATCCTTTATCTCTTTTCCAGACATATATAGTTAGGTACAGTGACGTATATCCAGAAAATAAATGTCATGTGAATTTCAGAGTAGGTATTTAAATATCGTAAAGATCGCATGCACACTAAAAATATTTTTTTGTTGTTGTTGTGTACGTATATTGGTGCAGATAGCCGTGTGTGACGCGTCGTGGTTCCCAGAAGGCTGGCAGCGTTCCCTCTTTGTATGGCCAAGCTAACGCGTTGGCGGAAAAAGCTCCCCGCCCGCCGGTCCCCTGTGACCTCAATTAATTTTGAAGATAATGTTCGAGAAAATCGGCGAGCCTCGGACCCCCAAAGACCCATGGTCTCGACCGCAAAAGGCAAAAATAAATAATTTGGGCCAATAGAAGCGTATTTTTTGGATTTGGAATTTTCCGCACCAGCCGCAGCCGCTCCTGCAACTCTACATGTCGCTGGCAAGTGAGATGGCGCAAGTGTATCAACATGTGGCATCACACACCAACGACTTACCGACACTCCATGGGATCAAAGACATACCATCCGGTCTCTTGCCATCGCCACGCATAATACCGTTCCAGTACAGAAGGCACATTGGCGACAACAAGAGCCCTGCGGATTATTTCATTGAGAGCCGAGTGACGAGAGATTCGGCCGGCACTTAGAGAGCACGACAACCCATGGTGGCCAAGCTCGCCGACGAAATCACCACAGCGGCAGCGATGAGGATGATTGATCCTGGAACCAAGACGAAGACAAATGCACAGGCTTAAAGTCATTACTTACCTGACTGCTTAGTTGTGGGTCCGAACTGGTGCCAGGGTCAATGTTTATGGCCAAAAGTGGCATGTAAACACTAAATTCCACGCGGACGAAGTTGCGGGCAACAGCTAGTTCAATACATACAATATTTGTTATTTTTCTAGTTAGTTTCCAAATACGTATTCTAAGCAACAAGAAATATAAAACCCATCATTACATTCGTACAAACGTACCAAACTACCATTATTTTACGCCCCAACGCCACTCCAAACTAAAACTTCTATTAACTTTAACCATATGTTAAAACTGAGGCACGCGCTACATAAACAAAATTTCGACACCCAAGTACCCTCTGATAGACCCCAGACCCCAGTTAATTAGGGTACCATATTGACCGAGACGATTTATCGAGCGGGCAACACCTGGGTTTGATAAATCGTCTATGGTAATTAGGTATAATGATCTAAAAAGTATAATGGGATAGGGTAGTCATTTTAATTAAGTAGGGAAGTATTTGTAGGTTAAAATAACTGTTATTATATGTGCTAGTCTACTATAAAATAATTCGGTTAAATGCATGATCTTTCTAGGTAGGTAAAGAGAATATTCCGAAAAATAAAAAAAGTTGAAAATTAAGGTAAATTTTGGTTTTCGCGAAAATCTAAATTTGCACATATTTTTTTGCCGTGGTCAGGACCTTGATTTGTATACATCTAATAAGGACTATAGACCTCAGTATCTGGTAGAAATATCAACTTGCTAGGTCCACCCGTTCCTGAGAAAATTGGCGGTGACACACGGACAGACGGATATACGGACAAGAGAGTGATCTTATATAGGTTCCTTTTTTTACCTTTTAAGGTACGGAACCCTAAAAACAAACAACAATTAATAAAACTAATCTAAAAGCAATAAGTACCGACCTCGACTCCCCTCAGTTATCCCATATCAGACACCGTTAGATTTATAGGAGATTATCTTTGTTTGGGCCCACCCATCACCCACAGATACTGTTAGCCTTGGATTTAACATTATGTGTTCATAAGACAGGGGTGACGTCTTATCGCTTGTCAGGTTCTTGATACATGTCACTGATAGCTGGAATGCTAGGCTAAGTGTCATTTGGGAGAACCCATCATCAAATCTTAAGAGGAGGTCTTCCGCGAATGACTACGTCCCTTACTAAACTGACGGATGCAAGCAAGGCAGGAGAGGCCCGATTTTAGTAGAAAGACGGTTTTTTGTAATAAAAAACAAACTAAGCCGTTTTTCATAAAAGTTAGAAAACTATTCGCTTTCTATTGGATTTCAGAATGTGTGTTAATATTTCTAAGTTATTTGGATGGCCTAAATAAGAGAAAAAAACATTTTTAGTTTTAAAAAGGCATATTCAGGATTTTTTTCTGACGTTACTAATGAAATTTTCTAATTTAAAAAAAAACTATTCCCCGTCAGATATTTTTAATTTTAACATAATTACCTATATATTTTTTACAATATTTTTTACAAATCTCTTGCAACAAATAATGCCGAGAAAAACTAAATCTAGTCATCATTTATCGGATATCGTCGCCTTAAGTAACATCATTTTGTTTCAACAAGACACTTACGCTCAATATTTATATCTAAATCTATTTAAAATGTTTGTTTGTTTGAACGCGCTAATCTTACTTATCCGATTTGAAAAAATGTTTCACTAATAGGAAGCTACATTATCCCCGAAGGTTATAGGCTACTTTTTATCCCGGGAAGGCGAGTGAAACCGCAGGGAACAGCTAGTCATAGATAAAGAATGAATACAAATTATTTGCTTATAAAGGCAAAAACAGTAAAATCGGCACTCAATCCAGTAGGAACACAGTTATTTACGTACTTACGTACCCCTCGCTGCGTGAACGCACGACCGGATATGAGCTTGCGCAGAATAAAGACAATTATACTAAAATAGAACACAATTGAGTCGCGTGCGCAGGGCGCATTATCGTTTATCGTGTTTCAAATTTAGTATTTCCATTAGGTGTGGTGTTTTTTTTAGTATTCTTATTGAAATAGAAATCCGGTTTCTAGAGTTTCAGAGTATGTAGTTTGTTTTGATTTTCATTCTAATTTATTTGGAACGCCCTAAGCTGAGGTTCGTACCCCATTCGGGGGTGCTATCAGGTAAGGTTACCTAAATGTTGCCCGGGTGAGAGCCCTCTGCGCTCACCGATTTATCCGTTAAGGTTGATGCAGCCATCAAAGGCTACCAACTTTAGTCCTTTTAAAAAAAACAAATTTATTTATTCTAATTCTTTTGAATAATCTTACAATTATTAAAAATGTGAAAGTTTGTCAGGATGCGATTTCTACGACACGGATTTTGATGAAACTTGGTACCTATATGTTACCCTGTAATCCAATATAGGCTTCTCGGGTATATAAGCTAAGTAAGCGAAAAGTTACTAAGGCCAAGTCGTAAATGAACAATATTTTTTTCATGTGAACATCATATAACAAAAAATATCTTCCTGAAAAATATAACGAAAGTAAATCACATATAACTCAAGAAAAGGTAGTTAGTTACTCAAATATTATTATACATACCTAATATGAACAAAGAAATATTTCTCTTTCATTTACCTGCAAATGAGGTATTCTTTTTTTCATCATACATTTTCTTCGCGAACTGAGTAATATATGTGTGGAACAGGAAAAAATACATAAAATAAAACCAACTCATAGAAACCTAAATAAACAAATAGAACTGTCTTCTATATAGGGTAGTTGACTGACTTATCAAATCAGCTACTTTTTAATAAATGTCAAAACGATAGTTTATATAGAATTTTGTATGAAATATTACACTATGACGTCATAGTTTCACAGCATCAAATCATCTAATCTTAGTGGTTCCACTGGTAATTAAAAATCATTAAATGTACAACATATTTGTTGTTTCCACGTGTTTTTAGATGTTTTATGCATTGGTTAGTGTTTGGTCATTTTTTTTGACAGTGTCAACTACCCTATTAATAAAAAGTAAAGCAAATATTAATAACAATATGCGATAAAACTACTAGCACTAGCATTCTTTTGTCTGCTCAGCAAAAGCTACCTTTAGAACCGTGCGTTAGAGCCTTCATAAATGCCTGTGAAGGTCTATTTGAACTAAAATATTTGATTTAATTTTCAAATAACAATAGAAAACTATTGAGCTTTTTTACGCATTGTCAACATGTAGGTATGCGAAAAAAATGCGGGTATGCCACTTCCATACATATTTGGATAGATTTCTATGATATCACAACATCAAAGAACTGACTAACTAAGGAAACTGGAATACAAAACGGGTACAATCTGTATAAAATTCACATGAGCTCGTTTGTACGTGAAGTAATTTTTAATATACGTCGATTTACGATCGTCACAGTCTATACTACCGTGACGATCTTGTGAGGGTCGCGGGAAACCGCTGCATACGGGTAGTATCTATAGACTATGGTAATCGCTTACCATCAGGCTGGCCGTATGCTTGTTTGTCATCATCATTATGTCAGCCGAAAGACGTCCACTGCTGGACAAAGGCCTCCCCCAAGGTTCTCCACTTTGGCCGATCTTGCGCTACCCGCATCCAGCGGTTTCCCGAACCCTCACAAGATCGTCGGTTCACCTTGTGGCCACGCTGCGTCTTCCAGTTCGTGGTCGCCACTCCTTTCTGCCCCAGCTTGTTTGTCGACTATGATTAAAAAGTTTTTATATTCTATTCAATATACCGATGTCTAGTAGCGTCCCCCCCACCAGTCCCACCCCCACCCTAATAGTAAGACAATAGGGTTGAGCACAATTACTACGGCACGTGTCAACAATATCCGCTGTTTTCGTTTGTTTGTCTGTCAGTCACGATTGGTGACGTTGACATGCGTACGCCCCTATTCTATTATATTGATCGATTGATCGTTTTACAAGTCGATAGTGGTCGAATGCTGAGGTGAAAACCATGATACAATAAGTATGATATTTGGTGTAGAAAACCATAGCAGTGGTGGTTGCCAGGCGAGTAAACAAATTGTTTTACCCCTATTAAGTACGCTATACTTTTTAGTAGGTACCCGTCTGACTGGCTACCACCCTCAGTTGTACTCAAGAGAATGTTGTTTTCTCGGCTTTGGAAAGATCAGCAACGCATTGAAATGAAATGAAATATTAATTAATTAAAAAAATGACAATGCTCCTGTTATTACTTATGTCGATTGGCAACGAGAACCAATTACCACCAGGTATACTACCTGCTTGGGAGCCTAAAAAGGCAACTAGAGCAATATTGCTTGCTTGGGTAAAGCTGGCAGGGGGGAATGCACAATATACCCCAAGCCTCATCGCCCCACACAGAATAAGAATAAGTTATAGGTTTATCAAAAAATATTGGAACTGCATTAGCTCTGCTGATCGTAAATTCCAACACAACAATATTGATCGCTCTAATGGCCTTATTAAAACCGGTGTTTGTCAGCTTTCTTACTTTGCAAAAGTCTTTATTGACTTCTATCTCACTTCAAGGCGATGCGAAGGTCGCGGGTTCGAATCCTACAATGAGCGCTTGAGCTTACGGTCAAGGAAAACATCGTGAGGAAACCATACCACCCTCAAGTTGAAAATCTGTCGCCAAGTACCATTCGGTGTGTTCCGACAGTTGCACTTGATAGCCAGTTCCTTCTAGGCTTTGTGTGCTTACCACCATCGGCCACATCATCACTGACCACAGTGAAATAGTGGTCAAACACAGCCCTATACATAGTAAAAAAAAAACTTCACTTACAGAATACTCCTGCCCAATAAACTCAAGAGTAGGATCGAGTGGTTCACAGCACTCGTTATACAGGGTGTAAGCAATTGTAGTTATTTGTTGGGGACGCGTGTTTGATTACGTATACGAGTTGGTACCCAGCGGTGCTTGGACGTTCACGAGCGACTCTTTTGTTTTTATGATTGGTCTAATATAATATGTAGGGTACAATAATTACTGGATTATTTGCTCTGAGCAATTGAGTGAGTCCCACCCCACCCACCAATAGCGATCAGTTACGTGTCATTAGAAATCTATATTAAAAAATTACTGGTTTTATATCTCTTGATAAATCTTCAAGTAATGAAATTGGATTGTATCACTTTTCTACCCATCAGTACCAAAACTATGATCGTTTTTTGTTTCTTTTAACAGCGGGACATTCGACGTGGGACATAATGCTTAAGGCCCCAATTTTTCAAATTCACTGGGGCAGAAAGCTTCTCGAGTGGCGACCACGTGTCGGATTACGCAGCGTAGACAGGCCCACAAGGTAGACCGACGATCTTGTGAGGGTCGCGGGAAACCACTGAATGCGGGTAGCGTAAAACCGGGCCATCGTGGAAATCCTTGGGGAGGCCTTTGTCCAGCAGTATATGTCTTTCGGCTGACATGATGATCATGATAATAAAATTAAACATTTTTCAAACAACGTTTCGAGAATAACTGTCAAGTGACATTTATACGATTGCTATTAGTAGCTGGGTCCAGATCCCTTAAAGGTTATATACCTATATATATTTGCTTGTTTTCCTTTGATTAACTTTGAATAACTTGTAAAAAAAATCTTCTGACAAGTTTCTGAGTATAGCATAGTAGCAAAAACTGAACGGATTTGGATGAAATTTGGAACACAGATAGTTTGTAACCTGGATTAACACATAGGAAACTTTTTATCCCGCGAAAAAATAACATCGCGGGGTGAAACCGCGGGGCGGAAGCTAGTTCTCATATAAAATGCAGTCATTTATAATCTACAAAAGACAAAATCACCTATCAGCTACACAAAGAGTAACTGGTTACAACTCACAAGTCAGACCGAAAAAGGCGAGATACGCCCAAAACGGTTACCGCACATTTGTCTAAGTAACGCAACAGGAAGAGGAAGGGGAATCCCGTTACTTTGCTGAGTGACGGACAAAAGGCCCGGACACGGCAACTGCATTAACGAAACATGGTGGCTGATTCCGGCAGTGGATTACCAAAGGCAGATCAGGTAGGCTGTGCGGGTTTACAAATAAAATTAGTTTTGGTGATCATGTAAGATGAATTTCTTACCTTAAATACAGAATGATTTATGGTATGGTATGATTATAAAATGTTAGGCCACCTTATACGTTACGACGAACTAATAAAAAACACCATAGAAGGAAATAAATAGATAAATAAATAAATATAGGAAGAGACCTAGATTGAACTATTTAGACTAAGTGAAGGCAAAATAGGGTAGTTGACTAACTTATCAAATCAGCTACTTTTTAATAAATGTCAAAACGATAGTTTTGGAATTTTGTATGAAATATTACACTATGACGTCATAGTTTCACAGCATCAAATGATCTACTCTTTGTGGTTCTACTGGTAATTAAAAATTATAAAATACATTAAATGTACAACATATTTGATGTTTCCACGTGTTTTTAGATGTTTTATGCATTGGTTAGAGTTTGGTCATTTATTTTTGACAGTGTCAATTACCCTATTGGACGTCGTGTCGTATAAAGAGGTTCAGGAAGCAAACAACAGGGAGGAATGAAGGAAGCTACACCGACAAGTTCTTAAATATAGAAATGATTATAAACTTGTGTAGATACACGCGCGTCTAAACGCCAAAAAATCAGCCAATAGTTGGTTGATAAGCTTGTTCCGCCCTCTCAGTGGTGACGCTGTCTTTGTGCTATAAACACGTATTCTGCCTAATTCTGTGTCGAATATGCTTCAGAATACATTTTTCGCCTACTTTTACGGGAAATATTCAAGCCCAACTCAGCCTATCGCAGTCCACTGCTGGACATAGGCCTCTCCCAGGCTGCGCCATAACACCCTGTCCTCCGCTTTCCGCATCCAGTCTGTCCCAGCCGACTTCTTCAGGTCGTCGGTCCACCTAGCTGGGGGGCGCCCCACACTACGCCGGTACGCGGTCTCCACTCCAGGACTCGTCTGCTCCAACGGCCATCAGTCCTTCGACAAACATGGCTAGCCCACTGCCACTTCAGTTGCTCTATTCAAGAACTGGTACCTATCACTCAGATTCACAAAGTTTTCAGTAAATTTGACATTCATAAGTAAGTGGGGCCTAAATTGAATAAATAGTTTTGACAAGAATAAGCCTCGCAATACAGCGAGGCAATGCCGCCAGTATTCTTGGTACTCTGCCACCAGGGCAGGAGTTAGGGGAAGTTTTTTATTTATAATTAATTTATTTTTAATTACATTTATAAGTAGTTAGTTTGTTTAGTAGTTAGATTAATTTAAAAAAAGAATAGATACGTAGTATTATTATTGTTATCAGGATTAACGTATTGATCTTGCTGAGTAAATTATATTGATTTTATCTTAGAAGTGATTAAATATCATGTTTTGACAATGACATTGACTTTGACACCTGTCATATTGTAAAATACCCTGTTCAAAAACAGACATACCTATTCGTGCATACAAATCTTTGTGTTAAATAGGAATCGAATACACCCATCCAAGTCTAGCTCACTAAATCAACTCACAAAAAACCCCAAGTTTTTCAAAACACCCTTAAGGAGTTTTAATTTTAATAAAAGGGCAACATTATGCGAAGGAACAAGGCAAAGCTCGGTAAAACGAACCTATAATTTATGACAACGTCAATATTAGCTAGGTGCACGATTTACGAGCAGGGCCACCATTTAATTTGCCTTATTACAACTACCCACACATTTACATCAGTGGTTTGTGTGCGGTGGTAATACGTACAGAATAAATAGGAATGGCTGGATGAAAACATAAATATTCAAAACTAGTGACGCGCCCCGGTTTCGCCCGGCTTTTCTCAGCTATTCTCTACTATATTATGAATGTATTATACATATAAACCTTCCTCTTGAATCACTCTATCTATTAAAAAAACCGCATCGAAATCCGTTGCGTAGTTTTAAAGATCTAAGCATACATAGGGACAGACAGATGGGAAGCGACTTTGTTTTATACTATGTAGCAGATGTGAACTAAGCTCGAGTGGGCTCTAGAATGGACTCTTAAGTCCTAATGGTAAGCGGTTACCGTAGCCAGCAGTACATTTATTGTCTACATTTAAATTCTATCATTACTCGGTATGAAGGATAAAGATCAGAATAGGCTAACTAGGAAACACAGTCTTGGCTGCATGCCAAATGGACGAGACATTACTAGATCTTCACTTAAACATGCGTGAGCTGACGGCAAAATGCTGTTGTGGAAATTCTTACGAGTAAATACTTCATCTACGAGTAAGTGACGTACCTAAGTTTTTGTAGTGGGTAATTCCATTGATCGGTGGCATCGCTTATGAAAAAATACAGGATGTTTTTGAGGGAGTATTTTAGAATTAGTCCGTCAGTTAGATTACCAAAAACTATTGGACACATATTTTTTCTTTAGTTCCGAAAGCAATAAAATAACGAAATAACAGTGCGTGAAAATTTCGCATCACGACGTCACGTTTTAGTACACTTTTTACAGAGAGATGACGTCACAACCTCCTGAACTTAGATGTGACTAATCTTTGTATTTTTTGTTGATTTGATGAAATAAAAAATACGCATCCAATATTTTTTGATAAACTAACTGACGGACTAAACAGAATTAATTTTTACCCAGTCATCATCCCTATTCTACGCAAAGTGTAGATTAGCTTGTTATCAGTAATCTTAGAAAATTTCAGGTGCCTAAGCACTGCCATTACGCAGTTATGACAGCTTCAAGTCTACCATAAATCCTTGGTAATAGGTAGCTTAAAAGATAGCTTTTTTAGTATGTACTCGAGTAATCTAATAGGTACTCAGTTAGACTTATGTTGAAGCGTATTTCATTGCTCAACTATTAGTTAAGTTTTTTTTTATTTATATGGAAATATTTTTTATTTATTCCGCCCCGCGGAGTCTCGCGTTTCCGAGGGATCTTTAGCCCGCCCAGGGTATGCCAAATTTCATCCAAATCTGTTCAGTAGTGTTTGCGTGCAAGAGTAACAGACATTTTCACATCCATACACATAATTTGACATTTATAATCACAGTGTACCTTTAATATTAATAGGATATTTCAATTGCCTTTTGCCCTTACACGGTCTTCCATTCGCCGGGGTTCTAAAAATCTCTAAGGACTATACCTGTCATTCTCCTTGAAGCTAGACTATCCATCTCTTAAAAGCACATGCTACATACATAAATAGTTATACAAAACTTTCTTAAGATCATTATTCTTCAAGTTGCAAAACATATTACGTTTCTACCATTACATTTCAACCTGGAAACTTCAAAAGAAAGCATAAACTTGCACCAAACTTAGCTGCTAAATCTAGTTGTTAAGAATTGCTAACAATGTCGAGTTTTACCTCATGTTGGCAAATTATAACTCCGTTTCCATGTACTTAAGTTTAGTTTAGTGTTATGCTTGGAAATTTCCTTAAAGTTGGCCATATTATACAAACTATTCTTAGTATTTCATAAGGTTTTATACTGCTCATACTTTTATATTTTCCTGATATAGAGGAGCAAATGTTAATAAGCAAAGTTGATATTAGGTACCTACTTGTCACTTCCTGGCTAAAAAAAATCTTTATTAATTCAACTCTCTTATAAACATACTAAAACTGTAGAACAAACGTGTTTTTATTAAAAATTGCTTATGGAAACATTTTGAACATTGTAAAATTAGATTGAAATTAGTTTAATTTTAATTTAATATTTAATTTATGTTATAATAGTTGTTTAATGTAAAATAAAAAAGTATTTTTTTGATTGAAATTGATTCATCATCATCATGTCAGCCGAAAGACGGCCACTGCTGGACAGAGGCCTCCCCCAAGGATCTCCACGATGGCCGGTCTTGCGCTACCCGCATCCAGCGGTTTCCCGCGACCCTCACAAGATCGTCGGTCCACCTTGTGGACCTTGTGAAACTGATTGCAAAGTTATTTCCTTCCTGAGGTATTAGCCAATGTGTGGCTGACCTTACAATGCCAAGAAGGCAACGGAATCAAGTGCAATTGCCGGAACACACCGGTTCCACCACCAGGGTGATAGCCAACCAGACAGGTACCTATTACAAAGTGCCCTACCACCGTACAAAATTCTCATTTGAAGTAATAAAACGAACGTGAAATCTTCCACATCTTAAATACCTATCGCATGTAAATATGGTAAGGAATGTCCAAGCATATTATTCTAGACATATCCCAGCCTTATCTATGGCGTGAATATGTTAGCATAATTGCCGACGCATGCGTATTATTGCGTCATTTTTTTGCGTTTTAATTTACTACATCAATTTTAAGTAGGTATGTAAGGAAAGGAATTTTGTGATTTGCACCTGAGACATATGATAATTGATTATTCTATGTATTTATTATGCTTTTGAAATTATTTAAATCCTTATATTGGGTCCTTAATGAGAACATTAAAACAAATTAAGACAAGTAACTTAAAGTAATTATTTTATTTTCATTATTTGTCAGTGGCAACAGAATACACATTCTGTGAAAATTTAAAAAATGTCTACCTTATTATGTTTCATGAGGAACAGCCCGCTGACAGACAGACGGACAACGGAGGCTTAGTAGGGATTCGTTGGCACCGTTTGGGTAAGTAACCCTAAAAAGGTAAGATTTGATCCGCCACCCTGCCTAAAGATCCCTCAAAATATCCAGACATAAAACTAGACACGTGTCAAACCAATAAAAATATTATTAGCTTATTAATTGCTAACATATCAAATTAATATCTCGACGGGGCGTCAGGGAATGAGTGGTTTTAATGAAAATACGTCCCTCGGGAATAAATGGGTCATTAACAGATGTTAGGGTCATATTGTGGATGTCAGGGGTAACTCGGTGCCCGTGTTATAAGATTTATGAACTGACCTTTTAGCTTGATTAAGTTGTTTTGTTTTTATATAACATAGTTTCCGCGCCGCGGTTTTATCCACTTTCTCGGGCTAAAAGAAATATGGCCTTGTCCATGTGGGGCGGTTCTTTGGTTTAGCGTAACGGTTAACTAACAAACAAACAAGCATCTTTCACAATTTTATAAGTAGTAAAATAGGATTCGAGACGTTATATGTACATATATATATTACATAATTACTGTAAGTAAGTACCTAAGTCCTGGTGTTAGATAGGTTTCTTACAAGGGTAGAATTAGTGATCAATATTAAAAAATAAATTGTGAGACCAACTCTGAAGCAACGGATTTTATTTTTTATAAGTACCTACAAGCTTTCATACATTTATGTTTTGTTTGAAAATGTAATTATTAACTTTAAAAAAAATGGTATAACCACTTTCAAAGTCAATAAAAGTAATATAGGACCACCTTGGAGCTGTACCGAATCAAACGCAAATTATTATTAAAATCGGTTCATATGCATAAAATTATGCGTGAATACATAAAAAACATACCTACAACCGAATTGAGAATCTCGTTTTTTTAAGGAGTTTAAAAATGAATGAACTTAGTAAACAAGTACCATCAACAAAGTTGAAGCATGATCAGTTTTGAGACCTTTTCACTTGCCAGTAATCATAGTTCGCCCTGTCCATTGTTGACAATAAAACGGTATCTTGTAAAATCTTTTGTCTAGACTATTTACTGACAATGACAGTCTACTATTTTATGACAAGCGCATTGTCTGGTTATATTGTGTGAGACACAGGTAGCGGCTGGTCAATGTACACAAAATACACTCTTAAGGTGATCATGCTTCAACTTTGTCGATAGTACATAGGTATTTATAATCAACGAACCTACGTCTGATCTCATTTTGTTTTGCGTCATGAAATGGCAAATATTGGTTTGTAACGGAGATTTAAAGAACTCTAGAAGCAAATAAAATACAGCTGTATTTTCGTAATACCGGTTTATTTGATTGTGTAGCCATATTATTTATAATTTCGTCATTACAGTCACATCTTCGGTAGTATAGTGGTAAGTATCCCCGCCTGTCACGCGGGAGACCGGGGTTCGATTCCCCGCCGGAGAGAAGCTTTTTGTTACAAAAGTAAAACAAGTTTTTTTTATTTATTGAATTAGAAACTAAAAGTTATTTATTATACAAAAAAAAATACAGTAAGTAACCTATGCGTATGGCTGTGAACGCTTGCAAAATATTTATTTTGTTAGGTGCCTACCTACACTCGGACTCTGAGGCTGAGGCTTTTTCACTTGAAAATTACCATAAGATACTTTCTTCGTCGTAGCATCTAAAACTACAGAATAGGGTAGTTGACTGACACATCAAATCAGCTACTTTTTAATAAATGTCAAAACGATAGTATAGATGGAATTTTGTATGAAATATTACATTATGACGTCATAGTTTCACAGCATCAAATGATCTACTCTTAGTGGTTCCACTGGTAATTAAAAATCATAAAAAGCATTAAATGTCCAACATATTTGATATCTCCACGTGTTTTTAGATGTTTTATGCATTGGTTAGTGTTTGACAGTGTCAACTACCCTATAGCAATACAAGAGGAAACACCAAACATTTCTCTACAGTAAATACACTGTATAACTACATTAAAACGCCACACTATTGGCAATAAAGGCCAGCTCAGACGTCCAGGAATGCAGTCCTATGGTGGGAAAACTGGCAACACCATATACACTAGTAACTAAAGTACAATCGCCGAGAGAAAGCCTAAAACAGTAGCAGAAAGGCTAAGAAATAAATAAACAAATAAGATAACATTTAAAAATTAAAGGTATGCGTCCCCATATAAAAAATGACTGTCGTTTTTAGCTCGATTTTTATTAACTATATTCCGCCCAGCGGTTTCTCCTGCGTCCCCGAGGATCATATTTATTCGCGGGATAAAACGTATCCTATGTCTGTATTCCAAATTTTATCCAAATATATTCAGTAGTTTTTGCGTGAAAGAGTAACAAACATACTCACAAACTTACGCATTTATAATATAAGTAGGACTAGTAGGATGTTACAGATGTCAAACGCATTTTCTATGCGACCGCACTATAGTACGCAGACTATTTTCACCCATGGCGCCTGGCATGGGAAAATGGTTGTTATTTATCGTTGCTTTTACTATAAAGTGTGACCAATTTAACCCAGCAAAAATCTCTTCACACCCTTAAAGAACCCCATGCTGTACTCCCTTGGGAACTTGGGAAGATTATGGTGGGCAGCTCCAAGTAATGCTAAGTAGGTAATAATAAAAATCTATATTAAGTTAGAACTGAACCGCTATTTTATGTTATCTTTGACCTTCTGCCGCACCTTATCGTAAAAACATATTGTCACAATGATGTAAGCTTTTAAAATAAATATTTTACATTACGACCTTAGATAATACACCTATCTAGAGTGAGAGTTGGCGAGTCTAAACACAAAAAAATATAGGTAATAAGGTAAGCTTGTTCCGTCCGCTTAGTGGTACGGCACACGTATTCTGTCAAATTCTGTGCCGAATATGCTTCAGAATATATTTTTCCCCTACTTGTATGTACTACTAGTTTTATGTAGAATTAGTATAGCATGTCTGAGTGACGCATCCCGCTTGTCAAACAGTAGGCAAATCTGGCTTGTTTTTTTGTTGCGATTGCAGCGCGACACTATCTAGACAGTTTTATTAACTAAGATTACAGCATGGATGCCTATGTAAATTCATCATGTTCCAAAGTATAATGATTAATGACATGTCAAATACGTCTAATTTGGTTTTCATTATATCAAGCAAAAGACGTCCACTGCTGGACGAAGGCCTCCCCTAAGGATCTCCACGACCGCTCTTGCGCACACATACTGCTTGTTGATATTTTTTTGATAGGCAGTGCTGTGAACGGGCTGTATTCCAAACCGTTAGAAACAACAGTAGCCTAGACTCATAAGCGCCTAAAGGGATTTGATTTTAATCATGAACGTTTTACCATAAGGTTGTCTCTCTTGTCTCGATATACTTGCCTCCTCTTGCCTCAGGTGTAGATATGGGCTGTCAAAACTGCCATCGTAGCGTGCTGCCTGCACTGAGGTATATTACTTCGTATAGAGAAGACGCCACACATAACCACTATGTTCTGTTCAAGTGCAGCCATCCGGCCGCACTTCAATTAGTTGCTTAACATAAACACGAAACGCGTAAGCGCCATGAAAATCACGACGGCGTTTACGACTTTTTGGTCGCGAAAAAACTACACCTTAAAAGCGTTCTAGCGACTGTCTGGTTAGTCGACCAATTATTGTTTCAGCGCTGCATTGGTTGCCATTTTAATAATAATATGGAACGTCGCGGCGTCGGTCTGTCACCATATGGTCCAAATGGCCCAATTTTTTGTCGTTCCCCTAATTTTCGGTATTATCACCATTCGATACGGTTGACTTGTTTATAATTAGATAATGTATACCCCTCTATGGATAAGCGTGGAGATATCTTTATCAATTTTTTTTTTTTTACCTAATAATTATTTTTATATAAATAGTTTTGAAGTATATGGATTTAGCTTTTATCTAACATTATATTTAACAAAATTAACTAAATTAAAAATAAAAACGAAACTACCTAACTATAAATAGAAAATTTGTGCCAAATCGCTGCCCCGCGGAAGTGTGCCAAGAAGACTGGCAGCATTGCCACGCTGGATGGCAATGGCAATTCTTTGAGCAAAGTATATCAATTGATTACTAGTTGTCTCCCGCGGTTTTATCCGCGATCAAAAGTAGCCTATGTTCTTCGTCAAATTATAGGCTATATGCGTGTAAGATTTCATCGAGATTGGTTCAGTAGTATAGGCGTGAAAAGGTAACAAACAATTCACCGTTAGAGGCGCTGGCGATTGCTTAGATTAGTGTAAAAATATCAATCAATTTTAAAACACGCTATCCTATACTAATATCTAATATTTATCAGTTTAAACTTATAACCACTAAATTAACGACTTTTTATAATAAAAAAAATAAACTACAACATTTCAAAGTTATTATGAGAGATGAATCATTAATACAAAAGCAGAACAATAAATATTCTTTGCCCTACTAATTCTGTAACCCAATACCTTGACGATTTCTCTAACATATTGAAAACAAACGAAAATGCCACACAGATATCGGACTTTATTACAATGTATTACAGTGCTATTTACTTTTGAGCTCTCTCGCTTTTGTGAGCAATATATTTTGTGTTAGTATTTTATTATGTGACCAATTAATTTCCTGTTAAAAATTACTCAATTTATGGACAATGGAAGATACAAGTTATTGTTTTTGTTATTTAATTAATTATTTTGTAACTCGTTAAAAACCAGCTATTCCCCGCGGTTTGACTCGCATTCCCGGAATGAAAAGTAGTCTATAACCGGGTATATATAATTATACATATCTATCTATACTAATAATAAAGCTGAAGAGTTTGTTTGAACGCACTAATCTCCGGTCCGATTCGAAAAATTCTTTCATTAATCGGAAGCTACGTTAACCCCGAAGGTTATTATAGGCTTTTTTACCTACGCGAGTGAAACCTCGGGGAACAGCTAGTATTTTAATAACAGCTGTTAGGATCATTTTACAAGCAGTCGTTCATAATTTGGCATGTTTGTATTCCTACTTTGCCTTTGCTTGAAGTTTAGCGAACACATGCTTAGTCCGGATGCACGTGGTCTTTGTTTATTTAGTTGCAGTTCGATGCTCGTCTAATACCTGCGGTTGTTTTAGGATCATCATTAATTCGTTTGCTGGAATCCATCTGCAGGTGCTTCATCATCATCAGCCATTTTGAGTCCACTGCTGGACATAGGCCTCATAGAGCGCGCCACTCCTTTCGATTTTCAGCCACCCGCATCCAGCCCAGTCCACCTTTTTAAGGTCGTCAGTCCATCGTGCTGGACGGCGTCCCACATTATGCTTGCTATCTATAGAGCGTACTTAGACTTTGCTCAAACTTTACTTAGGGTACAAACCTACGTAATAAAGTAAATGTTTGTGTGTTTTAATTTGTAGCCAAGTTTTGGTAAGTCGTTGATTACGCACTTAGACTTTGCTTAGCACAAACTCAGAGAGACGACAGATTTTCTACTTGAATGAACATGCTTCTTTGAAAATATTGAATATGTTAATACCCAAGATAGGGGTTATCAGACAGTAGGCGCCAATCAGTCAGCTGTAAATGAATAATATCAATTACTGGGCTGATGTGTTCCACTTGGCTCCCATTAGTCTGATCTAAATCATGCAGTAAAAAGTAAATGAGATTTATTATATAGAATTATTTGAATATTTTGATGCAAGAGTTAAAGCTATTTTTTTTTAATCAAAGTGTCACGGTGTATTTTTTTCAAAAATTTAATAGAAGTATTCCTTCTAATATGTATTGTTCTTATTTTTAGGGTTCCGAAACTCTAAAGAAAAAAAACGGAACCCTTATAGGATCACTCGTGCGTCTGTCCGTCTATCTGTCTGTCTGTCTGTCCGAAAATATTGGACTGGATTGAGTTGAAAGAAATGAATTTCAAACATGGGGGCTACTTTTGGGGGGTAAATTAGAAAATTTTAAAAAAAAGTTTAGCAGACTATATTTACAACTCCTGTCAGTACTCTCCGTACGTTGTTGTTTGTAGTACCTAGTATACTATAATTATAATATTTAGGTAGGTACTTATTTAAGCTTACTGATTCTGGAACTTAGAGGATTTACTTAACAATAAATACCAAGTTTCATATCGCATTAACACAAACTTTCGCAACTAAAATGACATTAGTAGAAAACTATTTACATTACAATTTCATCTGACAAGAACATCTACTTCATTCAAGCAAGACAAGAACGAAATTGATATGTCAGACGGAGCTCCCAGCGAATAATTCCGACACACGCAAGAGGGTCGAACAACGTAGTTTGCTGTAGAACACACCGTATAACACAAGACGATTTAATATCGTACGTACTGCAGACAGACAGACATGTTACTCGTATAAGGAAAGCTTTGATATGGAGCCAGATGGTATGAGAATATTTCCAGAGTTCCTTTAATGAATATGGTCGTGTCCTTTGATATACCTATTGCTCTTTGAAAACGTCTTTTGCTTTATTAAAATTTCTCAGAGTTATCTATATGTATACTAATAATAAAGGTGAAGTTTTTGTTTGAACGCGCTAATCTCTGGATCTACCAGTCGGATTCGAAAAATTCATTCACTAATAGAAAGCTACATTATGCCCGAAGGTTATAATACCTAGGAAATTTTTTTTTCTTTTTTTCCCCGGTGACGTAGGTGACGTGAATCAGAAATGATAAGATCCGCAGGCGAACCAAAGTAATCGACATAGCCCGAAGAATTGCCAAACTAAAGTGGCAGTGAGCGGGGCACATCGCTCGAAGAACCGACGGCCGCTGAGGCAGAAGAGTTCTCGAGTGGCGACCACGAACCGGAAGACGCAGCGTGGGCAGACCCCCTACAAGGTGGACCGATGATCTTGTGAGGGTCGCGGGAAACCGCTGGATGCGGGTAGCGCAAGACCGGCCATTGTGGAGATCCTTGGGGGAGGCCTTTGTCCAGCAGTTGACGTCTTTCGGCTGACATGATGACGTAGGTGACAGCTAGTTACAAATAAAGGGTGATTCTGGAAATGCAGTTATGAGCTATACCTAGGTATTTAAGTACTTGTCACTGTATGTTCGTGATGTCATGGATATGGGCGCCGACTGAAAATCAGCGCAAGGGTTAGTTCTTTAATTAACCTTTGCACAATGCTGAGTCGGGGCCTATTCCGGGCATCACGCAACATTACATTATTGTATGTTACTCTGTTTTTACTTTTTTTTTTTTATTGTTCAATGTATTATACTGTATGTCATAATGTAATGTTGTGTGTTGTCTAGAATAAATGTTATTTCTTTCTTTCTTTTCTTTACTTGGGTAATCTAATAGTTAAGTACCTATTCAGACTTTCTGACTTTAAAAAAAAAACTTAAGTAAGGAAACTATTCCACAGGCTAGTTGGAACAGTTGGTTAAGACAC
This sequence comes from Tethea ocularis, assembly GCA_963555595.1. NCBI lineage: Eukaryota > Metazoa > Arthropoda > Insecta > Lepidoptera > Drepanidae > Tethea > Tethea ocularis. The sequence continues at coordinate 9,805,239 of OY741970.1, forward strand.
TACCTATTGCGCCACAGGTCGTGGGTTCGATTCCCATCCAGGACAAACATTTGTGTGCATGAATATGTCTGTTTGTCCTGAGTGTGGGTGTATTTATATATATAAGCATGCATTTATAAAAAAAAAGTAGTATATGTAGTAATATCAGTTATCTGGTTTCCATAGTACAAGCTGTACTTAGTTTGGGATCAGATAACTGATTAACCGTCCTAGGATTTATTCCCTTTCTATTATATTATCTCAGAATGTATTTTAATACATATTTTCAAGTTATTTGAATGGACCAAATAAAATTCACAGTTTGTTTTCTGACGTTACCCGTCACATATAAAAAATCTTTTGCAACAAAGAATGCAGAGAAAACCTTCATATCTCATATATCGTCGCCTTAACATAGTTCATACCACTTTCTTATTCAATATGCTAAATCAGATGCTCTAGAAATTATTAATGCTAAACTTCAAAGGTTATTAGCCCCAGGGATATAAGTACCTACATCCATAAGCTTGCACACTAAAATCCCTTTATGTTGTAAATAGGGTTGCCGTCCGTCCGAGTTTCTCCGGATTTGTCATAAGTTTGAGTGTCCGAGTAGCGTCCGGGTGGGGTCCGGCTGCTTAGCTACGCAAAATATTGTTACAGACCAATTGTAACATTATTTTTGTATGAATAGATTTGTACAGTATGACACAACTTAGATGTAGCATCGGCAAGTCGTTTTCGTACACTTCACTTCCGATTTACAAAACTAATAAAAATCATTCACTATCGCGCCTTTCAACGTTCAATAAGATCATTTTCGCCGATCATTTTTTAATTCATGAGTAATGTTGTAGGCGCATTCTTTTCGGGAACGATCGATTTTACGAATATTGCCGATGCTTCATCTAAGTTGTGTCATACTATACCTTTGTACACTAGGTAGTACACACGGCCACCTATCAAGCTACACACTGCGGCACCTTATGCTGTTATAATAAGCGCTATTTTGCAACAAAAATGTGTAGCTTGATCTGTGGCCGTGTGTACATGGTTATCTGATCCCAAACCAATCTGAGCTTGTGCTATGAATACCGGATATTTGATATCCTATACATAATATTCTACTTTTTTGTAAATACATACTCATATACATAAATAAATAGATAATTAAATAGTACTACACTACAGAAAGCTCTTCCATAATAAAAGTGTGTTTAAGTACAAAAAGATAATTACATACACCTCTAATTTTTTTTATCATGTAGCTCCATCTCTGTCAGTCGCGGGGCTCTGATTTGATCGGTAGCACGCTATGTCTTCGGTACAAGTCTCGATTAAAAAAAAACTGTATGAAATATCCGGATTTTCGAGCTTCTACTAGTTTATTGATTTCAAAGATGGCAACCCTATTTGTAAATAGGTTAAGAGTCCTCGATTCGAGTGTTTCTCTACGTAATATTAGCCGTTTGATTCGTAATGAAGCGGGTATAATAGGTTATTATAAGTCTGTGATTACCTTTGTATTTATGTCTATAAGACACTATATTGGAGATTTATTGCGACGGAACTGCCCGGTTATGGGTAAGGATTTATTTATTAACCGCAGTCGTTGGTGGCGATTCTGTGGTTTAAAACTTTCAGGTTAGAGTTCCTACATAGTTATTTTATCCTTTTTAGTGGCTTTGAAGGAGGTTCTATTTCTTGTTAAGTTTTTTATTTTTAAATTAAATTAAGAATTTTCCAAATCGGTCCAGGCGTCTTCGAGTACCTAATCGGGGAACATACATAAAAAAAGATTCCGACGAATTGTTAACTTCATTTTTGAAGACAGTTAAAAAGCAAGTTCAAGTCCTCAAAAAGATCATAATCTCGTTTAAATATTACAGTATAATAGGTACTCGTATATAAATATAGCCGTGAAAGTTTATCCTGTCTGTAGCTCAACGGCTTAGTGCATAAACTAGGAAGTGAATATTTAGTCTAGAATCTACAAAGTCTGCATATAGAATCCAGACTGAACTAATATTGTGTCACTGCACATGAAGCGCTTATTCAAAATATTACCAAATGTATTATTATGTTTTTTTTATACTACTAAGGCAGCAAGCAAGCATACGGCCCACCTGATGATAAGTGGTTACCGTCGCCTATCGCAATTTGCAATACCAAAGATATTGCCAATCTGTTGTTGACCTGTTACACTGCCTGTTTTCCTTCACCGTAAGCTCAAGCTCATTGTAGGATTCGAACCCACGACCTTCGTCGCGGCATCCGACGTCACTACCACTGAGCTATCATCGCCTTAATAATAATTAGATAATTCAATCAAATACAAATACATGATGTGGCCGATGGTGGTAAGCACACAAAGCCTAGAAAGGAACTGGCTCTCAAGTGCAGCTGTCGGAACACACCGGAAGGTGCTTGGCGACAGATTTTCAACTTGAGGTTGGTAGCCAGCCAGGCGGGTACTACAAAGTACCCTACCACCATGCTATGGTTTCCTGACGATGTTTTCCTTCACCGAAAACTCAAGCTCATTGTAGGATTCGAACCCGGGACCTCGGCATCCGACGTCACTACCACTGAGCTATCATCGCCTCAAAATTATGTATTCAAACAAATACAAACAACACGAAATCAGGCGCCATTTCTACACATATAACAAACGTAAATTCCATAAACAGCAGTAATACGATACAAACAAAGCATTAACATAATTAATACAGCAAATAATCGAACACACAATACACATGTTTAACAGTAAATAGGTACTTACGTGTGTTACCTATGTGCCTCAGAACACATGTTTTATACAACGTGTATGTACATATACCAGAAATGCGAGCATATATTAAGGGTGTTCTGTTACTGATAGATGATCTGTTTTCGCGAATGACTCTGTCCCTTACTAAACTGACGGAGACAAGCGAGACAGGAGAGGTGCACATTTAGTAAAAAAGATGTTTTATGTTATTTAAAAAAAAAAGCCTTTTTTCTGAAAACTATTGTGTATATTGGATTTTAGAATGTGTTAATATTTTCAAGTTATCTGGATGGCCCAAATAAGAGAAAAAAAATTATCTTTAATAATAATATTAGTATATATATAGATTAGTTTAGTTATTAGTTTAGATGATGTACTTACACTATCCCCAGTATTCGGACTAATATACCCAATCAAAATAACCCAGTGGGTTTAAACTTTGAATCCTCACACTTGAATTGATAACTTTCTCCTATCTACATGAAAAAGGTTCATTCTTCACTGACAGAAGGTTAACGGCCCAAACCGCCAATGATTTGGGCCTGAGTGGGGCTAAAAATGTGTAGTAATCCGACACTAACTATTCAGATTCAAATGAGGCCTTTGTAAATCATTTGAGTTTCGGAAACCGCTAAACCCTTCCATGGCTGAATGGTAGCGACAGAAGATAATGGGAGCAAATAATTTATATATCTAGGTATATTAATTACATGCTTTTATGGTCAAAAATGGCAAGGCAATTTTAAACCACTTCTCGGTGTTCTATTGATATGAAATTTGGTACACATAATGTAAGTCTGATGACAATACAATAATATAGTGTCATGGTCTGAAAAAAAAAGCTTGTCCTTAAAAAAATCTTTAAATTTTAACTTATTTTCTGAGACTTCCGAAATTATACTGATCCAATTTTAAAAATTGTTCCATTAATTATAAGGTACATGTACGAGTAGGTAAGTACTTACCTACAGAACGGTAAAATAATTGTGATGGAATGATTTTTTTTTTATTTTTATTTTTTTTTATTTATAAAAAGGTACATCAACAGCACATACATTATTACATTTACAAAGTATCAAGAATAAAATAAGGTTCGGATATATGCACCAATTACAGACGTACACAACATTCAAAATAGCACAGACAACATATAGAATTTTAAAATGAAATTAAAAAAAAAAAACTAAAACAAGAAAAAAAAAAACTAAAAGAAAAAAAAAAAAAAAAAAACAAGAATAAAAAACCATAAATATAAACTTAAAATTAACTAATTACTTACTTATTAAAGTCTATTTTCTTTTTTTTTTTTACTGATTTTGGCTTTTTTCTTTGTCTCTTTATACTACTTATAATAAATCCGTAATAATCAATATGTCTGGTCTACTATAATGTTTAATTAATTGCAGATATTTTAATTTTGGAAAAAAATTAGACGGCAGTCTGTGATAACCACTTTCTGAGTAAGTAGGTATGCTATTGAAAAAAAAAATATCTTTCAAATTGGTCATACTAAAACTTTTACTTTGAATATCTTTTATACCACTGTTATAAAGCTTATAAAACTCCAATTCATAAAAATGGACTCACAGTTCGTTGTAAACATGTTTTGACTTGAAACTGCTGAATTCAGCTTCCAAAGCCGAATTTCACACATGAAAATCGTCAGCATCAAAGCTATTGTTATTCAGGTTTTCACATTCGCTCATCTTTTTTTGCTGTCTGTACTCGTTTAATAACGAAACCGCGGCTCAGCGCTCACCCATCAAAAGCGATGCCTGAACGAACAATACATGTCGAAACTTTGCTAAATGCAAAACTCTATGCGTGTCTGCTCTATGGTTTCACTGGGAGCTATTAGCCAGCTTATGATCATGTTTGCGGCTGTTTTGGAGCTGTTATTAGGATATGAACTATGAATATTAACACTAAATTCTTATAGAGGTTACGCCGTTTGTCTTGACCATGAGAACTGATGCTTACTTACACATAATAATTATAAAAATGCGTTTCAAGTTCAAAAGAGTGCTCTTGGGCCCTAAGGCTGAGATCTATAGAGCGTGCTTAGACTTTGCTCAGACTGTACTTAGGGTATAAACCTACGTAATAAAGTAAATATTTGTGTGTTTTAATTTGTAGCCAAGTTTTTGGTAAGTCGTCTATTAGGTGCACTTAGGCTTTGCTTACCATACACTCAGAGAGATTCGAAGATTGCATTTTAATTACTGACTTTGTACGGTAAAGTCTGAGCCGATATTCTGTTTCGATTAAACGATGCTGGTTTCTCGACAAATTAGCTCTCTGGGATGCTTGCTGGGAGCTTCATTGCTCTTAGTCAACCTGTGGTCACTGCTATAGTATATACCGAAATAGAGTCAAAAGCTGTATAAGAACAGTCGGTTATTATGAGGTTATTTATACATTAGCTTCTAATCTATGCTATGATTACCTGGGATAAAATATGCCCTATGATTTAGGATTTTAAATTTTTATTATTAGTGAGCTCGCAGATTTTTTTAAAATCATTATTATTGTCCTATAATCTGTCTTTTATATTTGAAAAATTCCTTCACTAAAAGGAAACTAATTCCCGAAGGCGAGTGTAGCAGCGGGGAACAGCTAGTCATAATATAAGATTGCACATTACTATTCCATTTGAAAGAAAATATAATTCATGAAAATAAATATTACTGCAAACAGTTAGCTTATTTTATTTTCTTTCGAAGTACTTTGAAGCACTGAAGTCAAAGTGAATACTTTAGTAAGAACGTAAATTCGATTTGGCTACCTACTTTTTTTTCATCGCATTTCTGTGTACAGTATGACACAACTTAGATGTAGCATCGGCAAATCATTTTCGTGCACTTCACTTCCGATTTACACAACTATTAAAAATTTTTCATTATCGCGCCATTCAACGTTCAACAAGATCATTTTCCCCGATCATTTTTTAACTCATGAGTAATGTTGTAGGCGCACTCTTTTCGGGAACGATCGATTTTAAGAATTTTGCCGATGCTTCATCTAAGTTGTGTCATACCTAGTTTGTTAAAGCTTTTGCAATTTTTTTGAGCCTTATTTTATGTAAATCCCATTCGTATATCCTATCCAACTGATATCTAATATATAAAATTCTCGTGTCACAATGTTTGTCACCAAACCCCGAAACGGAGATTTTTTTGTGTATACTCGGTAGGTCTAAGAATAGGTCGTAAACTATTTTTTATACTCTTAATTAATAAGGGTGGCTTTAGAAATAATTTGGATGGCAAAACAACGTTTGTGGGTCCAGCTAGTTATAATATAAAAATAATAGTTAGTGGTAAGAAGATTTAAAACAGTTATTCATGAAGTCGGTTAAAAAACAACAATTATCAGCATCTAAAGTTCCCATTTGACAATGCCATCTGTGTTTAACCCTGATACGGTACCCCACACGGTTGGGGCAAAAAATACCCCAAAAAACGCCATTGGTTCGGGACAAATGAAGTTTCGAATGACATCACTAGTTAATTATAAGTTGATTTAGTTTAGTTTCGTAAATATTTGTCTTTTGTAGGATTTACTGCCTGAGTTAAACCCTATTATAAGCTATATATCCTATTATATTATATTATCCGCAAAGAGGACTCAATGGAACGTTTGGTAGTTCAAGGCAGAATTAATGGCAAAAGACCACGTGGTCGGTCTCCGACTAGATGGTCGGATCTTATAGTGTCTACCACACCACCATGACCGAGTGTTCCCGCAACGCTTGCAACAGGGCCGAATGGAGACGGATTGCAAAAGCTGCCACTCAAGACTTATCATAACCACGACCACTCTGGCAAGAGTGTCCGACTAGGAAGAAGAATTATATTATTCAATTTTTATTATGTCAGTTGGTTGACTCCACCTGAAGATAAGAAGCTACCATCGATTACAGATTGGCAATACCTACTAAGGTATCAACAACATGGAGAGTTCTATGGAATACATAATATTATGATGGAGAAGATTGGTTCACGGCGCGTGAGGTCACTAGCTTTGCTTTCTATAGCTGTAGCTCTCTATATAAGAATTTTTGGAATCGGACCAGTAACTCCGGAGATTAGCGCGTTCAAACAAACAAACTCTTCAGCTTTATTATTAAGTAGTAGGTATGGATTATGTTTTGTGTGTTCAATAAATGTTTATTTTATCTCTTATCTTATCTTTAAGTCAGAAAAATTCTAAAGAATCGAAGAATCGTCACAACCGAACCATCCGGTTTTGATCCCTAGTTGGCTGGACTTAATTGGTTGCTAATTACCTCTATTATAACGAACTTTAAGGAGTAATCAACAAGATTGATTACAAGTAAAAACCCTATCCGTCACATTGCTTTGTGATATTGATTGCGATCGTACATTCTTAGGTAGAAAATGTTAATTTGTACGACGCCGCCGTTGTGTTTCAAAACACTTTCGAATAGTCTAAAGTAGATATTAAAGTGTTTTCTATGAAGACAATTCAACTTACCAATCCTTTTCAAGAAAAAAGTCGAGTTTCCTTATCACCATGTATACCTACAAGAATTGCTCGTTTACTCAACTAGATACTAATAATCTATTGACCAGATATTGATCAAGTTTTATCACATAAAACTCATAAATCGGTTACCCATGACGTGGTATGACTCTGCGCCGGCGCCGGCGCCCCCATACCGTGATCCAAGGTCATTAAGATACAACATACACTGCATTAACTAACAGATAATGATTTAAGTAATTAACTCACACAATTGACTCTCATAAAGTACTGATAACATTGCATGATAATTGCGTAGCGATAAGCTTGCTATTTTTCACTTTTAAGCTGATTTCAGACGACGCTATTATATTATAGCATATAGTAGGGTAAAACCAGGATAGTTGCCCCACTTTTTGAAATCATTTCATATCTCCCAGTACAAAAATCTAAATATTTTATTTGTAAAACTGGCAAGTGGTAGTGACGTCGGATGCCGCGACGAAGGTCGTGGGTTCGAATCCTACAATGAGCTTGAGCTTTCGGTGAAGGAAAACATCGTGAGGAAACCATAGCACGGTGGTAGGGTACTTTGTAGTACCCGCCTGGCTGGCTACCACCCTCAAGTTGAAAATTTGTCGCCAAGCACCTATCGGTGTGTTCCGGCAATTGCACTTGAGAGCCAGTTTGCCTTCTCGGCATTGTAACAGGTCAGCAACACATTGGCAATATCTCTGGTATTGCAAATGGCAATAGGCGACGGTAACCATTTACCATCAGGTGGGCCGTATGCTTGCTTGCTACCTTAGTAGTATAAAAAAGAAAGTATTTTGGATTTTTATCTAAATTAAATAACATTATCTTTGATATTTCCAGAGTATTAGCGATTTTTGCGGACCTCAACATTTTGAGACATCTATCCCATATATGGGATTGTTGCCTAGTCCATATAAATTACGTTTAGAATAGACGCCCCGCTGAGAAACAGAGCATCCATCCCGAAAAAACTTTGATCGCACTTTGCCTTCCCATGCCATCACACGGAGACTTGGGACACGGTCCACTTAGTGGTAGTTGGAATGTCTCCCGATAGATCAATAAAATAGAATGCGATTCATCCGCGAAACTAGAGTAATTACATCGGGGCATCTATCCGGGTTTTACCCTATATAGCTCATAGCACGACAATATCGCGCTCCAAACATTGTTATGGACACACTGTACTGTACTATATATTATTGGCTTACTATACGCTTGCTATACTTTAAAGCACAATAGTATAGCGTCGTCTAAAATGAGCTTTAAGCTGAGCGTCCACCAGAGATGAGTTAGGCTGCGTTACGAGGAATAATTTTTTTAAGCACTAATAGAATCACTTCACTTAGCCTGACTCAATGACAAATGAAAATCACTACTTATTTTCAATGAAAAATTATATGTATGACATTCTCAAGACCTTTCTGCGGCTTTTGAGGAAACTAAAAACATATTTGGATATACTTAAATAGATAAAAAAAACTTTTATCTACTCTCATATCGTAAAGTTCTAATTATGAAATCAAAAACAGTACTTTAATGACCCACTTTATGCACACCCGTCTATAATGAAATTAAAAAAATATATTATAGTACAGTTTTCTTCCCAAGATAATGCAATAAAATAAAAAATTAAAACCTATAACAAAATATTATCGATTTTTTACCTGTAAATTACATTATTAGATGAGTTTAGATAAAGTACTGTATGATACTGCACATAATTAGGTATTAAAAACTCGTGTGATACTATTAAGAACCTCGCCTACGGCTCGGTACTTAAACTCACACTCGTATTTAATAACCCCTATTATGCAACAGTATCATAAACTACTATAAACAGCCAGTGTTTCATTTTCTATTTAATCTGAAATTAAAAATATATTACAAGATTTCAAATTCTAGGCCACATAAGTAGATTGACCGATTCATTTTCAATGAATAGTAGGTACTCAAATAAATTCTTTGTAAAAGAGTTCTTTTTACGTTTTTACGAATTACGCTAGCTTGATTTCACCTCCAGTATGTATGGCGATCATTTTACGACATGACAGCGCCTCACACATCATGCCTATGAAAATAAGTAAAAATTTCAATCCCTCGGGAACATAAGATCCCTATAGGGAACGCGGATGAAACCGCAGGGCGGAAAGCTAGTCGCACTAGACGTATTCACGTAATAACAACTGAACGGATTTGGGTGAAACTTGGCACATAGATAGTTCATACCCTGGAATAACATATAGGCTACTTTTTATCCCGGGAAGACATACGACATACACGGCATCTCAAAGCGCGGTTGTATAAACAGAAAACCATTCAAAAGTGTTTAAAAATAACCACTTCACTTACGAGTGTTATCTGTCGACACACAGACAGATAGTACGTAAGTGTCGAGACACCTCGCTCACACCTCAATGACAGGGGAGTTTTAAATGTGCAGCAACAATCACTGAGGTATAATACTACGTATAGAGAAGCTATCGTAAGCAAAGGTCATGCTCCATTTAGATAATATAAGTGTAGTTTATTCGCGACCAAAAAGTCGTAAGCGCCGTGATTTTCCTGGCGCTTACGCGTTTCGTGTTTAAGGGTATACCTTCGGTTGGAGCGCGAAATTCAAATTTTATCAAGTTTTTTGCTAATTGCAGCTCAGTTATAGGTCGTAAGTTATCAACATGTTATTTGCGAGAAGAATGGTAGTATATTTACTGATTAATAAGAAAAGAAATCATCAACATAATAGTTAAGTTAACTTTGACAATGGTGCCGATTCTGTTGTTTACGAACTAAAATAAATTTAATCTCACTATGCAAGATATTTTAGTCCTGTCAGTTTAATCCGATCACACATTTCAACGTGACTTTAAGCGCGATCTTTATTGGTCACGACTATTTACCCGTACATTACGACGGTATGGATTAAACTGACAGCATTAAAAATGTTCTATCTTTTTTCAATAAGGTTAAAATGAAAGAGAGGTGACTTGTCTAATATTAGTTAAGTTCGTAAACAACAGAATCGGCACCACTAACTAACTAAAATGGCAACGGCCCTAAGTGATTTGCGGACGGATGATAGATGCAGTTGTACGGAACATAGTGGTTATATGTGGTGTCTTCTCTATACGTAGTAATATAACTCAGTGGCAATATGCAGTAAAAAATTAACGACCTGAAGAAAATTTGGGTTAAATTGTATTTTTTAGAATATTTATCATTGGTAGTGTCAAAAATGTGTTTGTAGGATTGTGTATAATGAAAAAGAAAGGGAGTTATCACTCAATTGACACCTAAGGCGCTGAGACGATTGAAAGTATTCTGACATTTATCGCAAGCGCAACACCATCTTGTCGAATGGGGAATTAAAAATCGAATAGTGCGGAATAGGCTAGTTGATAGTTACCAATGCATAAAACATCTAAAAACACGTGGAGACATCAAATATGTTGTACATTTAATACTTTTTAGGGTTCCGAAACTCTAAAGAAAAAAAAAATCGGAACCCTTATAGGATCACTCGTTTGTCTGTCCGTCTGTCTGTCTGTCTGTCTGTCCGAAAATAATATGATTTTCAATTACTAGTACAACCACTAAGAGTAGATCATTTGAAATCAGATGATTTTGATCAGATGAAACTATGACGTCATAACGTTTTCCAAATTCAGGGATGTACTTCAATTTTAATCAATACAATTGAAACATGATGAATTAAACTATAACATATATTTTTCGTAGGACTAATAGACGAAAGGATTCGTCAAAAAAACTGTCGAAACACAGCGTATTTTCGCGATTTGATCCGTGTTCCACATATTTACTCGCAATAGTAACCTGCATAAGTTGTATTTCCACCAACAAATCTTCGAAAAGAAGTGTCAAATAAGGTCAATCCATCATCTGCTTATTAACATCATAATTCTTGCCATTATTCTTTCAAGTTTTGTTTTTATGCAATAAAGTTTGCAAAGAAGCATACGACCCGTCTCATTGTAAGCTTACCATAGCCAAAATTTTTTCACTAGTTAACCTAAATAAGTTATAATACAAAATTAATAAAAATTATGCAATATTTCCTAATCTAATACTATAAAAAGACACCTCAAGTAACTCATAAAATTAATGCAAGCGTTAAACCGACTAGGCCCACCACAGACGTTTAAGGCCGTCCGGATACGAGTGTGTGGTCGTGTGGTCGCCCGCATCCGAAGTGTGGTCATCGTAAGGCAAGTGTATACATTCTACAAGACTTAATAAACTTTGTTAGTGAACCTCTTGGTATGTTAATATGGATTATTATGGATAGGTTCTTGTTTTCCCATGCCATCTTCCAACCAAGCCAATTTTCAGGCACTAATAAAATTGTATCATATTCACTGATATATATAAAACTAAATTTGCATTAATAAGCATTCCCGGGTTGAAAGAAAAGTGCGAGTTTGATCCACACACCGAGAAGGGTTAGTTAAGTACAAAAAAGAAAAAAAAAAGAGGCGGAATACTCATGGTTGTAATAATGCAAACTTAGAGCGGCAGCCCCGGATGGATATTCTTGGTTTTTTTATTAAGTATATAGGTGTTTGAATATGGTTATTTCCACATCTACAATCGTCGAGAACCAAATAGGTAGGTACGTAGGGAAATGCTATGAAAACTGATATTCTATTGTTTACATACTCGACTCCGCGAGATATCAACTCTACTTATTAAATCCTTTTACGTTTGTTATCTCACGTTACATTTATTTTATACTTTTTCAATTACTTTTTAACGGTAATATGGTACGGTTGCACGGTGGTAGGGTACTTTGTAGTATCCGCCTGGCTGGCTACCACCCTCAAGTTGAAAATCTGTCGCCAAGCACCTTTCGGTGTGTTCCGACAGCTGCACTTGAGAGCCAGTTCCCTTCTAGGCTTTGTGTGCTTACCATCATCGGCCACATCTTCACTGACCACGGTGAGATTGTGGTCAAACACAGGCCTATACATAGTAAAAAAAAAAAAAAAAACCGTCGTGGGTTCTTTAATTTTTTTTAATTTTGCTTTTTAGTTAAGCATTAGTATTCTTTGAGTAAAACGACCTACCAAAGTACCATCAAACAAAGTTGAAGCATGATCAGTTTTGAGACCTTTTCGCTTGCAGCCAGTATTCATAGTTTGCCCTGTCCATTGTTGACAATAAAACGGTCTCTTGTAAAATCTTTCGTTTAGACAATTTACTGACAATGACAATCTACTATTTTATGACAAGCGCATTGTCTGGTTATATTGTGTGAGACACAGGTAGCGGCTGGTCACTGCACGCAAAATACACCCTTAAGGTGATCATGCTTCAACTTTGTCGATAGTACATTACGACAAAACTTGTAGAAATCATAACTGTATAGTACAATTTCGATATCGCACGGAATTCGATACAAACTTGATAGATAGACTACAGTATTTAGTTGTTGCCTCGAAGCTTTCGGGCTCCGTCATAAACTACGTTGGGAGATATTGTATGAAATGCTGGCGGAACTTCAGGATTATGTTTTACCTCGTGAAGTAGTTTAGGAGCTCGTGTACGGAAGTTTACGATATCAAACGAACATTAATGACGATAATTTGGATACAATAGGGTAGTTGACACTGTCAAAAATAAATGACCAAACACTAACCAATGCATGAAACATCTAAAAACACGTGGAAACAACAAATATGTTGTACATTTAATGCTTTTTATGATTTTTAATTACGAGTAGAACCACTAAAAGTAGATGATTTGATGCTGTGAAACTATGACGTCATAGTGTAATATTTCATACAAAATTCCATATTATAAACTATTAAAAAGTAGCTGATTTGATAAGTCAGTCAACTACCCTATGCTCGCTGTTGCTAAAATTTTATGTAATAAATTTTTTTTTTTAATATTGTCGATGTTATATAATGTGTATACTAACTATGTAATGTAATTAATGTACACAGTTTGTATAATGAAAAAAAAACCATAATTACCTTATAATTACAAAATGATATAGAACCTTGTTTGTTTTTTTTATTATGTTTAGACTCTTTGTTGACCGCAATCTAACCATTTTTAGTGATGATATGGCTCATAGTAAGCACAGAAAACCAAGAAGGTACTGTATCTTAGACGCAGCCATCGAAACACGCAGGTAATAGGGTAGTTGACACTGTCAAAAATAAATGGCCACACACTAACCAATGCATAAAACATCTAAAAACACATGGAAACAACAAATATGTTGTACATTTAATGCTTTTTATGATTTTTAATTACCTATGGAACCACTAAGAGTAGATGATTTGATGCTGTGAAACTATGATGTCATAGTGTAATATTTAATACAAAATTGTATATAAACTATCGTTTTGACATTTATTAAAAAGTAGCTGATTTGATAAGTCAGTCAACAACCCTATTGCTGTTGGTGATCGACAGCTATAATACACAGTTTTAAATATAACAAAAATATATATATTTTCAAGCACACCAACTCTTAAAATCCTTCCACTTTGCTAGAAACTATTTATACTCTTAAATATTGTTGTTGTTGTTATTTATATAATTAACAAGTACCTGGATGACCGAGCCTAGCTCATTTTTTTTAGTAAATCGTATTTTCTAAAAATGAAACATAACTAGATCGATTTATCGCCCCCAAAACCTGCATACTAAATTTCATGAAAATCGTTTCCGAGATTCAGATTATATATATGTCACCGGAAATGTATGAAACATAGGAATTGTACACAATTCCTGTGTATTTCTCCTAGGAATTTTTTATTTCAATAATGATACTAGGAAATATATAAATTCTATTGAAAAAAATAGGTTGGGGTTATTTTGTTTATTTTGCATAAATTTGAAAGTATTCGCACAAAAATAAATTTCACTTACAACCCCCCAAATACCGCTATCCTTACAAATATCCCGAATGTAATACTCCGATAGATATTTAGGAAATGTATGGATTTCCTTGTTTTTGTCAATAACATATATTTAGCTCCTGGCCTATAACACAAGCGGTCAGGTGCGTTCACAAAGTTCTCGTTCAGACGTTCCGACCGCCATTGACGTCCTACAATATTGAGTTATGGTACAACTTTAGCCAGTCTCCTTTTGTTTCACATTGCGATCGTAGCGTTTTACCGTGCTATTGTTTACGTTTTTATTTTTATTTTTAGCTTTTTTTCTTTTTTTTAATCTGTTTTGTGACATCATCTATACAAATTAGGCTATACTTATTTAGGTTAAAGTGGGGTTTTATCTACATCTTTTAATTGAAAAAAACACTTAACTACTTTATATCATACTAGCTGTTCTCTGCGGTTTCACTCGTGTTCCCGGGATAAAATGTAGCCTATAACCTTCGGGGATAATGTAGCTTCCTACTAGTGAAATAATTTTTCAAATCGGACCAGTAACTCCGGAGATTAGCGCGTTCAAACAAACTCTTCAGCTTTATTATTAGTATAGATTATTATTTCTTGATTCTAGTTCTAGGTTTTAGGGCGGGCTCATACTTTCGTTCGAAATGGGCAAGCTTCTTGCAACTAAAAGGTTATTGTAATACGACTAACTAAGTTCAAGATACTATTTAAAAGCTAATGTACAATTAAACTAAAGAATTTATGGCTCATTACAATTATTTACGAGTTGTAGGTACTTACATACTTTTTCGTTATTTGTTATCACCTTTTTAGGCCATGGAGTATCACCTGGCGGAAGTTAATGGTACGTTTACTGCGGAAGAACTTAAATAATAAAAAAAAAAGAAATTCAAAGTCTCTGACTGATAAGGCGCACAGCCTTGGGTAGGTATCCGCAAAGAAAAGGGATTTTCGAAAATCCACTCGTAAGAGGATAAATAGGGGAACTGGCCGGAAAACTTGTTAAAATTTTAAATTCGATGCTCAAATGCCACACCTAAATATCCATTTGCAAAATTTTATCTGGGTACTTACGTTTAAAAAAAAAACGATGTAAAATCGTAATATCCAACATTAAAAAAATCCAATGAAGTAAGTATATCATTTAGCATACCACGCGGACTAAGTCGCCAACAATAGCTAGTTTTCTGAAATCTAAATTAATTTTCTCAAAACGTTCTAAATTCAAAATCAATGTCAATTATACTCCTGAGCAGTAGCACATACTCCAATCAGCCCACATTACGGATTACACAACACTACACAAACACTAGTTAATCCATTCCAGGACGCGTTGTCAGCGTAAATTATCTATTCTGTTAGAACAATGGCCCGTGTGTCACACGACGCTTATCTATACGCGGATTAACTTAACCGACGCGACGCGTTAACCGGGCGCAGTGTACACGGCCACACGCAGCGTTCCGCGTTCCTAAATTGAATTTATTGAATTTTTTTTTCAAACACTGATTGGGACTTTTTCCGTGCGGCCAGTTATTTTTGTTGTACCTAAATTAAATTATGGTCGCGAAACTTTTTAAATGGATTCGGTTTTTGAATTTGTATTCATTTTTGTAGTAGATGAAATGCATTCTATGCTACAGTTTTTTCACCACAATTTGACCAGTAATCAGTGATGATGTGGCATATGGTAGAAAGTGGTAATCACCCAAACGCCTAGATGACATCTGGCTTTTATTCCCAGCTGTCGGAACACACTGTATATGCTTTATGACTACAAAGTATCTTACCACCGTATTATGGTTTGCTCGAGATATTTTCCTTCCCGAAAGTACATTGTTGAAATCGAACACGCACGATTAACGAGTATCAACTCAATTTTGGTTGAGAGAAACAATAACTGATTTCCAAATGCATAAAAAAAAACTATAAAAGTAATGAAAACAAACGTTGTTTTACGTTGGCAAGTGAAATTTTACGATTGTGAACCAAAGAAAACGTGGGTGGACGGTATTTCAAAATTTAATGCGCTCGTCAAAACATCGTAATGAAAATACGGATTGTGAAAATTTACAACTTGTTACGTATCTATATATAAATTACGTTATATTGCATAATACCTTTTATGTCATAAAAATATGAAATGGATGGTTTTATGTACCTAATAGGGTTGTTGACACTGTCCAAAATAAATGACCAAACACTAACCAATGCATAAAACATCTAAAAACACGTGGGAAAAACAATTATGTTGTACAATTAATGCTTTTTAATTACCAGTGGAACCACTTAAAGTATATGATTTGATGCTATGAAACTATGACATCATAGTGTAATATTTCATACAAAATTCCATATAAACTATCGTTTTGACATTTATTAAAAAGTAGCTGATTTGATAAGTCAGTCAGGGTACCGTAAGGTCTGATACACGAACAAACACCCTGACAGCAAGTTTTCCACCATGACGTGGCCACGTTGGTAACAAACATGGCCGTACAACAAACATTCCTGCCAATATTTGCTCCAACATGACAAGGGCGCTCATCCATCAGCGTCATGTAACCAATGACAGGTAAGGGCGCGCCTTTCACCTCGACACCTATCTGTTGATAATTGATCGATAGATGCCGATAAAGGTCACTAAATGAAAGTAAAGAAACATACGTTTATGACATGAGAACGATAATTGAGTGAGTTCTAGAAACATTAGTATAACGTATTTTTATTAGTACCAGTTATGGGGTATTATTTTTGAATATTTTATCTAGGTTTCCGACCCGCAATTTAAAAGGGTTTTGACGACACGAACAGACAGACAGGCGGACAACCAATAAATTGAATTTGAATATATAATTAAAATTGAAAGTAAACCCTGAAACTCACTAGAAAATTGGTTATAATTTTCAAACGGCTGAGCAGAGAGCAAAAAAAAACAAAATCAAAATCGATCCATAGACACAGATACCTGATTATGCCAAAGACGGCAAGTCAGGGGTTAAAAAACTATACTTCACTTTGTACCTTGCCCTAGAAAGCTTAAAAAGTTATTCTATTCTATAAAAAGTTATTCTATTCTATTTTCCCCCTCCCCCGGTAACGCCCTGAGCCGAGGTTCGTACCCCATTCGGGGGTGTCCTCAGGCGTTGTTACCTAAATATTACCCGGCTGAGAGCCCGATTTGTCCGGTAGGGTTGTTGCAGCCATCTGAGGCTACCAACTTAGTCCTTTAAAAAAAAAAAATCCCTATCTTCCTACATTTACTTACTAGACAAAAATACTTAGCTTAATAACGTTTTCCTTCATCCAGGCTAAGTTGGCTTAGCCGAGTAGTGTAACTAAGCCACTACAAGAACACACTCAGCCGTAAAATTCGTTATCATTTTGTTTAATGAATTTGTCCCTTACTATCGTGATTGCTGTACCCTTAAGGGTTCCGCAATCTCTTACTTAAATTGGATGGTTTTACGACTACTTGAACGATAGGTAAAACATGGATTTTTCTGGTTTTATGAGTGTATTTTATCACGGATATGGTGGGCGAGTTTTATTGCTTGTTTGACAGATGGCGCTTACGAAATTCTAGAAAAATAAGGAGGCAATTTTTACTGTCTTGGTCAGTATTTTAGAAATCTCCATATTTACACTAGCTATCTCCCGGTTACACCCGCGTTCCAAGGATAAAAACTAACCTATAATTGTTTCAGAGATTAGACAAGATAGACAGACAACAAAAGTTTTTTTAAATTTAGTTTAAAAAAAAGATTTATTATATTTGCATATTGACATTACAAATAGACACAGAAATTTTATTTATTTGTATAGGTACATATTAGGTTTAAAGATAGATTGTCTAGAGTTCGATTCCCGGGTAACGCAACATGAAATTATCCAAATGAAAGCCAACATTCGTAGAGACAAATAAAATTAATTCGTACCAACATCCCTATATAAACATAAAACGAGAGTTACATAGTTCCGCACTGAATGTGGGCAAGACAAACAAAATTAAACCTAGTTTACAGTTAACTGTGTTTACTTTACAATGTCTGTTTGTTTGTTTGTTTCCACAATTAATCGTATTATGATGTTCTGGATTTGAATTTCGTGTGATGTAGAAGTTCCTGATTTAAAATATGATAAAAAAGATTTGATATAAATTTGTAAATAATTAGGATTTAGTGCCGGATTAAGCAAGCACGAGGCCCGTAGCAAATTATATTGCGGGGCCCTTTATTTACTACGGGATTTCAATTATAAAGTGGTAAAAAAATGCAAGTAATACGTTTAATAGGTTAACATTTTCCAAAAATTTTGCTCCGGTCCGTATTACCTACCAACTTTTATTGCGATGTATCAAAGAACGTCAGAATGTATGTATAGAAAATTGTGACATTTGACAGAAAAACAGAACTAGTTTAGATCAAGTTGAATCTCTATTAAAGTTGCATGCAGCAAAATTTAAAATGTCGTATATAACAATACCTACAGATAAACTATTTATACTCACGCTTAACCGACTGCGCCTGCGCCGTGACCAGAAACAATTTCACTTCACAGATGGTTTAACTAATAGAATGGGCGTTTAGTTGTACACATTTTTGTAAAATTTAATAATATTTGATAACATCAGAATATGACGAAATGAAGTTTTTAATTTTACGGCAATTTAACAAAGAATTATAAACCTATTACCGACTGTTAGTTCTAAAGGATGATGCTGTACTTACTTTCTACACCTGCGATCCTCAATTTTACCTTAGTCTTAGCCTTAGCCTCTGATGGCTGCCTTAACGGACAAATCGGCGAGCGCAGAGTGCTATCAGCCGGGCAACATTTAGCCTGAGGGCACCCCCGAATGGGGTATGAACTTCGGGTCAGGGCGTTACCCGGGGAGGTGGAAGGCTTAGTACGAGTTTCAACTAATTAGGGGTCGGTTTACTGGCAGCTCGGGCCGCTTGAACGGGACGAGACTGAGTGGGACGTCGCGGCGGTCCTCACCGTCGAGGACTATCGGTGTACTTTTACGAGCTTCGTCAGCTTCGATCTAAGCTAAAGTAATAATGGTAATCCTTAGATCCTTACTATGTGTTTGTTTGTTTGTTTTATTCTCACACAACAATGAATTGACGGATCGACGCTGCGTCGGAGTGTATCATAGGCTCAAACTGAACTATATTTAGTTTCTAATAAAGTTTCTATTCGAACATCCCAGATATTATAATACCATAGATATATAAACACAAACTCACACGTGAATCGTGCTCAACTGTAAATATCACTTGCAACAAATTAAATGTTAAATGTTAAAGTCTGTCTCACGAAGGATTCCAAGCCTATCTCAGTGAACATAAGGTAGATTTTTATTAATTCTATAAAACTGTGTATGTGCCTACCCCGTTGGAAAGTAGCCATTACTTCCTAATGTAAAGATTTGTTCTCATAACTTTAGGATAAGTGATGACGTAGGTGAAGGCGTCATCGTGGAGCCAAGAAGGCTGCCATGAATGTTGAAATCGAAACTTTGAAATCGAAACCCGAGCTATGTAAGTGTAGTAAAGTGGAGACTCCTCACTTAAAATGGGTAGATTTTTACCAATACAATTCTCGGTGTGGGACAAGATAAAGGACTTGAAGAACATTTCAAAGCAGTCCATGACAAACCTGGCGCAGTTCCTCATACATTTTATGTTGAGGCCAATAATAGGATGGGTGGATTAGAAACATTTGAGCAGCTTTCTATTTAACTTTGTGAAGTTTATAAAGGTTTCACAAACATTTGATTACGGCAAGGTACCTAATATCAAAAGTACTGTTATGGTACGTTCCAGGCGACAGCGGTAGGTGACAATACATTCGCGAAGGTGTTAGTAGTAGTTACGCCTTTTTTAATTAGTCTTTGGTTCATGTAACCGAAATAATAAGCCTTCAAAATAATATTTTCATCATTTTCTCATGTCAAAATAAATAACATTTGGGAAGGACAAAAGTTTCGACACAAAGTGAAAATGTCGTAAAGAATTCGATACCCACGGGCTACGCAGGAAAATGGAAAAAGAACCCTTCGCTAACTTTTTAATAGAGTTCCTTTATGATATTTCTTTGTTGGTTAACTTTCACCAACTTATCTTTGGCTTAGTTAAATTACATGATGGATATAATAAGCATTTCATTTTAATAATAAAATCATAACTTTCTAAGTTTTATGCGATCCCATAACTTAGCCACAACTTAGCCCTTAGGAGAGAAATATATTATTGCCGATTTTGTTGTTTACGAACTAACTAATATTAGTCACGTCACCTTTTTTTTTCATGTAAACTATTTGAAAAAATATATAAAAATTTTAATGCTGTCAGATTAGTCCATGCCGTATATATATCGCGCTTAAATTCACGTTGAAATAAGTGTTCGGACTAATCTGACAGGACTAAAATATTTTTCATCTCTTTCTTATATTTTTGTTAGAAAGAGATATAGTGAGATTAAATTTGTTTAGTTTGTAATTGCAAATGGCGATACTCAACAGTAACCACTTACCATCAAGTGGACCGTCTGCCTGTTTGTCAACCTTCTGACATAAAAAAAAACATTGTAATTAAAAACTAATTAAAGAAACGACACACCTCGCAAGATTGTCAGATAACCGTACCTCATTTATCACAGTCGGTTAACGAACCCAATAATCATAAGGAGGGCTGAACTCTCATTTGTAAAGAAATTAAATCTATATATAAATACTTCTCTGTCTGTCCGTGTAAAAGAAAGGGGTTATTTTGATGGAGCTGTTTTTTTTAATGACATATAAAATGTTAGGTTAGTAAGTGGACAAGTGCAAGTGACATTGTATGAAAACATAACTATAGATTTGGCAGATTGATACCATTTGTTTTTTTTTGCCATCACACTTTGTGTATTTTGCCAGTGTCAAGTGGAGTATTTAATCCTCATCAAGTCAAGTTCAAGTCTTGCTATATTATCTGTCTAGCTAAGTTTTAGTACAATGGAAGCCGTTCTACTAAAACTTTTCACGGACTTCTTGAGACAACTTGAAAGCCTCTATACACGTAATCATCTCATTTCACTTCACTGGTACAAGTTCAATAAAACTATATCAATCTAAAATACACGATTTTATGTAAATAGAATGAAAACGCTACGTCTCTTCGCAAGTTCTTCATTTACGTTCTAGCTAGTAGCCAGAGATATATGAAAATTAACCACATGAAATTGCAGTAAGGTTCATTTGAGTCTACACAAATACCATAGGATAATAGGTACAGATATTATAGGACTGTTTAGACCGTTCGTTAGTTGTATTCTTTGATATGATGATAGAAAGTACAATGCTAATATGCTTAGGTCAGTAAAAACATAAGAAACTAAAAATTGAAAAATAAAAAACTTTTAACTAAAAATAGAACCGCCTTCAAAGGCACTAAAAAGCATAACATAGAGTAGGCACTCTAATCTGACAGTCGAAAAAAAATCTGCGAATCCATGATATTTTCCATGGAACACGAAGTACACTTTCGCTGACTTCAAAACTGTCAGATTAGCCTATTATCACCTAGAAGGATGCTTGATCTTGTCTTCCACGTCAAGAATCATCTAGTATAGAATACTAATATTATAACGAACAAAGATTTGATTGTTTGTTTGCATTGAATAGGCTAGAAACTACTGAACCGATTTGAGAAATTCTTTCACTAATAGGAAGCTACATTATTCCTGAAGGTTATAGGCTACTTTTTATCCCGGGAACGCGAGTGAAACCGCGCGGAACAGCTAGTATAGAATAAAATACAGTAACAGTCCTTACAAACATCTACGACATTTTTGTATCTAATTTTACTTACATCAGTTACTAAGTAATTTATCACGCCTGAACTGCCCATCTGCGTCCTATGTCGAAGATTTGTTTTTTTGTCTCTCTCTCACAGCTTCCAATTATTTTTATCTCCCTCCCTCATTACACATCTATCACGACTTAATGATAATTTGATGGACATCTTCCGGGCATTATTTTTTCTTATTAGACTTCACTTTTAGAATTCAATCTTAGTAATGCTTTGTAGTGGGTGCTTCTGTGCGGTTAAGTTGTGTTTGATGCGGCTCGTTTTTTGATGGATGATCATTAATATTTCATCTCCATGCCATAATGACAAGCCAGCTGGCGCAGTTGGTTAAGACACCACCTATCACGCTGCTGGTCATGGGTTCGATTTCCATCCAGGAGTTTGTCCTGTGTCTGGGTGTAATTATCTATATAAGTATGTATTTACAAAAAAGTAGGTATATGTAGTATATCAGTTATCTGGTTTCCATAGTACCTACAAGCTCTGCTTAGTTTGGGATCAGTTATCCGTGTATGAGGAATGTCCCAGAATATAATTCTTGCTATTCCAGCAAAATTCAAAATACAACTGGCCGCAAACAAAAAAGGATCGAACGAAACTATCATTCGAATAATTCGAACATTTAAAATCGTTCTCTATCGTTATTTACAAAGCATTACTCACTTCGGTCGACGATCGTTCAATAGCATCGCTTCGCGAATGCCTTTCTGAATTATTTTCCGATATTTATTGCTGGGTGGATTTCAATTAAAATTGATAGCTTTATAAAAGCCGTCGAATGCCTCGAGTCTGCACTTTCCACTGCACTGCACTGTACATTGTCATATTTGAATTTTGAATTTGGAAGTCTGTTAGATTATGTTACGGGGATTTAGCGAAGATTTAATCTTTTTTAATACAAGTTTTTACATGTTAGTATGCCATGTTGATATTTATTATGTAGGTACACGCAGGAACAAGGAGCTTTCCTACCGCAGACGCATTCTGAGATCTAATAGAAAGGTCAGTTTGTTTTTATTAGACGTACTTACATAAAACAGTTTTTAGGGCGTCGCCTGCGCTTGCCCTAGTCAGTTTAGTAAGGGAGGCATTCCCGGAAAGCAGCCACTTAAGATAATGTTTTCTAAATTACGTGTAACTAAGTAATATTAATTATAAAACGTCATTTATAAAATAAATAATACTAAGGGCCGGTTGCTCGTACGTTTTAGTTAAAGTTACAGTCAAAATAACTTAACTAATACCATGCTTTGACCGTAGAGTCACTTTGACGATGACCGATCTTCCTCGGTCGGTTATGGTTACGGTTAAAATTTAAGTTAAAGTGACACGAGAAACCCTGTTTGCTTTCTTTCGGCGGTTAAAGTTAACTATAACCGTAACCTAACTATAACCTTACTATGACCGCGCTTTATGCAACCGACCCTAAGTTCATGGAATCATCATAACATAGCTAGGTAGGTAGGTAGATAAATAGATAACTATAATATGATAATTTAACGGACAATAGTGTCCTGAGAGCGGCGCTGGGCGCTCGCTTGGATCTCTACTAATGCATCCGCTTTCGGAATAACGGGATATGTAGGGTGTGAAACACTCTTACAAGCATAGTAAAATAATTTCTCATGTTCCACCCTCATATTGAAAATTTGTCGCCAAGCACCTACCGGTGTGTTCCGGCAATTGCACTTGAGAGCCAGTTTGCCTTCTCGGCATTGTAACAGGTGAGCAACACATTAATATATCTAGTATTGCAAATGGCGATAGGCGACGGTAACCACTTACCATCAGGTGGGCCGTATGCTTGCTTGCTACCTTAGTAGTATAAAAAAAAACTTTACTTTTGACCTCCTTAAAAAACCGGATAAGTGCGAGTCTGACTCGCGCACCGAGGGTTCCATCCAAACTTAACTTTTTAATTGAGTGTAATTTGTATGAAACTTGGCACAGATAGATCCCTGGAATTGTTATTCCATCCATCATTATTTATAAGATACATCCGGAATGCGGGTGAAACTGTTGGGCGGAAGCTAGTTTTTAAATTGGGAAGTAAGTAATATAAAAAACTGAGGGTGGCCAACAAACAGCCCGTTTACCTTACTCATTCATATTAAACCCCGGAACATCTCGGTAACAATGGATGCGTAAATTACAGTTAAATTAATATACGTAGTTTACGTTTTGTACTTTTTGTTGTTACTAAATAGGTACTTTACGAATATAAAAATAGGGATTACGGGTGAACCCGCGGGGAACAGCTAGTTTTAAGGGTTCCGTAGCTTCTTACCCTTTGTAAAACAGGATTACTAAGACTCCGCTGTCGGTCCGTCTGTCACCATGGTGTATCTCATGAACCGTGATAGTTAGACGGTCAAAAATCACAGATGATGTATTTCTGTTGCCGCTTTAACAACAAATACTAAATATGTATACCAAGTTTCAACTCAATCCAGTCCAGTATTTTCGGACAGACAGACAGACGGACAGACAGACGCACGAATGATCCTATAAGGGTTCCGTTTTTTTTCTTTTGAACTTATTTAAGGGGGCCATACAACAAACATGATTTTTTCCTGCTACAACAATCTTATATTCTACAATGCTCACTTGGCTGGTTTTTTTATAAAGTCCAAACAAAGTAAAGCTCCATAGACAAAGAAATATATTTCAATAATCCGTCGAGACATTCCTAAGCACAATGCGGCATAGTTGTCGTTCCTGCCCTCGGCACACTCCGACGTTCAGATATTTCTTATTTCAAATACTCAGTTCGTATGAACTAGAAGGAATATCCATGATATTTTCACCTGTAAAGATTTCTGTAGCGGTTTCTTCAAGCTAGAGCAACTCGTAAAAACGTGAAAAAAACTCATTTACAAACATTTTTGGTATTTACTAGTCATTAAAAATGAATCTGTCAATCTATGTGGTCTAGAATTTGAAATCTTGTAGTAAACTTTTAGAGATTTTTTTTCTATCTTTTTATTATATTTTATATTTATGCATATACTTATCCAAATATGTTTTGAGTTCCGTCAAAAGCTGCAGAAAGATCTTGAAAATCATAGACATACAAATAATAAATTTTTCATTGAAAATAAATACCTTATCTTTATAGGAGAAAATGATGGTTGAAAATACCCCTTTTTAATAGACTTCGTGAGGATGGGTAGATATGTTTGAGATAAAATATTGTGTTAAGTTGTGTGTATTTATTGTAAATGAGGTTATATTTTCATTAAAAAAATATTGGCACTGCTGTAAATTCGAGGAATTAATTTCATCTAGCGTTGCCTCCATCGGCCATTTTAGACTCACAGATGGAACTCGTATGTAATGTAGATGTACCTCGCTGGCTTTGTCAGCCTTCTAACATAAAAAAACAAACATGTGTAGGTACCTATATAAAATATCTGTCTGTATGTAGGTCAGTAAGAAATACGAGTTTCATAAGGCGATAGTTTGACGGCACGTCAGGTAACAGGTACAATTTATTGTGCCCAATTTAATGTTAGATCCGATAAATTAGGTTTTGTTAAGGCAGACTGATAAATACGTTTGTTGAATGATGTTATTGTATTGTAAAGGAATTATTGCTTGAAGAAAGAAAGAAAGAAACAGTGTAATTCTTTCATTTATGTTATTGAAAAAAGCTTAAGCTCATTGTAGGATTCGAACTTACGACCTTTGTCTCGGCATTGGATGTCTGGTCATGGATGTAGGAATAGATTGGATCGAGTTAAAAATTGTCGCATAATATTATGTCGTACGTAAGTGCCTATGTGTGTCCTGCCTGAGTGCTAGGTACCGAAACAAATTTATATTACGCGCATAACTCTGCCATTGCCGGTCCCAAGCCCGGATGAAAAAAGAGGAGGGTTGGCTGAGAACAACGAAACCCTATCTGCCTACAGTCATCTAGGCATGAAGCCAGCTGTAAAATTCGTCAACGCCGAGCCATGGGCGGCGGTCAATTATCCCATCACACTGGCAATCGAAACCATGAGGTGACTAAATACCCCTCGAAATGTCGAGGTCAGGTGCTTGGGAAACATCTGCCGCTATCTTTCCCAAACCCCTATGAAGTTATGGATAATTATGAATGCGATTTGTCCTGCGATCCGGCTAACGCCCGGCGCTCTGAGGCACCCGGGCCTCAGGGTGTGAAATATGCTACCGAAGACTGTGCAGTCGTGGGCAACCAGGCCTCTGCATCAGTGAATGCTACTGGAAAACGAAAATTTGTTCAACAGGCGTTCCACCCCAGCCTATTTAATCGAACTAGAAGTTCATCAGTTGGGAGTAAAACTCAACTAGACCTACCTATAACAATGCCCCCAGAAAAATAACTAGAAACAACCACACCTAAACCGCCTGATTGGCAAAGAGTCCCTGAAGTGAGGACTAATAAGCGAAAAAAACTGGCACAGACACCATCTCCAGAGGGAGTTAAAACCAACAACCGCTTCAGGGAATTACCTGTAGACCAAAGTGAAACCCCCAGCGAGACGGAGGAGAAGCGACCAAGCAAACCACCACCTATAATATTATATGGAATCGAAGATGTAAACAAACTTAAAGAACTCCTTGAACCCATTGCAGAAAAAACCTGTTTCACTTTTAAGGTAGTCAACAGAAACCAATTGAGAATCATCTCCAAAGATGTTGCCACCTACAAAGATATTATTACCACAGTCAGGAACAAGGGCCTTATAGGCCATACATTTAACCTGAAGGATCAACGCTGCTACAGAGTGGTCATAAAAAATCTGCACCATACAACCCCCCACAACGCAATAGAGGAAGCAATAGAAAATACTGGAAACCAAGTTTATGGTGAAATCATAAATGCGAAATTTGGACCAGACAAAAAACCTACATCGACATTCTTTGTTAATGTTGTTCCTGGTCCCAACAATAAAGATGTCAAAAATATCAAATACATC
This sequence comes from Tethea ocularis, assembly GCA_963555595.1. Lineage (NCBI taxonomy): Eukaryota > Metazoa > Arthropoda > Insecta > Lepidoptera > Drepanidae > Tethea > Tethea ocularis. Next base: position 9,832,210 of record OY741970.1, read on the forward strand.
TACCATCAGTCAATCGTCATCGAAGATCCAAAAAAGAAGACAATGTTACCACAGTGCCAAAGGTGCCAACAATATGGACATTCCAAGAACTATTGCATGCGGCCATATCGCTGTGTAAAATGTGCCCAAGGACATAAAACTGCAGAATGCCCAAAGAAAGATCGCAATACACCAGCACAATGTGCTCTATGCCAAGGTGCACATCCCGCAAATTATAAAGGTTGTGAAGTTTATAAAGAAATTCTATTAAGAAGAACAACAAAACTAAAAAGAACTACTAACTATAAGAAATCTGACCAGGGGAAAACACCAGACAACCCTGAAGCCAGTAATGAGAGAGTTCTATACTCGGATATTCTAAAAAAGAAAGCAGAAGAGAGACCATTCGAATCTAATGCAAATAGAAAGCTAGAGGAATTACTACTAAAACAATCGGAGAAATTCGAAATAATCTTACAACAGATGAGTACTCTAATAAGTCTCATAACCACCCTGGTCACCAAACTGCCAAACTAACTGCACTCAGGGTAGCCACCTGGAACATTAATGGACTCGCTCCAAACAAGCACGAACTTGAACTATTGATGGCTAATCACCAACTTGATATTGTACTCATATCCGAAGCACACTGCACAGAGAGTAGTAAGATAAAGATCACAGGATGCAGCATTTATACCACTAATCATCCTGATGGAACCGGCCATGCTGGAACTGCCATTGTAATACGAGACTCCATCAAGCACCACCTGATGCCTGAATACAAAACAAACCACATCCAGGCGACTACTGTAGTAGTGGAGAGTAGGGGTGGATGCCTTAATGTATCTGCAATTTACTGCCCGCCGAAGTATACAATTGACTGCTCAAAGTTTACCCAATACTTCGTGACACTAGGAGACAGGTTTATTGCGGGTGGAGACTGGAACTCCAAACACATACAGTGGGGTTCCAGACTGACAACAACTAGAGGGAGGCAGCTAAAACAAAGTCTTGATGCGAATAATCTCACCTCAATCTCGACTGGTGAACCGACGTACTGGCCCACAGACCCAAATAAAAAGCCTGATCTCCTGGACTTTTTTATTGTTAAAGGACAATCGAAACACTACCTGATGGCTGAATCTTGTCTTGACAGTAGTTCTGATCATACTCCGGTCCTCTTGACAGTGAGCACAACCATCCTGTCTTATGAGAAGCCAGTTACACTGTCCAACAAATTTACTGACTGGGAAGGCTTTAGAGATTACATAGAGGAAAACATTGAACTCCACATTTCCTTAAAATCCCCTGAAGAGATAGAGGACGCTGCAAAATACATAACAAACCTCGTACAGAGCTCGTGCTGGATTAATACTCCAACTGATGACAAGTACCACACTACTAGAAACCTACCTCTTGACATAAAACGTAAGGTACTGGAGAAAAGAAGGCTACGAAGGATCTGGCACCAGTCCAGGTTAGGGAGTGATAAGAGAGCCTTAAACAAAGCTATCAGAGAACTGAAGATCATGCTGGATGATGCTAACAATGCCACACTTCAGAATAAGCTAGAAAGTCTTACTGCCACAACATCAACAGACTACTCACTCTGGAAATTAACAAGAACTCTAAACAAACCCCAAAAATATAAACCTGCAATAAGAACTGGCACCGGCTGGGCTAAAAATGGTAAAGATAAAGCCAATGCTTTTGCAAACCATCTGGCCAACATTTTCAAACCACACGAGAGCAATTGTATAGATTTCGAAAGAGAAATTGATGAAACACTACATCAAGCCTTCCAACTATCTCCACCACCAAGACCGGTTACAGTACGCGAACTTATGAATAACATAAAAGCGCTACAAAGCAACAAAGCCCCAGGATTTGACCTGGTAACCAAGGAAATCCTTACTCAACTTCCTAGAAAGGCCCTTGTATTCCTTACAACACTGTTCAATGGTGTAATACGAGTGCAATACTTCCCCAGCATATGGAAAGTATCTATTATTACAATGATACAGAAACCAGGCAAACCACCAGAAGATATCGCATCCTATAGACCAATAAGTCTTTTACCGATCCTATCTAAAGTTTTTGAGAAGATTCTCCTCGGTAGAATAGCACCAATACTAGCTAACAATGGAGTGATTCCAGGACACCAGTTTGGTTTTCGATCCCACCACTCAACGGTCGAACAAGTACATCGAGTATGCGAAAAGATAAGAAAGTCTCTTGAAACAAGGGAGTACTGCTCGGCTGTGTTCCTGGACATCCAGCAAGCGTTCGACAGAGTGTGGCATAAAGGCTTACTCTGCAAAATCAGAACATCCCTACCACATAGTTACTACCTGTTGATGGTTTCATACCTTTCCGAGCGTATCTTCCAAGTAAGGGAAGGTGGAGATACCTCCGAAATTAAAAATATTGCAGCAGGGATACCACAGGGTTCTGTCCTCGGACCGGTCTTGTACACCCTGTACACCGCTGATCTCCCAGAAGTAGAAGACGTAACAACTGCAACATTTGCTGATGACACGGCATTACTGGCCAGTAGCACGGACCCCGAAACAGCCTCTAACATCCTACAAACAAGTCTCTGCGAGGTAGAGGAATGGCTCCAAAAATGGCGTATAAAAGCAAGTCCATCCAAATCCATCCATGTCACTTTTACCTTGAGAAAGGGAAACTGCCCACCTGTAACATTAGAAAACAATACTCTCCCCCACAGCGAGTCTGTCCGATATCTTGGCATGCACCTAGACAGACGGCTTACCTGGAAGAAGCACATTAAAACGAAACGTGATGAGTTGAATCTCAGATTCAGGACTGTACACTGGTTGTTGGCTCGCAACTCCAAGCTCTCTACCGACAACAAGCTCCTTATCTACATAGCTCTTCTCAAGCCTGCATGGATGTATGGAATACAACTCTGGGGAAGCGCATGCAACTCAAGTGTCTCTATCATGCAAAGATTGCAAAATGGTATTCTAAGGACAATATCCGGAGCACCTTGGTTTGTCACAAATGCTGAAATACACAACGCACTAAAAATTAAAACAGTCAAGGAGGAGATAATTCAATCTGCCTCCAACTACAGAGGCCGGCTCCAAAGACACCCCAATAACCTGGCCAACGAACTCACACAAATGTCGTACTGTAAACGCCTTAAGCGCCATGATATCCAAGATTTGGAAGCTCGGTGGCAAAACTAAAAGGGACCTCCCACTGGGGAATTTCCCTTACAAGAGAACAGCGGACATAACACATCTGCTCATAGTCTAGAGACTGATCGCAGATTAGCACAAAAAAAAAAAAAAAAAAAAAAAAAAAAAAAAAAAAATATTACGCGCATGTCAAAAATCAGCAACATTTTAGTGTGTATGTGTCCGTGAGGCTTATATTTACAAGAAAACTGGCGCCGTCCGAATGTTTGAAGTCAGTCTTCGAGTCCAGATTTTTTTCTAGTCTATGTTTACTAAACATAAAATAAAAAAAAAATACAAATTAATGTTTCATGCCAACGTTACTTACATCATTTCTATCCATAGTCAATGATATTTGTAAAAAAGTCATGTTTAAAATCGATTCAGTTCTCTTAGCAACAGAACCAATTCTATACCTACAAAACTAAGTATACTCGTCCTATTTTAGTCCACAGACTTGTGTAGATTTAAATAAATCATATATTCCGCACATATGTTTGTACATCAGGATCTAATAATGGAGTATTGAGGACTGCATCTGTTCGACGTTTGCAGTTGCAGTGTCTGCGGATGTGAGGTGCACTGCACGCCAAATAAATAGGAGCCAAGTTATAGGCGTAAGCGGGGGCGTTTAGCTAAGCGAATTTGGAGCGTGTCTTATTTAGGCTTCTATTTCATTCATAAGTATTATAGAGAGAACTTTTAAATGAACTTCCTAATTATGTAGTGTATATGAAAAAAAATGACCATTTAGCTTCTTCCTCTATATTTAAGAGGCTCTTGTCGGTGTAGCTTCTTCCATTCTTCTCTGTCGTTTGCTGCTTCCTGCACCTCCTTATACGACACGACGTCCAATTTTGCCTTCACTTGGTCTATATAGTTCAATCTAGGTCTTCCTCTTGAGGAAGAATCATGAAGGAAAGATAGAAGAAAAGAGAGGTCTTTTCTTCTATCTTTCCTTCTATGATGTTTTTTATTAGTTCATCGTGTCGTATGAGGTGGCTTAACATCTTTCCTCTCGTATTTTCTATCGTCTCTAATAAGGTTCTTTTCTCTTTGACCCTTTGACCATTTAGCATGCAGTGAATTATGATTCGTGCACAATTAGCTGTCGAAGCATAACGATTGACCACATGATATTACATAATGTGGGTTTTATATACAAAAAATTCTTGACTTGAGGAATAAATTGATCTATCTCTAATAAGCAGGTAGATACAAAGTACTCTACCACATAATATGGTTTCTTCACAATAATTTCATTTACTGAAAACTCAAAGTTTTTAAAACTCAAACCTATTACATCAACAAGGCGTAAAATGACATGATGGTGGTGATGATGGCCAGAGGTGGCTACACCCTTACGTGGACTAAAAACTTAACTTCTCAAATAGGCTATTTGACAGTATGAAATAGTAGTTTATGATACTGTTGCATAATAGGGGTTATTAAAGACGAGTGTGAGTTTAAGTAGGCGAGGTTCTTAATAGTATCACATGAGTTTTTAATACCTAATTATGTGCAGTAAAATTGAGTTGATACTGATTGATTCCTAATTGTTTAGTCCTGATGTCTGGCCACTTATAATGTTATTTTCTTTATTATTTCGTTTGACAAGTTGACTGACAGTAATTGAAGTATTAAAACCCCAAAAACATTATAAGTGGCCAGACATGTCCAAATACTTGTACTTTAATGAAAAAAAAGTTATTTTATAGCATTATCTTGGGAAAAAATCTGTACTATAATATTTTTTATCTACTCTCATATCGTAATGTTCTTATTACGAAATCAAAAACAGTACTTTAATGACCCACTTTATGCACACCCGTGTATAATGAAATTTAAAAACTATATTATAGTACAGCTTTTAGATGCAAATTTACTTTGTCTGTGGTCGCGTATACGGTAGAGATTTCAACTTAGGAGTTTTTCCCCACACGGATTTGGGCGCCATGATGATTAATGTTTGTTTATTTTATTGATTTTTTTGCATACATATTTTATTTTGGCCAAAAATTTTAGAAAAATAGCAGTGATACTAGGGTGAAATAAACTTGGATCTGAAATTGTGAAAGCGGCAATGGAAATGACGAATAATCGATACCCGTAAGTCATGAAAACCTATGACAAAATATTATCGATATTTTACCTTTAAATTACATTTTTAGATGAGTTTAGTTAAAGTACTGTATGATACTGCACATAATTAGGTATTAAAAACTCGTGTGATACTATTAAGACTCATTAACTCACACTCGTATTTTAATAACCCCTATTATGCAACAGTATCATAAACTACGATTTTTAATTTCATTATAGACACATATATATGTGTGCATAAAGTGGGTCATTAAAGTACTGTTTTTGATTTCATAATTAGAACTTTACGATATGAGAGTAGATAAAATGAATTATCAAACACTAAACAGTGTATAAAACATAAACTCACGCGAAAACATCATATATTAATGTACCTACGTCATATATGTTTTTAATGATTTTAATTACCTTTTAAACTCGTCATACACAAGTATTTCATACGAAATATATAGTTGTCTTTATCTCACACTGTTTCATTTTTTACGTAAACAAAAACATCGTAACTTAATAATAAAACGCCGCCGTTTGTTAACTTGCGCCATAAGTTGAGAGCGTAATGTGATTTAGAAGCGCTATAACTTAGTTTGTATGTGAAAGAATTATATTATGTCGCGTGTATATGAGTACGGTCATATCTAGAAGATTTAAAAAAGGATTAGGACAAAATTATAAGATGGTAGGTACTTTATAAAACCTAATATTCCCGGGTTTTCAGACCTAAAAGAAAAATTTACAACTCAAAGATTCGCTTGTAATAAAAAAAAACTATGGTAGGGGTGGATAGGTGCCTAACTAAATGTAGGTACTGTACGGACGACGAAAATTCAGAGAGGTAAACACTGCGGCATCTTATTTATGTGGTTGTAATAGGAGCTATTTTGCAACAAAAAGGTATAGTCCGATGTGTTGTCTGTACTAGTCAATCGAAATGTTTGTGGTTTACTTTGTGTTGCAACATGATGAATATTTTTAAAACAGCATTTTTTTACAAAGATTCGACTACACAAACCCTAAATAATCTTTCGTTATTAATAGTAATACCCCCACAAATACATCAGAAAAAATCGGATTACCTAACAAAATAGCTAAATAACGAAAAGCATTAAATAAAGCATCATAATTAACGAGAGCTCATTCTGTTATCTCAAATTAGTTATTAACTCTGCTTTTATAAAGCTTTGTTGCTGCTAATTAAGGCGAACATTATACTTACAGTTAAAGTAGCTACTTATATGTTGTATTAATTTTATTATTTGACAAGCCAGTTGGCGCAGTTGGTTAAGACACCACCTATCGTGTCGCTGCTTTCGATTCCCATCCAGGAAAAACATTTGTGTGCATGAACATCTCTGTTTGTCCTGAGTCTGGGTGTAATTATCTATAATAAAAAGTATATTTAGTTTAACAGTTGTCTGGTTGTCCATAGTACAAGCTCTGCTTAGTTTGGGATCAGATAACCGTGTGTGAACAATGTCCCAGGATATTTATTTATCACCTCATCATTAATTATGGTTGTTATTTGTCTCCTTATTGACAAATAAAGAAAGCTTCGCACAAAAGTAAACTAGATTTTCCCCGTGACTTTACGCCGAGTCGTTGAAAGAATTTATAGTGCCAATAGAATCAAATTAATCTAATATAAAAAAAAATATTTTGACGACAAATTCTCCATAAGTACCAAATTTTGTGAAAAATTTAATAACGATTTGTTGTAAATTTTCTTTATTCCTTACACCCCGCAATTCACGTGGTGTAAGGAATTTTATAGGTTTTCTTTACACCTTGGGTTACATTATTAGAGTAAGGAACCCAAATTTTTATGAAAATAAATTATAGCCTATAAATAGTGACAGAGTTATTAAAATCAGTCCAGTTTTTTTGAGTTTATTCATTAGGTACAAACAAAAATACAAATAATATACTAGTTTAGATAGAAAATAAATACTTTATTTTATGAATAGACTAGCGACCCGCCCCAGCTTCGCACGAGTGTACAAATCTTTTAATTTCTCGGCTTTTCTGTAATATAGCATCTATGTATACATATAAACCTTTCTCTCTATCTATTGCTGCATTAAAATTTGTAGAGTAGCTTCTAAGCGAACAGACATCGGAAGCGACTCCATTTTATACTAGCTTCCGCCCCGCATTTCACCCGCATTCCCGTGGTATCTCATGTTTTTACGGGATAAAAAGTAGCCTATATGTTATTCCAGGGTATGATCTATCTATGTGCCTAGTTTCATCCAAATCCGTTCATTAGTTTTTACGTGAAAGAGCAACAAACATACATACATACATTAGTAGGACTATGTAAAGGTGGTTTAACCAAATTTATTTTAATTATATTGGTCTCTGAGGGCCTACTACGAAAAACGATACACGACGGTTCGATCATCGTTGTCAAATTATTACCCATTAGAATAGGGTAGTTGACTGACACATCAAATCAGCTACTTTTTAATAAATGTCAAAACGATAGTTTATAAGGAATTTCGTATGAAATATTACATTATGATGTCATAGTTCCACAGCATCAAATCATCTACTCTTAGTGGTTCCACTGGTAATTAAAAATCATAAAAAGCATTAAATGTACAACATATTTGATATTCCCACGAATTTTTAGATGTTTTATGCATTGGTTAGTGTTTGGTCATTTATTTTTGACAGTGTCAACTACCCTATTGCAGCAAACTGACGAGACGTAAATTTTGTGCAATTCTATTGGTTCATTATTTGACAATGATCGAACCGTCGTGTATCGTTTTTCGTAGTAGATCCTCTGGTCTCTGCTCCTTTAAGAAGGGAAATAGGCGTGGAGATATTTATATGGCTTTGTACCCTAACATCCTACGCAGCCAGTTTTATGGTGGTACAATGATCGCTTAACTAATTTATATACCTTCGTGAGGACATGCATATTGCATTAGTTCATAACACGTGCGACACATGTGGTATAGCAGTGATATAATAGTGGTATAACTGTTGCATAATTGTGATATTAATGCAACGTTTTAGAATGGGAACTCTAATAGATTTGAATATAAGAAACCCGACAGATGCGAGTCTGACTCGCGCACCGAGGGTTCCTTACAGATAATTTGGAATAAAGAACAGTCAGACTCAGTCTATTCATTTTGACGTTCGTTATTCAAAAATTTCCAAAGCAATCCACCTGTCAAAAAAACTGTTAATAATATGTATTACACGTATGTCAATGTCAGTCGATACAACTGGATCTTAAGTATCTATTAGGACTTTTTGGCGGGAACTTGCGAAGTGACGTTGCGTTTTCGTTTTATTTTCATAAAATCGTGTATTTTGAGTTTTATTGAATATTATCGGTGGTATTTTGTCCAATAAAGATCAATACAAGTTCACCAGTGAAGTGAAATGAAATGATTACGTGTATAGTGGCTTTTCAAGTTGTCTCAAGAAGTCCATGAAAAGTTTTAGTAGAACGGCTACCATCGTACTAAAACCTAACTAAACTGACTGACTATGACTCGAAGAAGATTTAACATGACTTGAACTTTGTAACTTGACGATTGACGAGAATTTAATACTTGAAGAATATAAAAATACCTACATTGCTCAACTTGACACTGGCAAAAAATACGAAGTGTGATGCCAAAATAAAAAAAAAAAGTATCTATTAAGGTTTAATCGGTGGTATCTTACAGTTCACAATGTATCGACGGTTTACAATCTCGCGAGATGGATGTAAACTAGCTGTGTTCGCAATCATACGGTGACATATATAAGACTTTAAGTCGTTGGTGAGTTAATAAAATAATTAACACCTAGAAGCCAGAATCATGAATGCATCAGAGACACCAGAGCAAATTGCTTGTAAGACAAGAAAAGTATAAGAGTAGTTGGCAACTGAGCAGTTTCCTGTGGATCCAAGTTCATGCATGCTAAGCAGGCAGGGTTCCAAAAGCTGTCGAGCGAAGATCTTGAAACATAGGAAACTATAAACTGGATATGGTCAAAGTATACATACAGTTTTAGTTGCCTGCTTAGTTTAGGATCAGATAACGATGTAAAAAAAGTCTAGGTCATTTATTCAGTTTTTAATTCGTCAAAACGTCTTTATTTTCTGAGTAACTAGAAAGTCTCTTTCTTACTCTGTTGACAATCTCCGATTCTAAGGCACTTCTCTCTTCCGATTTTAAGGCTTGTCCTCTGTCCGTGTGCGAGTATAGCCCTCTCTGGCTGACACAATTATGTCCAAAAGGAACCAATTCTGTGAACGTTTCTTTCTCTTCCTAAGTATTTTTTATTAACTTCAAAATTTACAGCAACACATATATATAGATTTTTTTTTTAAATATATATTGGCCTGTGTTAGAACACAATCTTACCGTGGTCACTGATGATGTGGCCGAAGGTGTTAAGCTCCCAAAACCTAAGAGGGTACTGGCTCTCAAGTGCAGCTTTCGGAACCCGTCGGTAGATGCTTGGCAACAAATTTTCAACATAAGGGGTGCCAGGCGGATATTACAATGTAACCAACCACAGCGCAAAAAAGGTTCTATGTTTTAAACATATCCAGAAAAACTATATGTTTGTGCTTTCCCTCAGACGACTTCTCTATCTTAATGAATGCAAAAACCTTCTGGCAGACTGTTGTTTCTGCCTGTCTGTCTGTTAGTTTTATTCAAAGTGTCATGATTATTCACTGATTAATGATTCGATGCGTTACGTTTTTATTTCAGTTATATAAAAGCCCCAGATAATTATGTTTTCTGTTAACAAAACGACACATGTGGCTCTTGAGGTCTGACATGAGATTAACTAATTGACTCAGGAGAGTAGATGTTTTAATTTTAAACCTTCTCTGTCAAGTCCCACACAAGGAAACTCAACAGGAAATCGACACGTGTTTTGTTTCTTCACGAAGCATCATCAGGACGCAATAGACCCACTGTCACCTACTCGACGAACGCGTACAATCACACATCCAACGGAATTAGTTACTAAATATTTGTATTTTGTTTAATCCAACACGAGAAGACGGATCTATTTCACGATTTCTTACCAAACAGCAGAATCGCAAAGACCCAGAGTTGAGCTCTAAATATTTTACAGTTTTTGGTACAACTTCTGATGTAAAATTAAACCATTTATTTTGAACTAGTTGTTGTTGTCCCCCGCAGTTGCACTCGCGTTCTTTGAGTAAAAAACCTATAGCACTAGGGGATAATATAGCTTCCTATTAGTGAAAGAATGCGAATCCGACTGTTAGATAAATAAAAAAAAAAGATCCACCAAAAAAAAAAACGCCTTGCTGAGTTTCTTGCCGGAGTCTTCTCAGTTCAAGTGTATTCCAAACCGGTAGTAGAGTCTATTGTAAAACTGTAACTGTTGACGTTCATAAGTGCCTTATTAGGGCCTAAACAGAATAAATGAGTTTTTGATTTTGATTTGATTTTGATTGAGATCCAGTTAGCGCTTTCAAACAAACAAAAACTCTTTAGCTTTATTATCAGAATCGATAAAATCTTTACTACCGTCACCTCCTTTATCCTCTAGTTCTGATTCTAGTTAATAAAGTTAACCCGATTGATTGTTCTTGTATCTGTAACTAACTACGCAACTAACTTGTAACTAGTTGATTGAGATTGACGCGTTCATGAACTATCTAATGAACTTCGTAATTTTCTTTATTGAATTATTTGGCGGCTTATACATTCTGTTGTTTCCAAACAAACTGGACAAGGTTAGGTATTTAATTCTATCTCTTTCTAGAAAAACACTTATGGAAGGGATATAAAATTTAGTTATGACAAATTAGTCAGATTGTTTGTTATTAAAACTCAAACACATTATTATTCAGTTTAGCCCTGAGGGCCTACTCCGAAAAACGATACACGATAGTCCGATCATCGTTGTCAAATTGAATTGCAGGTCACGTTGAGATGTGACCATGTTATCTAACACTCAAATCCCAGACAATTTTTTTCAGTTTTAGCCCTGATATGCACTGAGCAGTCTGTGTGTGTAGACTGAGCAACTGTTGGACTGCACGATGAAATTTCACCATCCTGCTGACCGCCCGGAGCAGTCGCATCTTAAAGCTGTCGAACCTGACTTCTTCAAGCTGCCAGTGTATGGCTGCCTTTAGTCGCCGTCACACCTTAGTTGAACACAGAAACACAGGACGATTTAAAAAAATACAATTTGAGTTTGAATTTGGAACCTTTAGCATTTTAACGTCATCTGTGTCACAAGCCTGTTTAAATCAAAAAACATGGATTGACATCTATTCTCACCTTCGCCTATGCCTTCGCGTCGAAAAAAAAACAAATACAATTGAAATTCGAAAATAGAACTGCATTCTATCTACCACGTGCTAACCACCTTAAAATATACAACAAGATATAGGAAACCCGACTTTAAAACATTGATAATAGAAGTAGATGCATGGAGGAAGTAATACGCAGTATTGAAAGCAAGTAGAATGGAAGACGGAAGGATTGCATCCCGTAGACAGCTGGGTTGGCATTTAGGTCAGAATGCGACGGTATTTATTGTTCACTAGTGTTTGTCTAACTAGGACTTTCCTGCGTCTTTGGCTGTTTAAAAGCAATTTGATTCATAAAATAAAAACCCTGTATTTCCCATCTATCTAGCCCTCACCCGGAGGGGAGAATGGAAGCAAGATGGAATGTAGGTATAGGATATTTCTAGTTTTTACTATGTTTGACCACAATCTCACCGTGGTCAGTGATGATGTGGCCGATGGTGGTAAGCACATAAAACCTAGAAGGGAAATGGCTCTCAAGTGCAGCTGTCGGAACACACCAAATGGTGCTTGGCGACAGATTTTCAACTTGAGGGTGGTAGTGCCAGCCAGGCGGGTACTACAAAGTACCCTACCACCGTGCTATGGTTTCCTCACGATGTTTTCCTTCACCGAAAACTCAAGCTCATTGTAGGATTCGAACCCGCGACCTTCGACCACTGAGCTATCATCGCCTTGCTTATTACTTATTTTACTGTAACATAGTTCATGTGGCCAACCCCAATACGCTGCACCCAGTCTTCTGTGGGCAGTTCCTCATGTTTCTCCACATAACGCACAAAACACATCATTGTGAGGACTGTTCTAAACTTAATATTATATTCTAATCTTCTTTTGTTTGGAATCCAGCAATAAAAATCCGTTACGATTTCGATTTTGCACAATTTCCGACCTTCGTAAACGCACTTCATCAGATATTGAATCATATGGATCTGTCATCCAACCGCTGTTTAAAATAGTCTTTTGACAGCTCGTCGACATTGAAAAGTTTTCGTTTCCAATTCCGATGTCTTTTAAAACAGCTCTGCAGGTGTTGACAGCTGTACTTGAGAGCCAGTCCTAAGCTTTATGTGGTTACAACCTTTGGCCACTTCATCATTGACTACAGCGAGACACGAATTAAAATAAAAATCTGGCGGATACCAAATATCTAAAATTTTGTTTCTAAAATTCCTTCTTCAAAATAACTAATTATTGAAAATGCTTCTAAAAGATAAACAAAACTAACAAATAAATAGGTACAACTTTGTACAATGGTACTCCTTCATTGTTCTAATTATTCTGGTACCGCCTTTACGGTGTACGTATTCTGTGCCCCGAGATGTTCTCGAATAGTTTGTTACGTCTTACATTTACTATATAGTTTTGTGAGGTTGGTATTAAATTGAAACTAATTGTAATTATATCTTTTAGCACCACAATACAGTTTGCACCTTTATGACTTTTTGGCGGGAATTTGCGAAATGACGTTGCGTTTTCGTTTAATTTTCATACAATCGTGTATTTTAAGTTTTATTGAATATTATCGGTGGTATTTTGTCCAATAAAGATTAATACAAGTGCACCAGTGAAGTGAAATGCAATGATTACGTGTATAGTGGCTTTTCAAGTTGTCTCAAGAAGTCCGTGATAAGTTTTAGTAGAACGGCTACCATTGTACTAAAACCTAACATAAATTGACTGACTATGACTTGATTGAAGATGATTTAACATGACTTGACGATTGACGAGAATGAATATACATAAAGAAGATAAAAATTGAATTGCTCTACTTGACACTGGCAAAATACACTAAATGTGATGCCAAAATGAAAAAAATGCACCTTTAGTTGGTATATCCTAGTTTTCTAATAGAATACCTGAAAGCTATTACAGACTAGCTCGGAAGCGACGTCTAGAAGATTTGATGTAAGGTACATTACAGGACCGATGTCGGATCGAGAATAAATTGAATTTTAACGTCGCAAATACGATCTGGAGCATCGGAAAAATTGACTTGACGAGGCATCTGTCTGCAGTTATTATACAGGATGATTTTATTTGGGTATACCTATAGATCGAATTCTACGGATACCTAGTGTACACACGGCCACAGATCAAGCTATACACTGCGGCACCTTATGCGGTTGTAATAGGCGCTATTTTGCAACAAAAATGTGTACCTTGATCTGTGGCCGTGTGTACCATCCTAGTAATAAAATAAATGCGAAATTTTGTGAGTGTATATGTTTGTTACTTCTTCACGCTAAAACGGCTGGAGCAATTTTAATGAAATTTGGTATGGAGGTAGCTGATACCCTGGATTAACACATAGGCTACTTTTTATCCCTCAGGAACATGTGATCCCTTGGGGACTCGGGTGAAATCGTGGGGCGGAGAGCTAATTATCCATAATCCGTACACAGATGATATATTTCTGTTGCCGCTGTAACAAAAAATACTAGAAAATAGAATAAAATAAATATTTAAGGGGGCTACTATTCAACAAACGTGATTTTTTTGCCGTTTTTATAGATAATGGTACGGAACCCTTCGTGCGCGATACATCTCTTAACGATCTCAACAGTTAAAACAATATGTTATACCAACTTTCAAATACTGCCAAAAAGAAAATCATAACCAAAACATTTTAACCTAATTGTCCTCTTGTTGTTTGGGACCATAAATCAATTTCAGCGCTGAATTTATAGTTTCCCTCCTCTTTAACTTAATCCTTGGTAACTGTCATGGGAAAATAAGTCTTATTGTTTCCCCTGTAGAGTGTACTTGAAAGTAAGCTAAGGATTGTAAATGAAATAATCATTTTTCATTTAAAACAAAGCGATGTCAGCTGTGGACATTTTAGGGACACGAATAGTGAATAATTTTAGTTTTATTTTTAGTTTTGAAAATGGGGATAAATCATATTCTTAGCGTTGATATTTTTAGGTATCCTTTATACACTATTCCTACATTAATCTATACTAATAATAAAGCTGAAGAGTTTGTTTGAACGCGCTAATCTCTGGATTTATCAGTCGGATTCGAGACATTCTTTCACCAATAGGAAGCCACATTATCCCCGGAGGTTATAGGCTACTTTTTATCCCGCGAACGCGAGTGAAGCCGCGGGGAATAGCTTTATATTATAAAGAGGTAAATTTATATATTCGGTTGTAAGAGGTTTATCTCCGGAGTTACTGGGATTCTACAAATTCTTTCACTAAAAGGTAACTTGGAACTAAATAATGTAGCTTATTATTTAGTTCCAAGTTACTTTTTATCCCAGGAACATTTTATACCAGGAATAGCTAGTACTTTAAATAATTTGTAACATATTTCTTAATTCGTAAGTCTTTCTTTATCTTAGAAACTCGCGTATAAATAAATCGCAATATAATAACAGTGGGTCAACAGTAGGGCAACTGTTTGCTCGCCCATGCAATCAATGTAATGTGATAGGAAGTAGTTATAACTACCTACACATAATCTATTCTATCTACCTACTCTGTTTTTTTTTTTTTTTTGAAAGGACTAAAGTTGGTAGCCTCTGATGGCTGCAACAACCTTACCGGACAATCGGCGAGCGCAGAGAGCTCTCAGCCGGGTAACATTTAGGTAACCACGCCTGAGGGCACCCCCGAGTGGGGTACGAACCTCGGCTCAGGGCGTTACCGGGGGAAGGGGAGGACATTGTACGAGTTACGACTAATTGGGGGCGGTCGGATTACTAATGGCAGCTCGGGCCGCTTGAACGGGACGAGACTGAGTGGGACGTCGCGGCGGTCCTCGCCGTCGAGGACGGTAGCGTAATCGGTTTTGTGTAGTGTGTTGTGTACTTTTACGGGCTTCGTCAGCTTCGATCTGAGCTAATGTTATGGGGTCATCCGGCTCGCTGAGGGCTTGCCTTGGTAAACCTACTCTGTGGTTTGCATTCATTTTATTATTAGATGTCCGTTTCATCCCCTATTTTACACTTAGGGGTTGAATTTTCAAAAAACCTTTTTTAACTGATACCTACGTCATAATAGTTATCAGTTTGTAAGTCAAATGTTTGTCCTAGTAAGTGGTTACCGTCGCCTATCGCCATTTGCAATACCAGAGATATTGCCAATGTGTTGCTGACCTGTTACAATGCCGAGAAGGCAAACTGGCTCTCAAGTGCAATTGCCGGAACACACCGGTAGGTGCTTGGCGATAAATTTTCAACTTGAGGGTGGTAGCCAGCCACACGGGTACTACAAAGTACCCTACCACCGTGCAATTTATATAAATACTTTTAAATTAAACGTTTATTTTCTATTTTGTGACAATCCTGACATATCGAGATGCGTGCGACAGCGTAAGTACCTACTTACACGGGCGGCGGCATCGCCCGACATAACGCGATTCCACACTGTATCGAGAATATAGTTGAGAATACACTGTGGCATTAGCTTAGCCATCCAAAGAGGAATCGCTGCCAGCCTTCTGAGAACCTTGCCGTTGATCGGCAGCAACGGCCGCTTTGATGATTTCTTTTTGTATTTTGTATTTATTGTAAATACGATTATGTAATTTAAACAATAGCATGAACAATAGGTTCCTGTCTTTATTCGTCGAAACTGCTTTTGCTACTATTGCATAATTGTATAATAACGAACCTTTTTCAATGCAACCACGCTTCATTGCATTCAATGCATTCAAGGATGGCACACATTTTTTATATGAACAATAACCACGACGAGGTCACTCAGCAACCCTGAGGCGTGAATTACTTTTGTATAACAGATTGTTTTCATCTGTCACAAGTGTTGGACGCTTTGTAATAAATATTTGAATAAAATGTTGAAGTTTTTAGACGAAAATATTTCGCTAGTTTTCCTTTGTGTGGTAGCCCTGACGGGAGGCATTTACATCGTCAAAGGTAAGGCTTTATTTAATATACATTTTAAGGGAAAATCATATCATCACATACAAAGAAAATGTGGGTAATTTTGTTGTTAGCACAAAAATACGTATTTTGAAACTATTTTTAACTATTTTTTAATGCTTTTGTCACCTTTTAGTGATTGTGGACACCGTTAGTTTATAATCTATTCCGTGAGATTGTAAACTGTCTATACATTGAACTGTACCATACTACTTACAATATAACGTATTAATTTTCGATTGTTCATAATCTACCCATGTCAAACCGCAAAATTATGAACTGGCATCAGTCTTGATTAATTTTAATAGATCACTTTTGAACACAAGAGGTTGTCTGTCCTTGCCGTGTTATTTTTTCTTTTTTGTCAAAATCTCAAAAGTGACAATGATGGCTCCAGTTTAATAGTAAGCGGTCAGAAGATAAGACAAAAAGTCAATGGAGTCGTCACATTTCACGCTAGTTAGATTATAATTAAAAACGGATATTATTTTTAACCGACCCCCATAAAGGAGGAGGTCCTCAATTCGACGGTATATTTTTTTTGGTACGTATAATCTAGAGGCTCTATCAATGACGTGTTGAAACTAAAATAGAGTTTCAGCTGGTAACTTCGTAAGTAACAGCTGGAGTCCACGGTTGCGGCAGCTGGTCTCTTGTATGCAAGGTCCTTGAGGATATGCGCGTAGTAGACCTTTCCTGAAAATATACCTTAACCTTACCTTTATATAATTTAAGGCGATGATAGCTAAAATGAGCGTGAGCTTTCGGTGAAGGAAAACATCGTGAGGAAACCATAGCACGCTGGCTACCACCCTCAAGTTGAAAATCTGTCGCCAAGCACCTTTCAGTGTGTTCCGACAACTGCACTTGAGAGCCAGTTCCTTTCTAGGCTTTGTGAGCTTATCATCATCGGCCACATCATCACTGACCACGGTGAGATTGTAATCAATAACAGGCCTATACATAGTAAAAAAATAAAACCTTTTTACTATAGTGAACTCGTATGTATGAAAAGAAAGAAATATTTAATTTAACAGCACAACAGAAAAAAATATAATTTAAAAGCAAGAAATATAAATTTGACTCCAGAAAAAAATAAAAAAAATGAATAAAATTACTTCGCGCCATTCACGGGGGATGTGCTTTCAAAAAGGAGCCAGCTTTTTGTTCAAATCCTGTTACGATTACACTTACTTGCAAAAACAACCGGACTTACAATGCACCAGCCTTTTATAATAATGTTTGGCTCTATCCAGTCTCTCTTCGTTAACCCAGCAAGTATACTCTTCCTGAAAGGTACATGACCTGTGAACTTCATCTATAGGGCAATCCTTTCCTACAAAATAATTTAATTACCTACAAATACGCCATCCGAGGGTACAGCAGGGCGCTTGCTTTCCTTTCCTTTCCCGCACCACAGATGATCTATGGTTCGGCGCTTAACGTGGGCAAGCTACCTAAAAATTATGTCTAATAGTCTAGAAGTTAAATTACTCATTGTAAGAGGAAGCTAAGCAGAACTTTATATACTTATTTTTATGGTTGTGGAATTAATCGTGGTCTTCGAAAAACGGAGTGCAGCATATACTGAGGGTATGCGGGACGCGCGTCCCTTAATGAGGAATAACAACAAAAAAATCGAATTAGCCGTCAGTTAGATTATCAAAAAATATTGGATACGTATTTTTTATTTTGATCCGAAAACAAAAAATAACGAAGATACAGTTGCGTTAAAATTTTCCGGTCTGTAAAAAGTGTACTAAAAAGTAGTTGTACAATGACATCACAAGCCTCAATCCTGCACTTTGATGGGACTTATCTTTGTAATTTCTTATTGATTTGATAAAATAAAAAATACGGATCCAATATTTTTTGATTTTCGGAATTATAGAATTTTCGGAATTTGATTGGGGTCAATCGGCACATAGAGATTAAACCTTTTTTATTTATTTTATTATTTTTTAGTATTATTGTCTTGTGGTTTATATATTATCCCTCACACGAACACGACTTAATTAAGCTTTTATTTTCATGTGAGTACACTACACACATCTTTTCTCTCTTTTTACCGTCCGATGGTAATGAAATTTTTAAAAACAGGTAAAATTCACGCATCTAAAACATCGAGATCATCCAAAAAGTGCTTTACTTACTTAACATTATCCCACCAATGAAAACCTGTAAATAACACAATACGATCACTATTTTTATAAAAAACAATACAATCATTGTCGAATTGCATTCAAATTAACATTGATTGAAAGAAAAATAACCACTTAAAAAGTTAAACTCCACGACGTAAAAAGGAACTATGTACTTAATTAAAAGTATAAAATCAATCAAGTGTGAAATCGACTGAGTAATTAACAAATAACAAAAAAATCTAATTAGTCCGTCAGTTAGATTATCAAAAAATATTGGATACGTATTTTTTATTTTATCAAATCAATAAGAAATTACAAAGATAAGTCCCATCAAAGTGCAGGATTGGGGCTTGTGACGTCATTGTACAACTACTTTTTAGTACACTTTTTGCAGACCGGAAAATTTTAACGCACTGTATCTTCGTTATTTTTTGTTTTCGGATCAAAATAAAAAATACGTATCCAATATTTTTTGATAATCTAACTGACGGACTAATTAGATTTTTTTGTTGTTATTCCTCATTGAAAAACGGAATTGAATACGTATTTACGGAACTAGATTTCGATACTTCCTACAGCTACACTGGCTTCCTATTCGATGGTAAGTCACCAGTAACTCGACCTTCATACAGAACACTTCTAGAAACTTAACTAGTTTTCTACTAATAAAGCTGAAAAATTTATGTTGTAGTAACCACTTACTACCAGATGTGTCATCTACTTTCTCACCCTGTGTCTCCGTACATAACAGAAACTACAATGATATCTATATTTTTTGAACTAAAATGTTTTTTTTTGTCCATCACCTTCAAGTTGATTGTCACAAAGCACTTTCCAATGTATTCCGATAGCTGCACTTGAGAGCCAGTACCCTAGGGTCTGTGTGCTTACCACCATCAGCCTCATCATCATCTTTTTTTACTATGCACCTATAGGCCTATGTTTGACCACAATTTCACATTGGTTAGTCATGATGTGGTAAGCACGTAAAGCCTAGGTTTTCCAAATGCAGCTGTCAGAACGCACCAGAAGATGCTTGGCGGCAGATATTTCTTCTACTTGAGGGTGATAACCAGCCATGCAAATAGTATAAACATCATAGTTTTTCTTCATAGAAAGTTACATCATTTCAGATGAATGCCCTCCAAACGAAGAGTACCTTCTCTGTGGATCAGCCTGTCCCTTCAACTGCACCGACCCTGAGGGTCCAGTCATCTGCACCGATGACTGCGTGGAAGGCTGCTTCTGCAAGTCCGGCTTCTTGAGGAATGAGAATGGAACGTGTGTCAGCGCTGATCAATGTATTGGTGGGAAAAACGGTAAGAATTTCATCGCTCTTTTCAGTATCTTCAGCTTATTGGACTCGCCAGTCCTCTCTCGGCTTGAGGGCTATACCTTTAATTTGTTCTAGTAAATTGAATTGTATTTCTGTCAAATAACACTTATTATTATACCGGGTGTAAGTGACATGATATCGAAAACTGAAAGCGTGGATTCTGTACGGCATTTTGGACTCCAGTGTTATAACTTTGCTTAGTTTGACGTTGATTAAAAATAATTACGACTTTTTATTGCGAGCTTTTTTTTTTTTTTAAAGATTGACGTAAAATTTTATTGCTAAGGAGTTCAAAGCCATCTGGTATATTCAGAGAGGAGGTCATATCACATTAAAAGGATTGAGTTCTGCCTGAGTTGTATCTGGTATTCATCCTGACATCGATTGGGGTTGGTAATACAGCCCCTATGTTTTTCTATTCTTATAACTTCACATGCATTGAAAATCTAAAGTAAGTAACTAGGAAGTTACTATGACTAGTCATAATAGTTATCTGTATGCCAAATTTCAGCCCGATCCGTCCAGTGGTTTGAACTGTGCGTTGATAGATCAGACAGTCAGTAAAATAAATCAGGGTTCTGCCTAAAATAGGTGGAAAAATTATGATTCCAAAAAACATCGACAAGGCCTATTATAAGGTGGCTCATTACATAGAAGACAAGAATACATGGTTGTAGTAGCTTCTCTCTGCACTTGCAGCCCCCTGGCCAAGTGATAATTGTATGAAGTTTAAAACTGTAATTATATAAATTAAAAAAGAAAAGATCTACCAAAAAAAGAAGCCTTGCTGAGTTTCTTGCCGGAGTCTTCTCAGTTCAAGTGTATTCCGAACCGGTAGTAGAGTCTATTGTAAAACAGTAAAACTGTAACTTTTGACATTCATAAGTGCCTTATTAGGGCCTAAACTGAATAAATGATTTTTGATTTGATTTGATTTGACATACCACCGCTCTAGGGTAGCGCAAGACCGACCATCGTGGAGATCCTTGGGAGAGGCCTTTGTCCAGCAGTGGACGTCTTTTGTCTGACATGATGATGACTGCTCTAGAATCAACAATTCGATATTCATGCATATAAAAAATAATCAAAACTGTTTACAAGTATTAGTTCTGTACTCAGGCAAAGACCTGGTCTGCGGTGACAACGAGGAGTTCCTGTCATGTGGAACAGCCTGCCCGCTCACCTGCAAGCAGCCGGACACCCTCATCTGCGGGCTGGCCTGTAGTATGGGATGTTTCTGCAAGTCAGGCTACGTTCGAGATCAGGAGAACAATAAGTGTGTTACTCTGGATAAGTGTCCTGTTGGTGAGTATCCATTTTTAACCCTCGATGAAAAAGGGGGTGTTATATTTTGTGTGTATCTGTCTTCTTAGCTCCTAACGGATGAACTGATTTTAACTGATTTATTTTTTGTAACAAAGGTGTTTTAATAAAGCTTTGTTTCAAGAAAATCCGCTCAACGGTTTGATCATTAACTCATTTCTAGTGTGTTTTGGGGTTTTCAATAAATTTTAGTTTCCTTTATAATTTACAATTCGTTTCCGCCCCGTAATAAAATAGCATGTTATCTCATGAGTCCAAGTTCTACCCCTCTGTCAATTCACCAAACACTGTTTGAATGTTTTGACGTGGAAATTAAACAATCAGACTTAAGGGGGAACGTTCGGTTGGAGCGCGAAATTCAAATTTTATCACGTTTTTTGCAAATTACAGCTCAGTTATAGGTCGTATGTTATCAAGATGTTATTTGCGAGAAGAATGGAAGTATATTTACTGATTAATAACAAATGAAATCATCAATATATTCTTCCAAGGTATATTAGTAACATTTTCATGAAATAGTCGTATATGTCAGTCATATACCTTGGAGGAATATGTTGATGATTTATTTTGTTATTAATCAGTAAATATATTTCCATTCTTCTCGCAAATAACATCTTGATAACATACGACCTATAACTGAGCTGCAATTTGCAAAAAACGTGAAAAAAATTGAATTTCGCGCTCCAACCGAACGTTTACCCTTAATACTTGGCACACGGCTCCACAATCATAGGTATCATCATTTTATGGAAATGGAGCATTATTTCATCACAGAGCAACTATACATAGTTTAAAGCTTAAAACCTAAGAAAGGCTTCAGTGGCTCAAAATTTGTTGTTTTTGGATTATGTTGTGAAATCCTTACAGACCCTATAAAAGGGCAATCAGTAATCCTACTTATTGATTGTATAAACAACGGCGTGATGAACTAATAATAATGAAACCGCAGGGCTAAGAGCTAGTTAACACTATGATGATGATGTCCAAATAATTTCCAGAACAATGCTTCAATGAAAACGAAGTATACGACATCTGCAATGCGGCGTGTGAACCGTCCTGTGACGATCCCGAACCTATTTGCACGAAGATTTGTTCGGCAGGCT
Organism: Tethea ocularis; assembly: GCA_963555595.1. Taxonomy (NCBI): domain Eukaryota; kingdom Metazoa; phylum Arthropoda; class Insecta; order Lepidoptera; family Drepanidae; genus Tethea; species Tethea ocularis. The sequence goes on from OY741970.1 coordinate 9,854,608, forward strand.
GCGTGTGCGCAACCGGACTCCTGCGCAGTGGTACTGGGGACTGCGTCAGTGTCGATAAGTGTCCCCCGGGGAATAGTACTGATGCTGGGTTGTTGAAGAAGTATTTAAGTGTTATTAGTAAGATTTTACAGGCGTAGGCGTATGCTACTTTTGGTTCGTGTAGATTTTGTGAATGAAATGTTGATGTGAAAATTTAATTGAATAAAATACGATTAATTACTTATTTGTTTTATTGTTAATTAATTTTGATTATAAACTTATTTTAGGTACATCGATAATTAATGATTAGTGTACTCAAACCGCTCTACGGTTTCCAATGTGCTGCTGTTAGTGTTAGGTACTCTTACTTACGATATATTTAGTTAATAAAACATAATTCAATATAAATTGATTATTATACATGATATTAATAACGTTAAAATTGTATAGCTATTAAATTGTATCCGGTATCCATTGCCTGTGATTGGTATTGCTATAATATTCGCCATCTGAAAGAAAAAAAAGTAAAACTGAAAACATGATTATTTTAAACAAACACACCATCTAGTAGCATAACATAGAGTTAGGTACACAAAGAAAGTCCGTTTTGTATCATAGCATTTTAGTTCTTTTTTGTAAAAATAGATGGCGCTGTAATCGATCATGGTTTTTACAAAGCAAGCATCATTCCTAACTTTCATCATGCCTAACCAGATGGCGGTATAGTAGAGTGATATGAAAATAGCGCCATATTGACGAAAAAAGCATAAGAATAATTTTATTCAAGAATCAAGATAAATGGTATCCATAATTAAATTTGGGATGTGTGTTCGTTAATTTCATGTTGCTTATATATATATTATAGTAAATTAAGAATATGAATGAATTTTAGTTGAAGCAATGGCTGTACTGTATACTTCTCCCAAGTTGACTAACTGAAGTGTCCATTTACCCCCAAAATGGATGATGATGACTGATCCAATACAACCAACATACCCTACCCCTAGAAGACTACTCCTGACTATCCATTGACGCTGCAATCACCTTTCTATACTCCTCCTCCCTGATGCCATAAGCCAAGTAATTGTACGAGAGGAAGTCACTATGGTTGGAGACCAGCTGAAACACCATACTCTTGGAGCCAGTTTGACCTCGGACAAGGGTGAAGTCCACTTCACCATAATTCGCCACCGTAGCTGACACTTCCATGTAGGATATCACGTGGCCTTTCTGAAATAATTTGAAGCTATTATCAGTAAGTATTCTATGCGTAAAAGAGATGGAGGAATACTGTCGCCTCCCTCACACGTAGTTAGTACGAGGAGATCATAGAGAAGGACATAGGTGGTAGAAAGTTGAGGAGTGGATAAGCTATGGATCGACTTTTTGGCGGGAACTTGCGAAGTGACGTTGCGTTTTCGTTTTATTTTCATAAAATCTTGTATTTTGTGTTTTATTGAATATTATCGGTGGTATTTTGTCCAATAAAGATCAATATAAGTGCACCAGTGAAGTGAAATGAAATGATTACGTGTATAGTGGCTTTTCAAGTTGTCTCAAGAAGTCCATGAAAAGTTTTAGTAGAACGGCTACCATTGTACTAAACCCTAACTAAACTGACTGACTATGACTCGACGAAGATTTAACATGACTTGAACTTTGAAACTTGACGATTGACGAGAATTTAATACATGAAGAATACAAAAATACCTACATTGCTCAACTGGCAAAATACACGAAGTGTGATGCCAAAATTAAAAAAAAAAAAAAAAAAAGCTATGGATCTTGACGTTGGCCTCGTGTGTGGCAACCGATACCAACATGGATTCTGTGAGTAACAAACAGACCACATCCTACAAGTACCTACCTAAAAATGATGTAAATCACACCATAAATAACGAAAACTGGGGGTCTACTGCGATTAACGATACATGATAGTTCGATCGTTGTCAAATTAACTAAATATAATTATAAAAGGAGAGCGTGACTGACAGACTGACTGACTGATCTATCAAAGCACAGCTCAAACCACTGGACGGATCGAGCTGAAATTTGGCATACATAGCTAATACGACGTAGGCATACGCTAAGAAAGGATTTTTGAAAATTCGACCTAAGAGGGTAAAATAGGGGATCGCGGATGAAACCCGATGTTCCCCGCCCGCCACTTCGGTTTGGTAATTCTTCGGGCTATGTCGGTTACTTTAAAGGCACTTGCACTTAGGTATATTAACCCTCATTTAACCTGACACTGCATATTCGTACCCTGGCAGAAGCAGTGACAGTCACGAAGAACGGATCAAAGTTGTTCCTGTGCCTGTATTTGTCTGATCCACCTTCCATTGGCAGGGAATCTGAAAACGTGGAAAAGATATTAAGCGAACAGACTATTCTAAATGACTGACTGACTGATCTATCAACGCACAGCTCAAACCACTGGACGGATCCGGCAGAAATTTGGCTTACTGATAATAACTATTTTAGCAGATTTTTCTAAAATCCTTTCTAAGATATTTTAGAAAGGATTTAAGAAAATTCACCCCCTAAGGGGAAGAATTGGGGATCGCGGGTGAAACCGCGGGATGGAAAGTTAGTTCGCAAATAAATTAACACCCTTATCCAACAAAATAAAAAATATAAATAGCATTTCACCACAATCTCAAAAACATAAACTCCATGAACTTGCAATTTTTATATGTAAGTACTAGTTGTTCCCCGGTTTCACCCACGTTTAGGGCATGCAATTATCCGCCTCATTTTACTATCCGGATATTCCGGATACTTTCAGTTCACTATCCGAATAAATCCGGATAATATGGATAATTCGGATACCTCCTTAAAAATGGGTAAATCAAACAGTCAAGTCAAAAATATGTCTATAAATCAACATTTATATCACAAAAACATTAACGATTGAATAATTATACTTAGATAACTAACGATTATAACATTAAATTTGTTTAATATTGTTATAAAATCCAACTAATATTATAAATGAGAATGTTTGTGAGTATGGATGTTTGTTAATCTTTCACGGAAAAACTACTGCACGGATTTTATATGATACACTATTGGATTTTTAGGTCCCCACAAGGTGGACCGACGATCTTATGAGGGTCGCGGGACACCGCTGAATACGGGTGTGCAAGACCGGCCATCGTGGAGATCCTCGGGGGAGGCCTTTGTCCAGCAGAGGACGTCTTTCGGCTGACATGATGATGATGAGTTTATGTAAACCAATTATGATAAACTATCGTTGTGACAATGTCACAAATCCGAAACCCTATTTTATTAATATACGATATCAAATGTTGTAATATTTGAGTGATTATCTGCCGTCATACTTAAAGGACAGACGCCACAGGCATGGCATAGAGGTGTGGTGGTGCTCTTCTTCAAAAAGGGAGATAAAACCTTATTGAAGAATTACAGACCCATCACACTGCTGAGCCATATTTACAAGTTGTTCTCGAGAGTCATCACGAACCGTCTTGCACGCAGGTTTGACAACTTCCAGCCTCCCGAACAAGCCGGTATCCGAAAAGGCTTTAGCACCATAGAACACATATACGCTGCGGAGAGTTATACAGAAGACCGAGGAGTATAACCAGCCATTATGCTTAGCGTTTGTGTACTATGAGAAAGGCTTTGATTCGATATAAACCTGGGCCATGCTGAGGTCTATTCAAAGGTGCCAAATCGACTACCGGTATATCGGGGTATTAAAGTGCTTGTATGAGAACGCCACCATGTCGGTCCGACTCCAGGGCCAGAACTCGAAACCTATCCAACTGTAGCGAGGCGTGAGACATGGAGACGTGATATCTCCGAAACTGTTCACCGCTGCATTGGAAGATGTCTTCAAGCTTCTGGACTGGAACGGATTTGGCATTAATGTCAATGGCGAGTACATCACCCACCTTCGATTTGCCGATGATATCGTTATTATGGCTGAAACCTTGGAAGACCTCGGTACAATGCTCGATGACCTCAGTAGTCTCTCAACAAGTGGGGTTAAAAATGAACATGGATAAGACGAAAATCATGTTGAGATCCATGTTGCACCCACTCAAGTATAGGTTGGAGGCTCTGCACTCAAAGTTGTAGATGACTACATTTACCTAGGATAGACCATCCAACTAGGTAGGTCTAACTTCGAGAAAGAGGTCAATCGTCGAATCCAACTCGGCTGGACTGCGTTCGGGAAGCTACGTAATATCTTCTCGTCCCAAATACTGCAGTGTCTCAAGTCGAAAGTCTTCGACCAGTGTGTGTTGCCAGTGATGACTTACGGAGCAGAGACGTGGTCGCTTACGATGGGCCTCTTAAGAAGGCTCAGGGTCACCCAAAGAGCGATGGAGAGGGCTATGCTCTGAGTTTCCTTGCGAGATTGAATCAGAAAGGATGAGATCCGCAGGCGAACCAAAATAACCGACACCAGAATTGCCAAACTCAAGTGGCAAGGGGCGGGGCACATCGCTCGTAGAACCGATTGACCGCTGGGGCAGAAAGGTTCTTGAGTGGCGACTACGAACCGGAAGACGCAGCGTGGGCAGGCCCCCCACAAGGTGGACCGACGATCTTGTGAGGGTCGCGGGAAACCGTTGGATGCGGGTAGCGTAAGACCGGCCATCGTGGAGATCCTTGGGGGAGGCCTTTGTCCAGCAGTGGACGTCTTTGGGCTGACATGATGATCATGATGATGATTTGAGTGATTTTTATGTAATCCAATTAAAAAATAGTATGCTATATTAATAAAGTAACTATTCGTTTTATTCGTTTTATCCGGATAGTAAAACGAATAATATCCGAATATTAAAATCACCGGATATCCGGATAATTCGGATATCCGAATATCCGGATAGCATGCCCTACCCACGTTATGGCCTTTTCCATATCATAGGCTATCTGCGTGCCTAATTTCATCACGATCGGTTCGGTGGCTTAGGTGTGAAAAGGTAACAAACTGATTAACCGGTAATGAACTGATTTAAATAATTATTTTTGCTCCAATGTGGTCCGATTTTAATTTCATTGTATTCGAATGAGTTTTTACTCTTTTTGTTTAAATATCGATTATTCATATAGGGAATCAGTAATACAGTGTACATTCCCGGGTCTGTAATCTGAAGCTTCCGAACCTACATAGGCTACATACTTATGTCGGTATGGCATTTGCTCTCATTTTAATGCCGAGACGAAGGCAACGTATATCCTATTAATAGGATGTATGTTTGTTATTCTTTCACGTAAAAACTACTAAACGGATTTGACTGCGTTATTTTGTTTTCACAAACGGTTATCTGATCCCAAACTAAGCAGAGCTTGTACTATAGAAACCAGATAACTGATATAGTACTTTTTTGTAAATATATACCTACTTAAATCGATAATTACACCCAGACTCAGGACAAACAGACATGTCCATGCACACAAATGTTTGTCCTGAATGGGAATCGAACCCGCTACCAGAGCGGCGTGATAGGTGGCAACTGGCTTGTTCATATTCCACCAGTAGAAAACGCAGACCAAATATCTGTTTTTCTATTTCATCTCCAAAACGATGTTCAAAGTTCAAAGACTTACTATAATATTCGATTCCAACTTTGAAACGTGTTGTCTCATATTCCTGGGGGTACCCCAAAACTCCCGCTAAACACAATATCACCAAAAACCTCAACATTTTTCACAGTCGAACAAACAAGTCACAAGAATCAATATACTATTGAAAATATCTAAAGACTGTCACTCGTATCTTTATCACTTTTATGATAAGATACACTTCTCATTCAAAACTAGGTCTTGGTCCATGGCTTCGAACGCTGACTTTCTTAAAGATTTGATTGGCGCATGGCGTGGTTCACCTGTCATGTTTGTCATCAAATCTCGCAAGATAAATTTGATTCACTTTCCGGTTACTAATTGCGCTGAAATTAAGTATGCATGTGTAAATTTATAGGATGAAAATGCAAAATTATTATGTAATGAAGCTGATCTGATGCTGGAGCTGGAAGGTGGTCATAGGAACTCCGAAATAAAACGACACAACCCTGTCTGTGCAAAAAAAGTACATAAAAACATGAACAAAAATTTTTTTTTTTTTAAACTTGTTAAAAAATTCTAATGTCCCTGTGTAATAGGCCTGTATTTGGACTACAATCTCACTTAATTAATACATTTCCTACACTACTATTAAGAAACCTTCCAGTCCCACGCTATTTATTCCCCGCGATACCCTAGGTTAAATAAAGAGACTAGCTGTTCCCCGCGGTTTCACAAGCGTTCCCGGTAAAAGTAGCCTATAACCTTTGGGAATAATGTAGCTTCCTATTAGTGAAATAATTTTTCAAATCGGACGAGTAACTCGGGAGATTAGCGCGTTCAAATAAACAAACTCTTCAGCTTTATTATTAGTAGAGATTTACAAATAAGCGATTAATTACGAGTTAATAATGCTTGCAACACTTTCCGTTGCTGACCCTGCAAAAAACATATGATATTATTAGGGACGTACAAACACACTAGTTTTACATTTATACGTATATATAGGATAGATAAGGGTCTATTATCTTCAATGATGAATGCAACATTGAAAGTGTGATCTGTAGGTAGGTATTTCATAATTTTTAGCGATAACCTTATCATTTGCAACTGAAATTTCGATAGTATTGTCTGTGAGTGACCTAGATCTTACAAAATCTGTCTTTACTAATGTTATCTTGGTAAAGATCTAAAGGTTGGGTAAAGGAAAAATTTGTAGGACTAAGTAGCTGTTTGTTCCCTGGGATTTTACCCGCTTTTCCTAAAAAATATAAGGATATAAAGTACCCTTTGTCCTTTTCCATATCATAGGCTATCTGCATGCCAAATTTCATCGTGATCAACGGCTTAGGCGTGAAAAGGTAACATAAGAAAGAATAGCTAATAGGGAGAATTTATGTAAGAATATTTTTTTCGCATTTCTTAACCAAATATGTAAAAAAATGTCAAAAAATTAAAATTAAATCCGGCCAAGAAACACGGAAGATATAAGCATTTTAAGGTGATTCCTTCGGTTGGACCGCGATATTAAAAAAAATATTACGTTTTTTGCTAATTGCAGCTCAACATAATTATATCACGGAGTTAAATTTGTTGTGAAAAGTAACGTTTTCATGAAATAGTCGTATTATGTCACTATGTTGATGATTTCTTTTGTTATTAATCTATCTATACTAATAATAAAGCTGAAGAGTTTGTTTGTTTGAACGCGCTAACCTCTGGTGTTACTGATCCGATTCGAAAAATTATTTCACTAATAGGAAGCTACATTATCCCTGAAGGTTATATTAGGCTTTCTATCCTGGGAACGCGAGTGAAGCCGCGGGGAATTGCTAGTCAGTAAATATACTAACTACCTCCTGTCGCAAAGCACCATGTTGTTAACTTACAACCTAATAACTGAGCTGCAATTAGCAAGAAACGTAATAAAATTTTAATTTCGCGCTCCAACCGAAGGCCACCTTAAACTACTAATTAGACAGCGATTAGACAGAGAGATCGGACATAAAATGTGACGTCATAATACTATCATATAAACTCCATATAAACTCCATGCTAAATTCTGTTTTGCTAGAAAGAATCTTGGTTATTTTTATAGTTTTATCCGAAAAATGAATGAGCTTTTATTAAAGCAAAAAAAAATATCATGCATATAAACCTACACTATTTACGTTGTGGCTTGGTACGGGTGACAGTAGACAGAGAGATATGTAAATTATCATCATCATCATCATACCAGCTGAAAGACGTCCACTGCTGGACAAAAGCCTCCCCTGCGTATCTCCACGAAGGCCGGTCATGCGTTACCCGCATCCAGTGGTTTCCCACGACCCTCACAAACAACAAAATAATCATTTATTAATAATACGTTTATTTTATTTTTCACTAGCGACCAGCCCCAGCTTCGCACGGGTGTACAAATCTTTGAATTTCTCGGCTTTTCTGTACTACAGTAGGTTCTATTATACATATAAACCTTCCTCTTGAATCACTCTATCTATTGAAAAAAATCGAATCAAAATCCGTTGCGTAGTTTTAAAGATCTAAGCATACATAGGGACAGACAGACGGGAAGCGACTTTGTTTTATACCATGCAGTGATGATAGTGATTTTGTGACGATCCTGCCACGTCTGTAAGCGACAGCGTAAGTACTTACACGGGCAGCTGCATCGCCCGAAATCAAACGCGATGCTACACTGTAGGGAGAATCTTTACACTGTGGTATTTAGACTCCAAATTAACATACTGTCACATACTATAGAATTGAATTCTTGAGGGAAACTAATGCGTAGGGAGGTACATTATCAAGGATTGTGATCCCTTTCGACGGTTGGGTTAAGAGGGATGAACCTGTCTAGAGCATGAGGGCCTGTTGTCTAAAGATTTCCACTCCACTAACTAGGAAACGAGATCTTTGTAAATGTACAGGCCTTTTGTTCCAATTTATATTTGAGAAGGAATTACTTACATTAAAAAATCCTACTAATTTAATAAATGCGAAAGTTTGTGAGTGTGTTTGTTACTTCTTCACGCTCAAACGGCTGGACTAATTTTGATGAAATTTGGTATGGAGGTGATATTGACACCCTGGATTTACACATAGGATATTTTTTATCCCTCGGGAACGTGGGTGAAACCTAGTAAGAAAGGTAGTATTTAAGAAGCAAAAGTTTGTGAGGAGTATATGTATCGATGTTTGTTACTCTTTCACGTAAAGACTAATTAATGGATTTGGATGAAACTTGGCACATAGATAGATCATAAACTGGAATGACATACCTATAGGCTACTCTTTATCCCGGGTTATCGTATTATAATTTTTTTAAATATGAGATCCTTCGGGAACGCAGGTGAAACCGCGGGGCGGAAGCTATATAGGCGAAGTATGGCATAATCTTTGTCCACACACATCACGCCAGTCCAATATTATCTAAAATATTAAAAAAACAACTCTTTACTAGGTTAGAATAAAAGTTAAATTGGAATGTAGGTACACTGACTGAACTTCATCGTTAGGTACGATTATTTACTATATCAAAGTATAAAAAGTATCAAAGTCTGAATTAATGTTCCATGACATCACGTAGGTACTTTAAAAGTTTATATTTTTGATAGTACTTACCTACCTACCTACTGGATTTAACTTATTTGAGTTGGTTACATACATCTATCCATCAAATTAAACGTTCGAAATTTAAAACTGCAACGCATTGTAACTAGGTGCGTTGTGTGTGACTGAAAAATCCTACACAAAGCGTGGCTGCTCCATCATAAACTTGGAAGGCGCAAAGGGGTCGACTGCAGTGCGTGCAGGCCACAGGTGGGGGTTGCCATCCCCTTTCTCATCTCATTTGATTTCATCCCACTTCATCCCAGTATTCCCAGTGCCGATCCGACGCCCGCAGCGTTCGGACGCGTGTACCACCGCGCGCGAAGAAACACGCGTAACAAAAAAAAAACGTCAACATAAACATTCGACCGCATTCGAAATTCAAAAAACTGTGTCGTTAAAAAAAATCTAAATAATCTATCATGCCAAACTCATCGAGTGTCCGTGCCAATTTTAAATAATCGATTTCAGTTCTATTTTTGAATTTTGACCGTTGTGAGGCTGTGATTGGAGTAGTGCTGTGTTTTATTTTAGTTTTTATTCAAATGTCGGTTTTTATTGTGGTGGAAATTTAGCAAGCAGGAATGGATGGCGAGAACCGTATAATTTTGAACGTTGGTGGCATAAGGTATGATGAAATAAAATGAGGGTAGTCCTATAATTAAGCGTAAAGAATTTTCCATGTTTACTTTGGAAAAGCTGAACTATAGGGTATTACTCTTCTTTGTTGTGAATTTCACAACGACCGATAGCGGACTATCAAACTGAATATCAGCTGGAACTTTATAGCATATTTTTAATGCTTAAGTTAAGATAAGACAGCTAGTATAAAGTAAAAATAAAAAAATAAGCTCGATTTGTCTAGTTGTCGAGTCAGAAATATTTTTTTTGTCGTCGAAGAAGGCAATTTTATCATAAGGGTTGTTTTATTCATGATCATCATATCAGCCGAAAGACGTCCACTGCTGGACAAAGGCCTCCCCCAAGGATCTCCACGATGGCCGGTCTTGCGCTACCGGTTGTTTTATTACATTAAAATAAATTTTTAATTCAAATAACAAGCATACTTATGTAAAATTTATTTTAAACCAGTTAAAGCAGAGAAAAAACGCTTTTCCACTGCTGCGACACTGACCCCGGAATGTGACGTCTTGAAAACGCAGTCTAATTTATATTGCCGGAAAATTAATTATCTGTTGTTTCTGTGAATGCAGTTTTTGTGACGTCATCAAGCTTGCTACCACTTATCTATATTAAATGTATGGTGTACCAAAAATATTTATTGCAAAGATTTTGATCCTTATTAATTCTATCAATTGGTGCTATATTACAACAAATCAGAAAATCATATCATTTGATTTGATATTAAGGCGATGATAGCTCAGTGGTAGTGACGTCGGATGCCGCGACGAAGGTCGTGGGTTCGAATCCTGTATATAATGAGCTTTAGCTTTCGGTAAAGGAAAATATCGTGAGGAAACCATAGCACGGTGGTAGGGTATTTTGTAGTAGGTACCCGTCTGGCTGGCTACCACCCTCAAGTTGAAAATTTGTCGCCAAGCACTTACCGGTGTGTTCCGGCAATTGCACTTGAGAGCCAGTTGCCTTCTCGGTATTGTAACAGGTCGGCAACACATTGGCAATACCTCTGGTATTGCAAATGGCGATAGGCGACGGTAACCACTTACCATCAGGTGGGGCCGTATGCTTGCTTGCTGCCTTAGTAGTATAAAAAAATGTATAAATAAATGCTAACATCAATATTTAGGGTACTTCTCAATGTTCCATTCCATCTTTCCATCCTATATAATAAATATATACAGGCTGATTCTAAGAGGGTAATAGGCCGAAAGGTCATTTAAGTCAATATAATTTACAAATAATTTTCAAAACAATATCAACCAATTAGTTTAGTAGGTTACTCGTATATGTAACTACTAAAATATCTATCCTGCCCCATTATTAATTTCTAAACTATTCATCCCCTTATTTTCTCCAATCTACCTACCTACAATCGACCTCCTCGGAAGAAGTAGACATATTCTCCAGTTCTTTGGAGAAATTTAAGTATCTAATTCGTACTCAATTGAATGATGTGTAATGGTTGATATACCTAGCATAAGCAACTTTAGTGATATTATCATTATAATATTTAACTTTTCATTGTAATAAGTAGTCTTCAAATTAATGTTTTAACTATAATTTAATGTATATCTTGCTTGCTTGTTTGTTTGTTTGACTGTGATTTCTATTTTATTTTATTTATTTTCTCAATTTGTCGTTTAATTAATTATAATTTAGAATCGTAATTGTTTATTTTTGTTATTATTGTATTTATATTTTCTTCTTTTTTTTTGCTATGTTATCTGTATGTGCTTTCTGTGATGTCCTGTAATTGAAGAAGCACTAGGTCTTTAAACGCCACTGTAGTATTGTTTTAAATGTGAGGTGTATTCTTTGTTGGATAGCCATATAAAATAAATAAATAAATAAATAATATTTAACAAAACAAGAAAGATAAACTTATAATATATTGCAAAAAACAAGTATAATTAAAATAATAATTGAGGAACACCCATTATCACGGGATTAAGTTGCTGACATTCGAACCCTAAGGGGGTAAAATTTGGGGTCGCGGGTGAAACCGCGGGGCGGAAAGCTATTAAAATATAATGATTTACAAGAAAAGTTACCAGTATCTGGGTCACATTGCGAATTATTACAATTCCTGTACAAAACGGAAATTATATCTAAACTAGCTTCCGCCCCGCGGTTTCACCCGCGTTCCCGAGGTATCTTGTTTCCGCGGGACAAAAAGTAGCCTAAATATATGTTATTCCAGGGTATGATCTATCTATGTGCTAAGTTTCATCCAAATCCGTTCAGTAGTTTTTACGTGAATGAGCAACACTCACAAACTTTCGCATTTATATATTAGTGGGATTAGTAGGATATCATTGAGTTTACATCTCCGTGAATGACTGTCCCTTACTAAACTGACGGGGACAAGCGAGACAGGCGATGCCCAAATTTAGTACCAAAGACAATTTTATGTAATTTAAAAAAAAACTAAGCCTTTTTTGTAAGTAAAATACCCTTTCTATTAGATCTCAGAATGATAATAATTTTCTCTAGTCTAACATATATTTTTTACAAATCTCTTGCAAAAAAGAACGCAGAGAAACTTCAAACTTTAAACTTTATTGCTTTCATGTGTAAAAGAATGACAAATAATACATATATAGAACAGAACATGAAACCCTGTTAGGGCACAGCAAAGAATAAAAATAAGAACAAAAAATAAAATAAAATATTAGAATTCATTAAAATACTTAGGATTAATGTTATTATAATGTCCATTTAAATTTATATAAAATAATGGAAAATTTCCTACATTACAACTACAAGAAAAACTGAATCTAGACTCATTATTTCTCGTCTATCATCGCCTTAAACTGTAAATACTCTTGCGAATACAAGGCTAGCAAGTATTTAAGAAATTTCACGTCACTGAAATATTTTGTAAATGGAACACACTGAATATTCCAATGTCGTGAAAATATGATATAAAGTCTTTTACATTGTTCTACAAGGTAATAATGTTTTAACGTCGTAATATCTTGAGGTTTTGCAGTATTTGCTTTGCACTAACTTTGCAGTTTAAGAAGTATCTTTGGATACATGGATTCCGTTGTTTTAAAGATTTTAAGTTAATCTAGATTATTTATTTCTACTGTTCCGCGCGGTTCACTCGCGTTCCCGGGATAAAAAGTAGCCTATAACCTTCGGGAATAATGTAGCTTCCTATTAGTGAAAGAATTTTTCTAATCGGTTCAGTAGTTTCGGAGCCTATTCAATGCAAAAAAACAAACAATCAAATCATTCCTCTTTATAATATTAATTAATTTTGTCTAATTTAGATTCCATATTGTTTTTCAAATTTGAGATAGGGTTTTTCTTTTATGTAAATTCAGCCCCTAGAGAGTAAAATCACTTTCTATAGCTTTACAACTGAATGAAATTTAAAAAATCCTTTAGGGTCCATCAATCATCGTACAAAGAGCAGGGTTGACTCTTATCAACCGTGTTTCAACCTGACTTGTAAAGGGAGAATTATGTATCACTTCCCTCAATGTGAGGGACAAAGATAGCTGTCCACCGCGGTTTCACTCGCGTTCCCGGGATAAAAAGTAGCCTATAACCTTCGAGGATAATGTAGCTTCCTATTAGTGAAAGAATTTTTCGAATCGGACCAGTAACTCCGGTGATTATTTTAATCAAACAAACAAACTCTTCAGCTTTATTAGATATAGATACTTACAGAAATAGAGGTTTTTAGTTAAACTTCTAATAGGCTAGTTGACGGCGTCAAAAATAAATGACCAAAAACTAACAAATACATAAAACATCTAAAAACTTGGAAACATCAAATAATGTGTTCTACATTTAATGCATTTTATCTATAATACCATTAAACGAGCAATTAATAATTAATAATAAGATCTCGAAAACGGCTCCAACGATTTTGATGAAATTTAGTATGCAGAGGGTTTCGGGAGAGACAAATCGATCTAGCTGGGTTTCATTTTTAGCAAACATCGTTTAAAAAAAACGAACATAGCTCGATCAACCGGGTACTGATTTATACCAGTAGAACCATTAAGAGTAGATCATTTGATGCTGTGAAACTATGACGTCATAGTGCAGTATTTTATTTTTATTAAAAAGTAGCTGATTTGATATGTCAGTCAACTACTCAATTGCAATAACTTCATTGTTTCGCACGATTGATATACGACTGTTAAATAACCTAAATCCACTCTCAAAGTTATGAATTGTATAAAAAGCATTAAAAAAAAAATTCGGTCTCATAAAAAAACCAAATGTTACCAGCTACATAAAACAACGTAACGAACAGCTACATACCGAGTAAATAAACGTTGTATTATTTAATTCGAGAGAAATAATTCAGTATCTATATATATAAAAGAAAGTCGTGTTAGTTACACTGTTTATAACTCAAGAACGGCTGAACTGATTTGACTGAAAATTGGTGGGGAGGTAGCTTAGAACCAGGAGAAGGACATAGGATAGGTAGGGGTAGGTCGGGGTAGGTAGGGGTAGGTAGGGTAGGTAGGTGGGGGTAGGTAGGTAACGTAGGTAGGGGCAGGTAGGGGCAGGTAGAGTTAGGTAGAGTAGGGTTGGTAGGGGCAGGTAGAGGTAGGTAGGGGTAGTTAGGGGTAGGTAGGAGTAGGTAGGGGCAGGTAGGGTAGGTAAGGTAGGTAGGGGTAGGTAGGGTAGGTAGGGTAGGTAGGGTAGGTAGGGTAGGTAGGGTAGGTAGGGTAGGTAGGGTAGGTAGGGTAGGTAGGGTAGGTAGGGTAGGTAGGGTAGGTAGGGTAGGTAGGGTAGGTAGGGTAGGTAGGGTAGGTAGGGTAGGTAGGGTAGGTAGGGTAGGTAGGGTAGGTAGGGTAGGTAGGGTAGGTAGGGTAGGTAGGGTAGGTAGGGTAGGTAGGGTAGGTAGGGTAGGTAGGGTAGGTAGGGTAGGTAGGGTAGGTAGGGTAGGTAGGGTAGGTAGGGTAGGTAGGGTAGGTAGGGTAGGTAGGGTAGGTAGGGTAGGTAGGGTAGGTAGGGTAGGTAGGGTAGGTAGGGTAGGTAGGGTAGGTAGGGTAGGTAGGGTAGGTAGGGTAGGTAGGGTAGGTAGGGTAGGTAGGGTAGGTAGGGTAGGTAGGGTAGGTAGGGTAGGTAGGGTAGGTAGGGTAGGTAGGGTAGGTAGGGTAGGTAGGGTAGGTAGGGTAGGTAGGGTAGGTAGGGTAGGTAGGGTAGGTAGGGTAGGTAGGGTAGGTAGGGTAGGTAGGGTAGGTAGGGTAGGTAGGGTAGGTAGGGTAGGTAGGGTAGGTAGGGTAGGTAGGGTAGGTAGGGTAGGTAGGGTAGGTAGGGTAGGTAGGGTAGGTAGGGTAGGTAGGGTAGGTAGGGTAGGTAGGGTAGGTAGGGTAGGTAGGGTAGGTAGGGTAGGTAGGGTAGGTAGGGTAGGTAGGGTAGGTAGGGTAGGTAGGGTAGGTAGGGTAGGTAGGGTAGGTAGGGTAGGTAGGGTAGGTAGGGTAGGTAGGGTAGGTAGGGTAGGTAGGGTAGGTAGGGTAGGTAGGGTAGGTAGGGTAGGTAGGGTAGGTAGGGTAGGTAGGGTAGGTAGGGTAGGTAGGGTAGGTAGGGTAGGTAGGGTAGGTAGGGTAGGTAGGGTAGGTAGGGTAGGTAGGGTAGGTAGGGTAGGTAGGGTAGGTAGGGTAGGTAGGGTAGGTAGGGTAGGTAGGGTAGGTAGGGTAGGTAGGGTAGGTAGGGTAGGTAGGGTAGGTAGGGTAGGTAGGGTAGGTAGGGTAGGTAGGGTAGGTAGGGTAGGTAGGGTAGGTAGGGTAGGTAGGGTAGGTAGGGTAGGTAGGGTAGGTAGGGTAGGTAGGGTAGGTAGGGTAGGTAGGGTAGGTAGGGTAGGTAGGGTAGGTAGGGTAGGTAGGGTAGGTAGGGTAGGTAGGGTAGGTAGGGTAGGTAGGGTAGGTAGGGTAGGTAGGGTAGGTAGGGTAGGTAGGGTAGGTAGGGTAGGTAGGGTAGGTAGGGTAGGTAGGGTAGGTAGGGTAGGTAGGGTAGGTAGGGTAGGTAGGGTAGGTAGGGTAGGTAGGGTAGGTAGGGTAGGTAGGGTAGGTAGGGTAGGTAGGGTAGGTAGGGTAGGTAGGGTAGGTAGGGTAGGTAGGGTAGGTAGGGTAGGTAGGGTAGGTAGGGTAGGTAGGGTAGGTAGGGTAGGTAGGTAGGGGTAGGTAAGGTAGGTAGGGGTACCTAGTTAGGTTAGGGGTAGGTAGTTAGGTAGGGGTAGGTAGATAGGTAGGGGTAGGTAGATAGGTAGGGGTAGGTAGATAGGTAGGGGTAGGTAGATAGGTAGGGGTAGGTAGATAGGTAGGGGTAGGTAGGGTAGGTAGGGGTAGGTAGGGTAGGTAGGTAAGGTAGGTAGGGGTAGGTAGTTAGGTTAGGGGTAGGTAGTTAGGTAGAGGTAGGTAGGTAGATCCCAGTTTTATTTTTGTTCTCAGGGCAGGACAACGCCTGCCGGGTCAGCTAGTTTTTTAATAAAAGTATCATCGCCGAGACTAACATCAATTTACACTTCAAGGTTCCGTACAACTAATATTTGAACGTGTTTTTAGAATGTTTGTTTTTAAAAGTGCAAGCAAGTCTAGCTTCACTATTTTATTGATTGTAGCTTTTTATATATAGTGCTTAGTCTATTTACACACTGCTATTCTCATACTCTTAGCCATAGGTATTTTATTAAACTGTATCACTAAACCAGTGCTATTTTGACAGGTGTCCTAAAATAGGGGTGATGACTAAAAAAATCGAATTAGTCCGTCAGGTAGATTATCAAAAAATATTGCAAACATGTTTTTTCTTTCCAAAAACAAAAAATAACGAAGATACAGTGCGTTAAAATTTCACGTGACGTCACGTCTTAGTACACTTTTTACAGAGAGATGACGTCACAAGCCCCCACTCGTGAATTTTGATGCTATTTATCTTTGTATCTTTTTATTGATTTGATAAATTAAAAAATACGTATCCAATATTTGACGGACTAAACAGAATTAATTATTTTTTATCCAGTCATCATCTCTATTATCTGACCGGTATTGATGTGAATGCCATGGCGAAGTTCGGAAGTTCGATTCCTAAAATGAACTTGAGCTGCAGGTAACCATCGTGAGGAAGCCAAAGCTCGATGGTAGTAAGGGCCTGGCTTACTCTCAAGTTGAAAATTTGTCGCCAAGCACCTACCTAATTACTAATTATAAGTTTAGTGAAAAACCTGCCTTATTCAGACCAACTTGGTTGTCATTAAAATCGGTACGACCGACAAACCTTCCATTAAATAAATTGTATTGAATAAATGCTGATGAAGTATGCATTTACCACGATCGTGTTCCGATCAATTGTTCTATTCTAAATTTGGAAAATAAATGCCATATGACCCAATTGGTTGGTCATCCAAATTGGGACACTAACCGGGCGGCTTTAAAAAACCTTGATTGCCACACTACTGTCAAGATGTTATTAATAGATAAAAGAACCCTATTCATTCATTATCCTTAAAAAAAAGAATAAAATACTCAAGCAATTTTCTTAAGCTACACTCTTAGGAAAGCCCACGTTCGTTAGTAGAAAAACGAACCTAATAAAGGGACTTCATTTAGATTTTTTCCCAGAAAAATGCGAATTTATACCAATTTCGGTTCCTAAAGAGACTCCTTAAAACAAATTGCCTACTAAAATGTAGCGAGACCATTTTTCTGAGATTCAATTACCAATATTTACGGAACCCTACTTGTTTAAGCTCTCTTTTTCAATGTTTATAGAATTGGGATCCAATCAATTTGTGGCCGAACTTTTTGTTTAAAAAACGATGTTTAAATAAAATGGAATTTATTTATGGTTTCTGATTGTAAATTTATTTGATTTGAAAACCGAACATACGGTGAAGGTCTGTGTAGATAGATATGCTGCTATATTTTTAACGGTAGTATATCCGTAGGTACGGTCGGCCAAGAAAGTGGTATGCCAGTTTTGATTTAGTCTCTTAGTCATCGAAAATTACAACAAGGTTCAAACTAAGAACAGCTGTCACGTAACAAACAGTAAACAAAATGTTGTAAGTTGTCAGATTGATTTGCAAGCGAAACTAATCATTATCACCTATGAATCTGTAAGTGACATTCAACCTTAGGGTTTTTTTTTTATACTACTAAGGTAGCAAGCAAGCATACGGCCCACCTGATGGTAAGTGGTTACCGTCGCCTATTGCCATTTGCAATACCAGAGATATTGCCAATGTGTTGCTGACCTGTTACAATGCCGAGAAGACAAACTGGCTCTCAAGTGCAATTGCCGGAACACACCGGTAGGTGCTTGGCGACAAATTTTCAACTTGAGGGTGGTAGCCAGCCAGGCGGGTACTACAAAGTACCCTACCACCGTGCTATGGTTTCCTCACGATGTTTTCCTTCACCGAAAACTCAAGCTCATTGTAGGATTCGAACCCACGACCTTCGTCGCGGCATCCGACGTCACTACCACTGAGCTATCATCGCCTTTAAACACACACTTTGGTGGTACACTTTCTTGGCCTACCGTACCTCAAACGTAAAAATACGGAACCCTCAAGGTACAAGTCCGTGAGTCGCGGCCGAAGCGATAGACGCGCGCGGCTGTCGCCCGCGTTAGCCGTCGGCCGCGGCGACACACCTCTCTTCCGTGGGTCACGGTCGCGCGCGTCTGTCGCGAGGCTCGGAAGTGGCTACATACATTCTCATAAGTCGACTATGGCCGCGCGCGTCTATCGCGCTCGTCAGTCGTCGGCCACGACCCATGGGCTTGTACCTTTATAGACTCGCATTGTTGTCCGTCTGTCTGTCTGTCTGTCTATCGGTGAGTCAAGCAAGAGCATTTTTGTCAGAAACGCGTGGGTGATTAAAGTCATCTGGTATATGAGGAGATATGCATTATAAAGAAACTTGTATTATCCTGTTGGTCGTCGCCACCTAGATTTCCCTTTATAGTGGACAACCGTGTGACGGCATTTAAACGCTTTTGTTTCTGGGAACTTATTTTGAAAAATTCATGTGGAAAAACCAAATTAACTAGCTAGCTATCAGTGACCTCCGCTGTCAGATGGTCGACGTCCAATAGGTATTTTACAAACATTGGGAAGACGATTTTACAGATAGGTAATCCTTATCCTACTAGAGGTACCGATAAATGCGAACGTTTGTGAGTGTATGTGTTTGTTATTTCTTCACGCTCAAACAGCTGGACCAATTTTGATGAAATTTCTTATGGAGGTAGCTGACACTCTAGATTAACATATGGGCTAATTTTTATCCCTTGGGAACGCGGGTGAAGATGGTGGAAGCTAGTATTCACTATATGCAAAAATTAATATACTTGTTTGTTACCTTATCACGCCTAAACCACTGAACCGATTACGATAAAATTTACGCACGCAGATAGGAGAAGGACATAAGCTACTTTTAATACCAGGAACGCGGGTGAAACCGCGGGGCGGGGCGGTTGCATGTAGCTATTGCACGCACGGACGACCAAAATTCAAGGTAAACACTGCGGCACCTTATGCGGTTGTAATAGGAGCTATTTTGCAACAAAAAGGTGTAGCCTGATCTGTGGCCGTGTGTACCTATTATTAGTGATTGATACACCCACTTTCGTTAATGTGTGTGTAAAGGATTATAACGGTTGTTTTAATTAGATTTGTCTATGTTTTAAACCTATAAATAACAATTAAAATTAATTAAATTAAAGTGCTTTGTCCCCTGAAATAAGACACGGAAGGCATAACGTGAAATAAATTTCAACTTTAAGCCGTCCTTAATTAAAGTCCATGTTTGTTTTTGTTTGTATAGGTTTGTCATTGTAATTTCAGTAATCTTTACAGTTTGATTTGAATGTGAGTATTTAATTAAAAGTTTTGTATAATTTTTAATTAAAATTAAATTTCATAATAACCTAACCTTCACTTCTTTTTGTGTTCATATGATTATTTGGACATCTGTGTGCTTTTTAAATCCGGACTCACAACAAACAGACGTTCATACACACAAAATAATAAATAAATAAAATAAAACAAATGTTTTTCCTGCAGGGCTATTTTAAAACACTCGGATTCGACATCGGAATTGGAAACTAAAACTTTCCAATCTCAATTATGTCCCAGACGAGCTGTCAAACGGCTATTTTAAATAGCAGTCGGATGACAGATCGAAAAGATTCAATAGCGGAATAATGGAGTGCGTTAATAATTGAGGGAATTCTTCTCGTAAATTTTCGAATCCGTTTCCGATGTCGAGTCCAAGTGTTTTAAAATAGCCCTGCTTGAAGGGAATCGTTTTTTTTTTTTATTTGAAAGGACAAAAGTTGGTAGCCTCTGATGACTGCACCAACCTTACCGGACAATCCGGCGAGCGCAGAGGGCTCTCAGCCGGGTAATATTTAGGTAACCACGCCTGAGTGCACCCCCGAATGGGGTACGAACCTCGGCTCAGGGCGTTACCGGGGTAGGGGGAGGACTTAGTGCGAGTTATGACTAATTGGGGGCGGTCGGATTACTAATGGCAGCTCCGGCTGCTTGATCGGGACGAGGCTGAGTGGGACGTCGCGGCGGTCCTCGCCGTCGAGGAAAGAGAATCGAATCCACACTGATCTAAGCACACAGATGTCCAAATATCAGATATATTTGGACTTCTATGTGTTCTTATAATGCTGACTGTACTAGCTCCAGTCACCCCATATTATTATAACTTTTAACACTGTATTAAGTTTCATTTTGCATTGTTAATGCATCGGAAGATTTATATTGTTTGTTATTTAATTAAACAGTTTACACAATGTCAAGTGTAATAATCGAGAGTCGTTTGACACAGGACCAATAAACTTTGGTCGACGGGTGATCTAATAGCGAAACGCATCAATTATGCATTGTGTGATGCGAGGTTTTTATGGGATAATGTCGACATTCGGCAAACATACGGAGATTACCGCTAAATGATTTTAAAACCTTATACCTACAAAGACGTAGTAAGTAGTAGACGTAGTACGACGTAAAAAGAGTAGGTATCTCACTAGATTTTTTATATACCAAACCAATTAACTAACATTGAAATTGAAAAAAAAAACACAAAAATTGGAAACGGTTTGTGTTCAATTTTATAAGTTTATGACTTTTTGGCGGGGACTTGTGAATGCGTTTTAATTTTTTTTCATAAAATTTTGTATTTTGAGTCTTATTTAATACTAGCGACCCGCCCGGCTTCGCACGGTTTTTCTCAACTTTCCTGTACTATAATATGCATTTATTATACATAATAAACCTTCCTCTTGAATCACTCTATCTATTGCTAAAAACTGCATTAAAATGCGTTAAGTAGTTTAAAAGATCTAAGCGAATCATGTAAAGATTTACTATCGATTGTGCTTTGTCCAATAAAGATCAATATGAGATGAATCCGCGGGGCAGAGCTAGTTATCACACAGTAATGATAAAACATGATTGTAAACACGGCCACAGATCATGCTACACATTTTTGTTGCAAAATAGCTCCTATTACAACCGCATAAGGTACCGCAGTGTGTAGCTTGATCTGTGGCCGCGTGTACCTACTTATGCAGACCACATTTCATCTTCTTAAATAATAATAAAAAAACTTTTACAGTTTCTAACAATAACCATAAAATGGCTCATAATTAGTTCACCATAATGTGCAACTCAAAGGCCTCAAATTTAATGACGTATGAGGCCCTTTACCGTTCAATTTATAGACGAGGGCCGTTCCCAGGGGCCGCCATAAGCAATTTTGGCTACCGTCAAAATGTGCCGTTTAGCAGTTATGTGGTTTACCATAAAAACTGGAATCGGTAATTGTAGGTGATTCCGTATGTTATATATATTTTGTGACTATTGATTTTTATACAACTAAGACGGCCAACAAGCATACGGCATACCTGATGGTAAGCGGTTACCGTAGCGTATAGACGTTTGAAACACCTGAGAAACAGATGTATTTCACCATCATCTCACCACGGTAAGAGCCTAGAAAGGTTATTTAGATTTGATTCAAAAAGCTGAGTTAAAAACCTAAAAGAGCGTCAATCGAGAAACGTATAAATTTACAATCAGATATTGTATCCAGAGAGCTATCTATTATATAAAAGAGTAGCGGTTTTTTGGGTAAACATCCCCCTGCCCACACCGCTGAACCGATTAATGTGAAATTTGGCATGTGCATAGATTTTGTCACGTAGACCCCATTTAAGAAGCGATTTTTCGAAATTCCTTTCCGCAGCGGTGGAAACGGGCCCTTTGTGCGATTTTAAGTATCTTAATATCTCTGGGTCTAGAAGTCTGAAATTTTTAATGTAGCTTTTTCAGTAAAAAATATTACATATGGGTGCGAGCGTTTCTCAAAATTTTGTCTATGGGAGGAAAATTAAAAAAAATAAGGGATTTGCTTTGTTTCCGTTAAACCTTGATAACTTTGTGAGTTTGAATGCTACAAACTCAAAATTTATAGTGTAGGTAGTTTAATAATACTGCTAAAATGTGTTTTCAGCGTTTCTCAAACTTTTTTTCTTCGAGGAAGATATTACCGATGGAAATTATGCATTTTTCAAACTCTTATATTTCTGCAACGGCTGAAGATAGGCAAATTAAATTTCGTATACGCGTTATGTTATACAAATACTACAAATTTCAACTTGGTGTTTTTCAAAGTTTTGCCCATAGACAAAGTAAAAATGTTTAAAATTTACTTTTAGCATCCTGTTTTTCTCAGTTAATATTCATAGCAGAAGCTTGATTTTTGGAATATAAGCTTTCTACAGTATTTGTTTCGAAATGTACTGTCAAGTTTCTCAAACTTTTCATGCGGCATAAAGTTATAAAGGGTCAAATCTCCAATTTTTGCACTTTAATATTTATGTAATGGCTCAAGCTAGGGACCTTAAATTTGGAATATAAACTATTAAATACAATTAAAACAATATTCAAACCAGTGTTTCTCAAATTTTTCATAGTTGTCAATTTTATGACACTTTAAATTATTTTCTATCAACCTGTATAACGGAAGTACTATACAACTGAGAAGCATGATTTTTTGGAAATAAGCTACGCTTAGCAAGCACTATAAGAATCCTAAAGCATTTTGCAATACTATTTAGCAGTGAAATGTTATAGAGGGTGGAAATTTTTATTTTTGACTTTTAATATTTTTGCAATTAGTTGAGCTAGGGATCTAAAATTTTGGGTGTAAACCATGTTACACAAATTTAACAACATGCAAATTAATAATTTTATTTTTTTTAATCATAGACAATTTTATGAACTTTTTAATTTTTTTTTATCAACCTGTATAACTCATGATATGTTCAACTAAGAAGCATGATTTTTTGGAAATAAGCTACCTATAGCAAGCACTATAAGAATCCTAAATCATTTTGCAATACTATTTAGCAATGAAATGTTATAGAGGGCGGAAAATTGTATTTTGGCCCCTTAATATATTTGCAATTACTGTAGCTAGGGATCTAAAAGTTTGGTTGTAGACCATGTAACATAATTGTAACAACATGCACATCAATAATTTCAAACTTTTTAATCATAGACAATTTTATGACATTTTTAATTTTTTTTCATCAACCTGTATAACGCTTTTCCTATTCATTTAACAACCACGAATTTCTGGTTATAAGCTACCCATAGCAAGCACTATAAGAATCCTAAAGCATTTTGTAATACTATTTAGTAATAAAATGTTATAGAGGGTGAAATATTCCATTTTTGCCCTTTAATATTTTTGCAATTACTTGAGCCAAAGATCTAAAATTTTGAATATAGACTAATTAACACAAATGTAACAACATAGAAATCAAAATTATTCTAAATTTTAGTCATAGATATTTATATGATTTTTTTAAAAAGTTTATCAGACTGTATAAAGCTACTCTATTCATATAAGTACCATATTTTATGAATTTAAGCTATCACATAGCAAGTATTGTTTATAGCAAACTAAGAACCCTTCCACTCACAGTATTGTTCAACTTTCATGCCAAAATAAAGTAACAAAGCTTTAAATTTTCTTCAATATCTCAAACAAGTGATCTAAAATTTCTAAAATCAATGTAGTTTATATAAAATAACTAGCTGTTCCCCGCGGTTTTACTGGCGTTCCCGGGATTAAAAGTAGCCTATAATAACCTTCGGCGATAATGTAGCTTCCTATTAGTGAAACAATTTTTCGAATCGGACCAATAACTCCGGAGATTAGCGCGTTCAAACAAACTCTTCAGCTTTATTATTACTACCTATAGATAGATTAAGTTTTCACCCAAGAAATAAAAAAAAAACAAATTTAGTAAAAATAAACTCAAAACCAAGTTTGAAATAATTAGGACCTTCTTAAGAAGTATTTGTTTCTATGAAATCCGTATATAATATCTACAACAATTCAACTTAAAAATATTCAACGTTAAAGCAATTATCATCAAACAAATTACGTATAGGACTTCATGTCGGTGAAGTCGTGCATAGTTCGGTTCTTTTCGGTATTGCTCGGGTTACATCGGGCGCCGCATCGCATCGCCCGTGCTATAAAAAAATAAATAAATATCCTGGGACATTCTTCACATATTTTTTTTCAGGTTTTCAATTGCAAAAAGATTTTTCCAAATCCGACTGGTAGATCCAGAGATTAGCGCGTTCATACAAACAAACAAAAACTCTTCAGTTTCATTATAGTTTAGATAGATTGATATATAGATTATTATTAGTATAGATAAATTATTTGATAGGTTTATGTTGGCAGTTCTTGACAATTTTGCATCAATCTGTATTGTATCATTGAGACAATCATTTAAGAACTAAGGACAGCTCCTTAGTTTCTCACAAGTTCTGGGATAAAAATACCTACCTTCTTACACACACTGTTTGAACGTTTAGAAATAAAGAAGAAAGAAAAACTTTTATCTCCTGCATTGCATGCCATTCGAAACTTATAAAAAATATATCAAACATAAAAATTCAATATACCTACAAAAATAAAAAATAATAAGAAGGCTGTATGGCTCTGAACCTTTGAGTGCTTTTTTTTAACGTAACAAAAACTTATGTATGACTAATAATGGATTGTAATTTTTGACAAGTATTTAGACGTGAAAACTGAACTCCACATGCATAATATATTTATGTAGCATTCAATCGTCACAGAACTATACCTGTCCCTGGATATTAAATAGCCTAAAACCTTCATCTAGGAACCTGAACCTAAGAGGATACCTATCTTTGAAAAGCGCTTCATAATCTGTACTGTGGTTCTCAAGGTATGAGAATACTAACGGACAAATTGACCTACATATTATTTGGTTGGTTAAATTGAGTACGGGGTGTTCATGAACTCTAATGCGGGTGAAACCGCTGGGCGAAAGCTAGTATTTATATAAATGACCTGAAATGGACACGTATAAATATTGGATTGTCATTTTAACAATGACGTTTTATTTTCATCATGTACAGTCGGGTTCAAAAATTGGTTGGCTAATAAGTTGGCGAACAAGCATACGGTTCATCTAATGATAAGCGGTTACCGTAGCATATAGACTCTTGCAACACAAGGGGTATCACGCGCGAGCTAGCATCTCCCAAACTAAACAAAATTTGTAACCCGATAATTGATAAACTACATAAAAAACACTCCATTTTTATTGTCAACTGTAGGGCTCCGGCTTTGCACGGGTGCAATAGGCTAGTTTACAGTGTCAAAAATAAATTACCAAACACTAACCAATGCATAAAACATCTAAAAACATGTGGAAACATCAAATATGTTGTACATTTAATGCTTTTTATGATTTTTAATTACCAGTAGAACCACTAAGAGTAGATCATTTGATGCTGTGAAACTATGACGTCATTAGGTTAGTATTTCATACAAAAGTCCATATAAACTAACGTTTTGACATTTATTAAAAAGTAGCTGATTTGATATGTCAGTAAACTACCCTATTATAATATACCTATATAATTATCCGTTGCGTATTTTAGAAGAAGTAAGCGGAGAAACAGAGGCAGACAGAGACTTTATTTTATACTATTTGGAAAGAAAGAGAGAAAAGTATTTATTTTTGGACTTTTTTTTTATACTACTAAGGTAGCAAGCATACGGCCCGCCTGATGGTAAGTGGTTATCGTCGCCTATCGCCATTTGCAATACCAGAGATATTGCCAAAGTTTTGCTGACCTGTTACAATGCCGAGAAGGCAAACTGGCTCTCAAGTGCAATTGCCGGAACACACCGGTAGGTGTTTGGCGACAAATTTTCAACTTGAGGGTGGTAGCCAGCCAGGCGGGTACTACAAAGTACCCTACCACCGTGCTATTTCCTCACGATTTTTTCCTTCACCGAAAGCGCAAGCTCATTGTAGGATTCGAACCCACGACCTTCGTCGCGGCATCCGACCTCACTACCACTGAGCTATCATCGCCTTTCACAAAAAACAATAAAAAAGAAAAGAGACAACAAAATTAGTTAGATGCACTGTGAGGCCAAAAAAGGCACTCATCTCAGCATATTTTATGCTGCAACACTAAATGCTGCAGCGCTGGATTTCAGATGGGGCCAAAAATGAAATTTAAAAATATATATGTAGATAATTATACCCAGACTTAGGGCAAACAGACATGTCACGAAAATGTTTGTCCTGGCCCGTTAACTGACCCGTTGTTAATCTTAATTTGAACCTGACTGTACCCCCTCCATGCAGTTATTAATAAAAAATATTTTTGCAGCGGAAAGCTCACGTTCTTTTTTTGTGTTCATACTATTTCCGACAATTCCGACATCGTCCATGATTTATCGAAGCTTTGTATATATTGCGCACGTTCATATGAGTTTTATTTAGTTTTATATTTATTTACTCGCCTCCACGACCTTGTGTTGAAAGTTTATCATTGACTGCGCTTTATTTTTAGTTTTAATGTCTACTTTATCGAAATTTGATAGCGCCGATTTTGTTTTTTAAAACTAAACTAATAGCGGTAGTTACTCCTTACCAAGTTTGATGACAATAAAGCTCATTTCAGACGACGTTATACTATGCTATACTATTGTGCTATAAAGTATAGCAAGCGTATATTAGGGGGAACGTTCGGTTGGGGCGTTAAATTCAAATTTTATCACGTTTTTTGCTAATTGCAGCTCAGTTATAGGTCGTAAGTTATCAACATGTTATTTGCGACAAGGATGGTAGTATATTTACTGATTAATAACAAAATAAATCATCAACATATTCCTCCAAGGTATATTACTGACATATACGACTATTTCATGAAAAGTTACTAATATACCTTGGAGGAATATGTTGATGATTTATTTTGTTATTAATCAGTAAATATACTACCAGTCTTCTCGCAAATAACATGTTGATAACTTACGACCTATAACTGAGTTGCAATTTGCAAAAAACGTGATAAAATTTGAATTTCGCGCTCCAACCGAAGGTATACCCTTAAACCAATAATAATTTAGTATATAGTACAGTACAGTGTGAACGTGTCCATAACAATGTATGGAGCGCGATATTGTCGTGCTATGAGCTATATGCTATAATATTATAGCGTCGTCTGAAATAAGCTTAATTATTCACGTTCAAAATTTGACATAACTAGATGGGTTAGTATATCTTTTTTATAACTATATTTTTCTATAAGATTTCGTCATATCTGTTTTTTTATTGTTTCTAGACATTGGTTCGAACTATTGACTGTTCCTTTCCTTCGAGACGTCAAACCTTACCCGTATATTTTGTATATATCCTAAACTGTTGTTGGTAAACCTAAATTAACTAAAAATATACAACTGTGAATTTTATCTAAGGTTTTTTCAAATTAAACGGGGAACCTTAAAAAAGCGCTCCCCTCGTTAATGTTTGATGCGACCACGTAATAATTTGTAGGGTGTTTTATGCCTACTTGTACCTACCTACTTAGCAATAATTATGTTATTATTATTATATGTTATTACCAGGTTACTACCGCCCTTATGGTCAGTGGTTTACGCTCGCTATATTTCATGAATGCTCTTCTAATGCTTGCAATGATCACTTTAGGGAAAGAGCAACCTATATTATGCTAATATACAAAAAATATAGAAAGAGCAATCTACCTATAAATTATACTAGGTACCTATTGGGCGTCGGCGTCTGACAGCGGAGGTCACTGATAGCTAGCTAGTTAACTTTGTTTTTCCACATGAAATTTTTCAAAATAAGTTCCCAGAAACAAAAGCATTTAAAAGCCGTCACACGGTTGTCCACTATAAAGGGAAATCTATTAAAGCTGTATTAAATGGTGGCGACGCCCAACAGGATATACAAAAAATTTGGTGAACGTGAATTTGTGTAACTCAATCGAGTCGTACTGCTAAAAATAGTGACCTCAAAGAATAATAAAATAAAGATCGTAAAATAAATAATCAGTCAGTATTACTCAGCATTTACTCAGTGGCATTATATCACGTACCTACCTATAGTATATCAGATATCGTAAAATGTACTCAAAACAATATGTACGATTTTTAAATAAACTGTTCGAAATAAGAACAATACTAAAACGGTTGGTATTCTGCAAGAGCTAAGCATTACGGTCAAGGTCGTCGGTCGACCATAGAGTTTCACGCCTCAAACTCTTATTTAAGGGTAAACCTTCGGTTGGAGCGCGAAATTCAATTTTTATTACGTTTTTTGCAAATTGCAGCTCAGTTATAGGTCGTAAGTTATCAATATGTTATTTGCGAGAAGAATGGTAGTATATTTACTGATTAATAACAAAATAAATCATCAACACATTCCTCCAAGGTATTTTACTGACATATACGACTATTTCAGTGACAGTCTTTTATTTTTCATCTGGTAACTTTGACAGATACTCGTCACTAAAGTAGTGATCGACTAAATAAATTAATACTGGTTGGCTGTATGGGAGTAAGACTTTTGCCTCTGATATATTTTTGTTTTGTTGGACTATTGATTGAACCGTCAAACAGAGCGTTATTAATATTGCTGTGAGAATTAGTAGGTAAAATTTAACTATTTCTATTCAATCGTTGTTTAATTTCTGAGTTGAAGTTGAGTTTCTACATTCATGACCTTGCCAGTTTCTATTTACGGTAAGAAAAAAAACAATTATTGACAAACAATTATTAAAACATCATTTTACATAACAGAGTCTAATTTGTTTATAAATAAAGCGAAACACGATTCAATCAATAACTTTAGATAATAAACCTGTCTAGATAGAGAGTTCCCACGTCTAAACGCCAAAAAAAAATATCGGCCAACTGTTGGCTGATAAGCTTGTTCCGCCCGCTCAGTGGTGACTCTGTCAAATTCTGTGCCGAATATTGAAGTCAAAGCCATTTATTCAATTTAGGACCCACGTGGGCACTTATGAAGGTCAAATTTACAGAATTTACCACCGTTTCGGAACACGACCTTTAATTGAGAAGAGCCGGCAAGAAACTCAGCAAATTCAGCAAGGCTACATTTTCTAAATATGTATATTATTATAATTATTTATTTTTTTGAATTACAATTAGCTTTTTACAAATCAATAACAATAAAACAAAACCACAAAAATAAAATAAAAACATGTCCAAAAACTCTTTCTCAAATGGAAAGCTGTATTAAGTGCTATATACGCTATCAGCTGTCTGAAACAAGCTTAGTTTCTAGAAAACACGCTCTCAATTTCAGGAGCTTAAAAATAAGCACCACCTGAAAATACTATAAGATAATATACCTCTGTGTTTAAAGCCATTATAAGGGATGCTTCAACGGAGTTATTAAACGAGCGTTTGGATTTGTCTTTTGTGCAATAGTGCTTGGAAGAATAGCGAGCAATTTCAAATTATTTAAGAAAGCATTAATTAGCCCTTGGGTTTGGTTTCACTCGTGTTCTCGGGATAAAATATAACCTATGTCCTTCTCCATAGCATTGGCTATTTGTGTGCCAAATTTCCTCCAAATCCGTTCAATAGTTTTTGCGTAAAACACTGACAAACATTTTTAAAATCAAAATCAAAACTCATTTATTCAGTTTACGCCCTAATAAGGCACTTATTCACATACTCATATATATAATAAACTTTCACATTTTAATATGTAGTAGGAGAGGATTAAGACATTGAAAGAAGGGCGTGTCCGTGTGTCTTACTCAAAGAAAGATTGCCAATTTAGTAAATTAAAATATTTGAAAAATGTCACGCATTACTCTTGTGTTCTTTCAATTTGGAACAGTATTTTAGGTTATAATTTTTTTTAAGAAAAATACTTTTTTAATTCTATATCTTGCGACATATTAAAACTCCCTTAGGAAATGAATTCGGCCGCCCCGCGGTTTCACCCGCGTTCCTGAGGTATAAAAAGTAGACTATGTGTTAATCCAGGGTGTCCTCCATACCAAATTTCATAAAAAATTAATAATCTTCACAATCATAATAATCAGTATGTACCTATAGCTAATAAAAATCATCATCACTATATACACTTCTGGACACATCTATTGGCCCACCTTGTATTTTCAGTTTCGTTTGGTCCTAGCTAAAATTTTATATTAGGTCGAGCAAAAAGTTTTTATGCAGTTTTGAACCTGGCACATTCACAATTTCATTCAATAGTCTTTTTTTGAATTTCGAACACAGAATTTAAAGAAACAAAAGACAATTTGGAGCCTGTTTGTTGATATCAAACAATCGAATACTAAGAAAACTTGGTTTTATTGGTTTACTTGGATTTAATTCTTGAAAAAGTGATTGATATCTTTGGTTTTGCAACAAACATTACTTATTCTTAACATTAAGGTGAGGTTCTATCAATAATCTATGGATACTTCACCTGAAGTCGCCGCCCAAGCTGTGGCACTTATTCAGGCCGGACACAGCCAAAGAAACGTGAGTGCTCAACTTAATTTAAGTCGATCTGCGGTCCGAAATGTTTATCGGAGGTACCTAGAGACTGGCGGCTTTGTTCGTCGCCAAGGAAGGCCACGATCTCGGGTCACAACTGAAAGGCAGGATCGATTCATCGTGACGACCAGCTTGAGAAATCGTCACCTTACCTCCATTGAGATACAAAACCAACTTCGCGACTTCCACGGAGTATCTGTGAGCGCTCGAACTGTTCGGAGAAGGTTAAAAGAACGCGATATGGTACCACACAAGCCAGCTAATGGGCCCAAACTAACGCGAGCCCACCGAATAGCGCGCCTTCATTTCGCACGCAGTCATTTAAATTGGACACAGCAAGATTGGAGCCGTGTACTCTTTTCTGATGAGTCTAAAATTGTGTTACATGGCAATGATGGATGGAAGAAGGTCTACCGACGTAAGGGAGAGCGTTTCGCACAATGCTGCTTTGAAGAGAGGGTTGCTTATGGCGGTGGCTCATGGACTGTTTGGGGCGGTATATCCGCGAGCGGCAAAACTCAACTTGAGGTTGTTACAGGACCACGGCTGCCAACATTAAATGCTGAAAGGTACATTCGTGAGTGCTTAGAACCTCACGTGATACCATACGCGGACTATGTGGGCCCAAATTTCCTTTTTATGCATGATAATGCAAGAGCCCATGCGGCCGGCATCGTCAGGGAATATCTTCGGGATGTGAACATCACAGTTATGGACTGGCCAGCCAGAAGCCCAGACATGAACCCCATTGAGCACACGTGGGACGAGCTAAAAAGACGTGTTAGGGCTCGTCAGCCAGTTGCCCAGACGATGCAGGAGTTGAAAACTGCCATAGAAGAGGAATGGGAGATGATCCCTCAAAATTTCATAGAGCGGTTGATAAACTCTATGCCTAATCGTATGAGAGCTGTGGTAGATGCCCATGGAGGCAACACGCGTTATTAAATTAAACCTATATTTGATAAAACATGTTTTTTATTCAAAAATCAATTGCCTTTAACAAGGCGCATATCCGACTTGTTAGGCGTAGCTCCATGTCGTATGGTATTCTGAATTCAAATTTAAAACAATACGATCGAAAAAGATGGTAAAATGAATCAGGTTTAAAACTGCATCAACAGTTTTTGTTCAATCTAGCAATCATATTTCGGTAGGGGCCATCGAAACCTAAACTCTAAGGTGGGCCAATAGATGTGTCCAGAAGTGTAGTATAAAACAAAGTCGCTTCCCGTCTGTCTGTCCCTATGTATGCTTAGATCTTTAAAACTACGCAACGGATTTTGATGCGGCTTTTTTTAATAGATAGAGTGATTCAAGGGGAAGGTTTATATGTATAATACATGCATATTATAGTACAGAAAAGCCGAGAAAAGCTAGTTTAAACTAAAGCATTCAATAGTTAGATGATTCTGTGTGGTTTTAGATGCTTTACCCCAGCTAGTAGGTATTTGATTATACCTATATATTTTACACACTGCACACTATCAAATAGCCTATAGGCTGCAATATAAGTCCATAAATTTAGGTCTTTTACGTCCTCGTTTCAGACCCTGTCGCGAGAAATTCCGAGAACCTATTCCATTTACTCTCCGAGTAACTTACGAGCTTATTTATACTACCGTTAGTAATAAATTACCGTGCCGGGTAGATCGATCTAAACATTTTGGAATCAAAGATCCCATTGCAGAGTAATAACCCACGACATTATTCACACACGACTATTTAATCCCAAACTAAGCTTGTACTATGGAAACCAGCTTATATACTACTTTTTTTTTGTTTTTACAAGTAGGTACATAACTTATATAGGTAACTAGCTGTTTCACCCACGTTCCCGGGATACAATATAACCTTCGGGGATAATGTAGCTTCCTAAAAGTAAATAATTTTTCGAATCCGGCTGGTAGATTCAGAGATTAGCGCGTTCAAAATTATTAGTATACTAGCTGTTCCCCTCTACTTCACTCGCGTTCTCAGGATAAAAAGTAGCCCATAACCTTCGGGGATAATGTAGCTTCCTATTAGTGAAATATTTTTTCGAATCGGACCAGTAACTCCAGAGATTAGCGCGTTCAAACAAACAAACTCTTCGCTTTATTATTAGTAAAATAGATATAGATACACCCAGACTCAGGACGGATGTTTGTGTGAGTGTTATGTGCATACAAAGGCTTGTCCTAGATGGAAGTCGAACCCACGACCTGCGGCGTTATGTACTCTCTTAACCAACCACCTAAACTGGCCCGTCAAATTGATAAATTACCTACTTTATTATAATCGACTAGTACATATTATAATATAGTATAGTACAGAGGTTCCCAATCTTTTTTGTACTGCGACTCCCTTTACATGTTGTAATTTTTTGCGGATCCCTTGTAACAGAAGATTCCCGCGTGTAGCTTTAGAACGTGACGTAAGTATACCGGTTCGTGACGCCCCTGCGACAGCCCTTTGACGCCCCGGGGCGTCGCGACGCACAGTTTGAGAACTCCTGGTATAGTACATAGTTTAGAGCGTGTTGCTGGTTACTTAGAATACGTATTCCTAATGTCTTGACGATTCGAAGGGATTAGATGGAGAAGTACTATTAATCTTCACAGAACTTTAAGGTCTCTGAATCCCTAGAATATATTCGCAACACTTGTAAATAATTGCTTGGTCTATTTATTAGTGTTGGCATCAGGTCATTAGTTTAAGAAGATACTCTCTGCGAAATAGAAAGTGAGACAGGCGAGGCCCACTTTTAGTAAAAAAGACGGTTTTATGTTATTAAAAAAAAACTGAGCCTTATTTTAAAAAAGTAAGAAAACTATTCCTTTTTTATTTGATCTCAGAATGTATGTTATTATTTTTAAGTTATTTGAATGGACCAAATAAGAGAAAAAATCATTCTTAGTTTTAAATAGGGGCATTTTCATTCACGATTTTTTCTGACGTTACTAATGAAAAATTTTGTTTTTAAAAAAGTTATTCCTCGTCATATATTATCTTGTTTAACATACCTTTTATACCACCATATATTTTTTACAAAACTCTTGCAACATAGAATGCAGAGAAAAACGCATTTAAGAATCATAATTTCTCGTATATCGTCTCCTTAATGTTTAGGCTGTGTATTACCAGACGCCCCTTTCTCAGCTACCATCATTTAGGTAGTAGGAAGGAGTTTTTACAGAACAATATTCGGTTGTATTAAATTCTATTGCAGATTTCGGTGAAGGAAAACATCGTGAGGAAACCATGGCACGGTGGTAGGGTACTTTGTAGTACCCGCCTGGTTGGCTACCACCCACAAGTTGAAAATCTGTCGCCAAGCACCTTTCGGTGTGTTCCGACAGCTGCACTTGAGAGCCAGTTCCATTCTAGGCTTTGTGTGCTTACCATCATCGCCCACATCATCACTGACCACGGTGAGATTGTGGTCAAACATAGGCCTATACATAGTAAAAAAATAAAAACACTGAAACAAACTCCAACCAAACTATTAAAGAAATAAATATCTCACAGTATCGAGGGAAATCATCTAGATTTTATTATAAGCGAAAATCATAACGATACGTAATGTTTCTACGCAACAAATAAACTCGCCGCTTAACCAATCAATAGAAATGAATCGTGTCGTGAGTACTCTGACTCGGTCCCTGAGGACTGAAGCCGTGAGGATAATATAAATTTGCTCTTTACCTGAGCTATTTCTGAAAATGACAATGTTTAGATTTGTCGCACGTTTTTCTTTCTCTTGTAGTTTCATCTATATCTATACTAATAATAAAGCTGAAGAGTTTGTTTGTTTGAACGCGCTAATCTCCGGTGTTACTGGTCCGATTCGAAAAATTCTTTCACTAATAGGAAGCTACAACGTGAGTGAAGCCGCGGGGAACAGTAGGTAATAAGTTGTCAGGTTTTTGTTTTTTTTAAACACGCTTTTATTAGCTTCACTTGTAACTAAAATACTACGAGGTAATTATATTTTATCAAAAACTCGTGATACTTTCCCTAGTTGCTAGCTTGCTCTCCAACTCAATAAAATAGGATGCAGGAAACATTAATATAAACAAACAATACAGCCTTCTAATGATAAAGCGGTAACCGTAGCGGCTACGGTAACCGCTTACTACTACGGGCTACGGCGTAGACTATAATGACAACAATATTCATTTTTGTAGCCAAGAATTACATTTTTGTTTTAGGTTGGTACCTTCTTTTAAACCATCATTATCTCCTAAACATTTTAAATGAAAAATTATATGTACATATGTCATTCTCAAGAGGTTTCTGCAGCTTTTGATGGAAGTCAAAACATATTTGGATATACTTAAATAGATAAATTAGATAGATTTTTTAAACATACCGCTTGATTCACTTTAAATGCCAGTGTTTCTCTTAATTTTCTATTTAATTTAAAATTAAAAATAACTCACAAGAATTCAAATTCTAGACCACATAGATTGACAAATTTAAGTCCCGTGCGTGCATTACCTACCGAAAGGTCGCGTAGTAAGGTCGCGACTCACGCGCAGGGACACAGCATAAATTTATTGTTTACGGAATTCTGTAAGGTGCAGGTACATTCCCAGCATAACTGCTCATCAAACGAAAAAGTGCTTTACTTCTTATATAATAAAAATACATCTTGACCAAATAATCGACAATGCAATGATTATTTCTACAATGGTAAAGTAAAATAAAAACCAGAAACAAAGATTTGAAATGCAAAACATACAATGTTAACCATAATGTAAGTAAAACAATTAACTAAAATTATTGGACGGCTAATAGATACTTAATTGAGACGAGAGAGGCACTTAAAGGCACTTAGTTATATGGAACATGATGTAGGAAATAATTTCTATATACTAGTCTATACTAATAATAATCTATACTAATAATAAAGCTGAAGAGTTTGTTTGTTTGTTTGTTTGTTTGTTTGTTTGAACGCGCTAATCTCTGGATCTGCCAGTGGGATATGGAAAAACCTTTTTGCAATTGAAAGCCCATTTATTAACGAAGGTTATAGGCTATAGAACATCACGCTACGACCCTCAGGAGCTGAGCAATGATAAAAAGAACGTTAAGCGGGAGCATGTATAGCATGGGTGAGCGATGCGACGCGGTTGTCAATGGATGACAGCGGTCGCCTAGGTAACAGTTTTTGTTATTTTTAACTGTCATCAAGACGAGGTTATCAATTCGTCGGAATCTTTTTTTATGTATGTTCCTCGATTATTCTAATATGCCTGACCCGATTTGGAAACTATACATACAGGTGTTCACATGGTCACCAAGTCAGGGTCTGGTGATGGGATCTTGAAGAAATCGAGGGAACTCTTCAAATTTTATAGGCACTAACAATGTTTTTCATATATTTTCTAAAACTATTCAGATATTTGCGTCTGGTAGTCGTCACATGTTGCTGAGCTGATGATGGAAGGTACAACTCCTTAACGGGTAGGAGTTAGGGGATAAATCTTTAAATATTATAGGAACGATGATGGAAAGTAGGTACAACGCTAATATGCTTATCCTAGGTCAGTGACTTTGAGAGTCATTGATTACACATAAGAAACTAAAAAATTAAAAATAAAATACTTTTAACAAAAAAAAACCACAAAGGCACTAATAATTATAAAATAACTATGTAAGAACTCTAATCTGATAGTTTTGAAGTCAACGAAATTTGCCATTGCTGTTGAATCATCAGATATTTATTTCTGCTACACTATTGACAGGTAGAAGGACGGCTCATTTCACTTCTAAACAGACCCTTACGGTATTTCTTGAAAAAGACAGCGTACGCTCTATACGTAAAAATGGACCATTGGGCAAGGTTTTACAAGATGCAAACCTAATAATAAGGGATGAGTGCACATGACTCATAGAGCTCATCTAGAGGCTTTAGATAGAACTCTCAGAATTATAAAATGCACAAATAGCCATGGGTGGAATAACTTTGATGTTTTCTGGTGATTTCAGATAACGTTGCCTGTTAGGGAAACTAGAGCAGATATTATTAAATCTTGCTTAAAATCTTCCTCATTATGAAAGTCTGTTGAATTATTGAAACTGTATACCAAAATGAGGAGTCACTTGAGTAGAGGAAGCACAGATTTCCCAATAAATGGGATGGGAAAGTAGGTACCTGAATCAGATAAAAAAATAGCTATTGACAAAGACCTTGGTAAAATCGTGACCAACATTGAAGACCTGATCTGTAGAGTATATCCGGATATAGCCAATATCGACCAAAAAAAACATTAATGGATGTGTGAGAGGGCAATTTAATTTAATTAGCTGCCAGAAATATAAGCGTGGACGCCATCAACGACAAAATAATGGCTAAACTACCAGCCGACAGCGTAGTTTTCGAATCGGACCAGTAACTCCGGAGATTCGCGCGTTCAAACAAACAAACAAACTTTTCAGCTTTATTATTGAATGCTAAATAGCTTTCCACCCGCGATGCCACCCGCGATCAGTCAGTCAATTAACCAACTTCAAGCGGAGGTTATCAATTCGTTGAAATCTTTTTTTTTGTATGTTCCCCGAATACTCGAACGCCTGGACCGATTTGGAAAAATATTTTTTGTTTGAAAGGGTATACTTCACAAGTAGTCCCATGGTCACCAAGTCAGGATCTGATGATAGGATCCTGGACAAATCGAGGGAACTCTTTAAATTTTATAGGCACTTACAATGTTTTTCATCATACTTTCTAAAGCTATTCAGATATTTGCGTCTGGCAGTCATCATCTTATGTTGCTGAGCTGATGATGGAAGGTACAACTCGTTAATGGTTAGGAGTTAGGGGATAATTCTTTAAATGTTATAGGAACGATGATGGAAACTACAACGCTAATACGCTTATCCTAGGTCAGTGACCTTGAGAGTCATTGATTACACATAAGAAATTCAAAATTGAAAAATAAAAAACTTACTTAAAGCAGAAAATAACTATTTAGGAACTCTAATATGATAGTTTTGAATTAAGCGAAATAAATCTGCGGTACCATGATATCGGTTCTAATTTTTGTTAAAAGTTTTATATATTTAGATTGGCTATTGGACGCTGATCAGTGTTATTATCACCATCGGCATCAGCGTAGGCATCAAAGTGACCATAAGAAAGATCTTGGGAAAAACGCAACCTTTTGATGGGTTGGTCTTCTGTACCAAATTTGGCATACTGGTTTCCATTTCGATATACTTCAAATACAAATGGGTATATTTGACCGGCTGCAACTAACTCGCAGAAATGTAGAGTGTTGTAAAATCTAATTTATACTTTTCTTTTGTCCCATGATTGTTGCCAAGACGGTTATGAGACATAACAGCAAATTCATCCCAATTGTTCGTCATATGCATTGCATTGCACCAAGCTTTTATGTGAGTTCAAAAGCAGTATTGATATCAACTTCGATGCAAATCACCCCCATAATAACTTTCTACCCTTTTTTAACCCCGATAGGCGATGAGTTTCAATAAAATACAAAACACGTCTTCCATCAATTATCTTAAAGAATGTTTATGCAAAATTTGAAGTAGATTGGACCAAGGAATCACGTTGTTCAATACAAACTTTGTCCCAGTTTTTCAACCCCTAAGGATTTCGGAAGATCCTTTCTTATAGGATGCCTACTTCATACGAAGAACACACCCTTTAAATTTCAGGTTTCTAGGATCAGCGGTTTAGGCTATGCGTTGATCCGTCAGACAGTCATTCAGCACAATGCATGTTAAATAGATATTAGACCACCTAATTTATGTAATGGTAAAACCAGACTTCAAGTAAATTTTTTAGATTTCTGTCATAGTAGCGATTGGTTTTGACTGAGCCAGCTGTTGGGCAAACAGTACTGATACCTCGCATTCCGATGATACCCACAGATTTACCATATAGATTTAAACGAATAGGTACAATTTCCTGTGAAATTACCTACCTATCGTCTGAAGTCAATATAAATAAAGCACAAGGACAAACTTTTAAGCATGTTGGAATATATTTAAGAGAAAACTGTTTTTCCCATGGACAATTATTATGTTGCCTTATCTAGATCAGGTTGCATAGGCTACTTTTTATTTGGAAACGCGGGTGGAACCGCGGGGGACAGCTAGTTTATCATAAAATAGAATAATTATGCTTTATTAATGCTGACGAAGATAGCAAGTAATATACACGGCTTTAGTAAAACAAAGGAAATTTAACCTTACTCATAGTTAACTCTTGTTTGACCATAATCTCATTATTGTGACCAACGGTTAGTTCTGACAGCAGCACATGAGGACTTCTTTTCTAAACTAACCTTCTGCTTACCACCTCCGGCCTCAACATCACTGAACCACGGTGAGATTGTGGTCAAACACAGGCCTATAAATAGTAAAAAAAAACATGAAAGGGATAAAATGAATCTTGTCAAATTTGTCGGATTGCTTCATAATCTACAACGTCCACTGCCAGACAAAATATTGCCTATTGCTTAATCAATGTTTGAAGCAAAGATTAGGA
The DNA here is from genome assembly GCA_963555595.1 of Tethea ocularis. Lineage (NCBI taxonomy): Eukaryota > Metazoa > Arthropoda > Insecta > Lepidoptera > Drepanidae > Tethea > Tethea ocularis. The sequence continues at coordinate 9,893,800 of OY741970.1, forward strand.
CTTATTTACCAAAAAAATTAAATCTATTAGAACATCTACAATCTGCAAATTGAAGCGTACAAATTGTGCAATTGTAAAAAAGAACTCTACTTCCCGCACCGTCTCAGCGCAAATTGAATTTGTTATTGGACTTGTAAATTTTCCATTAAATAAAAACCTATGGTACACTTCCTCAAAGCTAAACTTCGGGATAAAAGCTTCCTTGGAATACACTTAGCTATCAATTTGGTGGGACATACACGTCCCAACTTTCTTGTTAATATGGAAATTTAAAAGTTGGTTTTGTTGAATCTTGTTCCATATTTTATGTTTCATGCGACTTGGGTTTTTCTGTCATGCCATATTACTGAGTGTTTTTTACTTTTATTCAATTGGAATTTACTAGAGTAGAACGTTCTATCCAAATGCCTGGCTGAGGCACTGAGATAAAAAGTACTAGTGGTGTCTTTTGTATAAATACTGACAGCTGCATTTGAGAGCCAGTTTCATCACTGACCACGGTAGATTGTGGAAAAATCGTGTTGTGCCTATAAAGTATTGTCTACATATCTATCTACCTAAATTATTACGTTATATAGCTATCTGTATACCAAATAATTAAGGGTTGATAAGAAAACTTAACTTATAAAACCGGAAGACGCAGCGTGTGCAGGCTCCCCACAAGGTGGACCGACGATCTTCTTAGGGTCGTGGGAAACCGCTGGATGCGGGTAGCGCAAGAAAGGCCATCGTGGAGATCGTTATAGGAGGCCTTTGTCCAGCAGTGGACGTCTTTCGGCTGATATGATGACGATGATGAAGAAAACTAGTATCACTTTATACTTTACAAACATTAATTCAAAAACAGAAGAATTAAATTGACTCAATTTCGCATCACCGTTTCTTTAAATTTATTTTTCTTGAATGTAAGTAATACCATAATAAGACACGTAATGGAAACCCAAAAAAATAAAATTCGATACATCCGCACATCGAACACGAAAAGCCTTTTCCCTTTTCATGATCAACGCTCAAAAATATTCAAACATATGTGTAAATGTACTAACATTATGTCCGTTTTGACGTAAACCAACCGGCGAATCCCCTAAATTTATCATATTGCCTTTGCCTATAAAGTGACAGGGCTGTTTGTTATGCTTTAGGCATAAGGGATATACCTCGGAATTTATTCATAAATATAGATGTTGTGAACCATTTGGTTCATATTCTTCTATAAATTCTTATAGAAGATTTAGTACATTCAAAACTGTTTCGTAATGAAAGACTAATAAGATGAAATATTATATACATTTATGAAAGGTAATTATGATTTCGCATTCCATGCAGGTCCAATAAATTCATGACTCTTCCTGACTCTCCACTGTTGAAGTTAGGTTTTTCCAAAATATGACAGTCTTTTCACGTCTATTCGCTCAATTTTGTAACTATACTTCTTTAAAAGAATCTCGACCGAAGTGAGTTTTTTGTTAGAGTAAAATAGAGCATAGATATCAGATCGAGTAGACTAGAGTTAAGTAAACTTAAAATAAATGTGTGACGCCAATACCAATATCAAAAATTATTATATTAACTTTGCTTGTTTATCCATTTACTAGCGACCCGCCCCGGCTTCGCACGGCTTTACTGTACTATATTATACATGTAAACCTTCCTCTTGAATCACTCTATCTATTAAAAAAACCGCATCAAAATCCGTTGCGTAGTTTTAAAGATCTAGCATACATAGGGACAGACAGACGGGAAGCGACTTTGTTTTATACTATGTAGTGATAGTGATGATGATTATTGAGTCCGTCCACTGAGTGCTAGCTGTCTCTCACATAACACTTTTAATATTTCTTGGTTTTCTAATCCACTGTTAGTTTTAGCAACAAGTCCTGTCTAAAAGCGCTATTCTTCTACAGATACGAGACTTACAAGGCAACTCTTAAGAAGATTCCTGCGACGCGTCTGTCGCGGCTGACGGAAGCGCTCGCTAACTACGATCCGGTGCTCAATGAATACTTCTTTGATCGCCATCCAGGGGTCTTCGCGCAGGTCCTCAATTATTACAGGTACGTGAATGAGTGATTGTGTTTTGGACAAAGTGAATCACGTTTTAGTGAAAAATAAAGTTAGAAAAAACAGATAAAGAAAGACACACATTTTGAAATACACATAAAATTACAGTTTTTAATTGACTTATTTAAAATCTAATCAGGTATGATCTGAGTGTAATTAACATTTCTGTTTACTCATTTAGATGAAGAAAAATGTTCAGTAATGTCACAAACGATTGTGGTTTCCAAATGAAGTGTAGAAATTGTATTGTGTGTTTTAAAATAGTAATAATTTTAATTATTAATTTCTTTTGCAAATTTGATTTTATTATTTACGTAGACTATGTATTAATGCCTATAGGGTAGTTTTCTGGCATATCAAATCACCTACTATTTAATAGATGTCAAAACGATAGTTTATATGGAATTTTGATTGAAATACTACACGATGACGTCATAGTTTCACAGCATCATATGATCTACTCTTCGTGGTTCTACTGGTAATAAAAAATCATAAGAAGCATTCAATGTACAACATATTTGATGTTTCCACGTGATTTTAGATGTTTTATGCAATGGTTTGGTCATTTATTTTTGACACTGTCAATAGCCTATTGTTGCATAAATAGATGAAATGCAAATAAATCACACTAACTTTGTATAGGTAGAATAGGATTCTACAGTATCCGTTATTATTTTGAGTGATCACTTCCATACACTACAATGGAGTTACTGGCGCGAACAAAACATAATATTGTTCTACAAACAATAACATATGGCGTCGATCTTCTGATTAACGCGCACTATTTGTTTTCTGTATCGTGCTCTAGTTTTTACTGCAAAAATAAAATACATTTCAGGCTTTGTATTTCATATTTTGTTGATGTTCATAAAGTAAGTTATGATAATGATAGTTCGATATGTAGGTACACAATAGGGATGATGACTGGGTACAAAATCATTAATTCTGTTTAGTCCGTCAGTTAGGTTATCAAAAAGTATTGGATACTTACGTATTTTTTATTTTATCAAATCAATACAAAATTATGAAGTTATGTCGCATCAAAGTTCTCTGTAAAAAGTGTACTAAGACGTGCATCACGCGAAATTTTAACGCACTGTATTTTCGTTATTTTTTCTTTTCGGAACTAAAGAAAAAATATGTTTTTTGAATTAGATTTTTTTAGTCATCATCTCTATTCAATTAGGATCTAAATAAATAATTAGAAACAGAGTATACTAACTCCTCCTTATCAGGAACTTTCCAATACTTGAGATTGTTATGGAAAATAAAAATTAATACGATAAGTCACTTGTGATCTAAAAAGACAATCAGATAATTTTTATCTTTAATAATAAATTCGAATAGATATAGATAGTATACATAGATTATGATTAGTACAGATACATATGGAATTCGACTAAAACGGAAAGATTTATATAACGGAAGGACGTGTAATAAACAGGGGACTGAAGAAAGGGACCCAGTTTTTTTTTATTGTTGGTAAAAATATTTACTTTGCCTTTTGTAACAGTAGCCTAAAATGATCATTATATTACATCAACGGGCTTCCAAAATACTCGTATTTCCTTTTGATAAAAGTCTTTGGCAATCTAATGGAATTGGAGACGAAGAATCAATTTCAATTGAATCAAATGGCCGTGCCGCGTTACGTATGACACAACTTAGATGTAGCACCGGCAAATCGTATATCTACACTTCACTTCCGATTTACACAACTAATAAAAATCATTCATTATCGCGCCATTCAACGTTCAATAAGATCATTTTCGCCTAATGTATTAATAAACATGGGTAATGTTGTAGGCGCACTCTTTTCGGGAATGATCGATTTTACGAATTTTGCCGATGCTTCATCTAAGTTGTGTCATACTGTACCCCGATAATGTCGTACAATAAATTGCTTGTCTGCTTTTAATATCTGCATAAAATTCCATTCCATTACGTTGAACAAGACTTTAGTGGTTAGGGAATGATGCAGGTATCAACGATGAGTATCGTCAGACGCCATGATCGAGGATTCGAATCCTACAATATGTTTTTGCTCTTTAAACTTTTTTCAGTTCTGAAACCTTTAACTACATGGTAAAATCATAGAATCATAGATAGAGAGAGAGATCTTTGGTCCTTTGTAGTAATCGCCTGGCTACATACTATCCTCTAATACTTTTTAAACTGTCATTAACAACATTCATTCATCGAAATTCATGATCACGATCAATGTAACTCGATTGAACCATCAAGGTTAGTCTAATTTATAATTTGATAATATTTTGTGCGCGAATGTACCCGACATATTATTATTACCATCGTCTTGTTGAAAATCTGTCAACAAGCACCTAATAGGCTTAATCTTTATGTACCTACTACCTCCTTTGACCACATCATGGATTCACACAAAAAAAGAAAAAATAATTAAAGAAAGAACGTCACAGAAAGTTAAAAAAAATGTGCATCATACAGCCTCAGTTACCAAACGCATTAACATCATACATATTTAGAGTACGTAACGAAACCATAGGTTATTTGATATATGTGTGTTACAGATTTTAGAGAGAGCAAAGGTGATCTCATACCCCAAAGTAAACATCGTTATAATAGCAATTAAATTTTATTGTTCTTGTATTGATCCCAAGAATCCCAACACGTTAAGTCAAATAGAATATACAGGATGGAATTTTGTAATGCCACCTGGAGGGGAAGTACTCTTAATACTTTAGATAGAAAATTTTGCTCAAAGGAAACATTCCTTTATTTTTGAAAAGAAAAAAAACGGCATTAAAGATTTTTAAAAATTCGCTTGCCGCACACGGTAATCGAACCGACTAAAATCTGTAAAAGTTGCACCGTGTACTTTTATTGCATTGATTGTTAGGGTCAATAAGGATGAAATCTCTTTAACAAACTTCATAAATTGAATTACATGAAAACAATGAAATTTTAAATTAATTTAATTATGTACAAAAATTTAAACTAACTAATTAATTATGAAATGATTTGTAAAAACAATCAAATGTGAATAACAGATGAAAATCTATTTTCAAATGTAACATTCCATATTTAAACTACGTCATACACGCAGTTATGTCACATCTAAGAAAGGAGTCTGCATTACAAACACGTGCAAATTGCAATCGTCTTAACAATCAATGCAATAGAAGTACACGGTGCAACTTTTACAGATTTTAGTCGGTTCGATTACAGTGTGCGGCAAGCGAATTTTTAAAAATCTTTAATGCCGTTTTTTTTCTTTTCAAAAATAAAGGAATGTTTCCTTTGAGCAAAATTTTCTATCTAAAGTATTAAGAGTACTTCCCCTCCAGGTGGCATTACAAAATTCCACCCTGTATAAACGTAAACAACTGATTTTGATTGGTAACATATTGCTGTATTTTTAAACGTTTTAAATATATTCTACTAGTGCGTGGTTTCACATTGGATCCCCTACCATTGTAAAGCGAGTGGCGTTTCAGTTAGCGATGGGCGATTGTTACTGATTCCAATAATCGAATGGTTTGATACTACTAATATTAACATTCGAATGCAAAAACAATCGATCGCTAGTTCGCAAATTCGAATAAAACCGCTAGTTCATTCATTTACTATTACTTTGCCATACAAAATGGGTCCGTTTCATAGTAATAATAAAGTCTAATTTTCATTGATATTCGTAGTAATAAGTTAATAGTTACTGATTTGCGAACCGCTAGTTCATTCATTCAGTTTGCCATACAAATTTGAGCGTACTATATAAAGGTTACTTTTAGTTGATAGCAATAAGTAGATATGACTAATTTCCTGGTACTTCAGAAACTGTCGAAAATGTTGCCCTTTCTAAGAATCGCGCACAAAAACTACGAATATTCGAATACAAACTAGTAGTCGATGGTTTGATGATTCAATTTGCCACAGGAAATTGAGTATTATTTCTCAGTGCATAGAGTTTACTTTTAGATGGGGTTATGGAGATTCGAATATATAAACTAGTAGTAATGAAATTTGAATCGGAAGGAATGAGACGACGCAATACATTCTTATATTTTGTCTCGCAAATTCGAATGAGTTGTAAGGCTATTCGAATGATTTGAATGACTTCTACAATCGAATCATTCGAATAATGTCATTCACAATCGCCCATCTTTAGTTTCAGTATTCGGCAGAAAGATTGGACCAGGAAATTCAAATTTTATTACGTTTTTTTGCTAATTGCAGCTCAGTTATAGATCGAAAGTTTTTCAACGTGTGATGTGCGACAAGAATGGCAGTATATTTACTGATTAATAACAAAAATAAAGGCGTGTGGCACTCGGAGACTGCCGCGGTAAAGCTATTAGCTGTTTTTTATAAACTTATGCAGTTATAATTATTTATTTATTTTATTTATGCAGTATTTTTTTCCTTTGTTTTTCTTTCTTTGATATTAATTCAAGTTACACTTTTTGAGCGTGGTGACCGATAAGAAAACAATTTTTTTTCTTTTATTAAATAAATGAGAAGTTAAATAAATGAGAATATTGTTCAAAATATGTTTACAAAGAGGAGGTGCCCTAACGCCGAAACTCTAAATAGGCATGAGTCACCAGATTGCGGGGCGAAGAGGGGGATTACGCATGCGCAGTAACGCCGATACAACCAATGCCGCCTAGAGACGAGTTGCTGAACTAAAGAGACAAGCGTGATATTTCAAAAAACTGATTAAAAGTTCTGCTATTCATTGATAGATGGCAAAACTAAAAAGTATCACCGCTGTGCCGGTCGGAGTGGGGGGTGTTAGGTTATTTTCGTTACGGAATTTCTGGATTCAGTCTCCACGCTCAAGGCCCGCGATAGAAGCTATGCAATAGCTTAAAAAAACAAGTATAAGGTAAATTTTTCATGAAATAGTCATAATTATGTACCCCTAATATACCTTGTAGGAATGTTCAAGATTTTTTCAGTAAATATAATACCATTCTTGTCGCAAAACACATGTTGACAAACTTACGACGTTTAACTGGGCTGCAATTAGCAAAAAACGTAATACAATTTGAATTTCGCGGGCTGCCTTGAAGGATCAGCAATTTGCAATTTAATTGCAAATGTAAATAGCACTTACAAGTTTCTAAACTCTGTGGTTTGAGCTACGCGTTGATACGTTTGTTGGTCAATTAGTCCATTTATACAGGTCGACAGGGAAACCCGACCTAATCCTTGAAAGGATTATACTAGAGGTCATTAGCAACAAATTAAGTCCGTCAACTAGGGGTCAAAACTGGATTTACCGAACTGTGACGATTCTTTAGAAATTTTCTGACTTGTACCAAAAACAATTAATCGTGGAAATACTACTCCACCCTAAACATTTAATTGATGTTCTTCTGATAGCTGAAGAATTGCCAAACTTAACAGTAAGACCGACGGCCGCTGGGGCAGAAGGGTTCTCGAGTGGCGACCACAAACCGGAAGATGCAGCGAGGGCAGGCTCCCCACAAGGTGAACCGATGATCTTGTGAGGGTCGCGGGAAACCGCTGGATGCGGGCAGCGCAAGACCGACCATCGTGGAGATCCTTGGGGAGGCCTTTGTCCAGCAGTGGACGTCTTTCGGCTGACATGATGATGATGAGCTGAAAAATTTGTGACTATTTAAAAAAAGACCTATGCTTGACCACAATCTCACTAGGTTCGGAAGGTTGCTTTCAGAAACTCTTAAATGATTAATTAATTAGCACATAACTTCCAATCTCAAGAGAAAGTCAACCTAGTTCAAACTCCCTTAAGTGACCAACTACCTAACTCCCCTTGTCCGGACAATAACCAACTCGTGATATCAGTACGCTTTGTACCCTACCCTCTTCAAGTTGTCTAACGTTACTTTGATCTGTTCCGCTTGTATAATGGATAAGCCTCAGATGTGGTACAGTATGACACAACTTAGATGTAGCATCGGCAAATCGTATATCTACACTTCATTTCAGATTTACACAACTAATAAAAATCATTCATTATCGCGCCATTCAACGTTCAACAAGACAAGATCATTTTCGCCTAAAGTACTAATAAACATGGGTAATGTTGTAGACGCACTCTTTTCGGGAATGATCGATTTTACGAATTTTGCCGATGCTAAATCTAAGTTGTATCATACTGTATGTACTTGACTAATTGTTCCACTGACATTACACATGGTGAAGTAAATGTTATTAAAGTTTTCGCCCCGTCTCCCCAGCGAAAAACTATTTTTTAATCTCCTTCCAAAAAAGGAAATGAAATGAAATATTATTTATTCAAATAGACCTTCACAGGCACTTATGAATAGTCAGACTCTAATGCACGGTTCGGAAGGTAGCTTTTGCTGAGAAGAGCCGGCAAGGAGGTTCTCAATTCAGTTGTTTTTTTTTGCTTATGAACCGATTTTAATTATTTTTTTGCGTTGGGTTCTGTATAGCTCCAAGGTCCCATATTATTTTTTTATATTTGAAGGAGGTTTTACTCTTTTTTTTAATGTTGATTATTAGACTCTTCGTTACATAGGATATTTTCGCAGGGTAATATAAAGATATTTTTTTTTGCCTAAACAAAGAAACTTACAATTGTCGGACTTATCATTATAAGCTATCTCTACCAGGCAACGATTGGATGGAGAGGAATTAAATTAACTATACCATATATAATTACCCCTAAATAGATGATGAAAAAAATAATTTTAGAGTGGAAATCAACACAAAAATATGTCCATATAATTTTCAAAAGAATTTGAATAATTTTGTTTAGAGCATTGTAAGTCTGAGGACCTTTTAGATTACTCGAGTACTAATATAGATATTTTGCCCTAACTAACATTCTGAGTGTGAGTAATGCCTTTTACCAGACATTTTCACAAAAGTTGAAATTGTCATACCTTTCATACAAATAAAAAAAAATTAACAACACATTATTTTATTTAGCATTAGAATACGCTTCAACGTAAATCCAACAAATTACCAACAGTACTAAAAAAACTATTTCAAGCAAGCATGTTGAAAATCTGTCGCTAACCACCTTCCGATCTGTTCCGACAGCTACACTTGAGACCAGTTCCCTTCTAGGCTCTGTTTGCTTACCATCATCGGCCACATTATCACAGACCACGAGATAGTGGTCAAACACAGGCCTATACATAGTAAAAATGTCTGTAAAACTCCGGCTGACTGAAAAATGATTCGTTTTCCATATATCCCGGTACACATAGCTGTAATGTGATTCTATTGTAAATGATTGATCACCCAATAATTTCCGCTGTGTAAACTGGATCGATGCTGTTAACTCGACGTTGGATGTGTCGTTAATTTACGAGTATATTAATGTAAACATTTATTGTAATGCGTCATTTTGTATTATGTGTTGTATTTGGTGCCGATTCTAATCTATTATTTGTTCTAGACACCAATTTGAATTTTTAGAATAAAATACGATGACTTGTTATTCGTATTATGTAATACCAAAGATGATGAAGCAATAATAGTGTGGTACCGCCAGCGTCAACATTATCTGAACAGTTTAGAACCTTGTCAAAGAGATTTTTATGAAATGGTACTAAAGTGTCAATATATTTTAGACGCTGACTGTACCTTCAACGCTGATTTTCAGCAACAGACTTAGTTGATGGTTGAAATAGGTCTGGTTGCACTTAAGAGTCGTTATTTTTTTTTGATTAGCGAATCAAGGTTATGGCTTAAGATTGAAATGTACATTGGGTCCTTTATTACAAACTAGCTGTTCCCGGCGGTTTCACTCGCGTTCCCGGGATAAAAAGTAGCTTATAACCTTCGGGGATAATGTAGCATCCTATTAGTGAAAGAATTTTTCTAATCGGACCTGTAACTCCGGAGATTCGCGCGTACAAACAAAGTCTTCCGCTTTATTATTAACTAGCTATTCCGCGCGGTTTCACTTGCGTTCCCGGGATAAAAAGTAGCCTATAATCTTCAGGAATAATGTAGCTTCCTATTAGTGAAAGAAATTTTCAAATCGGTTCAGTAGTTTCGGAGCCTATTCAATGCAAACAAACAAACATACAAACAATAAAAATTTTCCTCTTTATAATATTAGTATAGATATATGGATAGATATCTATCTATCTTGTATAGAAGTATAGATATCCATGAATTATTGATAAAGAACCAATATATAGATTTGAATAGTATCAAAAGCATAATTAATACATACAGTAATCAATTGAAATACCTACATTCCAGGCGCTAATTACAAAATTCCTTTCAATAGGTCTTTAAAATTAATGAAATTAAAACATTCATGAAAAACATAAATATTTAGCGGACGTAGCTTGTATCTATGAAATAAACGTAAAAAACATTATACTGAAGCAGATTTGCAATTTAAATGTCAGCAATTTGTATACTAAGTGTCAACTATCAAGAATGTTGCGTCGCTCTAGTTTATGAATTGCTAAATGCATAAAGACTATAAAAATCAGCCAAGTCTAGACTACAAGGAACTATATATGTTTCGACGCCCTCGTTTACCCGGTAGTGACAGGTAGGAACACAGTGGGCTTTTAGTCAGTAGGAGTCTGACATAACCCGGACGTTCTCCCCGGGGCAGTAGGATGATGAGGATTTTTCCCACATAAAAAAGTGGACTTCGAACTACATTTGGTTTATCGGACGGACTAGCAATAGGACGCAGTGTCATGAATGATCAAACACTAACCAAAGCATAAAACATCTAAAAACACACGGAAACTTGAAATTATATTGAAAATGTAATGCTTTTTATTATGATTTTTAACCGACGAAACACGGAGGAGGTTCTCAAGTCGACGCGTATATTTTTTTTAATTGCCAGTAGAACTACTAAGAGTCTATCCTATTATAAACGATTAGCTTCCCGCCCTGCGGTTTTACCCGCGTTTCATTTTACCCCCTTGGAGGTTGAATTTTCAAAAATGCCCTCTTACTTATGTCACAGCTATCTGTATGGGAAACTTCAGCCCGAACCGTCTAACGCGTTTAGAGCTGTGCTTGCATAGATCAGTCAGTCTCCTATTTCTTTTATTTATTTACCTCCATTTGCTACAATAGGAGTATAAAAAGGTCCAAGAATAATAATATACCTAAGGCATTCGAAGTCTATCAATTCACGGCAGATTGTGACCTTTAACTCTTTTGTCAAGCTCCAGCAATAGAACTGATATTAATAATAATGAGCTATTTAATTATGTTACGCCATTTTCAATCCTATAAAACTCAATATAAAGCACAATTTAATGCTAAAAAAATGGTCGACAGTATCACAAATCAGATCATAAGAACCTATTTCAGCCTTCACCAGTTTTCGAATGTGTCCCTAATGGCGTATTAAAAAAAATAAACTGTTCTGATTTACGTTTATCTTTACAACCTTTTTGTCGGCAACTTCAAACGTCCTTGATAATGCGAAAAGTTTTGCAAATATCCTGAAAATCGGTAAAAGTGCGCATTCGTTCGCGGCTTGTTGTGATTCTAAAATAAAATTATGTTGTATCATTATTTTCCATGACCTTTTGAATTTTGTCCTCTTCTATTATGTATACATATGTATACATCTTTACATAGTATAAAACGAAGTAGCTCCCGCGTCTGTTCGCTTAGATCTTTTAAACTATGCAACGGATTTTAATGCAGTTTTTCAGCAATAGATAGAGTGATTCAAGAGGAAAGTTTATATGTATAATACATGCATATTGTAGTACAGAAAAGCCGGGCGAAGCCGGGACGGGTCGCTAGTCCTACTTCCTACTAATATTATAAATGCGAAAGTTTGTGTGTATGGATGGATGGAAGTTTGTTACTCTTTCACGCAAAAACTACTGAACGGATAAAGTTTATAACCTAGATTAACACATAAGATACTTTTTATCCCGGGAAAACATAAGATCCCTCGGGAATTCGGGTGAAACCGCGGGGCGGAATCGATTAATACATATTTCCAAAAACAACACTTGTTTTTTCTCCAAAATAAATAGGTATTTGGTATTCCTCTTTTACGGGATTAGTATTAGTAATTTGGTACTAATGAATATATCTTTTGGCAAGCTGTAGGTGACTTTCTGAGAGGTTTTATACGAAGATTAATGAAGTCGGTGCTCACTAACTGATGAGTAATTTGTCAAATCTGAAGCCATTGTCAAAAAGTCTAGGAGAATAGATGAGTGCTATTCAGAATCTATACTAATGATAAAGCTGAAGAGTTTGTTTGTTTGAACGCGCTAATCTCCGGAGTTACTGATCCGATTTCAAAAATTCTTTCACTGATAGGAAGATACATTATCCCCGAAGCTACTTTTTATCCCGGAAACGCGAGTGAAACCGCGGGGAACAGCTTTATAGTAAATCTCTGCAGAATCGAGTACGTATTGCGGATTGTCGGTACCGCAGGGTACCGACAATCCGCAATACGTACTTACCTCCATTTGTTTACCAAGTGGCAGCACTTGATCCCGAGACATGGAGGCGTGCGGACGTAACACTAAATTTATTTTTGTTTTATTGATTTCACGGTGGAAATTACAATATAATTTGACTATGTCGAGAACCCTAAATTAATTTGTATTATTAATTAGTAAGGTATAAAATAATTGCCTACTAGAGTATTGATACTACCATAATTAGGTACCAGTATACAACATCCACCCGGGTAACACGGGTAGATGTAAGTTTATGGTAATAAATAAATCACTTGTGCGCCTAATCTCCTTGCAACGTTCTTGAATAGGTCCAAACCTGCTAAAGACCAACATAGTAAAAACATAAAGTAAAACTTTCTAACTCTGTTACCAACCGCACGATATCAGTTGTTTCCACCACATTAGAATTCGCTCCCCGGTGGCGAGCTGAGAAGATAAAATAAAAATATTTATTACCGTCACAAAACACTGATTGAGGCCTGAGTCGTAAAAGCCGTAAATCAGAGCGTCTCAACAATACACAGTGGGACTGTTCCACCATCACCCACTCTTACAACCTTTTAGATTTACGACGCAACGGGAAACTGGTATCCATTACGGCTAAATAAGTTTTTTTTGTTTTTTAACTTGATTTGGAGGATGATGTGTGGAATGATTTTAAAATAAGGCTATTAAATATTTAAAGTTTTATATTATTAGATATATATACGCGAGTACCTACAAGATTTATTTTAAGACTAGCTGTTCCCCGAGGTTTCACTCGCGTTCCCGGGATACTACGCTACTTTTCGTCTATAATCTTTGGGGATAATTTAGCTTTCTATTAGTGAAAAACAATTTCAAATCGGACCAATTCAAGGCGATGATAGCTCAGTGGTAGTGACGTCGGATGCCGAGACAAAGGTCCCGGGTTCGAATCCTACAATGAGCTTGAGCTTTCGGTGAAGGAAAACATCGTGAGGAAACCATAGCACGGTGGTAGGGTACTTTGTAGTACCCGCCTGGTTGGCTCAAGTTGAAAATCTGTCGCCAAGCACCTTTCAGTGTGTTCCGACAGCTGCACTTGAGAGCCAGTTCCTTTCTAGGCTTTGTGTGCTTACCATCATCGGCCACATCATCACTGACCACGGTGAGATTGTGGTCAAACACAGGCCTATATATAGTAAAAAAAAAAAAAAAAGTTACTCCGGAGATTAGCCCGTTCAAACAAACAAACTCTTCAGCTTTATTTTTAGTATAGATAGTTTAAGTAAAAATTAAACAATATTTAGACGAATCGGAATCGGATCTCGGTAATGAATAATAATATTAATTCCGCCTAAAACCCCTCATTTTTTTAAAAAAGATACTCACTAGGGGAAACTAGTTCAAACTTCAAATAAATTTATCACATTCAGATTAGCTAAGTGTTAAGTTACATTTCCTATTTGAGATCTCACTATTCGAACTTACCAAAACTTGGCACCGGAAACCTTTTCGATAAGCTTAAAATCCGGTTGCGGAGTTATTGTGCTGTAACCGGATATTTCTCACTTCAGTCAATATTTCAGTGTTTGTGAAGATCTTATTCTCATTTCATGCTTTTCATATTATTAGGAAAAGATATTTACAAATTCAAAATATCTTTATTAAATTAACCATAAGTTTGTGAGGAAGTATGGATGTTTGTTACTCTTTCACGTGAAAACTACTGAACGGATTTAGATAAAACTTGGCACATAGATAGATCATACCCTGGAATAATATATAAGGTACTTTTTTATACCAGAAAAACATAAAATCCCTCTGGAAACGCAACTGAAACCGTAGAGCGTTAGGTATTCATACAGAAAAATAATTGTTTTTTATTTTTATTAAGTGATTAGCTACCGTGACGTCAAAATATATGCTGCCATATTAATTTGTTTGAGATGACGTCATTCACGCATGAACGTAGGTAACAATTACGTCATGCACCTATCGCTGTATTGTTTGTAATGCACCGAAAGTTGAAACGTATTTTAACGATTGGACATTTTCACAACGAGCGAAATATTCCCTTGTTCCCGAGGTATCTTATGTTTCCCGGGATGAAAATTACCCTTTCTGTTATTTCAGTGCATGATCTATCTATGTGCCAAGTTTCATCTAAATCCGTTCAGCAGTTTTTACGTGAAAGAGTAACAAACATTCATCTGTACATCCATAAACAAACTTTCGCATTTATTAATTGTATACACTGTTAAAAAAAAACCCTTTTAATAGACTTCATGAGGTGAAATCGAAATTGTCGAAGAGTCCAGACAATAAATACTGTTGGCAACAGACAGGCCGACGGAACAGCGCTTTTGTCTATATAGAATTTAATTATTAGACTTCAGAGTTGTATAAGCTCTTCCATTTGTCTCTGGCATGAGTCTATTGTAAATAAGCCCTTTATATCTTTACAAATTGTTTGTGACATTATTTGTCTTAATATTTACATAATTAATTGACTTCAAATGTTGGTTCAAATGTTTTTATGAGTTTCAAATGTTTTTTTTTTAAATATTAACATTAGTTTGATTAAGTCTGGACTTATTTTAAAATACCGAAAAAATAATGATAAATCTTCATTCTCGGAAATACCCACCTGACCACAGATACCTGTTATTTATTAATGGGCTAATTACGAAAACAGCTGATCCGATCTTGATGGGACTTTCACTAAACTATTAAACCTTCCTGTGAATGTTCTATTTCGGCATTTTCCATGATAATTGATAACGTTATTTTTTACTGGTCAGTAACGCACTTTCTTAGCCTTTTAAAATTAAAGTACCTAAAATATTTTTATTTTGAAATTATAATTTCTACTAATATTATAAATGCGAAAGTTTGTTACTCTTTCACATAAAAACTACTGAACAGAATGGATATCCCGGAATAACATAGGTATGGATATTATTCCGGGAAAACATAAGATCCCTCGGGAACGCGAGTGAAACTAGGCAGGATAGCTTCCAAATAAAATGAAAAGGCATAAAGATTGACCCATTGCCTTTTTAAAAAGGGAAACTGTCCCTTTATTTCCACTTAATTATGGAAAATGCCCTCAAGGGCATATTTTAAGTGGCTGGCTATTCGAATCCAGTATTTTGGAATTACAACTCTCGTCCTTATTTACCTAATGTCACCCTTGAGAGATAAATGACTATTCGAACAGTTTGTTCATTTACAGGATGGGTTTCTGTTCAATGGAACCGGCAGACATGCGGCTACAGCGTAACAAAATAATAAATAAATATCCGCTTCTGTGGACAAGCAGCCTAACTATAGATATTTAATCCACACTAAAAGACGGACAGTTTATCTGGACAGCAAGATCTGAAACGGACCCAGCTGTCGAAGTTATGAAAGG
Source organism: Tethea ocularis (assembly GCA_963555595.1). Classification (NCBI taxonomy): domain Eukaryota; kingdom Metazoa; phylum Arthropoda; class Insecta; order Lepidoptera; family Drepanidae; genus Tethea; species Tethea ocularis. The sequence continues at coordinate 9,909,664 of OY741970.1, forward strand.
CTGCCAAAACTTGTGGGATCGACACTGTAGTTGACTCTACAGTAAATCAATAAGTATTCTCGACACTTTACGAATTCACAATGAGCTGTAAATGAGACGTATTATAATTTAACGAAATTAGGCACGGCAATAGGGATGATGACTGGGTAAAAAACAATTAAAAACGTTTAGTCCGCCAGTTAGGTTATCAAAAAATATTGGATACGTATTTTTTATTTTATCAAAAATTATAAAGATAAGTCGCATCAAAGTTCAGGAGTGGGGGCTTGTGACGTCATCTCTCTGTAAAAAGTGTACTAAGACAAGACGTCACGCGAAATTTCAACGCACTGTATCTTCGTTATTTTTTGTTTTCGGAACTAAAGAAAAAAATATGTCTAATATTTTTTGTTAACTAACTGACGGACTAATTAGATTTTTTTAATACTAATAATCCGTTAGTTAGACTAACAAATACTCCTAATAGGGGTGATGACTAATGAGTTTACTGCCGGCTCTTTACAGCAAAAGAAACCAAAATCAAAATCAAAAACTAATTTATTCAGTTTAGGCCCTAATAAGGCACTTATGAATGTCACAGATACAGTTTTACAATAGACTCTACTACCGGTTCGGAATACACTTGAACTGAGATGACTCCGGCAAGAAACTCAGCAAGGCTTCTTTTTTTTTTACTCTAAACCCAACTCGGATTAGAGTATCTATATGTACCTACCTGAGAAAGTGTATTAGAAAGGCTCAGAAAGCAATTAACAGTTAATCATGTAGAAACTAATTAAATTAATACCTACAATATTGGCCTCGCTTTGATATATTCATTAGCTTAAGGCTTCAATAAAGCCATTTCAATGCCTTTTGTTTACTTAAATGCCACTTAGACAGTGTAAGGTTGTTCAATGTCGCCTAGGTACTCGTGGCGTCTGGATGAAAGACTCAAATAATTATTTTATCCAACTATCTATAATTTAACACATTTAACGTTTTATCTTATGATTAGCTGATCCCCGCGGTTTCACTCGTGTTCCCGGGGAAAAAGTAGCCTATTACCTTCGGCGATAATGTAGCTTCCTATTAGTGAAAGAATTTTTCGAATCGGATCAGTAACTCTGGAGATTAGCGCGTTCAAACAAACAAACTCTTCAGCTTTATTATTAGTACAGATCGATATAGATATTACAAGCTGTTCACGTAGGTTGTACACGAGTTTCTAGATATATTTGATATTATTTTTCCGCGGTAGGTACCCTGATTCTTTGTCAAAAATAAAACTTAGCCAAATGTAGGATTTACTTCCCTACAAATATTCTACTATCTTCAATTCAAATTTTACGAACTAAGTAGATCAGTCCGGGTTTATTAGTTTCCTAAATCTAATTTTAGTCTGTCTAGCCTAGATGGGATGCTTGCTTCTAGTTACTTGTAACGAACCGTTGTTATTGAGTTACGTTTCAGTCTTGTTTTAATTGCTAGGGTTTAGGGTTTAAATTGTGATAATTAGGATTGCTTTAGTTTATTGTCGGAGGTTTCTAAATTAATGTTTTTAATTTTCTTTGTCTGTTAAAAAATGTTTGTCTGAAACAAAGATGAAAATTAAGCATCGATTCGATAGGCCGCGAAATTGAATCTTACAACGAGCTTTTGGTGGAGGAAAACGTGAGTCACGCTAGACCGTGTCGGGTCCGTTCCGGTCCGGTTCCGTGCCTTACAAAGACGGGACTCAACCGAGCAATTCTCGTGGCCCGTGATGCAGTCTACTCGTCAAAGCAAAAATAGTGTTGCAACTGGAATACAATCTTTTTTAATTTTGACGATCTGCTCTGTGTGTGTCGGTGTCGCTCAAACGGCTGGACCAATTATGATGAAATTTTGTATGGAGGTAGCTGACACCTTGGATTAACACATACGCTACTTTATCCCTCGAGAACACGGGTGAAACCGCGGGGCGGAGGTAGTTTCTCATATAAATTATTTTGCTTAGGTATTTTCGTTTCATAAGTTGTGTCACAAGCTGCCACGATCAGGTGATCGCCGACTCGTGAAACGTTTCACACTTCGTTACATGTTTCACAATCTAAGTCAACACTGTAATTATACGGACTGGGTTTAAAAAACGCTGCGGTTTCAAATTAAACGTTTTAGAATAATAAAATTGGAGTAAGTGCATTTAATTTATTATTTAGAAAGTGGTGAGTTGGTGACTAGGTATTGTATAGCTAAGTGAGGCGACCAACCACTACATACACGATGTCCTACCTCCGGTTTTTCAACATCGATGTTTCATTAGACGTTTGCCGAAAAATATGTCGGACTTTTGGTTAATTTCTCTTCTGCCTTTTTTTTTGTCAAATTTAGAGTGCTACGCTACATTGATTTGCGATAAATGAGCCACAAGATTGTTTTTTGGCATTAAAAACAAGTATAGGACTGCTCGCTTTAGAAACTCAAACTTTTCAGCAAGACCAAATAAGGAGATGATTTTTTTTTAATTTTGTGATGAAGATACATTTTTATAGCTTTTAAACACACCATATCAAATAAACAAATATTTTCCCTGAGCTAGAAGTATGTATTAAGTTTTTAACTTCGACATTTACATGATCTCAACAAAATCTAAAACGCCACGTTTTTTTCTCACAGTACGTCGTAAGTCGACTTAATGCTTATGCTTTCACGGAATTTCCTTTATCAGTTGAACAAGCAGTGTTCCTATGATCTCCATATTATTACATTTTCTTGTTTCTTTTTAAATAATTAAAATGTTATTTATGTAATATTTTTATTCGGATAAAAACGCTGAACTATGCAATATTATTTTCAAAGGTTTTTGAATACAATGGTAGATTTCGTTCTCATCTTTTGTATGCATGTATGTCACCTTGAGACGGTTTTAAAATTTGATTTCTAGGTAGAGTTATAAAATATTATACCTATTTATTAAAAGGTAGGTATAATTTGATGAATATGACATTTAGTAGACCCTGTGGTGTGATATTTTTACTTTAATTTAATGAAGTCGGCAAACAAGCATAGCGAAAAAGAAATCAACAAATTTTAAAATCGGTTCACATAATGGGGGAGTAATCGCGTAACAAACATACACTCAAATGGAGAACCTCCTCCTTTTTTGAAGTCGGTTAAAAAACACTATTATATTCTATCTTGCTTCCTATACAAATTAAATTGTAGCACAACAAAAATTAATCATTTCAAAGCGCATAGTAGCATGTGTTATTTTATTTCAAAGTCAATGAGTTGAAACCCAACAGTTTACGTAAAAAATCGAATCAAATTTTTCACCGCTATCTTTCATGTTCGTCCGTTTGTTTGTGTCTGATACAAACATACTGTGGTTAACATCAACAGTCTAGACAGTCCCATTCTTTAGCGATCATTCTATAAGTTGGGCTAGTCAATTAATTATTATATTATACCTAATCGTATAGTTGTACTGAAATTGAAAAATAAAGTAAAGAAAGAAAGAAAGACAGAAAGAAAAATATTTTATTTTTTGCGCGCCATCCGACACAACTAGCCTAAAAGAAAAACGAAAAATTAAAATTATAGTATTTCAAAACTTAAAATAAGATTAAAGGCATACTTTTCTAAGAATAAAACAATGTGACTTGACACTGGCAGAAATATCTTAAACACGTAGATGATTATCTGATGAGTAGGTACCTACCAGTGGCGAAGGGTCCATACAAGCCGATTCCCATCGGCTTACCTTTTAGAAATACCAGTCCCACATTTTCATCATTTCAAAGCCACTTTTATCATGCTTTAAATACACTTAATTATTTAGATTTCGGCGTTTTTTGAACGGCTTACCCTCACCATAATTTCACCACTCGCAACTGGTACCTACCTACATTAATTTTGTGATATTTTCAAAATTTTATATAATTTTATCAGGAAAACAGTTTAGAATCTTAACTTACTACCTAAAATAAAACTAAACTACTTAAATGCTACTAAAATTTACTTAGAACAAGTACCAAGAATGCTTTGGGTCACCAGCTCTGGGATCTCGCGTAGCTTCCACCAACCGCTTAGATATCGAAGCATATTCGACACAGAATTTGACAGAATACCTACGTGTTTATAGCACAATAACAGTGTCACCACTGAGCGGGCGGAACAAGCTTACCAACAAACAGTTGGCTCGAACTCTCTATCTAGACTTGTTTATTAACTAAGACTAATATTATTAAGAGGTTAAGTTTGTTTAGATATAGAAAGGTCTCAATCTTAGTAGTTAATGGTCCGATTCTATGTTTAAAGAATGTTATTCTCAATAAAAAAATACAATTTCACTTACTTGAGAACAACAGGTTAACTTAAACAATAATCATAATAATTCGTCGTTTTAATACACATTTAATGCATTCAAGTTTGAGGAGACTTTTTGATTCTGAACTTGTTTTCGCTAATACGAATCTATATAATATTTTAAGAGAGGTAGAGCATAGAGATTTTTCACTTGAAGAGCAGCTCCACTGGGGAAGTACCTCCACCTTACAGAATACCGCAGCAAAATAACTTTGTTGTGTTCCTGCGCGTGAGTAAGGTCGCCAGAGCTCATCGGGGCGGGGGGAAGGGTCGGCAATGTGCGAGTGGTCGTTGTTTGCCGACTTTGTTGTATAAAAACAAAATATATAATTATCCCTGAGTGCTATAGGTTACTTTTAATTTCAAGAACGTGAATGAAACAGCTAGTATCATATATTTTGGTACTATTTACTCAACAAATAATAAATCGTGAGTAACGGTAATGTGGTTCAGATGTTCGATGTTCACACAAACAGTGAGGAGGCAAGTAAGCCATTGGAAAAACAGTTTCCTTAGCGTATTGACGAGTATCAATAAAACTTGTTATCTAACAAAAGATATTGAAGCGTTTTGTCAAGTGAACAACTCTGAAATTGAGAAAAAAATACAGACGTTCCATTCTTTCATTCTGTGTAACTGATTTATGCAAGAATACTGTGACAATGTGAAGAAGTGACACCTACATCCGGCTGCTTTCTACATCGTAGTAGTCGATCTAGCAGTACGCCTAGTAGTACTAAACCTTCAGTTAGAAAACCAAAAAATATTGGATACATATTTTTTTTAGATCCGAAAACAAAAATTAACGAATATACAGTGTTAAAATTTCGCGTGACGTCACGTCTTAGTACAGTTTTTATAGAGAGATGACGTCACAAGCACTCCTGAACTTTGTTGCGACTTATCTTTGTAATCTCTAATAGATTTGATAAAATGAAAAAATACGTATCCAATATTTTTTGATAACCTAACTGACGGATTAAACAGAATTAATTATTTTTTAACCATTCATCATCCTATTTCTGCGCCGAGGTGTTACTTTATTGTATTCCAGCCTGCTGATGCGTGCTGATTAAATCGGTGCTGAAATGTTGTTTATTCAGGATGACCAATCTTTTAATTCTATGGATTTAAAATGATTCAACCAGTTGAATGGAATCATAGACTTCACTGGAAACATTAAATAAATATTATTTTCGAGATTTCAGTGTTGGCCCTGTGTTGTTCATAGTGATAAAATTACCCTACCAGTCGTGTATAAATATTAACCAAGTGCCTCTTGTCTCCAGAACTGGCAAACTACACTACCCTACAAATGTGTGCGGCCCACTCTTCGAGGAGGAGCTGGAGTTCTGGGGGCTGGACTCCAACCAGGTGGAGCCGTGCTGCTGGTCCACCTACAGCATCCATAGAGATACACAGGTAAGAATATTTGTAAATTGATCAAATATTAATCAGGGTATAAAACGTTAAGACACGGAAATATAAAAAATGATGTTATTTTATCAATTTTATTAAACCCAGATTATGACGCCACAATGCAGTAGGTACCTACTTCATAGAAACTAATCATATTGATATTTAATAAAAATAGCTGATACATCAGTCATATACCTAAATAGGGCCTAATAAGGCCGCCTTTCCACTGAAGTGGAATTATGAACGAAGCTATTGTTTAAATTTTCCTAGCTCTGGTTCAGTGGACAGGCAGCCTTGGCTTTTGAAATGTGATGCTGAAGGAAGAACAGATTCCATAGGAACTGATAATCAAAAGCAGAATCTACCATTTGCCTCCGCAGAATAAGTTCTTTGCTTCATCGCTGGAAAAGATGGTTACAATCTCGAACAGTTGATGGTCATTGGCAAAATCGTAGGCAAACGCTCAGCAGGTCGAATGCTTATAAGAAGGTCGTATGATCGGACTAGCTTTGCTTATCTGGGTTCTACAATATTTTGACCCCACACAGGGTGCGGAATGAGACAATCAATAGGGAATAACAGTTTACTCATTTTATATTCACTAAAGTTCAATGACATTATCATACGCGGTTCTGTTATCACCTTTTGGGTAACGAAGCCAAAAAATATTTTTTTATACTACTAAGGCAGCTAACAAGCATACGGCCCACCTGATGGTAAGTGGTTACCGTAGCCTATGGACGCTTGCAACACCAGGGGTATCACTCGCGCGTTGCCGACCCCGCAAAAACTGCCTGTTTGTTACAGTTTTCCCTGAAATAGATTCGACCCAAAGCTACGGAATTAAAATTATCTTGAACTGCTAGCCGAGACTAGTAGAAGTAATTTATTTAAATAAATCTTTTCAAGCGGAAGTCATCATTTACTGGCATTGGTTCATCGCCGTATCATTTCGCTTTTCGCATTTTAAAGTGTAGGTTATAAAATAAGCGATACGTAATTTTAAGAAAATTACCCCTATTTTTTTGATGTTTGAAGTCAATCACTATCAATGTCTGAACGGATTTGGAAGAAACTTGACACACAGATAGATTATAATCGGATCGGAAATTTTTCTTAGTTAGTTTTATTCGTAGATTATAAGAAACGTATCATGAGAGAATTATACACTACTATTATATAATCATATACCAGTAGGTATAAAATACTTATAACCCGGGAAATATCCCTCGGGAATGCGTGTGAAACCGCGGGACGGAAACTAGCAAATCAATATTTATGAAACATAATAAAATTATAATTTGAATACAACAGCAAAATATTTTACGTTACACAATTAGTAAACACGTTACCTAATAAAGTCCTTTTCATAAAAAACACACCAATAATCGAGGAGCGTGCCAAAGCAACTATTATTATGAACGTTTCGTTCATTTTATAACTATGCATATAATTTGAAAATGCCTATTTGGAATTGCAAATGAGCTTATCCAGCCCCGCTAAGTCAACAGCCGCTCGTTTCATGGCCTCATGCATGAGCTCATCGTTTCAGCGAGTTATGGCCCACGTAAAACCATAGACAATTGTTGCCGTACTAACCACGCTCTATGCTCACTTTATGGATAGTGTAGAAGAACAAAGACGCGCGATTTTGATGATGGAAAACCTGTCGGTTTTTTCAATAGGTTTCTGTTGAATAAATTCTGGGTATGAATGGCCTGGGATGTTCTTCACACACGGCTATCTGATCCCAAATTAAGCAGAGACCAGAATGGAAACCAGATAGGTACACTACCGACGCTTTGCGTGATAGGTCAGGTATTTAACCAGCCACTCCTTACTGGCCTATCAAATTAATAATGACTATTTCCGCCCCGCGGTTTCACTCGCGTTCTCGAGGGATAACAAGTAGCTTATGTTTTAATCCAGGGTGTCAGCTACCTCCAAGACAAAATTCATCAAAATTGGTCTAGCCGTTTGAGCGTGAAGAAGTAACAAACTTTCTCACAAACTTTAGGATTTATAATATTACTAGCCTAGCTTCCGCCCCGCGTTCCCTTGGAATAAAAAGTAGCCTTTGTATTAATCTAAGGTGTCAGCTACCTCCATATCAAATTTCATCAAAATCGGTCCAACCGTTTGAGCGTGAAGAAGTAACAGACATACCTACTTTCTCACAGACTTTCGTAATCATAATATAAGTAGGATTACACAAAAACCATTTTAAATATTGTAATCCCTATTCATTCCTGGATATTATTTACTTGGGTTTTTATAATTTTACTAGCTATGCACCGCGGCTTCACTCGCGTTCCCGAGAGAGAAGTAACCTATAACCTTAAGGGATAATGTAGCTTCCAATTAGTGAAAGAATTTTTCGAATCGGACCAGTAACACCAGAGATTAGCGCGTTCAAACAAACAATCTCTTCAGCTTTATTATTAGTATAGATTAGTAGGTATAAAAGTTTTTATATACATTGTTTTCTCAGCTTGCTGCTTGAAAAGTGCTTACTGGGTAATTACGATAGAAAATCGTTTTTAACCGAACAATAATAAAAGCTTATATAAGCGCTACATTAAGTGATTAAAATGCTTTCAAGTGCAGACGCTGAAGCTGTAAGTAGATTCAAGAAAAACAATCGGATGGATATTATGTTACTTTTAAATTCAGATTTAATTTATAGACTAGCTTCCGCCCCTTCTTTTTACCCGTGCTATTGAGGGATTTAATATTTTTCTGGGATAAAATTAAATTTTATGCATCTTCTTCTTGTGTCTGGATTGTGAAACGATTTTCACCAGAATGTAGATATTTTATTAAAAATTCGTATTTGTAAATAAAGACAATATTTCGGAATCAAGTCAAGCCAAAAAATTTACTTTCTTGGGCATTTTTTAAAATCTGAATTGCATCCGTGCGAAGCTGAGACAAGTAGCATTTTTTTTTTATAATCATACAAACCCATTATGAGATTATTACCTAATGAAGCAAAGGAAGTTTTACGTCTACCTAGTTTTTTTTATTCGAATAAAATATTAATATTAATGCAAAAATGTATTTCAATTGGTTTGTCTGAAGGTAATGAAGTAACAGATTTGGTTGATTTTTCATAGAATTAAGTTATGGACTGAAAAGTAATATAGCCTACTTTTTATAAACACGCGATTAATTCATAAATTGCCTAGTTAATATCTTTATATATTTTGATATTTTTTATATTATATTATGTTTCCGTTTTATTTAATAATATATATAGAATATAATATTATATTCCATGTACGAAAATTTATAAATTGCATTATATTTATGAATAAACGTAAAAAATATCCAATAATTTTATAGCGGTTTCACGTATGAAACGTGCGTGTGTGTGCTACAGGCATAATATAGAGCTCGTACTAGTTTATGATTTGTGATAATAATATATATCTCACTGAATAGGTTTTATTGTCATCTCTTATAGGTTTTGCGGATTAATTTCAAGACACTAAAAAAGAAATAAACTGAGTTCCCTTATTTATATTTCTTTTCTATATTTTTTTATCCTATACACAGTTTAGAAAGCTCATTATTCAAAGCTTAAAAAGCCTATGAAGAGGCGTATGATTTGGAGACTGAAATACACGTAATGGTGATATGATATAAATTAAGAAGAAATAATAACTCAATTTTTGTCCGGTAAGTTTGATGCAGCCATCAGAGGCTACCAACCAAAAAAAATGCATTATATTAGCATTAGGTACATTTACTCGCAGTGCATTATCAAAAATGAACTCTAAATGTCATATAATATAGCGCTATATTTCATCTTTATTTTGCGAACCAAATGTTTGTCGCTCCTTTTTTACAGTTGCAAAGGGAGTACTCGTAAAATAAAATAACCATAAGTCTACTTGTCTTTGTAGAGACTATTATTCTATAACTTATAATAATTTTTCAAGCGATATTCACCTTTCTTCCAATAGCATAAGGTTTCAAAATTGTTGCTGTAAAAAACTATTTCCTCTCCAATGTTTCTTATTATCATCTCGATTTACATAGTGAAAGGTTGGATTTCCTATTATAAATTCAATTGCATGAATAATAAGGTTCATTATGGGATTGATTGAAGAGGTAATAAGTTTGCGTAAGGGTTTAAACTGGTTTTAATTGGAAAATTAAAACAAAAAAAAATAACATAATTACTAAAACTTTATATTACAATGACTGTCTGTGTTACACTTTGCCAACTTATACTTTTAAATCTAGAAAAAGAGAACATTGTTTATAGTAGTGATGTCACGATTAGCCACCATTATTCGGCATTTTTATTTAAATGGCTTAAATAAAATAAGTAAAAAATGTATAGCATTAAAATTTTATACAATTTTAAGTGAAACGGTAAGGAAATAATTAATCTCTTAAATAAAAACTATGTTCTAACAAATAACTTAAAATAGAAACTAAAATAAACACAAATAAATATAAATTAACTATATACAATAAAATTAAAAGAAACTGACAAATTAAATTAGTAAAATCAACAATAAGTATTTACAATTTAGAAAGTCGTGTTATTATAATAAAACGAATTACTTTGGAAGCACTAATGTTAGTTTAATAAGTTAGTTTAATATTACAATTCAGTATTTTAGGACGGTCCCCAGCTGATGGAAGTAATACCGAAAATGTAGTCTAATCTAATAAATAATCAGTCATTCGTTACTGATAATGCCGAATAATCGAAACCGAATGCCGAATAAATTAAACCATTCGTAATAAGCATTTGCGGCGATTTACTTTTATAATAATAATACTAGCGATCCGCCCGGCTTCGCATGGCTTAATATGCATGTATTACACATGGAAACCTTCCTCTGGAATCTATCTATTGCTGAGAACTGCATTAAAATCCGTGTAGTTTAGAAGATCTAAGCGAACAGACAGTGGAAGCGACTTCATTTTATACTATGTAAAGATTACCCTGTTTGCTTATCTAAGAATCATAGCAAAACCCAAAAATTTCGATAAATATGCTAACAAGGTCTTAAAAGCGAGATAAATATTAGTGATTCAAGGTATACTTGTAAACTACAATACACAAGTGTGTATGACAGATTTATAGAGGTTGAATTATTGCTAACTATATTCAGGGATTCGAGATTCAGGGATTTTTGGGGATGAGATTTTCGTACGCAAGTTATCTGTAGGCGCTTTTTGTGTCTAAAATTTTGTATTTACATATTTGTTTAGGCTGTATTACTATCATAAGCTTTTTGGTACAGTTTTGACATTTATTATGAGCTGGAGAGTACACAGGCTACCTATTTTTAAGCAACTTCAAAAAAAGGTTAACAATTTTATTCGTCGGAATCTTTTATTATTTTTTATATTATTTTCCCCTCCCTATTACTTGATGACACCGGAACCGATTTGGAAAATTATGTTTGAAAGTGGTTTATACTTCTCAGGTGGTCTCATGGTCATCAGGTCTCAGGATCTGATGATGGAATCTTGGAGAATCGAGGGTGCTCTGCAAATTTTATAGGCACTTAAAATGTTTTCATATACAGATATTTGCGTCTGGTTATTATCTTATGTTGCTGAGCTGATGATGGAAGGTACAATTAACGGTTAGGAGTTAGGGGATAATTCTTTAAAAACGGTCCTACCGTTTAGACTGTTAATTGTATTCTTTGATGTGATGATGGAAAGTACAATGCTAATATGCTTTTACTAGATCAGTGATAAAACAAGAAAAAATTTTTTTTAATAAAAAACTTTTACCAAAAATAGAAGAATTCGCGCTACCATGATATGTTCCATGGAACATGAGCTACACTTTCTTCTTCAAAACAGATTAGAGTTCCTACATAGTTATTTTAGTGTCTTTGAATGCGGTTCTATTTTTTGTTGAATGTTTTTTTATGCAGTAAAATCGTGGGACGGAAGCTGGAATCGCAATGATTCCGTATATAATAACGTCAAATACGATATTTGTGCCAATTTATCACAAATTGGCTATAGGAATTTATTCGTAACTTATGACATAAAGTGATAAATCCCCAAAGTTTCTTCGTCGAACTTGGGTTCGACATAGTTTGTACGTTTTCTTGTATTAAGAAAGTTTTTAAATATTCAGAGATTCTAAGTAGTCGTGAGAACTCTACAAGTAGGCAGTTGTTTGACATTTTGCTTTCAAATTCTTTACCTCAAAACTTTTGTATATTTATGGTGAATAATCTATCTTATCTACTAATTATAGGTAGTTTGTGAGTATGGATGAATGTTTGTTACTCTTTCACGTAAAAACTACTGAACGGATTTATATGAAACGTGGTATAGTACGACACAACTTAGATGAAGCATCGGCAAAATTCGTAAAATCGATCGTTCCCGAAAAGAGTGCGCCTACAACAATACTCATGTGTTAAAAAATGATCAGCGATAATGATCTTGTTGAACGTTGAATGATGCGATAATTAATGATTTTTATTAGTTGTGTAAATCGGAAGTGAAGTGTACGAAAACGATTGGCCGATGCTACATCTAAGTTGTGTCATACTGTACGTCGTTGGATCATACCCTAGAATAACATATAGGCTAATTTTATCCCGAAAAAACATAACGAGCACGCATAGGGAATGCGGGTGAAACCGCGGGCGGAAGCTAGTAACCTTTATTTCCGCATATTTTATGCGGGTTGTTTTTGCTGACTAATGTCAGTGTCTGTGAATGAATAAGTATGTGATATCACATTATGAATTCTATTATAAAGTGATATCACATACAATAATTAAAAAAAAAACCAATTTAATCTCGGCGAATAAAAATCAGGATAAAAGACAGATATCTAAAGGGAGAGTCAAATAAAGTGCCTACCTAGGTAATATTGTTAGCGGGTCTCGCCCGTTTGTATGTAAACTGTCTGGAAATATCTGCACAGCCGTTCGCAAGGGGAAAAAATGCGAACTCATCTCTTACGATAGCTAATATGCCCGTACGTTTTTTAAGGAGACCTTTAACATGTCGTTTAGAATGTGTATTGTTTGTGTTAATTGTAAAAATAATCAAATACATGTTATTGTACAATGCATTTTATGTTTTTGTGAGACCAAAATAAATTTCTATCTTTCTTTAAATATTGAAGACGATGATAGCTCAGTGGCAGTAACGCCGAATGCCGAGATGAAAGTCGCGGATTCAAATCCTACAATGAACTTGAGCTTTCGGTGAAGGAAAACATCGCAAGGAAACCATAGCACGGTGGTATGGTACTTTGTAGTACCCGCATGGCTGGCTACCACCCTCAAGTTGAAAATCTGTCGTCAAGCACCTTTCGTGTGTTCCGATAGCTGCACTTGAGAGCCAGTTCCTTTCTAGGCTTTGTGTGCTTACCATCATCGGCTATATCATCACTGACCACGGTGAGATTGTGGTCAAACACAGGCTTATACAAAGTAAAAAAGTCTAGTATTAAAATTGCCGATTCTTCATCAGCGGTGGAACTCTTTTCAGTGAGTATGTTCGTTACTTCTTCACGCTTAAATGGCTGAACCAATTTTGATGAAATTTAGTATGGAGGTAGCTGAGAGAGAGACACCCTGGATTAACATATTATAGGCTACTTTTGATCTCTCGGGAATTTGTGATTCCTCGGAGAGCGGAAAGTAATATATTAAAAGTTGGAAAACTAAAACCCGGTTAATGAAAAATTACACTCTAAAATATAAGCTTTAGGGCAACGTAGCTTTTTATACCGGGAATTACGAATGCGCTCGTTTCCAAATACCTTATTTTTCAAATTATGATAAGTAATTTAGAAGTTTTAAGCGAACAGATGAACATACATACAACAAGAAGAAAGCACTTAACTCGCTTGTAAGCTTGTAAGACATAAATTATCATGGTACCCGGGTTTGGAATACACAGTTTTGTCCACAGCAATTTGGTGAAATAGCTTCCCATTAGTCCACAGGCCCCAGACTTTCAAATGCCTGTATCTAGACTAAAGCCTGACGGATGATAGTTTCCAGACTTTGCCTAATGGTTCTTGAAGTTAAGAATAAAAAAAAAGTTGTAGGATATTTCTTTGGGAATGTTGTTTTGGATAATTGGACTCTTGTCTTTTCTTTTAAAATAATATTCAGTGTAATAAAAGTTTAAGCACGTTAAATTCACAAGAACTTGTTATTAGGGATAACTTTTAGTAATTTAATAATAATATTAAGATCTTATGCCGTAATTTATTTCATACTAGCTGTTCCGCGCGGTTTCACTCGCGTTCCCGGGATAAAAAGTAGCCTATAACCTTCGGGAATAATGTAGCTTCCTATTAGTGAAAGAATATTTCAAATCGGTTCAGTAGTTTCGGAGCCTATTCAATGCAAACAAAACAAACAAAACAGATTTTTCAGGGAATCCTACTAATATTATAAACGCGAAATTTTTAGTTACGGCTGAACCATTTTTGATGAAATTTGATATGGAGGTTGCTGACACCCTAAATTAAATGAGACAACATAAAGCACTTTTACTCAAAGGTTCACCATACGTCATTTATGACCAAAGTTAATCGATTTCGTCATAAAGGACACTGCCCATAATTACCTAAGTTATCAGGTTACCCTGGCCGTTGAAATTAAGCGGCTTATGTATATATTGGCATACATTAACGATGTATTAAAGGCCCAGGGGATTATGTTATGGTTAACTTTGATTGAAGGGAATTTTGTATTGAATAGCTTTAGTACCCTGGATAATTATTCATGGCTAAATGTTGCCCCGTGGTTTCATCTGCGATTTATAGCGATTTATGGCTGTCCTGATATGATAATATCCTGATTTCTTATTTATGGTATGGTTTATTTACGTTCTCCAATAGGGTTGATGACTGTGTAAAAAATAATTAATTTTGTTTATTCCGTCAGTTATGTTTACGTTTTAATTTATATAATCAATAAAATAATACAAAGATAAGGCGCATCAATGTTCAGGAGTGGCTTAAGGCGTCACTTCTATGTAAAAAGTGTACTAAGCCGTGACGTCACGCGAAATTTCAACGCACTTCGTTATATTTTGTTTGTTTTCGGAACTAAAGAAAAAAATATTTGTCCAATATTTTTTTGATAATCTAACTAACTAAATAGACTAAATAGATTTTTTTAGTCATCCAAATCGGTCTAGTAGTTTTTGAGTTTATTCACAATAATAATAATAGTGTAGATGTCTAAATAGAAGGTTACTCTTCAATGTTCGTAAAATCGTATCTAGCAAAATACGGAACAGAATGGGAGCCAATCAAAATCTGTTTTACGGATGAATGCTCGTAATATTCCGCATAACTTGGTTTACGATCAAACTAATAAAATACCACTAACTACTGGACCACTTCGAAAATAACACCAATAACATTTACTTAACTTCTGACCTTTCCCATATTTTATAATGCCTTTTTTTATGTATCGTTAAAAAAGCTTTTTGTTCATGGATTAGTGTTAATAAACTAATATGGCTATTCTTTAGTAATCCGACCGCCCCCAATTAGTTGTAACTCGTACTAAGCCCTCCCCCTCCCCCGGTAACGCCCTGAGCTGAGGTTCGTTCGTCATATTCGGGGGTGCCCTCAGGCGTTACCTACATGTTGTTGTTCGGCTGAGAGTTCTCTGCGCTCACCGATTTGTCCGGTAAGGTAGATGCAGCCTATCAGAGGCTACCAACTTTAGTCCTTTATTATTAGGCTATTTTTTTAAATAGTAGTTTGTGTTTAAAATCATTTTTTTTTATTATTATCAATTCTTTATGATTTTTTTTCTGACGAGATCTGATTAATCTTTACTTTATCTAAATATATAAAAGTAAAGCGTGACTGACTGACTGACTGGTCAAACCGACTGGAAACCGAGGGGCGGAAAACTGTTAAAGTCTATTACTTTTTCACAACTAAACCTACTAGCCGATGAAATTTGGCACGCAGATAGCCTATTTTAAGGAGAAAGACAGTCAAGAATATCTTCGAAATATTTCAATTCACGATACCTACTAAACAATTCGAAAATTATTATCTCTCAAACTAGAACATCTGTCAAGAGAAATCAACTTTCGTTTAAATAAACCGATTTGATAGACGAAATTGCTAGACGAGCTAAGTCGTTCTATCGTAAATTTCAAAGTGATAAGTGCGATCTCACTCCTCAGAGATTTGTCTATATGATCGCGGTATGATTGCAATATTGCAGATCAAAGGCATCTATTTCTGGTGTAACCAATGTAGGTAGTGATGTTTATTTGAAACGCGATGTGATTTGAATTTTTCCGTTTATGATTGCCAGATGTCTCTAAGGAGTCTACCGCAATGTTTTTTTGTTTACTATGTATAAGCTAGGTATAAGCCTGGATTTGGCCGCAATCTCACCGTGGCCGAAGGTGGTAATCACATAAAACATAGAAGGGAACTACATCTCAAGTGTCGGAATACTCTGATAAATGCTTGGCGTCTGGCATCCGGCGCCAAGCAACATCTCAGTATAGCGCCACACCTGCAAAAGTTTTAGAGCGGAAATTTCCGCTAAACACGCTCGCAGTATTTTTTAAGTAATGGCACATCAGCAACGTAACGTGCCTCTAATACTACCTATGGTCAGTTGCACTTTCTGCAAAAAAAAACTTTCCGCACCGGACTTTCCGCAGTGTCGCTACATTTACATCACTTCGGCATTCTACCTCATGAGATTTATATTTAGAAATCTATCACAAAAATAGAAACAAGGTAAACCATTCATTAACTCAATGATTCATTTAACGTTCTACAGATAATAAAATTGAATGCAGTCGTTAAACAAATGTACAGTGTTTTCGAACAACAAATCTTATTAATGGTTTTCGTAGTCGGTGAAGTATTCTATTTAAAACTATTTGTATTTTGTAGTGTATAAATGTATTTAAGGCGATGATAGCTCAGTGGTAGTGACGTCGGATGCCGAGACGAAGGTCCAGGGTTCGAATCCTACAATAAGCTTAAGCTTTCGGTGAAGGAAAACATCGTGAGGAAACCATAGCACGGTGGTAGGGTACTTTGAAGTACCCGCCTGGCTGGCTACCACCCTCAAGTTGAAAATATATCGCCAAGCACCTTTCAGTGTGTTCCGACAGCTGCACTTGAAAGCCAGTTCCATTCTAGGCTTTGTATGCTTACCACCATTGGCCACATCATCACTAACCACTAGGGCTTTCATCCCGGGAGTCTCGGTCTCGAAAATTTCGAGAGTCCCGATGATTTTTTGGTATTTTCGAGACTCGAGACTAACAGTTTCGGTCACGGGAATAACGAGACTTTTGAGACTGAGTTGTGGCATTTTTCACGCATTTTATGTTGTACCTACTTAAGTTTTCGTTGTAATTCTATAGCATGACAGCGTTTTAATAAATTTCTAATGCTTAATCTACTAACTATCGATTTTACGTGTTATTTGACACAATATTGTTTTTTGCTAGTTTGTTGTTTTTTACGTGCCCACTATAAAAATGAAAAAGTAACAAATGACTTTGTTTTTTTTATAAATTGCGTTTTTTTTATTAAAGTACTTGATTAAAATATCTTGTTTTGACTTTCTATTTGCATAGCCTATAAGTAAGAAACCTAGTTTTGAAATAGTCTCGAAAGTCTCGTTTTCCCTGGGAATTTTGAGACCACACCTAGTCTCGTTTTTTTTTTCCCGGGACTCAGTAATGCATCGAGACTGAAAGCCCTACTAACCACGGTGAGATTGTGATCAAACACAGGCCTATACATAGTAAAAAAAAAAAGCAGTTGAAATGGAACATTTTATTTTAAATGTACTGTTAACTGTTATTGTTGTTGGTATTGAATGGAATTTTGAATGGTTTTAATACATATGACGGGTTCCGTATCGGACATTTTTTTTTTAAATATTATTATTAAAATACCCATTCTGTGAAAAATTTCACCTGTCTACCTAGTACCTATTACGGATTTATGAGATACGTATCAAAAATCAAAATCAAAATCAAAAACTCATTTATTCAGTTTAGGCCCTAATAAGGCACTTATGAACGTCAACAGTTACAGTTTTACAATAGACTCTACTACCGGTTCGGAATACACTTGAACTGAGAAGACTCCGGCAAGAAACTCAACAAGGCGTTTTTTTTTTGGTGGATCTTTTTTTTTTAAATTTATGTAGGTAATTACAGTTTGTTATAGCGGCAATACATCACTCATCTATTGAATCTATCTATTGTTGAAAACTGCATTGTAATACGATGCGTAGTTTATAAGATCTATGCGTACAGATACTATGTATAGATTTCCTCAAAACATCGTCATGAAGATGGGTAATTTTTATTCAAAAATTACATGTTTATGAATCCTTGTAATTTTGAAACTTTATACAGGTAGGTAGATATGAGTTATTTAATGAATGATGCTTACAAAATTTCATAGAGTTTTGTTTTTTGGCATCCAATATAGGATCGTATTTTGTTTTGGATAGAATTGGATCACGGTCTATAGATATTCCTCTCAATCAAGTATCTGAAAGCGCGAGTCGAATACATTACTCTCTTACGTCATAAAGACAAACAAACTCATTTTCAGTATATTTGGAACAAATTCACAGGTTCAGCTGAAAATAATCTCTATAAAATTTATATTTCAACAACAAAGTTGCTGAATGCCACGCCAGTGCAATGTTGATATGAATTGTCTGTGTTTACGGCGTGTATATCAGTTTTTATTATTATTGTACAAGTTTATATTTGTAGTTATAGAATAAATGTAGTGACCTTACATTATGCATTGAAATATGAACTGTGTAGACAATAAGCGTTGCGATGGTTGCTTTATGAAGATTTCAGAGAATACGAGTGTACATTTTACAATGCCCTTGCAGCTATTAAAAAATACTTGAAGTACCTATTTATTCTATACATTTTAAATCTAATGCCTACGCACTGACAGTATTTAGAAGTCAGTAGGTAATGTGAGTTATTGGCTTTACATATTTTAACCGACTTCAAAAAAGGAGGAGGTTTTTTGACTAGGCTATATTATGTAAACCGATTTTGAAAATTAGTTTTTTGTTCGTCAGAGTAGATATAACATACCCAAAAAAAAAACATAAAAACCGGTCAAGCCATTTCGGAGGATTTTGGTGACAAATACTGTGACACGAGAATTTTATATATTAGATAATTAATATTTTGATATTGATTTGAAATTTGTACGAAAAAGAGTATTTTTTGACCTATATGCGTAAGGCAAACTTTGCCCTTTCAGATTATTACCCTACCAAAATCATTGATAATTAAAAATCATCATACTTGCTGTATGCGATTTCAAAGTTTTTTATGCATAAAATAGGTATCTCGCATTGAAATCGCTCGCAATAAGAAACAATATCTACACTTATTGTCTCGGCAAAATTCACATGATTTCAACACAAATATGCAGGAGTAGCATTTCACGTAAGCAGAGCATTTATATTCTTATCGATGCAGCTTGAGCAAGTGAGGGTATTCAGGTGCCAAGCTATTTCTGAGCTGCTACTTAATATAATCTGATCTGATTAAATAAAGAAAATGTTTTGGAGTTTTGTTTGAATCTGTTTTCTGTTTTGAAGGTATTCATTTTTTAGATGCCGGTTAATGTAGTTACCTAGTAAGGACGGATGGACCTGAGGATTTTATATATTTACGAGTACACTAATGTGTATTACTAGCTGTTCCCTGCGGTTTCACCCATGGTTCCCGAGGTAAAAAGTAGCCTATAACCTTCGGGGATAATGTAGCTTTCTATTAGTGAAATAATTTTTGGAATCGAACCAGTAACTCCGGAGATTAGCGCGTTCAAACAAACTCTTCAGCTTTATTATTATATTAGTTTATATGTCATGAATAAACAAATATTTTCTTTCTTTCTATGGTAACATAAGAAGTTCGCTAAACATGTTACTTTACTGTAATAACTTTGTACGATACTCGCTATTCGTAGAATTCGTGAAGAAGTATCTTTTTGAAATCATTCTGTAAGTCTAAACGATAACAAGCATAAAATTAATAAATTTATGTACCTCTTTACTATATACACTCCCAACTTTCACAAGGTTCACTAACGAACTTCACACTACCATAAAGATTCCAATTTTCAGTTTACGGTTTACTTGAACTTATACATTAGTATACACTATTGTTTTCAACATTATTGTTGTTTCGTTCCTATATTAGATTTTGATATACAAATGGCCAAAGTTTCAGAGCTCTTTGCTCAAACATTGAACAACTATAGAATACCGTAGGTATTTCTGCGCGTGAGTGCGTGATTAATGTCAGTCTTCATCAGAGAGGAGGGAAGGATCTGTAATTCGCGCGTTATGCCGGCTATAGATGTTCTCGCCGATTGCGAAAAGTGCGATGGTAATTCCTCAGGACACTGTCCATTGTTAAGGCGATGATAGCTCAGTGGTAGTGACGTCGGATGCCGAGACGAAGGTCGCGGGTTCGAATCCTACAATGAGCTTGATCTTTCGGTGAAAGAAAACATCGTGAAGAAACCATAGCACGGTAGTAGGGTACTTTGTAGTACCCGCCTGGCTGGCTACCACACTCAAAATTTATCGCCAAGAACCTTTCGGTGTGTTTCGACAGCTGCACTTGAGAGCCAGTTCCCTTCTGGGCTTAAAAAGCGGTAGAACACGCATAAAGAGGCAAAGTCTACTCAAACTAAGGGGTTCTAGGTCACGTGTGAGCACTCGCTGAACCGAGTTAAAAGGTTCCAGCTGGTAAGCAGGTTGTTATGCTTATGCAAATAGATCGCTTGTTTGCTAGTCAACCTTCCTACACAAAATACATGCATAAACAACTGAATAATATTAATTCACTAGATTCTGCCCCGCGGTTTCACCCGCGTTCCCGAGGGATCTTATGTTTTCCTGGGATAAAAAGTATCCTATGTGTTAATCTAGGTTATAAACTGTCTGTGTTCCAAATTTCATCTAAATACGTTTAGTACTTATTGCGTGAAAGAGTAACAAACATCCATCCATCCATCCGTCCATACTCACAAACATTCGCATTTATAATATTAGTATACCTTGGAATAATATGAAGGATTTTTTATTTCAAATACAAAAGAACCCTCGGGTTCGCCGGTGAAACAACGATGCGGAAATTAGTACTTTATATTTCATTACAACAAAAGAAATTCGTCTTCCAATACAACGGAGCAATATTAAATGTTCGCGGCAACGATCAAACGAAGCTTGTCTTTGTTATTGTTGAATTATTTGTTATTGGATTACCTGTTATTTTTTTCTACGAATGCCGATGATTTTTTATACACCTACGTTTAAATGCGTGAAATCGCAGTGACCTTTCGTGATTCTAAGCGAGCATGGAAATTCAAAGGTCTGATCTTGAAGATAAGAGTCATATTGCTTCGGTTATTTACTTTACTAAAATACATTGATGATGAAACTATAGTATTAATAAATAGCATTAAAGATAGGGGTAGTCTAGAAGTGGTTATTAAAGTAATGCTTAAAATAATTTATTTCCTAAATACAAATAAGTAGGGATCCGGAACATCTTCTAGTCTATCTAAAGACATCAGTTCATTAGTGTTTTGTTCACCTGTTTCGTGAAATAATAATAATACATTTAACTTTTATATTTAACTAGGTGTTCCCTGACGTTTCACTCGCGATCTCGGAATAAAAAATCTTCGGGGATAATGTAGCTTTGTACTAGTGAAAGAAATTTTCGATTCCGACTTTTGCATTCAAACAAACAAACTCTTCAGCATTAGATGACAGATATATTTAATGAAATCATATCTGTATTAAAAGTTTTGAGTATCTAGCCCTAGCCGAACTCTTTTTTTTAATCAGTTGTATGTTATGTTCATATTTTCATAAGGCCTACAGCAAAAAGCCTACCTTAGAGTATATCTAAGTAGAA
Organism: Tethea ocularis; assembly: GCA_963555595.1. Taxonomy (NCBI): domain Eukaryota; kingdom Metazoa; phylum Arthropoda; class Insecta; order Lepidoptera; family Drepanidae; genus Tethea; species Tethea ocularis. Next base: position 9,931,369 of record OY741970.1, read on the forward strand.
ACATCGTATACTTGTGAGAGGCCTAATAGGACACTGTGGATCGAACAAACATCTGTTCACCATCAGTGTTCGTGACAGAAAGGCGTGTCAATTCTACTGTGAGATAGATGAAACACCACTACACTTGTGTGAGTGGTATACTTCTGTAGGGGAAACAGCAGTAACACTCAAATCCATTTACAGCTAAGAATTATTTAAGGGATCCTTCGGATGGAGCGCGAAATTCAAATTTTATCTCGTTTTTTGCTAATTGGAGCTCAGTTATAGGTCGTAAGTTATCAACATGTTATTTGCGAGAAGAATGGTAGTATATTTACTGATTAATAACAAAAGAAATTATCAACATATTCCTCCATGGTATATTAGTAACATTTTCATGAAATAGTCGTATATGTCAGTAATATAGAGCTGCAAATTGCAAAAAACCTGATAAAATTTGAATTTCGCGCTTCAACCGAAGTCTCCACCTTAAATCCTACTAATATTATAAATGCGAACGTTTGTGAGTATGTATGTATGGATGTTTGTTACATTTTCACCAAAAAACTACTGAACGGATTTGGATTAAATTTGGAACACAGATAGTTTATAACCTGGATTAACACATAGGATACTCTTTATGCCGGGATGACTTAAGATCTCTCGGGAACGCGGGTGAAACCGTTGGGCGGAAGGTAGTTTATTATACAACTGTAGATCTTGACAGTGAAATCTAATTTATGTGATGATCATTAATTGACTTCAAAAAAAGAGGAGGTAGTCAATTCGGTTGTAGCATGCATTTTTTTATGAACTTCAAGATGACCCCATTTAAAATTTATTGTCTATGAAGGATTTTTTTGTTAAAAGTTAATTTATAATAGACCTAGTCTTGCTGCAGTGTGAGTATCTCTGGAAAGACTTGAAACGGCCACATATTAAATACATATACAAAAGGAAAACATGACTGAGTGATTGACTGACTGATCTATCAACGAACTGGACTATTTTTTGGTTAGTTTTTATGACCTCCAAAAAGAAAGGATTTTTGAAAATTCATCCCATATGGGGCTAAAATAGGGGATTGTGAGAAAGAGAGAGAAAGAGAATAATACTGACCTTCTTCACAAGGCCATGTAGGTACTGATAAGCATTTTAGATAACAAGTCGAACTGTCGACATGTGTTACCGTTGCTAATGGAATTCTGTTCATTTGTAGACCCCGACCTTTAGACCCTTGTACTCGACAGCCAATTACCCTTGACCTACCTTTGCTTCCGAAAATTGGGCTTTAAGAAGCGGTTGACATACAAGCTGGGGGTCCAATTAGAATGGTTATTTTTTAAACGTGTTTCGTACTAGAGGATAACGATTTTGTAAGAATCGTTCGTGTGAACTAAAAGGATTGAATTCGACATTTATATGGAATTTTATTAATGATGACGTAAAATTACTCTGAAAAGTCGTTTTGAAGATTATTTTCTCGTATTAATAATTAAATGCGGCGATTTAAATGCGGTATATTATTTATAGTTACTCTGTATATAGGTTTGATTTTGTAGTTTAATTTTAATTTAATATTTCATTATAGTTAGATTATATAAATTATATTTTGTTGTAAATATTGATTATTAAGATAACTATTAATTTTCGAACATATAAATATAGTTATCATTATATAATAATATTAATATAAAATTCTCTGGATCTACGCAGTCGGATTCGAAAAATTCTTTCACTAGTAGGTAAGCTACATTATTCCCGAAGGTTATAGGCTACATTTTATCCCGAGAAAGTGGGTGAAACCGCGGGGGAGAGCTTGTGTTCTATAAACAAATTTTAATAACTTGTGGTACGTAGTACTAATATTTATTCATTTATTGGATGAGCAGGCAGAATGATAATTAGTTATAATTAGCATATTTTCAGTATACCAATTTTAGAACACGTTTTTCTTTGAATCTCTAGCTCCTAAGCTAAGAATAAACTTGTGTTATAGGAATTATTATCAATTCAAATCAACAATAGGGTAGTTGACTGACATATCAAATCAGCTACTTTTTAATAAATGTCAAAACGATAGTTTATATGGAATTTTGTATGAAATATTACACTATGACGTCATAGTTTCACAGCATCAAATCATCTACTCTTAGTGGTTGCACTGGTAATTAAAAATCATAAAAAGGATTAAAATGTACAACATATTTGATATTTCCACGTGTTTTTAGATGTTTTATGCATTAGTTAGTGTTTGGTCATTTATTTTTGATAGTGTCAAATACCCTATTTGTGCAGCAGGCACAGAGCACAGAGCGCCAGCACAGAGTACTAACATAATCTGTGGCGTCAGTAACAAAAGAAATTGGAAAAAAATAAAAAGCCGTCGACAATTTATAAGATTATAGCAGTAGCCTGTGGTTTGGTAATCTTTTGTTTCCCTTCCCTTATTTTTTCCGTTTTGATTTGTGTGTTTCAACCTTTTCATTAGAAGCTTTTATTTATTACAAGCTGTTTACCGCGGTTTCACTCGCGTTTCCGGGATAAAAAGTAGCCTATAACCTTCGGGGATAGTGTAGCTTCCTATTAGTGAAAGAATTTTTCGAATAGGACCGGTAACTCCGGAGATTAGCGCGTTCAAACAAACAAACTCTTCAGCTTTATTATTAGTATAGATATAGATAGATGTTAACGGAAAAGTATCTAATCCGTCATTGTATACATTTCCTAGGAAATCCATACATTTCCTAAATACCTATCGGAGTATTACATTCGGGATATTTGTAAGGATAGCGGTATTTGGGGGGTTGTAAATTAAATTTATTTTTGTGCGAATACTTTCAAATTTATGAAAAATAAAAAAAATAACCCCAACCTATTTTTTTCAATAGAATTTATATATTTCCTAGTATCATTATTGAAATAAAATTTCCTAGGAGAAATACACAGGAATTGTGTACAATTCCTATGTTTCATATTTCCGGTGACATAGATAGATTCATCGTCAGCCGAAAGACGTCCACTGCTGGGGGAGGTCTTTGCTCCCCCAAGGATCTCCACGATGGTCGGTCTTGCGCTACCCGCATCCAGCGGTTTCCCGCGACCCTCACAAGATCGTCGGTCCACCTTGTGGGGAGCCTGCCCGCGCTGCGTCTTCTGGTTCGTGGTCGCCACTCGAGAACCTTTCTGTCCCAGCGGCCGTCGGTTCTACGAGCGATGTACCCCGCCCACAGCCACTTTAGTTTGGCAATTCTTCGGAATATAATAGAAAATATGGTGGTTTAAAAACTCCTTTATAGTAGACTTCATGAGGTGACATCACCTTAAACATATTTACTGCTCTGCTGCTCTTCTCAAGGACTAGTATACCCATCTTGGCCGTAAATAAACTGCAACACAACCCTTCTGTTATCTCATTACCGTAGTCATTAAACGTGTTATTTTATACTGGTATTAATTATAATTTAACTCGTGGTATTGTTAACAATTAGGTCATTACTTAGTTCATTACTAGGGAGTAAAATAGGGCATCACTGATGAAACAGTGGGGGGGAGCAACATAATATATAAATATGTTTGTCGATTTGGCCTGCAGGGCTATTTTAGACCTTGGAATCGACATCAGAATCGGAAACAAAAACTTTACAATGTCGATTCGATTCCGAACGACTTGTCAAAGGCTATTTTATATAGCAGTCGCATGACGAATGATTGGATTGGCGAAAGATGGAGAACGGTTACAAAGAATTTATAAATGACTAGCTGTCCCCCGCGGATTCACCCGCGTTCCCGGGATAAAAAGTAGCATATATGTTATTCCAGGGTATAATCTATTAATGTGCCAAGTTTCATCCAAATCCGCTTAGTAGTTTTTGCGTGAAAGAGCAACAAACACACATACATACAAACTTTCACGTTACAATAATAGTAGGAATTTATGTTTATATATGACTAGTTAATTCCAGCGGTTTCATCCGCGTTCTCGGGATAAAAAGTAGTCTACAGCTACAGCACTCGGGGATAAGTAATGTTCTTCCTATTAGCGAAAGATTTTTTTAGAATCGGACCAGTATCTCCGAAGATTACTTGCTATGCTACATTCGAATTAATAATTATTAGTTTAGATATAAAATTTATTTAGTATATTAATTTACTCTATGGTATTAGGTATTTTAAAGTTATGATGTAATTTCTATTTTTCATGAGGAGGTTTTGCGATCGGTGTGTTTATATTCACAGCCAATAGATGGCGTTGTATCGAAAATAAACGAGCTATGGTTTCGTTCTCAGATAAATATGTAGTCAGAAAGTCTTCAGTTTGAGTTAAATGCCATAATGGCTGCACTTAATGAGAGTAAGTTCTACTTCTAGGCAATTTTTGAGGTGACCCGGTAGCAATGTCATATTTGGGTCACTAAAATAACAAAGAAAGAAAGATTGTTATCTTCATAATATTTTCCAATTCATAACTGAAAGAGTCGGTTGTTCGTACTTTCTTTTAGTTAAAGTTATAGTCAACGTTAACTTTAACCATTGCCTAAGCAAAAAAGTTATGCGTGAACAAAAATAAATAAATAAAATATACAGCTGAATTGAGAACCTCCTCCTTTTTTTTGAAGAGGTTAAAAAATGGAATGGAGTTGCTGTTATTTTCCTAAGAGAATAAATTAATATAACATGGAGTTCTTCAAGAAGGTTGTGAAGAGATTTTTGCAAGGTCGGTAATGATGGCCGTGGTGTTCCAAGCGTTTATAGCCTACAATAACGGCTTACCATCAAGCATGCCGTATGCTTGTTTGCTATCTTAGAAAAATCAATTTTTTAGTTTCTTTTTTTCATTACTTGATCTAATAATCTTGAAAAAACCAATATGTTTTTTCATTATATGTCTGTCTATCCGCAACACAATCGAAATAGGCGTTTGGTATCCTGGGCGCCCGGGACATAAACAAGGGATCACCATTCCATTATCCAGGATTACTTCGGACGGGACATAGAAATATCAATAAATATAGGTACATTAGAAGTGGCTTTCTCTCTCGATACCTTGTTGCGCTCGGAGTCTTACTACTTATTATATTTTACGAATATGAGTTTATGTTTTCTCTTGACACCTCAACAGCACTTCAATCGTGATGAGAGATATAATAATAATAATCGATAGATATAAAGCCTTAGAGAAGGACGTGGCATAGAAGGCTATGAAATAGCTGTGAGCACACAGGCAAATCATTTATATACAGTTTGTAGCTGAAATGCTATTAATTTTTATATATACATATACTGCGTTGTGACGTCCTAATTTTACAGCATTAATTATTAATCTACTCTTAATTTTGCAACTTGCAAAAAAAAAACAAACATAAAAAGCAATAAATGTAGGTAAATATTTAATTTAGTTGTATTACTTAAATTTATTATTATTGATTAAATTACAGAACAAATATTTAATCATGTCTTAGGTAATTGAGTATTTCATTTTATTGTGTATTGTTCAAAACCAATTTATTTTATCATTATTTTTCAATGCTGTAACTGCAGCTCACGAATTTGACATATTGGTAGTAATTTCAAAGTAGAGGGCAGTTCTAGACACTTATTTAGATTTCTATAGGCCTGGGAGACTTCGTCCCAGCTGAGCCGATAGCCTTCACTTATAATTCTCACTAGAATGTTAATAACTCCGCAGTGAAGCTAATATTGGCCAGCGTATCCGTGACTTTGCTTTAGATTTCTATGGGAATTAAGAATCTTTTAGGTGGAATAAAAATAATATACGAGTAAGATATCTATTTGTAAGTTCTACTCGTTCACTTCAAGTTGGCCGTTGTTGAATGAAGTCAGAGGTACAAACAAAAGAGTAAATCGTTGTTATCAATACACGGTGAAGGTGAAGTGCAACGGATAGTATACAGGTATATTTTCTTCCCCTCCCCATTCATCAAGAGTCAATCTACATTAATAAAATTGTAACTAGAGTCTGGCAAATGAAAATGGACACTCGAATTATTTGCAAACTTTTCATATGGCATTTATTGATTTATTTATGTACACACACACAAGTAATAATAAATAAACATAAAAGATACAAATGTACAAAGGGACTGCTTATTTCTAATAGAAATGTCTTCCAGCAACCCTGCGACTGGAAAAAATATAAATAAATGTAGACACAGTGTGTTAAAGTAGAAGAAAATACATAACTAGATAGAACAATATATAGAAATACTTAAAAGTAAATAAACTAAACAAATATATAAAATATTAATACACTACATACTAATACACAAATACATCTAGTGCATAAACAAGATAGAATACATAAATAATATACAAATGGTCAATCAAGGTAAAGTGGAGAAGTAATGCTCTTTGACGCGTTTCTTAAAAACAGAAATAGTTTTAGAGTCAAGTATGTTAGGCGGAAGCGAATTCCATAACCTTACAGCATGGACAGTGAAGGAATAGGAGTAGGAGTCAGTCTTATGGGAAGGAAATTTAAGAAGAGATTTCAGATGAGATCTGAAAATAGAATTAGGAGAGCGAGCAAAAGAAAAACGTTCTCGCAGGTACTGAGGAGGCATTGTACTATTTATGTCAATGTATGAAGTACCTAGAATACCTACGGTACTTATTTTATGTAAAGTCGTATTTTTATTGCAACGAAGTATTGTTTCACTCGCGTTCCTGGGATAAAAAGTAGCCTATAACCTTAGGGGATAATGTAGCTTCCTATTAGTCAAGGAATATTTCAAATCGGACCAGTAACTCCGGAGATTAGCGCGTTCAAACGTATCTTCATCGATCTTCATTATCTACCTACTTGTAGTCGTTGACGTCGAAAAAAGTAACTCAAAGAAAAATACCTATTACGAGCAAAGAAACGTCTGAAGCGCCTTATAGAGCAAAAGCGGTAAGAACACGTCCTGACCATAAAAAATGGCATTCAGATAGGGTTGGCACGTGTTAGAAATAACTTTAAAATTTGTGGAATATCCCTGAATCCCTATCAAAGATTTGTGGTTATCTTCACGTTATTCAAAATACAAAGTTTCGTGCTATTTTTAATGAAAGATGGGTTTACGGATTGGCCACAAGGAGGAGATATGACGAAGTCGAGAATGCAGCAAGCACGTTGCCCAGAAAAGAGCCTGTCATATATGTTCCCTGTCATTACAAAATGTCTTATTATGATCATGTTTTTTGAATTTTGACTTGATATGACATAAGGATTTTAATAATAATGTACCTACTATATTTCTAAATCAAGTGTCAATAATGGATATCTATATATATGTATCTATACTAATAATATAAAGCTGAAGAGTTTGTTTGTTTATTTGAACGCGCTAATCTCCGGAATTACTGGTCCGATTCGAAAAAATCTTTCAATGATTGAAAGCTACATTATCCCGAAGGTTATATGCTACTTTTTATCCCGGGAACGCGAAAGAAAGCTGCGGGAAACAGCATATATAGGAAACTATATATTTATAATAATAAATAAATCATCATCATCATGTCAGCGAAAAGGCGTCCACTGCTGGATAAAGGATCTTCCTCAATGATCTCCACGAGGGCCGGTCTCGCGCTACGCACATCCAGCGGTTTCCAACGACCCTCACAAGATCGTCGGTCCACCTTGTGGGGGGCTCCCCACGCTGCGTCTTCCAGTTCGTGGTCACTCGAGAACCTTTACCTTTTGAATAAAAAAATATGATTCAAGTATCAATTCAAATGAAGCCATATTTAATTTGATGAAACGAAATAATTAGACTCCAACTGAAACAAATAAACTCAAATTCAGTATAATTCAAAACAAATTGATTTATAAAATCAAAGTTAAACGGAGTTTAATGGTAATTTATTCAAGTGAAATCAACCGTTTTATGTAGAGGTTGAATTTTGAGTAATCATTTTAGAATAATCAAATAGAATGCTTCACTCACGTTGGAAAAGGGTTAACGAGTGTATAAATTTACTTTGTCCCTTTCCTTCCTATAAAATACACTGTATGTATCTACTAATACCTACATTATAAATGCGAAAGTTTGTGAGTATGTTTGTTACTCTTTCACGCAAAAACTACTGAACGGATTTGGATGAAATTTGGAACACATATAGTTTATAACCTAGATTAACATATAGGATAATTTTTATCCCGGGAAAATATAAGATCCCTCGGGAACGCGGGTGAAACCGCGGGCCGGAATCTAGTATTATACAGGCTGACTGGTGAGTCACTAACGATAATCGAGGACGTGATATTTGACGATCATATAAGAAGAAAAAAAAATAACATTAAAAATAAATATTAATTGACTACTTAGTAAACTTAACCGAACGTTGAGTAATTTATTACGCAACGCATGGTCACCGCGCGGACGCATACTACGGAACACAAGATCTCGCCGCGTGCTAACGGGATAACAGACAAAAAGCATGAGCGTCGGGAATGTAGCCACACTTCATATATTTATAGGGAAATTTGACCAAAAATTAAGTACCTAATTTTATTACATAATTAGAACGAGGATCGAGTACCGATTACTCTCCTTAAATATCGTTGGTGTCTCACCAGTCATCCTGTAAACGTTAGTTATTTTCAGAGAAAATCAAAATTTCTCTTTGAAACATAAATAAAATACTTGACGTTTTTAAAGGGTTTTAACAAATAAAATTAATGCTAAAAAGATTTTACCACATCAACACAATTTTTACAAAATATTTTCGTGGTAACCCTACCAGGAAATCAAATGGGGTGCGATGCGGTCAACCCTGCTATACTATACCCACGTTTGAGTTACGAGCGATTACGCGGCGAATTCAAATAGCCATGTCAGTTCAGATTTCGGATCATTTTTTTAGAAAGATCTAAAAGGCTCTATTCTCGTTTGTAACTTGGTTTACTGTCTATTCATTCGTGAGTGAGATAGATAGTTTTTTTTTATACTACTAAGGTAGCAAGTAAGCATACGGCCCACCTGATGGTAAGTGGTTACCGTCGCCTATCGCCATTTGCAATACCAGAGATATTGCCAATGTGTTGCTGACCTGTTACAATACCGAGAAGGCAAACTGATATAATACTGGTATAATGATAGTAGAAGTCGAATAAGATTTAGTCTAGTGCTTACTATTGTATTTGTCTTACAATATTTCTTTATAGTGCCTATAGAGAGTAACCATGAGTATTTCATGGATGGATTAAATGTACTCGTGGATTACTTACTCATGTTTTTTATGGTTCCATACCTCAAAAGAAAAAATTAAACCCTTATAGGATCACTTTGTTGTCCGTCTGTTTGTCTGTCACTACCCTTTTTCTCAGGAACGCGTGAAAATGGACCTTGGAGGTATACTGAACCATTGAAAAAAAAAACGATTCATAAACAAAAAAGTTATGGGTGATCATAAAAAAACACTTGAAAACTTCTTCCTTTTTTTGAAGTCTGTTAAAAAATATATTTTTAGCTTAGATTGCTTTTGAAAGACATTAGCCTCAATACTCGAATGTCGTAAAAAGCTTTTTAAAGCCAGCTGTTGTGGTCAAATTCTTAATATAAGTATATTAATATTTACTTTGAGGTTGCTTAACATATTTAGCTAAGACATTTTTAGTAATTTAACTGGCTTAATATTGCATCTAAATAATAATGCCTTTTGCCGCATTTTTTATGTTATTATATCCCAAGGTAAAAATACACTCGAAGGTATACAATGTTTTATGAGGCAAGGGTTTTTAAACAACAAACAAGACTTTGGCTGGCCTGATGGTAAGCGCTTACCGTAGCCTATAGACGCTTGCAACACCAGGACACAGGGTAATCCGTGGCCCAAGTATCGCCCACTCCTTATCGAACCTTCCTCCCCCCGATGAGCTCTGGCGACCTCATTCATGCGTATAAATTCGTAAACTAAGGTCCAACTCAAAGAGTAAACTCGGACCTAAATAGATTAGTTAATTATGCGTTAATTTATTAATTAATACATAACTATGCGTTAATTTATTAATTAATACATAACTATGCGTTAATTTATTAATTAATACATAACTATGCGTTAATTAAATTCAACACATCTTTATAATTATTAAGAACGAAATGTTTTTCTTCACCGAAAATTAGAATCTAGAAGCTCTAGAATTAAAATTTCTCTTGGCATAAGGGGGCGCTATCGCCCACTTTGAGAAAGTCTGGTCTACAGTCTAGAGAGTTGAATTTTATTTACATACAGGTTCCATAAATTATAATTTTTAGTAATTTTGTACGCGCACTAATACTTCGACCGATAGTTCAGTTGCAGAACTTTCCGCTTGGAACCTTCCGCAGCTGTGGCGTAAAATAATGCTAGTGAAGTACATCTTTTTATATATTACATCGGACATCTACTGAAAATCTCAAATTGCAGAACTTAGCAAATCCAAAGACGAATAAAGCCCTTCAACAAAGTTTGTGAACTTGGCTCTTTTTACATTGGCAACCAGGTTCGTTAAAAGTTTTTTACAAGGCTGCTTGTTATTTGCCGTGATGATAAAATATTTATTTGATATTTATTTCCGAGAAACATTTTTATTTTTTTAACAGGTACACTTGGCTCATCAATGCATATTTTACGCGGTTATCCTCTATTTTACTTTCCTGTTGAATTTTGGTCGACAGGCCAGCAGGCGCAGTTGATTAAGATGCCAGTCGTGGGTTCGATCTCCATCCAGGACAAAAATTTGTGTGCATGAACTTGTCTGTTTGTCCTGAGTCTGTGTATAATTATTTATTTATGTATGTATTTACAAAAAAAAAGTAGTAAATATATTATATCAGTAATCTGGTTGTCCATAGTTCAAGCCGATGATAGCTCAGTGGTAGTGACGTCGAATACCGAGACGAAGGTCGCGGGTTCGAATCCTACCACATACAACGATGTGATGAGTGATGTGTGCCACATCATCACTCATCACATCATCACTGACGACGGTGAGATTGTGGTCAAACACAGGCCTATACATAGTAAAAAAAGAAAAAAAGAAAAAAAAAGCTCTGCTTAGTTTGGGATCAGATAACCGAGTGTGAAGAAAAAAATATAATATAATAAATTTTATCCTAGACATGCTGGGTAAACTTACCGTAGCCGCAGGCTCTACGTCGTAGCAAGCGCTGCGACACACAGCTTACCTATAAAATTAGGGTTGTGGCATTACCCAGCTTTAAGCGTAAATCCTATTAATATTATACATGTTGAAATGAAAGTTTATAAGTACATTGTGTACTTCTTCACGATCAAATAGCTGGACCTATTTTAACGAAATATCGTATAAAAATGCAGATATATCTTTAAAATGTGATACATACATTTTTTCATTGAAAATAAGTATCTATATAGGAGATTTGACAGTTTAAAAAATCCCTTTTTAATAGACTTCGTGAGATAACAGCTACGACACAGTATTTTTTTAAATTGTAACTTTAAAGAATATTCAAATATCTACAATCATTTGCAAGAATTTAGTTTTTACCAGAAAAAAACAATAAAAATTTTACAACTAAATATCTTATTAGTTTAGTATATCACGATTTAATTTATTCAGTGTCTCTCTATTAAGTAATATCGTAAGCTTTTATAATATAAGTACATAATGGTGCCGATTCTGTTGTTTACTAACTTAACTAATATTAGAGAAGTCACCTCTCTTTCATGTTAACATTATTGAAAAAAGATAGAACATTTTTAATGCTGTCAGTTTAGTGCATGCCGTCGTAATGTACGGGTAAATAGTCGTGACCAATAAAGATCTCGCTTAAATTCACGTTGAAATATGTGATCGGATTAAACTGACAGAACTAAAAAATCTTGCATCTCTTTCTTATATTTACTATTAGAAAGAGATATAGTGAGATTAAATTTATTTAGTTCGTAAACAACAGAATCGGCACCAATAATTATTATTTTAAGTACCAACCCTACAGTTACCAGCGGAAGTAATAATATTTGACAAGGAAAATCTAGTTGGGAACATTTGCGGTTGTGGACAAAGTTAGCAACACATTTTGGGTGGTTTAAGAGTATATAAAAAAAAAATGGACTGAGAATGTAACGCTAATGACCGTCTACTAAAAAAGGTATAAGACTGATTGAGACAGTTTTCTCCAATTTTTTTTCACTTTTTCCCAAAAGATAAGAGGGTAATGTTTTTAGGGCTCATGTATGTTTGTCCATTTCTTTATTTCATCAGGACTTATGAATGCTTCAACCGCTTAGAACTATTAGGTTAGAATTCTTTAGTCATTTTGAGTGGCATAACTAGCGGGCATAGCGTACGTAGGTATAATGAGGTAAAAAATCTAATTAGTCCGTCAGTTAGATTTTCAAAAAATATTGGATACGTATTTTTTATTTTGAACCGAAAACAAAAAATAACGAAGATACAGTGAGTTAAAATTTTCCGGTCTGCAAAATGTGTACTAAAAAGTAGTAGTACGATGACGTCACAAGCCCCAATCCTGCACTTTGATGGGACTTATCTTTGTAATTACTTATTGATTTGATAAAATAAAAAATAAGTATCCAATATTTTTTGATAATCTAACTGACGGACTAATTAGATTTTTTTGTTGTTATTCCTCATTGTCAAAGTATCAAAAAATAAGACCACATTATGTTATTTGTAATGATAGCAAACATTTGAATTAATTTAGCTTTACTAACGAATTATTTTAAAAATCTTACAGCAATTAATGTATTCAATAAAATAAATAATTTTAAATATTTTGTTTCTTCTCTGTCCGCGGATTCTCCTGCATTCTCAAGATATCGTTTGTGTTAGCAGGATAAAAGTATGTATATTATTCCAGAATATGATCTGTCTATGTGCTAAGATTTATTTGAATTAGTTCTATCTACTATTGAATGATACAGCATGATTTAAGCAACAAAAGAAAGTTTGTAACGTCCAAATACCTAAACATCTAAACGGTCACATGTATACTTAATGCTGGTGAGATGAGATTGTGTTAATATACCTACTGAAAAACGACGCTGGAGTAGCAATAGGCCTTACCTAGTACTGAGACATTATCCTGAGTGGGAAACCCTGTCAGCGTCTTACTGTAAGTTAGGTTAAGACTTAGGTTTTTTATTTTGTGCTGATTAAACTTTTTCTATTATTACAGGGTTACTGTTAACTAACGCATACCTAACTTCTTTAAGGCGACTTAAAGGTACATCAAGACTATAAACTATTGTTCTATGACTTTTACCAAAACGTAATTATCCCAAGAAAAAAATATTTCGTTTTAGCAGGGTTTTCTATAAATCGTTCTACAAATCGTTCGTGCGTATGGTATTATGGCTTACTATCTATGATCTGTGATCTCTAGCGAGTTTATGTGAAGTTAAGTAGATAAGAACTGAAAATGTATTTTTTTATGAGTAAAAAACATTGAATTTAAAAAAGTCATAATATAAAAGTTGACAGTCCTTATGAATTTATTGGTGCCGATTCTGTTGTTTATAAATTAAACTAACATTAGTCACGTCACCTCTCTTTCATATTAACCTTATTCAAGAAGGATAAAACCTTGTTAATGCTGTCAGATTAGCCCATTCCTTCGTAATTTACGTGTATTGTGACAAATATACCTAGATCGCGCATAAATTCACTGAAATAAGTAATCGGACTAATATTACATGACTAAATATCGAAATATCTTTCATCTCTTTCTTATATTTTTTGTTAGTAAGAGATATAGTGAGATTAAATTTGTTTAGTTTGTAATTAACAGAATCGGGGGAGAATTTACGTTAGTTACTCGTATTTTATGACAAGCAGGTAGGCGGTCCACCTGATGGTAAGTGGTTACCGTCGCCATTTGCAATACCAGATGTATTACCAATGTGTTGCCAACCTGTTACAGTGCCGAGAAGGCAACTGGCTTTCAAGTACCCTACCACCGTGCCATAGTTATCTCACAATGTTTTCCTTCACCGAAAACTCGAACTCATTATAGGATTCGAACCTACGACCTTCGATTGAGCTATTATTATATATATTAATCTTGACTCGTTTCTTGTCATCAGAACACCCTGGCAATCCTCGATAAGCTGGACATCGATAGCGAGAAGCCTTCGGAAGAGGAGATCGCGAGGCTTTTCGGGTACGAAGAGTCCTACCTATCCGGGGACCTTGGCGTGTGGCAAAGGCTCAAACCTAAAGTGTGGGCTTTGTTTGATGAGCCATCCAGTTCACCGGCTGCTAAGGTACCTATTAATATTTTTAAATTATTTTTTTACTAGCTTCCGCCCCGTGGTTTCACCTGCGTTCCCGAAGGATGTTATGTTTTTCCGGGATACAAAGTAGCCTATGTTATTCCAGGGTATGATCTCTCTATGTGCTAAGTTTCATCCAAATCCGTTCCATAGTTTTTATTTTTTGAATGAGTAACATACATACATCCTCACAATTTTTTGCATTTATAATAGGTATTAGTAGGATTATTTAAAGGCTAAAAATCTCTTGGTCAATGATAATGAGGCTGATGGTAATAAGAACACAGCCTAGAAAGGAAAGCTTAGCAAATATTTAGACACACTTTCACATTTTTAATATTTGTATCTAAGGGAAAGGATTATTAAAGTATTTAGTAAGGTTGAGGTAAAAAAAAGTATTTTTAATATTGGTCTAGTGGTTTTTGAGTTTATTCATTAATATCAATTTTATTAGTGTTTGAATTAGCTAATTTGAACAAATTATGTATCATCAATAGTTTCGCAGCGCACGCCAAATAATGACTTTTATGGGCAATTTTTGGATACCTTAAGATACATTATTGTTATTTTCGTAGAGATTTCAATTTTTTTTGGAAATAAAATATGTTATTTATTAATTGCAGATAATGTAGCTTTCTAAAGATGATAGGTTTTTTTAAATCGATTCTGTAGTTGAGTTTATCCGTTACAAACAAACATAAAAAAAGAATCAAATCTTTCTTCTTTCTAATATTAATGTAGAAGTGTAGATAACTTAAAGAAAATTGCCTTCATATAATCAGCATAAGTTTATGATAACTAATTGCTAATTTTAAATCTACAGTGCCCACTTATATTAGTACAATTCCTACCTATTTATTACACATACGAAAATCTAGCTCCAACATGTTACATATAAAATATTAACACCATTTTTCACATTCAAAAGCACAAAGGCTGTACAAATTTGTGCCAAAGCGCTCATTTTCTACGAGTGGCGGAAAAGTGGAACATCTGAACAGAATTCAGGTTGGTCGTTAGATGTTGACATAGAAATGTAATCGGACTTGTAAAGAAGTGGCTAAAATTGTGTAATATCAAACAGAAATTTCGTTCTCAGATTTTTTATTGTACTTAATAAAAAATATATAAGTTATTTTTTTATTATCAATGTGTGAAATTTTTGTTATGATGAATAAATAACAGGTCTTTTTTATATTTTGCTTATATTACTTGGTAGGTAATATGCAGAATGGTCCGTAGGGTACACACTAGTTACCACTACAATTAAAATCTTAATGTATTATAGAGTTTTTTTTAAATTTAAATTATACCGATTATTTGCAACATACCTACATTGTTGAAAATTTGAGAATTAGGCAGTTCTAAACATTAATTTACATTTCTAAGATTGCAGCCGTCTCTAGGGCATTTGGTATGTAGAGACGATTAAACTACGGACGTGTCCCTCTGTTTATATATTTCCTGTGTTATTTCACTGTTTTAACTTGAAAAGAGGTTTAATGGCGGACCAGTGCGGATGTAGAGGCACCATACGTCCGGGTTTGAACGGACAAGTCCAGCTTGGCTTTCCGTATGCATTTTTAACCAACTAAAAAGGAGGACGTTCTCAATTCGGCTGTATATTATTTTTGTATGTTTGTTACGCGATTACTCCGCCAAATGTGTATTTTTATTCGGAAGAGATTACTCCTAGGTGGTCCCATTGTCACCAAGTCTCAGGATCTGTTGTTGATGGAAATGGGAAATAACAAAAAGAGAACCGCCTTCAAAAACCGAATTGAGAACCTCCTCCTTTTTTTGGAATATTATTGTTTTTGTTAAGAGTTTTGTCATGGTTACCCTATGTGCAGGTGTTTTTCGTGGTCTCGTGGGTAATTTGTGAGGTAGTAGGTTACTTTGTGTGTTTTGGTTAGACTTATGTACATTGTAATACAAGTGTTTACTTATCTTGGGGACAGGTTTTAATTAAATATATAAATACTAGAGCTAATCCCAAGGTTTCCCCTGGGTTACCGGTATAAAAAATAGCCGTATCGCTCCATGTTATTCCATAGTATGATTTATTTATGTTTCAAATTACGGAGCTGAGTGTTAACATACCACTAAGTCTCAGCCCTGATAAACAGTTTATTGTTTTGTGTAAATTACATTAATTGTTTTATTCAAAGAATGAATAGTAGCTAACAGATTTTAAACAAATATTAATTCGTTTAGAGGTGCTAAGCAAAAGTAGTCCTACATAGCCAGAAAAATTGCCAAACTGAAGTGGCAGTGGGCGGGGCACATCGTAGAACCGATGGCGACTGGGGCAGAAAGGTTCTCGAGTGGCGACCACGAACCGAAAGACGCAGCGTGGGCAGGCCCCTACAAGGTGGAACGACGATCTTGTGAGGGTCGCGGGAAACCGTTGTATGCGAGTAGCCCAAGACCGGCTATCGTGGAGATCCTTGGGGGAGGCCTTTGTCTAGCTAGCAGTGGATGTCTTTCGGCTGACATGATGAAGCAAAAGTACTTCTTAAATACTCTAAAATATCTATAAATCTTTTTAACTACTGATTAATTTATCCTATTTAGACTCTGATGAAGGCAATTATGCCAATTGCCTATTGGCAATTGTATCGTTCGTCGGTTCGGAATACACTTAAACTGAGAAGACCTAAGAAATAAACAGAAACAGATCTCTTTTATAATTTATCTTCAGACTAGTGTCACTGGTTTTTTTTTATTCACCGTAAAATCCATTTCACACAATAAACAAAAAAATCGCAGCGTATCATTAAAATCTTACCTACCATTACTCCCCCGGAATTTTGAGCAGTTAAACTGTTATGAAGGTTTAAAAAATGAGAAAAGCTTTAGCTCTATGCGTCATTCGTCGTCGGGAAGGTTTTCGTTCTGTCTGATATATTACAAGCTTGCACTTTGCTTGGGTTGGAAAATGTGAGGATAAATGTTGCGAATTTCTTTTTTAAATGTATGTTACGGTGATCAGTGGGTGAAGGTGGCAAGCAAACAAAGCCTAGAAGAGAAAGCTTATCGACGAAATAAAAATGTTTTTTTAAACAAAAAAAATTGTAATAGTAGGTATAATATGACAAGCCAGTTGGCGCAGTTGGTTAAGACACCACCTATCACGCCGCTGATCGTGGGTTCGATCCCATCCAGGACAAACATTTGTGTGCATGGACATGTTTGTTTGTCCTGTGTCTGGGTGTAATTATCTATATAAGTATGTATTTACAAAAAAAAGCAGTTTAAGTAGTATATCAGTTATCTGGTTTCCATAGTACAAGCTCTGCTTAGTTTGGAATCAGATAAACGTGTGTGAAGAATGTCCCAGGGTCCCAGAATAATTTTAAATAATAGTAATATAATTTTATTGCTCTGTAACTCAAGTTATTGTGCAAAAAATGCTACAAAATGACTAGTAGGCGCTAAAAAATAAAAATAATATTTAACTACATAATTACTGTAGTCATAACTTTAATTTGATAATGAATTATATAAGTAAATACTAAGTTGCAGATTTTTCCATAATAGACTTTTTGGATTCGAGCGATTTTAAACTTTAAGCTTTAAAATAAATACCATTGTCTACGGCGTTGGCACATATCCTAAAATTTCTTCAGTGTGCTACTTCCAATACAGAATTGCTATTGGCGCCATTTTAGTGGCTACATTTCTAGCAAATAACGTGTTGATTAATTGACGGGTGATTTTCATTTGATACAAGGTACGTTGAGATATCATTTTTAGTATTTTTGCTCGGGCAGATATATAAAATTAAAGCTTTGTAAACTGGTTATTTTTAACTTGTTTAACTTAGAAAGAAATGGTTGTTTCCTTTTGAACTGGAAAATGAAAATGTTGTTTGTAAAAATACACATAAAAAAACTCAAAACATGGATTCGATTTTTCCCAAACAAAAATTGTACCTAATAAGAAACTTTTTTAAAATATAAGGTTTTATGTTGACAGTTTTCCACATTTTTATATTTAAAATAAAATAAATTGTTCATAAATATACTTGATTAAATCTTCAATTTAATTTCGTGCCAAGCCACGTCCACAATTAATTTTAACTGGACGATATGAAACGACGTTCCGACATTAAAAGGCAATACAGACGCGGCAACTTTAGTGTCTCACTGACAGCAACAAACATGGTTTTTGAAATTTGTACAATCTCTATCAGAGATGAGCTGCTTCAGGCTATATCATCATCATATCAGCTGAACGACGTCCACAGCACAAAGACCTCTCCCAAGGATCTCCACGATAGCCGGTCTTGCGCTACCCGCATACAGCGGTTTCCCGCGACCTTCACAAGATCGTCGGCCATCTTGTGGGGGGCCTGGCCACGCTACGTCATCTGATTCATCAGGCTGTATACAGTCAATTTCATATGACATACGATACTTTTATCTGTATAATGCAAATAAATGAAATGAATAAAATTAAACTAATATCCAATATCCAAAAAACGGACCTGACCTTCTACCCAGCGGCACTAAGCCAATCCAGTCAATCTTGTAACTAATACTTTTTAAACTCTCGCGAACACAATTCAAGTTTATAGTAATGTAAAGGGTCTATTCGCGCATAATTTTGACTAACCTCGACGTTTCGATCAAGTTGCATTGATAGTGGTCACGAGTGGACTGAAATGAATGAAATTATATTTTGATAATATTCTATGCGCGAATAGACCCGTTACATTACTATAAACATGAATCTTGTAACTCTTGAAATCAAAGCTGACATGAAAAGAAATTAAATCCTCGAGCCTTTTTAGTAGTCCATGCAACGCAGTTTATCGCGAATGATTAGGATGTTGAATTAAAATAATATAATGAAAAATATATTGACTCACTGTTATTATATATTTTGCCTCAGTAAATCCGACTTAAAACCTGGCCGACTAGGAAATCCTTCAGGGTGAGGGCAGACAACGTTATGTTTTTATAATCGGAGTTATCTAAGCTATCGGATGGCATTATACACATCTTGTAACTCGAAGAGGTAGGGTCGCTCATTTTAAAGCATTAAAAAATCTGTAAAATATGAAATTTTATCGGATGCGTGGTCCGACACACACTTGACCGATTTTGTATGAACTCAAATATGTATCATAGCCATCTCATACAGTTAAACCATTGAAATTATGTCAAATTCATTGTTTTATAGACGATTTCCTTAAATTTTGCCTTCGTAAATCCGACATAAAACCTGGCCGACTAGGAAATCCTCCAGGCTGAGGTCACGCAACCTTATATTTTTATCATCGGGCTTATCTAAGCTATCGAATGGCATTAGTGGCATGTTGTTACTCGATGAGGTTAAATCGGTCATTTTTCAGCATCCTAAAATCTGGCCGATTTCAGAAAGTGCCAGGATAGGATGAGGCAACCAACTTTTTTTATACGTTTTTCGATGACTTCTATCGAATGGGCTAGGTCTCAAGTTGTTACTCGATGAGGTAAAATGCACCAAAAAAAGGGACCGCTTAACTGCCGATTCCTCAAAACCCTCCAGGTTGCGCCCACGCAACCCTGTTTTTTTAAGAGTATTTTTTTACTATACACCACCAGAAACTAGTCCCATGTTGTTACCTTATGAGGTAGGGTTTACTACAGTGCGCTCTCCAACCAATTTTACCTAATTAAAAAACAGCCCATATGGCGCGAACAATTGACCTTTTTACCCGACTGCAGTGAAGCCAAAAACGTAAGATTTGACCTGTTACGTATGTATGTCCGTCTCTACGTTCCATCGTAACGTAACATCTAAACGGCTGAACTGATTTTGATGAGTGATAGTATATACTATATTGTGTATGTGTATTAAGTTATTTGTTTTGAACAACATTTACTATAGGACCAACCCTGAAATCACTAAGTTTTTAAAGTCAATAAGGACAAGATTCGCCTGCAAAAGGGAGTTGCTTTTCACGATTTTCCTAGATTTTCAATCTTACGTATTTTCCATTTTATTTGACAGCCACGCCCAACAGGTTATATTTTTGCATGCTTGAAAATTGTGCAATGGTTGTCTCACAAGTGGATTCAGTAATCTTATAGTGTTTTCTAAGACCTACCTATTATGAATGAATGTACAATGTATTTAAATGAACATCATTATAATTTTATTGTTTCCAGAATAAGTATCTGTATTTCTATCTAACAAGCACAAATGTAAAAATAATAATCTGCTTTTCATTTTCCCTTCATACCCAATTAGTAAATAATTACGATTTAATATAAACTGAAATATCTCATTTTTTATAATAGGCAATACAATAAGGTTTTACTTTTTCAGACATGCTTGAGGCAGTGGATGAGAATATTAATTAATTCTAGGACAAATATTTGGAGAGAAATTAAATAAAAATACAACATACAATAATGATAAAAAAAAACCGATCTTTTTTTGGACTGCAGTCGGGTTTTTTAGTTTTTTAATAAGTGCCTTGTTTTGCTTCATAAATCATAGTTAATTCAAATTCAAATTCAAAAGTGTCTTTATTAAATGAACTCATTGCAAGTATTTTTAATGAGTTGTGTTGTTGAGTTTTTAATGACAAGTGTTATGATTTAAAGATAAAAAAAATGTGCAAAATATCATGTCAAATAAAAAGTCAGTAAACTCAATTACTGACAGTACAGATTCTTGCACATATTTTAATTTATAGTATGACACAACTTAGATGAAGCATCGGCAAAATTCGTAAAATCGATCGTTCCCGAAAATAGTGCGCCTACAACCTTACTCATGTGTTAAAAAATGATCGGCGAAAATGATCTTGTTGAAGGTTGAATGGCGCGATAGTGAATGATTTTTATTTGTTGTGTAAATCGGAAGTGAAATGTACGGAAACGATTTGCCGATGCTACATCTAAGTTGTGTCATACTGTACCTACGATGACGACTGGCCGGGAGAGTTCCAGGAGGAACCTGGAAACCTTCCGACCTGTCATCTGTATGTAGTACGCATTCGCAATATTTCTAAAATAAAACTCATACAATTTTTTTACAGACTTTTTTACAATTTGCGCCAGCTTGATTTCAACTTCAATATGTAGGGAGTTTAATTTTACGATATGATAGCGCCTTATTGCACCTTGCGAATCAAAAATCGATCTCAATTTCTCTGATTTAGGGATCAAATTAATCAATTTTACGATTCTGTTAACTAACTTTAAGCCAATAAATTATTCAACCATACCAACTAAGATTGTAATCATTACTTTAAGATATTTTAACGTAAATTGGGCAAAACTTGGATTACAAATACACGTGATTAAGGTTTCCATTAATGATAGCAATTAATTGTACGTGTGTGTGGTTTAGTTCCAAATTCTAGATTATCTGAAATTAAAATCTGAAAATGATATTAGGGTCCAGATACGAAGCTGATGGCGAGCAGCTTAATCTATGTATATCTATCTACTGAGAATAAAGAGATTGTTTGTTTGAACGCGCTAATCTCTGGTGTTACTGGTCCGATTCGAAAAATTCTTTCACTAATAAAAAGCTACGTTATTCCCGAAGGTTTAGGCTACTTTTATCCCGGGAACGCGAGTGAAACCGCAGGGAACAGCTAGTTGGAGATAACTCTGTATAAAGGTACGTAATTATTTTCCACTAATACATAAGTTTTGATTATACCTATAATTTCAAATTAGTATCTGATGATGCAGCTGAAGGTGGTAAGGTAAACCCATATCTTAGAAAGCAACTGGTTTTCGAAATATATTTATATTGATTCATTCGAACTAGCTAAATGTTTTGACAAGGAATTACGGACTTAAAAGTAATCAAAATAAAGTCAAATATAAAATAAATCAAAATAATTTTAAGGCGATGATAGCTCAGTGGTAGTGACGTCGGATGCCACGACGAAGGTCGTGGGTTCGAATCCTACAATGAGCTTGAGCTTTCGGTGAAGGAAAACATCGTGAGGAAACCATAGCACGGTGGTAGGGTACTTTGTAGTACCCGTCTGACTGGCTACCACCCTCAAGTTGAAAATTTGTCGCCAAGCACCTACCGGTGTGTTCCGGCAATTGCACTTGAGAGCCAGTTTGCCTTCTCGGTATTACAATACCGAGTAACAGGTCAGCAACACATTGGCAATATCTCTGGTATTGCAAATGGCGATAGGCGACGGTAACCACTTACCATCAGGTGGGCCGTATGCTTGCTTGCTACCTTAGTAGTATAAAAAAAAAAAAAAAAAACAAAACATTCCAAACTTAGAAAATGTGTAAGAAACTAATTAAATTGTAGGTACGCTATGAAAGCTACAAATTTTGCTGTTAAAAACTGTACAGACAGAGCAACTATTTAGTTGCTTTACACAATCAAGCAATACTAATATGAAAGATTCCTAGGGTTTCCAACACAAGAGAGATCTCAATTTCAAGGTAAGTAGGTACTTTTTTTACAAATAACAGTGAGTCAATATATTTTTCATTATATTATTTTAATTCAACATCCTAATCATTCGCGATAAACTGCGTTGCATGGACTACTAAAAAGGCTCGAGGATTTAATTTCTTTTCATGTCAGCTTTGATTTCAAGAGTTACAAGATTCATGTTTATAGTAATGTAAAGGGTCTATTCGCGCATAATTTTGACTAACCTCGACGTTTCGATCAAGTTGCATTGATAGTGGTCACGAGTGGACTGAAATGAATGAAATTATATTTTGATAATATTCTATGCGCGAATAGACCCGTTACATTACTATAAACATGAATCTTGTAACTCTTGAAATCAAAGCTGACATGAAAAGAAATTAAATCCTCGAGCCTTTTTAGTAGTCCATGCAACGCAGTTTATCGCGAATGATTAGGATGTTGAATTAAAATAATATAATGAAAAATATATTGACTCACTGTTATTTGTAAAAAAAGTACCTACTTACCTTGAAATTGAGATCTCTCTTGTGTTGGAAACCCTAGGAATCTTTCATATTAGTATTGCTTGATTGTGTAAAGCAACTAAATAGTTGCTCTGTCTGTACAGTTTTTAACAGCAAAATTTGTAGCTTTCATAGCGTACCTACAATTTAATTAGTTTCTTACACATTTTCTAAGTTTGGAATGTTTTGTTTTTTTTTTTTTTTTTTATACTACTAAGGTAGCAAGCAAGCATACGGCCCACCTGATGGTAAGTGGTTACCGTCGCCTATCGCCATTTGCAATACCAGAGATATTGCCAATGTGTTGCTGACCTGTTACTCGGTATTGTAATACCGAGAAGGCAAACTGGCTCTCAAGTGCAATTGCCGGAACACACCGGTAGGTGCTTGGCGACAAATTTTCAACTTGAGGGTGGTAGCCAGTCAGACGGGTACTACAAAGTACCCTACCACCGTGCTATGGTTTCCTCACGATGTTTTCCTTCACCGAAAGCTCAAGCTCATTGTAGGATTCGAACCCACGACCTTCGTCGTGGCATCCGACGTCACTACCACTGAGCTATCATCGCCTTAAAATTATTTTGATTTATTTTATATTTGACTTTATTTTGATTACTTTTAAGTCCGTAATTCCTTGTCAAAACATTTAGCTAGTTCGAATGAATCAATATAAATATATTTCGAAAACCAGTTGCTTTCTAAGATATGGGTTTACCTTACCACCTTCAGCTGCATCATCAGATACTAATTTGAAATTATAGGTATAATCAAAACTTATGTATTAGTGGAAAATAATTACGTACCTTTATACAGAGTTATCTCCAACTAGCTGTTCCCTGCGGTTTCACTCGCGTTCCCGGGATAAAAGTAGCCTAAACCTTCGGGAATAACGTAGCTTTTTATTAGTGAAAGAATTTTTCGAATCGGACCAGTAACACCAGAGATTAGCGCGTTCAAACAAACAATCTCTTTATTCTCAGTAGATAGATATACATAGATTAAGCTGCTCGCCATCAGCTTCGTATCTGGACCCTAATATCATTTTCAGATTTTAATTTCAGATAATCTAGAATTTGGAACTAAACCACACACACGTACAATTAATTGCTATCATTAATGGAAACCTTAATCACGTGTATTTGTAATCCAAGTTTTGCCCAATTTACGTTAAAATATCTTAAAGTAATGATTACAATCTTAGTTGGTATGGTTGAATAATTTATTGGCTTAAAGTTAGTTAACAGAATCGTAAAATTGATTAATTTGATCCCTAAATCAGAGAAATTGAGATCGATTTTTGATTCGCAAGGTGCAATAAGGCGCTATCATATCGTAAAATTAAACTCCCTACATATTGAAGTTGAAATCAAGCTGGCGCAAATTGTAAAAAAGTCTGTAAAAAAATTGTATGAGTTTTATTTTAGAAATATTGCGAATGCGTACTACATACAGATGACAGGTCGGAAGGTTTCCAGGTTCCTCCTGGAACTCTCCCGGCCAGTCGTCATCGTAGGTACAGTATGACACAACTTAGATGTAGCATCGGCAAATCGTTTCCGTACATTTCACTTCCGATTTACACAACAAATAAAAATCATTCACTATCGCGCCATTCAACCTTCAACAAGATCATTTTCGCCGATCATTTTTTAACACATGAGTAAGGTTGTAGGCGCACTATTTTCGGGAACGATCGATTTTACGAATTTTGCCGATGCTTCATCTAAGTTGTGTCATACTATAAATTAAAATATGTGCAAGAATCTGTACTGTCAGTAATTGAGTTTACTGACTTTTTATTTGACATGATATTTTGCACATTTTTTTTATCTTTAAATCATAACACTTGTCATTAAAAACTCAACAACACAACTCATTAAAAATACTTGCAATGAGTTCATTTAATAAAGACACTTTTGAATTTGAATTTGAATTAACTATGATTTATGAAGCAAAACAAGGCACTTATTAAAAAACTAAAAAACCCGACTGCAGTCCAAAAAAAGATCGGTTTTTTTTTATCATTATTGTATGTTGTATTTTTATTTAATTTCTCTCCAAATATTTGTCCTAGAATTAATTAATATTCTCATCCACTGCCTCAAGCATGTCTGAAAAAGTAAAACCTTATTGTATTGCCTATTATAAAAAATGAGATATTTCAGTTTATATTAAATCGTAATTATTTACTAATTGGGTATGAAGGGAAAATGAAAAGCAGATTATTATTTTTACATTTGTGCTTGTTAGATAGAAATACAGATACTTATTCTGGAAACAATAAAATTATAATGATGTTCATTTAAATACATTGTACATTCATTCATAATAGGTAGGTCTTAGAAAACACTATAAGATTACTGAATCCACTTGTGAGACAACCATTGCACAATTTTCAAGCATGCAAAAATATAACCTGTTGGGCGTGGCTGTCAAATAAAATGGAAAATACGTAAGATTGAAAATCTAGGAAAATCGTGAAAAGCAACTCCCTTTTGCAGGCGAATCTTGTCCTTATTGACTTTAAAAACTTAGTGATTTCAGGGTTGGTCCTATAGTAAATGTTGTTCAAAACAAATAACTTAATACACATACACAATATAGTATATACTATCACTCATCAAAATCAGTTCAGCCGTTTAGATGTTACGTTACGATGGAACGTAGAGACGGACATACATACGTAACAGGTCAAATCTTACGTTTTTGGCTTCACTGCAGTCGGGTAAAAAGGTCAATTGTTCGCGCCATATGGGCTGTTTTTTAATTAGGTAAAATTGGTTGGAGAGCGCACTGTAGTAAACCCTACCTCATAAGGTAACAACATGGGACTAGTTTCTGGTGGTGTATAGTAAAAAAATACTCTTAAAAAAACAGGGTTGCGTGGGCGCAACCTGGAGGGTTTTGAGGAATCGGCAGTTAAGCGGTCCCTTTTTTTGGTGCATTTTACCTCATCGAGTAACAACTTGAGACCTAGCCCATTCGATAGAAGTCATCGAAAAACGTATAAAAAAAGTTGGTTGCCTCATCCTATCCTGGCACTTTCTGAAATCGGCCAGATTTTAGGATGCTGAAAAATGACCGATTTAACCTCATCGAGTAACAACATGCCACTAATGCCATTCGATAGCTTAGATAAGCCCGATGATAAAAATATAAGGTTGCGTGACCTCAGCCTGGAGGATTTCCTAGTCGGCCAGGTTTTATGTCGGATTTACGAAGGCAAAATTTAAGGAAATCGTCTATAAAACAATGAATTTGACATAATTTCAATGGTTTAACTGTATGAGATGGCTATGATACATATTTGAGTTCATACAAAATCGGTCAAGTGTGTGTCGGACCACGCATCCGATAAAATTTCATATTTTACAGATTTTTTAATGCTTTAAAATGAGCGACCCTACCTCTTCGAGTTACAAGATGTGTATAATGCCATCCGATAGCTTAGATAACTCCGATTATAAAAACATAACGTTGTCTGCCCTCACCCTGAAGGATTTCCTAGTCGGCCAGGTTTTAAGTCGGATTTACTGAGGCAAAATATATGGAATGAATTTCACATTATTTCAATGGTTTAACTTAATGACGATTGTTTTGATACTTATTTGAGTTTATAAAAATGCTGTCAAGTGTGTGTCGGACCACGGATCCCATAAAATTTCATATTTTACAGATTTTTTAACCCAGGTAGGGTTGCTTATTTTAAAGCATTTTATTCATCTTATTTTAGCGTTGCTTCGAGTAACAAGATGTCAATAATACCATTCGATAGTTAGATTACTCCGATAATAAAAATACAAGGTCGCCTACCCTCAGCTTGGAGAATTTCCTATTCAGCCAGGTTTTGACTCGTTTTTACTAAGGCAAAATGTACATTATTTCAATGGTTTAACTTTATGATAATTGTTTTGATACGTATTTGTTCATGTATCAATATTTTTTACCCAAACCTAATAAATAAACACATTATAGTTTTAATCAAGAATTCCATAGAGGGGAACTTGTTTCAGAAGTCTAATGCAAACCTTATTATAAATCTTTACCTGTTTGTAGTCGTCATTTGGCCATGCTATGCCATATATTACGGTTAATTTATGCATTGATCGCTACATGATTTAAAACATATGTAAAACGTAAATATGATTAAACTTACTTTTTTAAACAGGGATCCTAATATTTTTTAAGCAATTTAAAAAACGATTGCTAGGGATATCCCTAAAATATTTCTATAATGATCAATCATCTACTAAAACTTTACTAACGTTGAATCTATACTAATAATAAATCTGAAGAGTTTGTTTGTTGGAACGTGCTGGTACTGGTCCGATTCGAAAAAATATTTCATAGGGAGCTACATTATCCCCGAAGGTTCTATTATACCTTTAAGCTGTATTAAAATAAAACTTCTATGTCAACGCAATCAAAAGAAACAGCAATTTAAGCCTCATATTTTGAAACTCGCAACTACTCGCAAGGGAATTAAAACCTGAAGGATACTTTCTGTCGCATGAAGCAACGTTTTATAGCACAAAAAGGAAAAAAAATTAAAACTTAAAATTTTTAGTCACATCACATATTATATTTTTTTTAAATAATTATAACCTTTTCCTCATGAACGCGTAGAGATATCAAGTTGAAATGCATATCAAATACTTAGGTGTAATTGCCGTTAAGCTGTGAAAAAAAAACTAATTTCTAAGTCAACGCAAAACGCAAAGGTACAACCATTTAAACCGCATATTTTGCAACTACTTGCAAAGGAATCAAAATTTAACGGCTACTTACCGTTGACATAGAATTTTGAAATTTCGTAAGAAGCATAACTTGCAGCACAGGTAACAGAAAAATTCAGAAAACCTTAAAATGTTTGGTAGTTACCGCAATGACTGCGACTTATCTCTATGTATGGGGAGGGGACAAAATTGTTCAAACTGCAATAATGACTAACTTAATGTCATCCAATCCGGATGGTTTGGTTGGTGGATGTAGCCCTAAATGCGTTTATTTATATTTCTTATTGTGGGTTTTGTTTATTTTCAGACAGCTTGCTTGTATTGTTCCTACTGGCGAAGTGAGACAAAAGTTTTGCAAACTATTTTCTGTGACATTTATACTTTTATACTAATATTTTTGATTGTTTGTTTGCATTGAATAGGCTCCGAAACTACAAGACCGATTTGAAAAATTCTTTCACTAATAGGAAGCTACAGTATTCTTGAAGGTTATAAGCTACTTTTTACCCCGGGAATGCGAATGGAACCGCGCGGAACAGCTATATCAAATAAAAGGGCTCGTTGTGAGGATCTCAAATATAATATTTCTTTTACAATTTTAAGACGAATAGTTTTTAAGTTATTTAAGAAAATAAGCGAATCTCTCTCTGGAACAAAAATATCATACTGTGGTGACATTAGGTATAAAAAAAATATCACCAAACTTCAAGTTCATAGTGAATGGGGAGGTAAACTTTAGCCCTCTTATTCATAAACGCTGTTTAACTAAATCAGTGTTATAGTGTCCTCCATCTCACTCTTTCGATCACCATACGTCACTTGTCAGATAAATATCCAAAATATCCTACAAAGATAAAGACTACGGAATTTTAACTAATCAACGTTTGGTAACTTTTTTACGAATAAAAAGCCGCAAGTTTATAGCCCCAGTGGTTTAGGCTCTCCGTTAAAAAATCAGTTAGTCAGAAGATATGTAGATATAAACGTTTGTAAGCCATTTTTTTTGGAAAGGACTAAAGTTATATATTATAGATAGCCTCTGATGGCTGCTTCAACCTCACCGGACAAATTTGTAAATTTAATTTAAACTATATTGGGTAAACAAACTGTGATTAAAATACTAAACTCTATGCTATGCTTGGTCGAGAACTCTACAATCTACAATATTTAGAAGATTTTGGAAGTTTATTTTCAGCCAGAATACTATACAAGCTGTTACGGAAAGGGTATATACATATCAAGTGCACGGCTTCTTTCGATCATAATAAACTATATTGCAAAGGTTTTTAAATCCTATATCTACATGTTAGGAAGATATGAGGAATGAAACCAAAAACCCAAACATTTCAACGTGAAATTTACACATCACTAGCAACCAAGTCAGCTGATCGGTATAAGTAGGTAACTCACGATACATTCACCTGTGAAAACAAACCTCTTATGCTCTTACTCCTGGTATTTTTGGATAATGGGTTCCGGATATTTTATTTTGTTACTCACTTTTTCTGACAAAAACTGATTATGTTTGTGAACAAGCTAAAATACAAATCCTTTAAAAATTAACAAATCATCAATCAATCATCAGTAAATCATTTGTTAGCTTGAAAATGATATTGAATTTAGGTAGGTAGTTAATGTAGGGATTAGTAGGGACTAGTAAATAATACTTAGTTACCTATCTACGTAAAACAATCTAATAACAAACATAACGGAGTATGTAATGTGTGAATCTACGTAATCATTGAAATTAAACCACAGACACAGAATTTGAGTATCCAACATTTCTTTTTTATGTTGGTTGACATACATAGGTACTCTACCAGAAATTAATTGCTTAGGTAAATACTGCGAAAGAACCTAATGGAACCTAGAACAGAAAAAGGATTTCGTAACATAATTTATTTTCAAATGAACCCTAAATAACTTTCCTCCGCAACTTATGTGTGTCCTGGTACATAAATAATGCTAAAGGGTTCTGTGTTTAGTTTAAATTAAATAATTAAAAAACTAGGATTGTTTGTAAACAAGTTCAAATGCAAATGCTTGTTTGCAGATTGGAAAATTATTTTAAAACTTAGGCTGTAGGTAATAATAATAATACTTAAAGAAAAGTAACAAGAATTACGGAGTAGGTACCTAGTTCACAACTTTCGGTGAACGTGTAAATGTAGGTGCCTAATAATTATGCACATAGTAACTTTCTGCCGCATTTTTTTTACCTCACAATAACAACAAAACGGGATAACGATACGAACGATCCTTTTAATGTTGATTTTTTTTATTCAACTCAAATAAGTATCAAAACAATCGTCATTAAGTTAAACCATTGAAATAATGTGAAATTAATTGCATTTCTTCCATATATTTTGCCTTAGTAAATCCGACATAAAACCTGGCCGACTAGGAAATCCTTCAGGGTGAGGACAGACAACGTTATATTTTTATAATCAGGGTTATCTAAGCTATAGCATGGCATTATTGACATCTTGTAACTCGAAGAGGTAGGGTCGCTCATTTTAAAGCATTCAAAAATCTGTAAAATATGAAATTTTATGGGATCCGTGGTCCGACACACACTTGACAGCATTTTTATAAACTCAAATAAGTATTAAAACAATCGTCATTAAGTTAAACCATTGAAATAATGTGAAATTCATTCCATATATTTTGCCTCAGTAAATCCGACTTAAAACCTGGCCGACTAGGAAATCCTTCAGGGTGAGGGCAGACAACGTTATGTTTTTATAATCGGAGTTATCTAAGCTATCGGATGGCATTATACACATCTTGTAACTCGAAGAGGTAGGGTCGCTCATTTTAAAGCATTAAAAAATCTGTAAAATATGAAATTTTATCGGATGCGTGGTCCGACACACACTTGACCGATTTTGTATGAACTCAAATATGTATCATAGCCATCTCATACAGTTAAACCATTGAAATTATGTCAAATTCATTGTTTTATAGACGATTTCCTTAAATTTTGCCTTCGTAAATCCGACATAAAACCTGGCCGACTAGGAAATCCTCCAGGCTGAGGTCACGCAACCTTATATTTTTATCATCGGGCTTATCTAAGCTATCGAATGGCATTAGTGGCATGTTGTTACTCGATGAGGTTAAATCGGTCATTTTTCAGCATCCTAAAATCTGGCCGATTTCAGAAAGTGCCAGGATAGGATGAGGCAACCAACTTTTTTTATACGTTTTTCGATGACTTCTATCGAATGGGCTAGGTCTCAAGTTGTTACTCGATGAGGTAAAATGCACCAAAAAAAGGGACCGCTTAACTGCCGATTCCTCAAAACCCTCCAGGTTGCGCCCACGCAACCCTGTTTTTTTAAGAGTATTTTTTTACTATACACCACCAGAAACTAGTCCCATGTTGTTACCTTATGAGGTAGGGTTTACTACAGTGCGCTCTCCAACCAAATTCTTTCAAAATTATATCTTTCGCCGCTCTCACGTTCACTTCCTATACCTTTCCCGCTCCCGCACAGTACCTTTAAATAAAGAGTATTCAACTTAAAAATACCGCTATAAAAAAAGGAAGAAAAAGTGATTGACATTCGATGTGAAAAATAAGTGCCGCTCCGCTCCGTTTGACAAATCTGCGTGAAAAATCTATATAATTATAAAATTAATATAAAGGAAGCAAATAACAATAAATGGATGGACACTGGACAGCTGCAGCTGAACAAGGTACTGTGTAATCCTTTTCCTCTCCTACTCCGTGAACGTGAGTTAGGCAAATCTAGTTTCCTCCCGCTATCCGCATCATCAGGTTTCCAACGGTGGTCCTTCATTCAAATTATTAATTAATAAGTAGGTTCTTTTCCCACCAGTCAATAGTGGTCCTTGTTTAGTATCTAAAGGTGATCATTTGAATCAAACTTATTTTATTGATCATCTTGGCTTATGTTCGACCAAAATGTTGAAATATTTCCTATTTCATAATATCACAACCGACAAGCGACACGCGACACAAGCGCAAAAAGAAATATTCTCCGGCTAGCGTTTTCTTTCAACAAACATAGTATTATTTGAACAGATAATCCGAGGACACAGTATAGTGAGTATGCAGTATCAAAACTAATAAAACTTTACTATTATTTTATGAAGAGTTGTGAAGCGAATACGATAATTATTTGTCTACATCAATCAACCAAACAATCATAGTAGTTCAACTTCAAGTTTATTTATTCAGTTTATGGTAAGAACTTATAAACACTTATGAACTTTATAGGAAGATACTTAATAGGAAGCTACATTATCCCAAAGGTTATTAGCTACTTTTTATCCCGGGAACGTGGACACCTAGTCGTCATTATATCAGTAAATTTAATTTATGAAGAACCGACCCCGATAAAAATATTATTCTAGTTTTATTTTTAGTAGTTAACCAACGATTTTTACATGCTTATCACCTGGTACATATAAACTAAAACGTTTTTATTCTTAATGCACAATCAATTAAAGATTAACATAGAATGTTTGTTGTGTTAATTATAAAGTTATATTACAATAATAACTACATTAAAAAGGATGGCAGAATCTACTATCAAACTAAGTTGATTAAGAGGAGGCTCTCTACGTCTCCTCTATCTCTCTATCTCCTTACTAAGCTGACGGGGACAAGCGAGACAGGAGAGACGTAATTTTAGTAAAAAAGATGGTTTTATGTTATTTAAAAAGACACTAAGCCTTTTTTTTTTAAAGTAAGAAAACTATTCCCTTTCTAATGGATTTCAAAATGTATGTTAATATTTTTCAAGTTATTTGGATGGCCCAAATAAGAGAAGAATGCATTCTTAGTTTTAGAAAGGGCATATTTACGATTTTTTCTGACGTTACTAATGAAAAATCCTAATTTAAAAAAAAACTATTCCCATACACGTATTCTTTAGTTTAACATATATTTTTTCCAAATATCTTGGGACAAAGAATACAGAGAAAAACGCATTTTAGAATCATTATTTCACGTATAACATCGCCTTAATAAATTTTATTAAAAATATACGGCATTAGCCGCCGTTGGATTACTATTAGTTTTATATACTGTTACGAAGATCAGAGCTCAACTATCAGCGGTTTTATTTGAACAATCTGACCCACACGTTTGCTTG
The DNA here is from genome assembly GCA_963555595.1 of Tethea ocularis. Taxonomy (NCBI): domain Eukaryota; kingdom Metazoa; phylum Arthropoda; class Insecta; order Lepidoptera; family Drepanidae; genus Tethea; species Tethea ocularis. The sequence continues at coordinate 9,964,402 of OY741970.1, forward strand.
CAGACACTTGATGACCTATGTATGTATACAGGGAAGACTCATTCAGCACTAATCTGAGTTGAGATGTTGAGCTGAGCGTTATTTAACTCAGTTTGATTTTAATACAGAACGTGTTTCATTTACACATTTAATATGATTTTGATATAGTTTTGTGTTTATTAAAAGTTTTTTTTTTAATTTTATTAATCTGTACTGTAGACTGTCAGTTACTGTTGTAGTAGTAGGTAAGTCCGATGACAACACTAATAATATGGTGTCATTGAGCTGATCTGATGATATAATAAAAAAAGATTCTTCTTTTTTTATTTTATCGAATTGTTTATACAATGGCATTGTAAAAAAATCAATGTAGCAAAAATAAGTATATTATATTTAAATATTTTTATTTGCAGGATTTCATCTATTTTAAATCAAAATCAAAAACTCATTTATTCAGTTTAGGCCCTAATAAGGCACTTATGAACGTCAACAGTTACAGTTTTACAATAGACTCTACTACCGGTTTGGAATACACTTGAACTGAGAAGACTCCGGCAAGAAACTCAGCAAGGCGTTTTTTTTTTGGTGGATCTTTTTTTTTAATTTATGTAGGTAGTTACAGTTTTTGTCTTAAATATACATAAACTTCACATCACAAATTACTACATCATAATATCTAAATCATAATTAGGTACAGTATGATACAACTTAGATGAAGCATCGGCAAAATTCGTAAAATCGATCATTCCCGAAAAGAGTGCGCCTACAACATTACCCATGTATTGTATATTAGTACTTTAGGCGAAAATAATCTTGTTGAACGTTGAATGGCGCGATAATGATTTTTATTAGTTGTGTAAATTGGAAGTGAAGTGTAGATATACGATTTGCCGATGCTACATCTAAGTTGTGTCATACTGTAATCTAAAATCGAACAATACCTTTCCTGTGGCTTTAACTAAATATTTGCACGTCACAATGTTTTGACAAATTGTATAAAATTGTCGCGGTTCTAAGTCTTGAGCGGCAGCGTTAGTTGTTTTATTTTACATAAAAAATGCTTCACTTTTTATTAATTGGCACCAGACAAGTTTACTTTACACAATTCTGCTAATGACACGCCAGACCAGTACAACATGACTGCCATTTACAAAAGTAAGGTATGTAGATGCAAGAAAGAATACATCAAACTGACATATCCTGAAAACATTACAGGCCAATGAAATCACGTACTATCGACAAAGTTGAAGCATGATCACCTTAAGGGTGTATTTTGTGTGCAGTGAACAACCGCTACCTGTGTCTGTCACAATATAACCAGACAACCAGACAATGCGCTTGTCATAAAATAGTAGATTGTCATTGTCAGTAAATTGTCTAGACAAAAGATTTTACAAGAGGACGTTTTATTGTCAACAATGGACAGGGCGAACTATGATTAGCCAGTAAGCAAGCGAAAAGGTCTCAAAACTGATCATGTTTCAACTTTGTTGATGGTACATATGATGTGATGAAATTTATTCGCAATAGGGATATGCATGATATTTATTTTGCTTTAATAAACGCTCATTCATATAAAAAACAGTAGGAAAAAAATATTTCGGATAACTATAAAAATAAGCCATCAAAGATTTATTCCTATCTCTTTCTAGCAAAACAGCCAGCCAACCAAGATAAGCAATCAAAGATTTATTCCTATCTCTTTCTAGCAAAACAGAATTTAGCATGGAGTTTATAAATAACTAAATAATAACTAATTATAATTAATTATTTTGATAAGAAATGCTATTAAAAAAATCATGCATATATTCCCCATTATTATTGGTCGAAGACTGATTTTCATAAAACCGCTCCCATCTTATAACTTACTGACAAAACAACGAAATGCCATCTACCACGTTATAATGCAATGATTGATGATTTCGCTTTTTGTCCAAATACCTAACCTACCTAAGGTTTTTTCGCCACAAAATTAAAACGAGAAAAAACCTGATAAATGAAACGGATCTCTTTTATGATGAAAATGATGAAAAGTATTTTCGTTATAACTATCTCTAGGTAAACTGAACTGGACGGACTTTGTGCCTTCAGTGGGGTTTTTATTTGTCCTTATTTTGACAGGAATATTAAAATGAACCTTCTTTTTGTAAACCATGTTTTTAGGACTTATTTTTTGAGAATGGCATAGGTACTAGCTTCCACCGCGCGGTTTTACCTGCGGCCCCAATGGATCCTATGTTTTCCCGTTTAAAACAATATTACTATGTTATTCCAGAGTATCTATATATGTTTCAAGATTGATTTAAATCTGTTGAGCCACTAAATTTCACATCTAAGAACATGAATAAAATTGAATCGCTAAATGTGTTGCAAAGCTCAAAGCTCGAGAACGGCTATACCAATTCGGCATTTCATTTGTTGAAGTCCAAGATTTCTTATGAGTAGAAAAATCTGAAAAATTCTCTCTGTCAAGTCAAATAGTTAATATTAATAGTAGAATATAAATTATTATCTTTTAGACTATTGTCTTTTTATGAAACCACTGAACCGATTTTCATAAGGTTTTTACAAGCAAATTAAGTTGAACTAAAGCAACATAAGTTTTATTTCATCGAAATCGGAACGGGAAGAAATTATATTGATATCTTATGTAAATTTAGAACTAATAAAAATCACCATTCGAGTACCATGCCCTCTCAAGCGAATAACGTTCCTACTCAACTTAAGATCTTTTATTACAAACTAGCGACCCGCCCCGACTACGCACGGCTTTTTGTAGGTACTTAAGGTAGGTATAATATTTGCATAATATGCAAATATTATACATATAAACCTTCCTCTTGAATCACTCTATCTATTGCTGAAATCACAACATAATTTAACCTTTATATCCAAGTACCGAGTACTTACAGTTAAATATCAATTATTATGAATCATAAAATGGGAGAATACGGTCAAATTATATTAAATAAATTAAAAAATAATTTATTACTATGGACTATTTGAATTGTTAATTTGATAAAGGTACCAAATAATTTGTTCTACAAACGAATGTTGGGGCTTTAGTTTAATAGGTTCTCAAATGTTGTTGAGACCAAGATGAGAGTCAAAATTTTGTCATATCTGAATTGGCTAGTTGATAAACCTACGCTGGAATGTTTAAACCAATCACATACAGCTGATTTCAGCATTATCTACAGCTGGAAATCAGATTTAATATTTTTCTAGGCTATACTTATGGCTTTCACCCAATTCATCTGCCATGAGACTGGTCAAGCATAAACTTTTCAAGACTGTTAGACTTAGTTCGCTAGCTTAGTTCACATTACTAATAGTGTCGTCTCTTTCTCTCACAGGTGATATCGGCTATATCTGTCTTCTTCATCTGCATCTCAGTCCTCTGCTTCTGCCTGAAGACCCACCCTGACCTTCGGGTGTCATCGCCAACTCTCGCTCCGATGCTCGAGCTGAACTTTTCCATAGAGAATATGACTGCTGTGGCAGAAACCAGGCTGATGTGGCACGACCACGGGCAGCCCCATGTGGCCTTCTTTTATATAGAACTGGTCTGCAATGTGTGGTTCACTATCGAGCTCCTGGTTAGATCTGTGGTAAGTTGTCGTTTCGTTGATGTTGTCGTTGTTGTAGTTTGCCATTCCTTTCTTTTGTTTTTTTCTTCTTCTTCTTTTTTTTTCTTTTGGATTTTTGTTTAATTCTTTGGAAAAAAAATTGTCGCGCAATTTTTTTTTATTAAAACTTCAACAGTAATATATAATTGAATGAAATTTGAAATATACCGTGTTTATACAATGCCTGCTTGGTTACTGAAAATTCAGGCTGTTATTTTTATCCACAACGAGGGGTTTTAGGTAAGGGTATGTAGGGGGTCGAAAATGGCCTGTACTGCTTCGAGAAAAGGATGGTACGGCCGTGCCGCTTTTGCTCGACTTGGCGGCGGAGCACTACCGTGCCCCCAGATTTACAAACATTTCAACTGTCTACTTATTGCGGTTCAAAAGATACAGCCCGCCAACCAGACAAACGAACGGATAGCGGAAGCTTAGTAATAGGGTCCCGTTTTAACCTTTGGGTACGGAACCCTAAAAATATAGACGGATTTATTTATAGATTCAACATAAACAAAGGCCTAGTTTAATTGAACTTCCACAAATTTACTCGGTACAAATTTTGTAAACGTTACAAACAGAATGGTATATTACATTAACACCCCTCGTATATTGCAAGTGACAAGTTTAGACTAGCTCTTTATGTAACGTTGTGCGGAGTGTTTTGTGAATGACGTGACGGTTGTAGTGCAGTTACAATGAGCTCAAAACATACGGTAAGGAAGTTGGAACGGCGCTGGTGTAGTGATAAAATCTTTATTCTAATCAAGTTTCGCTTGCGTTCCCGGGGGATGTTATATTAAAAAGTTGTTGTATGTTATTCCAGGGTATGATCTATCTAAGTTGCATACTAATCCGTTTGGTTTTGCGTGAAAGAATACTATCATCACGTCTATACAAAGGTTTGCATTTGTAATAATTTACTTTATTCTTTCATACGTAAATAGCTGTTCGTTTTCCGAATAAATAAAAAATAAAATAATACTAATATGTTAAATAAGCTCATGTGGACCAACTAATGCCACTAAGAATTACTAATATTATAAATTATTTATTGATTAATGGTGTGTACGATATACCATGTGTGAAATAAAATTATTGAATTGAACTATTAGCATGGGCAAGAGATAAATGAACAGATATATGTACGTCACCCGCCTGGATGTGCTTAAGGTCTCCCAACTGCGTCCAGAATTGTGGAACAGCTTCCACAATTAGATGAAACGGTGGTCTGTCCTTAGGCAACTTATTAGGTGGCACTTCACTGATCTTTTAATGTTATTTATAGTTTTTACATATTTATTCTTGCACTCGAATACAAATTACGCGCGTCTGACAGCGACGTCAGTCGATTGGTCCATTGGTGCGCCACCATGCGGTGTCGCGAGGAGTTGGCGGGTGAATTTAAATTTGGAAAGCCCAAAACCCAACAATTAATGAAATGCACAATGTAACATATGTATACTGTAAATAAATTAATGTGTACAGAAGAAGGACAATTTACATTACCATATTTAATGAGTGGATCAATTGACCTCAATATACTCTAATTATAGGTAGGTACCTACTACTAGTAGCATTTTAAAGTATTTTAAGCTTTATTTAAAATTTTAATCGAATAATATTACATATTTGAAATTGTTTGTTAGTTTGTCCTTCTTTAACGCAGCAATGAAACATAGTGATAGGTTTTGGGCCGGAGAGGTTTTTATAGCCCGGGAATGGAAGCTAATAATTTGTTTAAAACAATGTCAAGGCTTTGTCTCCATGTTTTATAAATGGACACAAGATAATTGGTAACTACTTAAAATTACATTTATACCAACATTAATAGTTAAAAAAAACATGCACATAAAAATGGCTTTTAAATCTTCCTTTTTTCATTATACCACAAAAATACAGACATTTTCGGCAAACAAAATAAACAAGATAACATTATTATAATTAAACCAACAAAAAATTCCAACGTTAAAAGACATTTTGCCAAATTGTCGACAAAAAATACAATAACGGCAGATACGCTCGCAAAATACACTCGTATGTTTACTTTTATACAAGACGGTACTTTGAGGCCGTAAGGCAAATATAACTGTTTTAATGGAATACGTAACGTGACGTGAACTATCCGCGTCTAGAAACTTGTATTTTAACGGTCTGTTGAACAGTTTTGGATATATGCCAGATACTATTTCTAGTAATAACGTATTAGAATTTCAAAATCAAAATCAAAACTCATTTATTCAGTTTAGGTCCTAATAAGGCACTTATGAATGTCAAAAGTTACAGTTTTACAATAGACTCTACTACCGGTTCGGAATACACTTGAACTGATATTGATTATTGTCTTTGATAGGTACACTTCTACTGATATGGATTCGTTTGTAATTTCACTTTTGACATTTTCCTTTTGTTCAAAGTATAGGGAATAGCGAAAAATGCGAAGGAATCTCGAGGCTGATTTTGGAATTAACTCATTGATTAGGAAATACAAGCAGCTTGTATTATTGGTCCGTCTGGAGTCGCTTATAATGAAACATTTCTGGAATGTTGGTACCTAATTTCGAATGGCAAAATAAAAAGTAATAACTTGGAATTTATGACTTGGAAAATTATAAACAGCGAAACTGGAAAAGTTAAAACGTATAATAATGATATTCAACTCAAGATTAATGATAAAGTTATTGAATCAGACCTAGAAGTTGCTGCCGCATTTGAAACATTTTTTACAGATATTCCAGTTTCTATTACTAAATCTCTTAACACCTCTCCCACCCTCGCTGTATCTTTACTAAGGGAAAATGTTACAGAATGTACTGATGACTTTAAGTTTTCAAGTGTTACCTCTAGTGATATTATTAAAACATTCAGATCTCTAGACTTAAAAAAGACTGTTGACCTCTGGGGAATTTCTGTCAAACTTGTTAACTCTATAATTGATTGTATTGCGCCATATTTGGCTATTACCTTTAATAAGTGTATTGAATGTGGTTTATTTCCTGATCTAATGAAGTATAGTAAAGTAGTTCCCTTATTTAAAGCCGGTAGTACCGCGGACCCCACTAATTATCGACCAATTTCTATACTACCAACACTTAGTAAAGTTTTTGAGAAAATCATTCTTAATCAATTAATGATACATTTTAATAGTAATAGACTGCTTCACAGTAATCAATTCGGTTTTACAAGGGGTCGCTCAACAACCGATGCTGGTGTTGAGCTTGTTCAACATATTTTTGACGCCTGGGAAAATTCACGTGATACTTTCGGTGTTTTTTGTGACTTATCCAAGGCCTTTGACTGTGTCCATCATGAATTGCTCATCAAGAAATTACACCACTACGGTATTAGAGATACTGCACTCAGTCTTTTGAATTCATACTTGAGTCATAGGATTCAGAAGATTGATGTTAATGGCAAAGTTTCCCCTGGGTCCTTAGTTACTATGGGCGTCCCACAAGGTTCCATTCTTGGACCTTTTCTTTTTCTAGTTTACATCAACGATTTACCTTATCTTGTAGAAAAGAAAAATGAAATAGTATTGTTTGCTGATTATACTTCACTTCTTTACAAAGTGAAACGACATGATTTTAATTCTGACGATGTGAACAATGCTCTTTCAGTAGTTGTTGATTGGTTTACAGCTAATATTCAGTCTACCGAATGTAAAACACTCCGATGCCAATATTGTTATTAAGGGCGAAAAACTGGAGCTTGCTAAAAGTACTGTATTTCTAGGTATTACATTAGACGATAAGCTACAATGGGGTCCTCACATTAATAATTTAGTGAATAGACTTAGTTCTGCAGCTTATGCAGTGAAGAAAATTCGTTCTCTCACTGATGAATTAACGGCAAAATTAGTATACTTTAGTTATTTTCATAGTTTGATGTCTTACGGCATCCTCCTTTGGGGTAGCGGTGCCGACATCAATATAATTTTTATTCTGCAGAAGAGGGCTATTCGCGCTATATATAATTTAAGTCCCAGAGACTCCCTACGAAATAAATTTAAAACTATAAATATAATGACAGTGTCGTCACAGTACATATATGAAAACTTAATTTATGTTCGAAAAAACATTCATAACTTTCCCAAAAATAGCGACACTCATAGTTTAAACACTAGAAATAAGGATAAACTTGCTATACCTGTAACTCGTTTGAGCAAAGTTAGGGATTCTTTTAAGGGGCAATGTATACGCTTCTTTAACAAAGTACCCAAAGAAATTCAAGAATTGTCCGTGTTAAAATTTAAAAAGCTAATTAAAGATAAGTTGTACAAAAAAGGGTACTATAAAGTTTCTGATTTTATAGAGGACAAGAACGCATTTCAATGAGTTGTTCGCTTCACGTGCTATTTATTGTTATTATAATTTTTGTTATTATTATTGTCATATTGTTAATTTTAATATTTTATTTTATTTTCTATAGTTTATTTTTTATTTTTACAAATTTGACGATTAAAAATACTTGCAATGAGTTCATTTAATAAAGACACTTTTGAATTTGAATTTGAATTTAACATTTTCTGAACTTATTACAAATCTATTTGTTCTGTTATTTGAGTGACCGTTTAAAAATATTTAAAAGACAAAAACTTAAAGTCGAGATAGGTATATACTAGAGTACAAAAACCTGACAGCTACTATAAGCTATAGCAGCTATAAGAGCTAAATTTGCTTAGCAACGGATGCAATATTACTTTCGACACTGGACTTTAAATTTATCTGGCGTTCAGCCCATTTTGTTGAAATTACTTCAACTACTGACCGTAAGTTGTGTTTCAGAATTTATAGTACTTAGGTACATACACAACACAGTTCATGAGAGTTATTAATACCTATAAAAGCTTTTTATATAGTAGGTAGGTAAGGTAGTAAACAAGCTTACTGCTCGCCTGATGGTAAGCATTTCCACCGTCTATAGACGCTTGCAACACGCATCTTAAGGCTGCTTGTCCACTGAAGCGGAGGTGAGCGGAGCTAGGAAAATTTTAAATCCATATTAGATTGATTTCGTAATACTATATTTGGTTTGATATACCCAACCAAAATCATGATTTACATGCTACTTTAAGGAAGGTCAGAGAGAGCTAGACGGGATAAGTGGACAAAAGATATAACAGAATGGTACCCACGAGGAGGAAAACGAAGAAAAGGTACACAAGTGAGACGTTGGAAAGACGACCTTCCCAAAGGCTGGAGAAGAATGGCTAACGACCGTTATACATGGAGTTGTCTCGAGGAGGCATATGTCAGAAGACAGCCTAACAAGACCGATGCCTATGTCGGCGAAATAACATAACAAAATAAAATAACTTAATGTTAGCGAATAAAGGCTATTTTGATTTTGAATAAGGAAGCTAGTGTAAAAATGAATTTAAAAACAAATAGCCGCTAGTTATTCTTAAAACCCCTTACAGAAACAGTGTAAATGGAAGTAGACCAGACCAGGTAAAGACAATTAAACATTAATTACAACTGGAATAAGGTGGTAATTGGTGCTGCGCCGCGTTTGTCATTTTCAAGCAATTATTTTAGTTCTCTTTGTACTTCATTAGAATATCTTTCAGGTTGCTTTCAGGCGAAATTGTTTCTTAGTAGGTACCTACTTGATAAATTTAAAGAGAGAAAAACATTTATTAGACATGATAATACAATTACATTAAACATTCACTAAATAAAATTACAAAATTACTCTCATAAACAATCTATATCTTCTATACTAAATAAAAAAGCTGAAGAGTTTGTTCGTTTGAACGCACGCACTAATATCCGGAGTTACTGGTCTGATTAGAAAAAATATTTGACTAACATGAAGCGACATTATCCCCGAAGGTTATAGGCTACTTTTTATCCCGAGACTAACGTAACTAATTATAAATAGATAAGGTATTTCTATATCAGCATTCTATCCTTTTCAGGATTCCGGAACTCTAAAGAAAAAAAAACGGAACCCTTATAGGATCACTCGTGCGTCTGTCTGTTTGTCTGTCCGAAAATATTGGACTGGATTGAAAATTATATAGTTACCATCAACAATTTTGGGTCAGATTCAAAAATATTTATGGAACCTAGTTAAACATGTACGGAACCACTCCACGCGAGTTTAACTCGCGTGGAGTGAGATTTTTGACTTGTTTATTTTTAATATTATCTTTCACACAATTCATCTATTTATTTTTCAAACACCTATCAATTACACGTGTAAACATAAAAATGCTTTACCTACTTGTTTTACATTTTCCATCACAAATATTGGGTTTCGTCAAGTTTTTCAATTTGTGTTACTCTTGAATAACGGGAACCTAAGCACACCGAAGTAATTTGTAATTTTGTATTAGAATGTTTTATAAAAGAAACATATAGATGCTGAATATTTCAAGTGGGCGTAGTAGGCTAAATCCTAAACTTTTAGGACTTAAAGTATACGGAATAGCGAAAAATACTGAAATATGACTCAAGGTCAATAATTTTGATAAAAACTAAAACTGTATACTTGGATTTTCAAAAAATTAATATGCATCGCCGAGAATCGAATTCATTGATTTGGACAAAAATACGATAGCTTATGTTATCGGTCGCTTATAATGATCAATTTTTGGGAAGTGATGTTAAAAATTGAGCATGTAGACCAATTAGATTCCTAACTAATCAATGGGATTCTTAATTTTTTTTTCTAATGCATTTTTGTAATTTTTTTATTTATAAAATTTAAAGTCATATAATTATCAACGTCTAGCCACCATTGGTCATGACAGACGTGAAAATTTTATGTTTTTCTTGTGAAATGAAAGCATCTAATGAAAATCGAACCGGAAGACGCAGCGTGAGCAGGCCCCCCACTAGATGGACCGACGATCTTGTGAGGGTCACGGGAAACCGCTGGATGAGGGCGCAAGACCGGCCATCGTGGAGATCCTTGGGGCAGTGGACATCTTTTGGCTTACATGATGAATAAAAAACGACTTTTTGAAAATCTATCTGGTAGAAAGCTTAAATATACAGTGTAATTCTTCCCATTTCTCAAACAGAAGTATCAATAAACTATAAACAGCCTGCAACCAAACTGATCAAGAAGTCTTGCGGGTGTTCAAAGCCGTCTGTCTGTTTGCAACTAACTTTAGTAATTGGTTTTGGGTTTTGCATTGAGATTTCTACACGAAACTTTTGTGTTAGTTACTTGTAAATCTTTTATCTTTCTTTCTTTTCCGCACGTTCAATTATTTCGAAGTAGGAAATGCGGATTTTATATCAAAAGTAGCTGCTAGATTCCGCCCCGCGGTTTCATCCGCGATCCTCTATTTTAACTCCCTTGGCGGTTGAATTTAAAAAAAAAAAAACCTTTTTTAGCAGATGCCTATGTCATAAAAGATGGAAATGGTAAATGATGATGACAAAGGCTAAAATAACGTTTTTTAACCTCCTTAAAAAGGGAGGAGTTCTTAATTCGGTTGATTTTTTTAATGTTTGTTCACGCACAACTTTTTCCGAAGGTGGTGGTCCCAATTTTATTATTTTTGAAGATGGTTTTACTCTTATATTTATTTAATATAGAACATGAGGATTATTGAGGATTCTAGCCAGTCTTCAAAATCAAAATCGGCATTGAAAGCAGGTAAAACCGCGGGGGAAAACTAAGACAGCGTCTCACATAAATATTAATTAGGTTCAATCAAAGTATACAGCTGTTTGTAACCCTTCCTTATACCCGGGGTCATTATCCTGTATAATTCAATTGCAAACCCCCGGGCTATTTCTTAACAGCGTCGTTAAGGGCCTCCTAATGTGTACCGATACAAACAAAGCCCCTATTTTCTAGACCAGGGGTTCCCAATCTTTTTTGTACTGCGACTCCCTTTACATTTTTGTGGATCCCTTGTAACAGATAAAAGTATACCGGTACAGCGCCCCTGGGACAGCCCCTTGACGCCAGGCCATCGTGTTTAACAGTTTGGAAACCCCTGCTCTAGACCCTATAATTGACCGTATGTTCACAGGTATGTTTGAGAAAGGTAGGGGTGTAGAGCATGTTTGAACAGTAGAGCAAATTGAAAATAAACACAAATAATGGACTTTTAAAAAAAGAGTAAAACCTTCTTTAAAGACAATGAATTATTGGAGTTATACAGAATCCAACGCAAAAAGAATTATTAAAATCGGTTAATAAGCAAAAACGTTATGCGAGAACAAACATTAAAACTGACTTTAACTGTCTTACGTATAGTCCATGTGTGAAAAATGTCCCATGATATTTATTAATATAATTATTGTTAATAATTTTAAACAACCAATTATTCGTAATCATATTATTATTATTGTATTTTAGAAGTCTTTTTGGTATATTACATAAAATACAAAAACCCATTAGCATAGCTTTATAGAAAAATATTCGTTACGTCGTTAAAAATCGTTTCAAATATTACACCGAACACTTTGGTTACAAGTAAAGTTTTAAAAAGATTTCATCTTAAAAAAGCCATGTACTAGTGGTCAGTAGACACTACTTTCATAGCTCTCACACGCGGTGAGATCCCATTACGACAAAAAGGTTCTTTTAGTAGCCTTTTTATAAATGTTTCCAGACATTTCTGCTTCAGTTATGATTATATAGTTTGTAATTTTTTTTGTTACTTTCTAGTGTGAATCATATCAAATCAAAAATCAAATCAAATCAAAAACTCATTTATTCAATTTAGGCCCTGGTAAGGCACTTATGAACGTCAATAGTTACAAACATTACAATAGACTCTACCACCGGTTCGGAATACACTTGAACTGAGAAGACTCCGGCAAGAAACTCAGCAAGGCTACATTTTTTTTTTTGTGGATCTTTCTTTTTTAAATTTATGTTATTCCTGTTCCAAATATACATAAAGTTCATACAATTGTCACTTGGCCAGGGGGCCGCAAGTGCAGAGAGAAGCTACTACAACCATGTATTCTTGTCTTCAACGTAATGAGCCACCTTATAGTAGGCCTTGTCGATTAATTTCTGTTTAACATACTGTTTGAATTTATTGTACGACATCTTAGTTACTTCATATGGGATTTTATTATAAAAACGAATGCAGTTCCCGAGAAAAGACTTATTGACTTTTGCTAGCCTGAATCTAGGTGTAACAATTTTATCTTTGTTTCTTGTGTTTAGGTTATGGCGACTACTGTTAGTGTCAAATAAATTTAAATTTTTACGGACAAACATAATATTTTCAAAGATGTATAGCGACGGTAAGGTTAATATCTCAAATTCCATAAACCGTTTCCGTAGGGATTCGCGAGGACCCAAGCAATAAATTGCACGAACGGCCCTTTTCTGCAAGATAAAGATAGATTCCAAATCCGCAGCTGAGCCCCATAACAGAAGACTGTAGGACATTAGACTATGGAAATACGCAAAGTAAACCAACCTAGCTGTAGCCACATCTGTTATTTGTCTAATTTTTCTGACTGCGAAAGCGGCGGAACTCAATTTGCTAGCTAAGTTTTCTATATGAGGGCCCCATTGAATTTTACTGTCTAGTGTTATGCCGAGAAAAACTGTCGTATCAACCAGTTCGAGACTAACATCATCGACTAGGACACGACTGTCACTCTTAGCAACATTGGGGAGCGAAAATCTTCTGCGGTATATTAGCCTGTAAGTACTTTTGTGACACTCAGACCCAATTTAACCAATAATGTATAGTTAGTCCACATGGTAATTGTGTCAATAGAGATGATGACTAAAAAAATATAATTAGTCCGTTAGTTAGATTGCCAAAAAATATTTTTTCTTTTGTTCCGAAAACAAAACACATTTTTTTCAAAGAGATGACGTCACAAGCTTGTTTTGGTAACCTAACTGACGGACTAAACAGAATTAATTATTTTTTACCCAGTCATCGTCCCTATTTGATTATTTAATTGTTTAATGAAATAAATTTATTTCTCGTTTCATAAATTATAGTGTATTTCACAATAAAAATATAACTGATTATCTATAAAAAATCTGTCATAGTAGGCATTAAGTAGGATGTCTACTATGACAGAGCCTGGGGATTAGTACTATAAGACGTTGGTGAAATTGGAACTCAATAATAAAATATAAACTTAATAAATTAATAACTACTTAATTGTATGACATAGAACAAACAACATAGAAAAATATGCTGACTTTACACTTGTACTACTGTTACTGAACAAACTATGACTTATTCGCTCTCCTGACCTAGTTTTCTTTGAACAATAGCAGATTGACTAAGCACTCATGTGTTTTGGGATTCTACGATATACCCGTAAATTAAGAATTTATTTGTTTGAACTGCATTCTCAGTTAAAAGTTTAAAAACTACCTACTTCGGTTTGTTTCTGAAAAATATTCGTATAGTTTTTATTGTTACGGTCGCGACCGAAATGGTCAGAGTTTTGGATAAGGAAAGTTTAAAAAAGTTTATCTCTTGGTTTTTAAGATTCCATACTAATAGCATGAAGAAATATAAATTTTCGTATTTCTATTTGAAAGTATATGGCCGGCCTTTACGGATATTCCTGGTGGAAATTCTCTCTTGTTCTTTAGTATAATGCCGTAAGACACACCGAAATTAGAGACTTATTGTGATGAAAACATTAGTGATTATTTAGTAGGAAAAATTGTTTAACTTCGGAATAAAAGGCTTATTTATTTATATATGGCCGGCATTCGTCCGCGATCAGATAACCGTGTGTGAAGAATGTTACCAGGATATTTATTTATTTTGATATTAAATTACAGTGTTTTTTTACGCTTAATATATTCTATGATTTAATGATATATTAATTTATAGGTAAATATAAACTACTTTTTGGTCAGAAGTCACAGAGAAAAAAAATTACCCTATCCAATTTTCAATACGACTACATCGAACAATTACATCTAACGACCACAAAAAGATTTTCCCCGTCCCCGGTCAGGTAGAAAACATTTAATCATCAGGAAGAATGAAGGTTCGCTCGGGTTAGGGTGGTCGATGTAATATCATGAATTATCATAGTTATTCCGATCACGACGAGCATTTATGAGGACGACGAATTATTAGAAAACTCCGTAACTTGTGATCTGCGTCATGCTGGTATTATGAAGGTAAATATTTTTTTTATATTACTGTTTCTCGCAGTTTAAAACTCGTGTCTGGAATAAAAAGTAGCATATTGCAGTCGGGGATAATGTAGCTTCCTATTAGTGAAACAATTTTCAGAATCGGAACATTAGCTCCGAAGAATCGACGTCCAAACAACCTTCACTTCTTAATAATATTTTAGACTAGCTTTTTCCCGCGACTTCGTCCGCATTTTCGTCGTTTTTCGTAAAAAAAGTAGCATATGTCCTTCCTCAGGGTTCAGTGGTTTTGATGTGACAGACAGATTAACTTTCGTATTTTAGTAGGAAAATATAATATGTCAATCCAAAATACTGTTAAAAAATATCGCAATAAGGAACCGCAGAATATTATTATTAATAGCTGTGCCCCGAGACCATCAGCGTGTAACTCCTTGTATGTTATTATGTTAATGTATTGGTAATATTGTTTAGATCACTTTCACATGAGGCTTAAGTACATATAGAATGAAAATGCGGCACGTGAACATAAATATTTCTAGAACTGCTAACCCGGGAAAGAGCGACATATAACCGACCATGTGAAAAACGTAAGAGTAAACAAATATAATCAGAATGCTCCGAACTGCTAAGCTATCAGGAGTTACACGTGTTATTGTGAGTCAACCATAAAAGATAGACATATGCTGTTGCGGGATATTTTTTAGACAATTTTATGTAAAATATTTCCGTCATACATGATTTCTATGTAACTTTAACCATTAAGGCTGCACACGCGACGGAAGCTTAAAAAATGGAGTAACTTCTCCCGTTTTCCCAACATTTCCCTTCACTACTCTGCTCCTATTGATTGTAGCGTGATGAAAAGTATACTATAACCTGCCCAGGAGTATGAAGAATAATTGTACCAAGTTTCGTTAAAATCCGTCGAGTAGTTTTTGTTTCTATAAGGAACATACAGACAGACAAAAAATTTACTGATTGCATTTTTGGCATCAGTATCGATCACTAATCACCCCCTGATAGTTATTTTGAAAATATATTTCATGTACAGAATTGACCTCTCTACAGATTTATTATAAGTATAGATATACATTGTTTAAATTTATAGCATTTTAAAATGATTTTTATGATAAAATCTTTTTTGATGATTTTGAATCAAAATAAAAAACTCATTTATTCAGTTTAGGCCCTAATAAGGCACTTATGAACGTAACAGTTACAATTTTTAGACTCTACTACCGGTTCGGAATACACTTGAACTGAGAAGACTCCTGCAAGAGAATAATAGGAAAAGGTTACCTTTTACTACTTTGAAATAGTATTTTAATACTTTGAAGTAGTACCTAGTAACAATATTTAAATATATAATCTTTCCAACTTGGAAAAACTTATAAAAGATGCCTTCAAAACTAATAACTTAGGAAGCATAGATCCAAAAACAACCAAAATTAAATAGCTCCTCAATTACAAAAAAAAAACAGGAAGCTAATAAAATATCCCAAAATCCCTCAAACCCGGAACAGGATTGACTAACCAACAACAATCTAATCAAAATTCACATACAACGTCCCTGCGGTACATTTACATAATCAACGTTTAAATTTATGCAGCGAGGAACCCTAAAAAGGTTTTGGTGCGATTAAACTCATATGAACGGAATTCTGAACAAATAAACTTGGACAATGCAATAGCTAGTGTAGTGTTTCCGGCTATGGCAGACGGAGGGAATGTGCATACATCCTATCCTACAAATATAAGTTTGTGAGTATGTATGTATATTTGCTGCTCTTTCACGTAAAAACTAATGAACGCATTTGGATGAAACTTGGCACATAGATAGATCATATCCTGAAATAACATATAGGCTACTTTTTATCCCGGAAAAACATAAGATACCTCGGAAACGCGGGTGAAACTGCGGGGTACAGCTAGTATTAAGGGTTCTGAGGCAAATAGGTACATATTGGTGAGTTTGCAACCCACGGCTTGCCACGCTACCGGCTTTCTCGGGATGATAAAATTTTTATGAAAATATTACGTCGATCCATTGCTTTGTGTGAATTAAAGATATACTGACTACCAACAAACACATAAGGTATATTCGTTTATTTTCATCGAAATGATCTATTATCTGATAATCTAGATAGGCCAGAAAAGTAAATAACGTAACGTTTGTTCATTTTTAGTTAGCGATTTTCCTAGGATCACATCATCAGATCCTGACTTGGTGATAATGGGACCTCCCCAGTAGTATAACTATTTCGAATGAAAATTATTTTTTTAAATCGGTCGATTATTGGCAGAGCTATCGGTGAACAGAACATACCTACATAAAAAAAAAGAAATACAGTTGAACATAGCACTTCGTTCTTTTTTGATATCGGTTAAAAATTAAAAAACGACAATAGAAAACAGGTGATGAACATCAAACAGAAACTAAAAAATAAACAGAATTCTTTTAATGAAAGGTTCTACATTTTACGATAAAATTAATTGACAGAAAGAAAGTTACCAACAATTAATTAGACTTGTGATTAATTAGTTTTTTCGAATCTCTGTAACCTCTATCTAAGCATTCTTTTGATGTTAACTAATAGTGTTGTACAAATTCAAATTTTATATTTTTCGAATATTTATAAAAAAATGATTTTTAAAAGTGAACTTTTAATTAAATAAGTATTGTTAAATTTATCTTTATAAAACCTAATTTTATTTAAATTGCGTTAATTATAAAGAACAGCTTGACTAGAGAAATACCTCGAAGTGAGTAAGGTCGCCAGAGCTCATGGCGTGTAGAAAAGGGTCGGTCGGTAATACGTGAGTAGTACCCGAGGCGTGACCCGGGGATGTTAATCATCTGTGTCCCGAATGCTATAAGCAAGCTATGGTAACCGCTTACCACTAGTCGGGACGTATCCTTATATATTTTTGCTAACTGTGTTGCTTAAAAAAAATACTTGCGGATATTTTCGGATAGACTTTTTTACATAATATCGTGAATCCCAAATATTTTTTTTTTTTATTAGAAATGGTAAATTAAAAACTCCTTGTTGTTATTTTAATTTATTTCACATTTTCACTTCAAATATCCTCTCTTACGGGCCCAATTATACTGAATACGCTAGAGGCTACCCGGTTTATACATAACGTACAATTTAGCTTCTGGAACAAAGCTATTGAGCTATTCAAGCCTATGCAAACATGAGCCTTACCTTCATCTAGTGGGGTTTTACCTGGAAATACGAATTGTATTGAGGAAACTATGGTTATCTACTAAGAATTCAGATTATCGAAGAAGTTTATTTAATTAAACTCCTATTAAGTTGTATAGATAAGAATATTTAATATTTAGTAAAAACAATGGCTATACACAAAATGTTTCATAAAATAATCTCTAATTGGTTTAAGTACGCATTGAGTATACTTTTTTAATATTTACAATATTTTATTTTTATTAAAAAAAAATTATTAATATGTTGGAAATTTGAAATAAGACACTCAAAGAAAATAAAAAAGATGTAGCTCAGCAACATTTGGTACTGAATATGATACCAAAATAATCTTTTCGTAACTAATGTTTCGGATACGGTATCGATTCGGATACTTTATAACAACACTACACCAAAAATCGCTTTTGCCCAACAAAGTTTATGTCGCAACTTGTTACAAAGTTTGTATTGTTTCCGCGCTTTTTTCTCGCTTTACTTTCAGTAAAGACAAGTTAGAAGCTTTTTCAATTTCAGCTACATTATAAAAATTTACATTGTTCTTAAAAATATTTATGTATTACAAACCAGTGGTAATATTTAGGCAGAGCGTTTGTATACTTATAGGTAGGCACTGTTTGACACTGCCCGGGCAAAGAAGATTTTGTAATTTATGGACATAGACATCATTTTCGCGTCA
Organism: Tethea ocularis; assembly: GCA_963555595.1. NCBI lineage: Eukaryota > Metazoa > Arthropoda > Insecta > Lepidoptera > Drepanidae > Tethea > Tethea ocularis. The sequence goes on from OY741970.1 coordinate 9,982,992, forward strand.
CAAGTGGGTACACACGGCCACAGATCAAGCTACACATTTTTCTTGCAAAATAGCGCCTATTACAACCGCATAAGGTGCCGCAGTGTGTAGCTTGATCTGTGGCCGTGTGTACCTGCGTTGTAGTTTCACCTTAAAAATTAGTATCAATATTTTGTCATAAATGGTGTATTTTCTTAAGATTGTTATTAATTTTTGTTAATTAGTTCTTTAACAAAAGACTTATTTTTAATAAATATATTTTTAGCCCCCAACGGGGTGTTATAAGTTTGACGTGTCTGTCTGTGTGTGTGTGTGTCTCTGTGGCCCCATAGCTCCTGAACGGATGAACCAATTTCAATTCAGTTTTTTTGTTTGATAGGTGTCTTAATCGAGACAAGAACAGTCTATAGCTACAGCTATGTATCAAGAAAATCCGCTCAGCCGTTTGGAAATTATCACCAATTTACTAGTCATTGTATTTATTAACTTTTCACTTCAAGGTGGAAGCTTCGGTTGGGGCGTTAAATTCAAATTTTAACACGTTTTTTGCTAATTGCAGCTCAGTTATAGGTCGTAAGTTATCAACATGTTATTTGCGACAAGAATGGAAGTATTAATTACTGATTTATATCAAAATAAATCATCACAATATTCCTCCAAGGTATATTACTGACATATACGACTATTTCATGAAAATGTTACTAATATATCTTGGAGGAATGTGTTGATGATTTCTTTTGTTATTAATCAGTAAAAATACTATTATTCTTGTCGCAAATAAGATGCTGATAACTTACGACCTATAAATGAGCTGCAATTAGCAAAAAACGTGATACAATTTGAATTTAACGCTCCAACCGAAGGTTTACCCTTAAATTGCAATGATAACATTTCAGTAAGTAGCCCATCAAGTATGTAGTTTAGTGGTTAAGTCAATACAGTGAGTATTTTGTCGCGATGTAAGATTTGGTACATTTGAAAATAAGTAAAATTAACTAAAATACACTTTGAACTTTATAATCATATAGTGAACTATGGTATCTGCAAATTTATTTACGTAACTTACACCCTGTATAATTGGGTATGCAGCGTGTAAATAGCCGACACCCGAAGACACATACGTGTTGTTATACTAAGATAACGCGGTGATTTGGAATATAATAAAACTAAATTGATACACCCTCCTAAATGCTGATATGCCTAAAATCGCAGAGAGAAATACAAGACTCACGTACCTTTAAATCCTCCAGGCACCCGCAGCCCTTTTAGAGCGATTTACAGTAGATGTCGACTCTATAATATCTTGAATTTTATCTTCGGCAATCAATAAATAATGAAGTAGAATGTGTGTAACCAATTGGTATTTGTATTCCAGTTAGAATTTTTAATTTTCCAGCTTATTTAAGTACGTCACGTAGACCATCTTTTTTCCAAGTGAATCATCTGTTTTTTGGCTTTTCAAATTTTGAACGGAAGCAGCTGTCGAAAAGCGACGACACTACTTACGCCATCTATCAAGGCTTAAGGCCACCTAAATTCAATATTAGTACGTGAGCCTTTCTGCCTGATATAAAATTTGGAAAAACAGAGGGCGTATCAAACTAATACATAATTATAATAAATGTGCGTAATTACTTAGCAAGTTATGCATAAAGCATTGGTGCTTCACCAATAATATTCATTTGACAAGCCAGTTGGCGCAGTTTGTTAAGACACCTCCTATCACGCCGCTGGTTATGGGTTCGATTCCCATCCAGGACAAACATTTGTGTGTATGAACATGTCTGTTTGTCTTGTGTCTGGGCGTAATTATCTATATAAGTATGTATTTACAAAAAAAAAGTAGTATACCTATGTAGTATATCAGTTATCTGGTTTCCATAGAACAAGCTCTGCTAATTTGGGATCAGATAACCGTGTGTGAAGAATGTCCCAGGATATTTATTTATTTATTCTCATTCTTATAATTTTCTACCTATATAACCTACCTATATATTTAAAACATCAAAAAATAATTAATTAATTACATAATTAAAATAGCTCAAAGCTCCGAGAAGGAAATAAATCCGTTTCATGATAATTAATGCGAACCTTAAACAAATCCTTGATTAAATATTTACCTGAAATTTATTTTAAAATTTTGAATTAACAATCTGAGCATCTTTGTAATTAAAATTTTCTATTTGAAGTAAATCGTGAAAAAAGTTTTAAGATAATAATACTGTCATAATTGGGATATTAATATGCCAGGGTTGCAAGCGTCTATATGCTACGGTAACCGCTTATCATCAGGCATACCGAAATGCTTGCGAGAGTTGTGTTCTCACGACAAATCAAGCTATGACATGTTTATCTATACTTCTATACTATAATAATAATAATCTATACTAATAATATTATAAAGAGGAAAGATTTGATTGTTTGTTTGTATGTTTGTTTGTTTGCATTGAATAGGCTCCGAAACTATTTGGAACTGAACCGATTTGGAAAATTCTTTCACTAATAGGAAGCTACATTATTCCTGAAGGTTATAGGCTACTTTTTATACCGGGAACGGGAGTGAAACCGCGCGGAACAGCTAGTATATTATATTAACTATGTTTTAGGTCAATCTCTCAATCAAGTATGTACATTTTTAAGTATTTGTTTTTTTTTGTCGCTTGCATGACAGATGCGACGTCAATCTTGACATATTACAATATAACTAGCTATTCCCCGCATCTTTACTCGCGTTCCTGGGATAGAAAGTAGCCTATAACCTTCGGGGATATTGTAACTTCCTATTAGTGAAAGAATTTTTCGAATCGGACCAGTAACACCAGAGATTAACGCGTTCAAACAAACAAACTCTTCAGCTTTATCATTAGTATAGATAATAATATTAATAATTGTGGAACCCAGCGTATTTTTGCGAGTAGTTAAATTTCAGTCTTAAGGTGAAACGTTCGGTTGGGGCGCGAAAAAACAAATACTGACATATACGACTATTTCATGAAAATGTTACTAATATACCTTTGAGGAATATGTTGACGATTTCTTTTGTTATTAATCAGTAAATATACTACCATTCTTGTCGCAAATAAGATGTTGATAACTTACGACCTATAACAGAGAGGCAATTTGCAAAAAAACGTGATAAAATTTGAATTTCGCGCTCCAACCGACGCCTCCACCTTAAGTTTGTAAAATCTAAAATAAAAGGAAATAATGGCTATTAGCCTACCACTATTTTACTAAGTAAGTACCTACTTAAACAAAATACGCAATAAAGTGTACAAAATGCTAAAACGCGATAAATAATTAAACAAGTTCCTGTCTCATGGTGAGTGCATATTTGAAACTGACTACGAGCCGTTACTAAATAAGTTCTCAAGTTTTCCCCTTCAAGTAAGTTAAAGTTTCCTGCAAAGAACCCATCACTGCGGATCAAGTTAGAAGAAAAAGCGTTTTAGAGACCCATCTGGGATTCAAAATATTTCTCGAACTACCTGTTCCCCGGGGTTTCACTCGCGTTCCCGGGAAAAAAGTTGCCTAAAACCTTTCGGGATAATTTAGCATCCTATTAGTGAACAAATTTAATCCAGATATTAGCGCGTTCAAACAAACAAACTCTTTAGCTTTATTATTGTATGCAATAACAGATTAAATGCAATTCGGAAAGGCTAATGAAATTTATTGAATACTAGCTTCCGCCCCGCGGTTTTCCCTACAAAAACTCGAATAGTATTTATTTTATCACCTAAGGAGTACAAAAAATACCTATGAAATTCTTTACATCACGCGGATCTTAGGTGGAACTCTGAGGGCCTACTACGAAAAACGATACACGACAGTCCGATCATCGTTGTCAAATTATGAACCAATAGAATTGCACAAAATTTACGTCTCGTCAGTTTGCTGCAATTCTATTGGTTCATAATTTGACAACGATGATCGAACTGTCGTGTATCGTTTCTCGTAGTAGACCCTCAGATGCGGATAGCTAATCTCTTATTACTTAGGCCAACAAGACCCAGCTGCTTAAGGATCCAATGTGGGGGGGGGGGGGTAGTTAATTAATTATACAACGTAGGTCCTTCTAGCTATAATTCTGAGTAGATTTGGTTAACAACACAGGTCGTGGATTCGATTCTCATGCAAGACAAACATTTGTGTGCATGAGCATGTCTCCTATAGTTATCTGGCTTCCATACTAGTACGGGTGACATTAGCCAGGGAGATATGAATTTCTAGCCATCACGTGCACCAAGCTAGAACGTAAATAGTGTACTAACTTATTTAGGGTTACAAATAAAAGCACGTTTCTGTAAAAAAAAAAATATTTTGGTTCAAGCTTTTATTGCTGACTCAAGATGATTTAAACGAACCCAAACTCGATGAAGTTGAGTCGTTTTATTGCGGAGTTCCTATGGCCACCTTCCAGCTCCATCATCAGATGAGCACCATGTCATCATAATATTGCATTGTCACGCGATTTACACATGCATGCAAAATTTCAGCTCAATCTGTAACCGGGAAGTGGATCAAATTTTTTTCCCCGGCTGAGAGCCCTCTGCGCTCGCCGATTTGTCCGGTAAGGTTGTTGCAGCCATCTGAGGCTACCAACTTAGTCCTTTCAAAAAAAAAAAAAAAATAAGGATCAAATTTAACTTGGAAGATTTGATGACAAACATCGGGAGACGTGATACTAAATAAAAGCTTGTAAAAATACATTTACCCAAAATGGAACCAAAATGTAAACCGTTTTACGTTACGTATTTACTGAATTTTTCGCGTTTAATCCTTTTAACCCATCAGCACCTCGCAATTTTTATTCACTATCAGACCCATATTATACCTAACATGCGGACCCTACTCAGCACCCAAAAGGGTCACTTTTAACATGAAAAGGGTTGTACTAATTGGTCAGTTTGTTTGCTCTGCTACTTTGCTGTTTGAGAGATTTTTTGCTACAGGTTTATTATTTAACACTTATTATTTAACTAGCTTTCGTCCCGCGGTTTCTAATCAGAAGATAGAAATCAAAAGTAGCCTATTTGTTATCCCAGAGTATGATCTATCTATGTGCCAAGTTTCATTGAAATCCGTTTAGTAGTTTTTACGTGAAAGAGTAACAAACATCCATGCATCCTCACAAACTTTCGCATTTATAATGTTAAAGTAGATTAGTAGGATCATATTAAGTGTTTGTTCGTACTTTTGTTATTTGTTTTCTAGTAGCTTTTGTGATATATCCTATAAGATCCTATGAACATTTTTATAATAGGGATGATGACTGGGTAAAAAATAATTAATTCTGTTTAGTCCGTCAGTTAGGTTATCAAAAAATATTGGATACGTATTTTTTATTTTATCAAATCAATAAAAAATTACAAAGATAAGTCGCATCAAAGTTCAGGAGTGGGGGCTTGTGACGTCACGACTTTGTAAAAAGTGTACTAAAACGTGACGTCACGCGAAATTTTAATGCACTGTATCTTCGTTAAATTTGTTTTAGGAAATAGAGAAAAAACATGTGTCCAATATTTTTTGGTAATCTAACTGTCGGACTAATTAGATTTTTTTAGTCATCACCCCTAATTATTATGGCAATTCTTTCTAGCAAATATAAACACATCAATCTGTGTATATCGTTTAAAAGTAGCGACGAGTAAGGTTTATAAATATTTCATGAAGTCTGGAACATAGTTATTCATGCACTATTAAATGCGTTTCAAGGGGCCATCCGTATTACCATAATGTGCGGTCCTGATCGTAATATAAAGAAAATATCTATTCGTTGACATGATTCATGAAAGATCTTGGTGAAATGTAATTTACTTGTAGTTGTATTTTAGGGTGCCGAAACTCAACTCAATTTACTTACTTTTTTGACTCCGAGACTGACCAATCAGGGACGATTCACGATTACGAGTGATATAACGGACAGATTGTGAACCCTGTCGGTAAATGCAGGTTCGTTCACATTTTCACAATTTGACATGGATGTATTGTGAACTATCGTAAATTAATACGTCATATTGTGGGCGCAGTTCACAGTTTGTCGCCAATTTACAATTTTGCGAGAAATTTTGCGGCGCTAACAATGATATAGACATATATATATATATTTGGCCGTATTTTTTATAGCGTTGTCTTTTATACAGATTTATGGAACCATTGACCTAAGTATTACTTACCTCCTCGTGTTCCCGAGAAAAAGTATCATGATACACAGACAGACAGAGATCTCGTATGCCATTTCCATTTAAACAAACGAATTATTACAAGTAAACTCCAAACCTAAATCATTGTGAATAACTGTTGTCGATATTGAAACGATTTATTGTTGAAAATGAAACGCAATTTTTGCTCTTGGACTCCAGCCAATTAACTGAGGCTCAAAATTCAATGTTACGAACATTTTGGCACCACCTCTAGAACTTTTGGTATTTAACTAGGTAGGTACGTCAGCTTGCTTAGAAGTTAAATGGTAAACGATTATTTAACTGTGCTTATGGAGAAGTGAAGTTAAGTGAGTTTTTTTTTATTATTTATTTTATTATGGAGAAGTGAACTGTAATAGGAAGGTAATATCTGCAAAGATCGGAGTTAAGAAGGCTCATGATCACCCAAAGAGCAATGGAGAGGGCTATGCTCGGAGTTTTCCTGCGAGATCGAATCAGAAATGATGAGATCCGCAGGCGAACCAAAGTAACCGACATTGCCCGAAGAATTGCCAAACTGAAGTGGCGGTGGGCGGGGCACATCGCTCGTAGAACTGACGGCCGCTGCGGCAGAAAGGTTCTTGAGTGTCGACCACGAACCGGAAGATGCAGCGTGGATAAGGAAACTATGTTCTCGGGATAAATAGTAGCCTATAATCCTTTTCTTATAGGCTATCTCCGAGCCATAACTCATCGTGATCGATTTAGCAGTTAAGGCGTGAAAGTAACATACAGACAAACAGACAGAGTTACATTCACAATTCAGATTTTGTGTAGGTAGTTTGTTCGTGTACACAAGAAAAACAAAACGTACAAATACATATCTACAGCTTTGGGTACCTTTTAGTCTTACATTAAACATTCAATAGCAAGTGCCTTAGTAGTAAATTTAGGGAAAATAATGAATGAGCAAACCTCAGGCCTACATTTCTATTGCAATAAGACGAGGTTGTTTATTCTCTACATTAAGCCGACTTAAGTTTAATTAGTATATTATCTAGGAGACCTAAAGGCTATAGGTATATAACAACAGCTAAATTCGGCTTTAAGTAATTTTAAAAGATATTAAAACCTAATTAATATTAAAGACTTAACACGTAATTTCTTTGTTACCTTTTTACGGTTCAACAGCTGAACTGATCGTGATGAAATTTGGCATGCAGATAGACTATGATATAGGCTACTTTTTATTCCAGGAACGTGAGTGAAACCGTGGGGGACAGATAGTTTATGATAATTCTAGCTTTCCGCCTTGCAGTTCCACCCACGTTCCCGAGGGAAAAAAGTAACCTAAGCGTTAATCCAAATTGTCAGTCACCTCCATACCAAAATTTCATCAAAATTGGTCCAGTCGTTTGAGCGTGAAGAAGTAAGTAACAAATATACTCACTCACAAACTTTCGCATTTTTTATATTAGTAGCTTAGGTTAACTTAACTATTACCATGCTTTGACCGTAGAGTCACTTTGATGATGACCGATCTCCCTCGGTCAGTTATGGTTACGGTTAAAATTTTAGTTAAAGTGACACGAGCAAACCAGTTTGCTTTCTTTCGGCGGTTAAATATAGTTAACTTTGACTATAACTTTACTAGACCGGATGGTATGTCTTTGATCCCATGGAGTGTCGGTAAGTCGTTGGTGTGGGATGCCACATGTGTTGATACACTTGCGCCATCTCATTTGCCAGCGACATGTAGAGTTGCAGGAGCGGCTGCAGCTGGTGCGGAAAATTCTAAATCCAAAAAATACGCTTCTATTGGCCCAAATTATTTATTTTTGCCTTTTGCGGTCGAGACCATGGGTCCTTGGGGGTCCGAGGCTCGCCGATTTTCTCGAACATTATCTTCAAAATTAATTGAGGTCACAGGGGACCGGCGGGCGGGGAGCTTTTTCCGCCAACGCGTTAGCTTGGCCATACAAAGAGGGAACGCTGCCAGCCTTCTGGGAACCTTGCCGTTGATTGGCAGCAGCAGCCGTCTCGAGGAAATTTTTTATATATAGTTTGTATATTTCTTGTAAATAATTGTAAATATTGTATATTTATAGAATAAAGTATATACTTTAACTAAAATGTACGAGCAACCGACCCTTAGGATGATCTATATCAAATTGTCTTGTTTACTATTAATCTAAGTCGTTACCAGGAATTCTACCAAAGCCATTAACTTCCATAACTGGATGCTCGATACCTAATTAATATGCAAACTCAAAATTAATATTCATACAAAGGTAAGCCAGCGTACTGAAATTGTTGATAGATACAACGTGCCAGAGAAATGCTAATTTGTGTCGGCCTTTGTAAAATTCAAATGCATGTTTCCGTGTTATAGTTTGTGAATGTGTGATTGCGCTTTATTCGTTGACAGCTAGATGCAAATTGATGTTTAATCTAAAGTGTAATTATTTATTGGTTCAACTATACTCCTTCTTAAAATTAGTAAAAATAAAAAATATTATAAAAACCTAACCCTATAAATATATACACCTACATATGTATTTTTTTTTTACAATATTTGTATAAAATGAACAATATTATATAAATAATGTTATGACAAAACCTAATCCTAGTATGCTGCCGGCAGCGGGGTATTTCTAAATTGATCTCTATGAGGTTGTCGAGAGATCCTTGGAGGGGGCCTTTATCCAGCAGTGGACGTCTTTCAGCTGATACGCTGACGATTGGTTTCTATAGTTTCTTTTTTTTTTGTTTGAAAGGTCTAAAGTTGGTAGCCTCTGATGGCTGCTCCAACTTTACCGGACAATCGGCGAGCGCAGAGGGCTCTCAGCCGGTGGGTCTATATAGTGTTCCACAGTCTAACAAAATCCTCTCTTTGTTGCAGGTAGCCCCAAATATAATAGAATTCGTGAAATCACCAGTGAACATTATAGATTTTATAGCAACACTAAGTTTCTACATGGACGTAGTAGTGGAACTCACAGTAGTAAGACAGTATGTGGAGAAAGCGGACATATTAGAGTTCATATCCATCATAAAGATCCTAAGGCTGTTCAAGCTGACGAGGCACAGTCCAGGGTTGAAGATCCTAGTGCATACATTCAAAGCGTCAGCAAAGGAGTTGACACTTCTTGTTTTCTTTTTGGTACTTGGCATTGTAATATTTGCCAGTCTTGTATATTACGCGGAAAAGTCTCAGGTGAGTGTTTTTAGATATCTTTTTTATTTTTTACTAGCTGGCCCGGCGGACATTGTCCTGCTCTGATAATAAAAAAAACTGGAACCTACATACCTACCTACCTAGACCTACCTACACCTTTTTTTTTCATTTATTGACGAGGTGGAAATCTTCAAAAGATACCTGATTACAAAGAGGGGTGTAACCAGGTTATGTGGTATTTTTACCCACTAAAACCACCCCGGTGGCCTACCGCTGTGCATGTCATGGAGACACCGGGTCCTCCGTTGGATCGGCGCCGGTGTCACCATCGCACTTTGCTTAACGGCTCATCCCTGTCGACCGGCTTTGCAGTCCCTTCCCAATCCAGCTTACCAACAGCACTGGCCACATTGTGCTGTTGTCTTCCCCGAACCCGAAACTTGAATGGTCAGAGCCCCTACTCCGGCCACCCTCGAGTCCGTAGATCCCTTTTCAGATAGGGTTACTGCAGCCCTTTTTTTTTATTTAATTTCATACGTATACACTTTTAGTTACTGCCTAAACTTTTTCAAGCACCTACTACTGTATTCCAGCACTAGAGAGCCAGTTTCCTATGGTAACTAACCACGCTGATTGTCATTTAAAACATTCCATACCAATTTTCCACACACGAAAAGTAATTTAACTTTAGGTACTAACTTTATCTGTTTATAATAAAGTATTTTCCTATTAAATGATAAAACTTACAAGATAACTTCGAGTATTTACATACATTAACTTGTATTTGGGAATTTGAAATTATGATAAAACTTTTGGTTATCCAGGAATATTGATCATTTAAATATATAATAATAAATAAATAAATATCCTGGGACATTCTTCACACACAGTTAACTGATCCCAAACTAAGCAGAGCTAGTACTATGGAAACTTTTTTTTTTGTAAATCCATACATATTCCAGATAATTACACCCAGACTCAGGAACAGACATGTTCATGCACACAAATGTTTGTTCTGGATGGGAATCGAACCCAGTAAGTTAAGTTAAGGTAAAGTAAGGTAGTAAAAGATAGTATAAAATTCATCAATAGATCTTGCAGAAGGTACAGATTTTTTTAACTAAAACATTAGAAAAAAAAAATAGCTAAAATTAACATTTTACAGACTTCAGGCGTTGCCTTAAAACTAAATGTACTTGCTACCTAAACTTTTCGAGTACATACTTTACCCTCGCTATAATTCTCTTTGTCAACAACTCAATACGTTCGAAATATAAAAACTTGACTGACACTGCTTCAAGTAAGTAGAAAGTCAGACTTTTGACTGACGGGTTTTTAATGGGCTATTTACCGTTGGGCTGTATTCCTCGTTTTGAGGAGTTATTCACCATATATGATTGATCGTTAATCTAACAGTTTGATGATAAAAATTGCATTTCTTAAATCGTTAAGTTAGTTACTGGGGACTGCAGTCCAACTGTAGATGTTCGAATCTGGTATATTATTTCAACCTGCGAAAAAATTCTGTCAGCGCGATGTAGGTTGTACGTAGATTAATGTGGCGCCATCTATCCATCGATGTGTTAACTATGTAGCTGACGAGGGTCTCTACAAGGTAATCCCGACTGTATAATCCCGCCTGGCTGGCTACCACCCTCAAGTAGAAAATCTGTCGCCAAACATCTTTCGGTGTGTTCCGACAGCTGCAATTGGATCCAGTTCCCTCCTAGGCTTTGTGCGCTGACCATCATCGGCCACATCATCATTGACCACGGTGAGATTGTGGTCAAACACAGGCCTATACATAGTAAAAAAAACCATAGCAATTTTTTCTAAAATGTTAGTTTATCAGTTATCTGGTTTCCATAGTACAAGCTCTGCTTAGTTCGCGATCAGGTAACCGTATTTGAAGAATGTCCCAGGATATTTATTTATACCTGCTTTAAGGTCTTCTGGCAATAGGCCGTGTTCCGTTCAAAAGTGCCCACCTGGGGCCTAAATTGAATAAATGGCTTTGATTTTGACTTTGAATAAAAAGTCGCGTCCAATTACAATTTATTAAAATAATAATTGGAGCCTATCTTTTGCGTTGTCACACGAAAATTCACGGTCGAATGTTTTTCCATTCGCGCAAAGTAGACAGCCAATTAACTTTGTACTGGCGGTTGTTTGCGCATCATACCGTAAAATTATGTAGTGGGAACCAGATGAGCGATGACCTATAAGCTACGTTCATATACTAAGCGTAGTTGAAGCGAGGGCGATTTTGTAGTACAGTTCAAAGTATGGTAGCGTTTGAGCTTGAGTTTTTGGTGAAGGAAAACATCGTGAGAAAACCATAGCACGTTGATATGGTAGGTACTTTGTAGTAGCTGCCTGGCTGACTACCACCCTTAAGTTGAAAATCTGTCGCCATGCACCTTCTAGTGGGTTCTGACAGATGCAATGAGGGCCAGTTCCCTTCTAGGTTGAAAATCTGTCAACATGCACCTTTCGGTGTGTTCTAACACATGCATTTGAGAGCCAGTTCCCTTCTAGGCTTTATGTGCTTCGCCACATCATCACTGAGCACGCCGGTGAGATTGTGGCCAACTGGTGAATTAAACAAAAAGCTTCTGTGTATGAACCCAAATACAAATCAAACCTGGCTAGCTACCACCCTCAAGTTGAAAATCTGTCGCCATGCACCTTCTGGTGGGTTCTGACAGATGCACTGAGGGCCAGTTCCCTTCTAGGCTTTATGAACTTACGATCTTCGGCCACGTCATCGCTGAGCATAGTGAGATTGTGGTCTATCACCTGCAGAATTAAAAAAAAGCTTCTGTTGTTTAGCCAAATACATATCAATGAATCAAAACCAGTGTTCTTGCTTTCAATTAAAGTACCATTTACAACAATACAGATTACAGATGTGATAGATAAATAATCACTAGATTATTAATTAAATTTCAGTCAACGCGGACTGTGAAGTTCCTCAAAGTCAAATAATAGGGATGATGACTGGGTAAAAAATACTCTGTTTAGTCCGTCAGTTAGATTATCAAAAAATATTGGATACCTATTTTTTATTTTATCAAACCTATAAAATAATACAAAGATAAGACGCATTAAAGTTCAGGGAGCTTTTGACGTCATCTCTCTGTAAAAAGTGTACTTAGACGTGACGTCACGCGAAATATCAACGCTGTTTTCGGAACTAAAGAAAAAAATAAGTATCTAATATTTTTTGTTAATCTAACTGACGGACTATTAATTAGATTTTTTTAGTCATAATCCCTATTATATCTAAGTTTTTTTTATTCTCTATCTTTCCTTTCCTCTTGCGGTACGACCCATGCTTTATACGTTTTGAATTGTGTTAAGTGCGTTATACTGTGACCGTGTGACTGCGCGCCGCTCCAACTGAAAATTACGTATGCAATGAAATTTTCCGAGTTGATTCAGTTTCTGCGATGAATATTCTGTTTATTCATATTCAAATGCATTCAAGTGTTTTCTGTAATATTATAAACAAACTAGCTGTTCACTCGGTTTCACTCGCGTTCCCGGGATAAAAAGTAGCCTATAACCCCCGGAAATAATTTAGCTTCGTATTTGTGAAAGAATTTTTCAAATCGGTTCAGTAGTTTCGGAGCCTATTCAATGCAAACAAACAAACATACAATCAAATCTTTTCTCTTTATAATATTAGTATATTATAATAATATTAGATTTATCATATAAATCAAAAGCTAAAAGCTAAAAAAAGTGAAATAATATTGCTTAATGCTAAGTCAAATTCATACTTAATTATTATAAATGCGAAAATAACTCTATCTGTCCTTATGACGCCTAAACCGCTGAACCGATAGCCATAAAATTTGACACATACACAGCCTATGATATGGAGAATGCGAGTGAAACCGTGGGAAATACCTAGTTTTACATAATTGTAATACTTGTGTGAAAAGACGGGAGATATTCTTATTTTTGTAAGGCTTTTTTAATGGGTTAAATATTACATTCCACAAGTCACTTCAACGAAGAAAAACGGCTTAGTCCTCCTATAAATAGACATCAAAGCAATCTTATTAGTGTAGTGTGTCGCTCTCCCCTACTAATAGTTCCATTAGAAGGCACGGAACCCTAAAAAAATAATAGACTGTCTAACATCAAAAAGTATTTATTATTATTTGTATGACCATAAATTTGCTCGACTCGACCATTTGAGTCTACACTTTGGAGGCTCTCCGCGAATGACTCCATCCTTTACTAAACTTAAGGAAACAAGCGAGACAGGAAGGAGGCGCAATTTAAGTAAAAAATACCGTTTTATGTTATTAAAAAAAAACTATTTTAAAAAAAGTAAAAAAAACTATTCCCTCTTAATTGGATTTCAGAATGTATGTTAATATTTTAAAGTTATTTGGACGGCCCAAATAAGAGAAAAAATCATTCTTAGCTCAAGCAAAACCATGGGGCGGTAAGCTAGTTTCAAGTAGGTATATTAAACTTTTTGTAAAAGGTTAAACTTATGTAAACCTACAAAAGATTGAACGGAAGACAAAAATTTAGTAACTAATTCCGCTGGATCTCCTTCTCTGTCAAGTCCCACATGAGAAAACTTAACAGGAAATCGACACGTGTTTCGCTTCTTCACGAAGCATCATCATTAATTTTATAATGGATTTCCGCAAGGTCACGCCTGAATCAATTAGTTATGTGTTTCTTTATTTTAGACATACTACTAAGGTAGCAAAAAAGAATACGGTTTACCTGATGCTCAGCGGTTACCGTAGCCTATAGACGCTTGCTACACTAGAGGTATCATTCACGCGTTGCCGACCCGGTAAAAATCTCTTAACAACCTTCTTGAGTACCTAGCTGTAGTCTCTTGAGAAAACCACGGCGAGAAGCTCATTCCACAACCCGAGCGATACTAATCCATATTTAAAGATAATACCAAAGTAATTTACATCAAATTACGGTGATAATTCCTAAAAACACTGACGCAATGCAACGCCAGTAAATTTTAAATAAAATGCGCCAAAATTACAAAGACAAACAAAAGCTTACACTTTGTCGCGCAAAGTAGCGCATCGTGGGAAAACAAAAGACTAAAGGCGAAATTTCAGGACGGAGGCATATTGCAAAAGTTTCATAAGGAATCCTGGCCGGGAAATAAAACGTCAGCTGGGAACAAGACCGCCCGGATAAGGATGAAGTCCAGCCATTAATCTATGGTTAGCAGAAGTTTTCAACTGTTACCTTTAATTAATAGCCGATATCATAAAAAATAATATTCTCTAGTACCCACGTCACTGAAGCAAATTTGTCAGCACCCCAAGGCCACACTCTGCTACTTTAAGGAGCTAGGATGGCTTGGGTAAAGCTGGCAGGCGTCAGTGCAGGCCTCATCGCCCCCACACAGAATAAGAAGTAGAATATATTCTCTAGTAACCTCGTTCGTCCACTCAAGGATTCAGTCGTACGTTCTATTGGAGACCATTGAGAAGTGCAGTAGATTTTTCTCAACGCTATGATATGGGGTTGTTCAAAACTGCGTAAAAAGGTCAACAGCCGGGCTGTGGATAATTCTAGGGGATTGAAAATATCCTTAGGCAGAGGTGACCACTTATCTTCACTTGGATCTGCTTGTCATGTCAAACTATTGACATAAATAAAAGCCTGGTGGCAATGTCCTCATAAAGCCTTCCAAACTCTAACGCAAAACTAATTTATTCAGCTTAGGCCTTGATAAGGCATCTTAAGGCGATTCTATACGTGAAATGATGATTCTTAAACGCGTTTTTTTTTTTTTTTTCCAAGAGTTTTGGAAAAAATATATGTTAACTAGAGAATATGTGAAGGGGAATAGTTTAAAAAAAAATTGGGATTGTCATTAGTAACGTCAGAAAAAAATCGTTAATATGCCCCTTTTTAAAACTAAGAATGCATTCTTCTCTTATTTGGGTCATCCAAATAACTTGAAACACATTAACATACATTCTGAAACCCATTAGAGAGGGAATAGTTTTCTTGCTTCTTTTTAAAAAAGGCTTTGTTTCTTTTTAAATAACATAAAACCATCTTTTTTACTAAAAATACGTCTCTCCTATCTCGCTTGTCGCTGTCAGTTTAGTAAGGAACGGAGAGATATGCAGATAGCCTCCTCTGTTGATTCTACCACTGGTTACGAACCAGCCTAAACTGAGAAGACTCCGGCAAGAAACTCAGCAAAGTTCTCCAAACTCCAGTTTTAAATATCGGTTCATCACTTGGGCAGAGAGAAGCTACTACAACCATGTATTCTTGTGTTTAACTTAATGCAACATAAGATTAGATGGAAGACAAATATTTAGTTACTCTCGGTTACCCTCTGCGAGTTTAACTCGATTTCCTGTTAAGTTCCCTTGTTTTTGACTTGACAGAGAAGAACATATCCAGCGGAATTAGTTACTAAATATTTGTCTTCCATCTAATCTTATAATGGATTTCCGCAAGGTCACGCCTGAGTCAATTAGTTATCTTAATGCTTCATTTTGCTACTTTGAAGATGAGATCCCTGTTGCTTGATTAAAGCTTGACTGTTATTTGAATATCTCATGAATTTACGGAATGTGGAAGTTCGAGCGGCGAGATGTCGGCAGTGCAAGGATACAGATTAAACTGGCATGTTGCATTTCATGTACCAACGTGTACAAGGAATTTAAATGTGTAGGTAGAGATATACTACGATAACATGGCGCGCCCCCCAAATTACTGTTTCAATGTGTGTAGTCACTTCCTTACGAAAGAGCTTGTATTCGTCCAGTAGCAGGCCGCGTCTTCAGTATCTCACTCAGGCCCGTAAGATCAATCGTAGCTTAAACCACGATAGAGAGTTTAATCTCCCGCCTCTGATTATTTCATAAGACCAACGGCTGTTGATCCATGAATGATAGTTTAAACTATCGATTAATTTAAACTATCCTTTTTGAGGGTTTAAACTCCCGATAATGGATTAAACTATCTTAATTTGACATTTCCCTCAAGATGTATGACCCTGACACTGGCAGAATTGTGAAAAAAACGTATCTAATGCCATATAATCAAGAAAAGAAGTGAACTGTTACACCAATGTCAATGTCACATTTCACCATAAAAAAATAATATTAGAAAGTACTGCCGTATCTATGGAATTAATCGAAGTTTAACCGATCTGTCCATATTTGTCACTTGATCTTAGAACAATAGTTTAAACGTCGATCGATCTTACGGCCCTTATTAACGTATTTGTTAGTCAACTAATCATTTCTACTTGTAGCCGACCGCGCAACACAACACGTGTCATTGTCAGTACGTCAGTGCAGCGCCATACTAATAATTATGAGCGATTAGTGACACCGCTACTTGACCAACAAATCTTTGTATTTGTTTTTGTTTGACGGCTGTACCCATACGCACACTTTATTATTAGTAGAGAATTCCAAGCTCTGACACAACTCACACTGCTTTTATTTTTCTTTGACATTATGATAACGTAAAAAAAGAAGGAAAAAAACAACCATGAACCAAAACTACAAAACAATTTCCAACATAATCTACCCCGTGTAGCAAAGCTACACGATCCTTAACTTTGGTGGCCTCTTGAGTTCCTATTCCACCTTTGGTGGCCACGTCAGTGACTTACACAACCCCATCTCTGTCGGAAAAATCTTTCACTGTGCATACTATGGACCAAAACTACCAAACAGTTTTTAACAATTAGTATACCGGGTATAAGGGACAGCCGACCGAAAACTCTGGGAAAAGGTTACACTAAATGCATATAATAACACTATAGAAATCAATCATGTCAGAAGTCATCGGTTACATATATATCGTAATTTTTGAGCGCGCAATATACGACACAACGCTCCCCGCTATACCTATACCTGCGAGAAATGACTTCACTCGTGAACTCAAACAGCTGCGCCTTGCGTAGGTATGCCTACGTATTGAATTTAATTTTGATTTACATTGCAGTTTTATGTCTAAATTAGTAGTTACTGTTTATTTATTTTTAAATCAGGTTCAGTTAGACTTGTTTAATGATTTTATAGAATAATCACTTCTAAAGTTCTGAAAAAAAAAAATTATAATTCATGAAAATATCGACGAAAAATTCAAAGTCTGGGTGCTCCAGAATCATATATTGAATCCATGAAATCAGTTTTAGGTCGACTGTCCCTTATACCCGGTATAGGTAATCAACACCAATTTTATTTTAACGTCGTATCCACACATGCTGTTGATAAGACAACGAAGATTTTCATATCGCGACAATCTTTAGGTAGAAAAAGGAGAAAAAAGTTTTTCAAGTGTACCAATTCAATTTGAATCCTGATCAAATAACATTACGTTTGTTTTTAACTGATCCGTTTTCAGCTTGACTTCTATCTGAAGTTTCTAACCGGGTTCTTGCAAACGAAGGCAATGTACATATAAAAGTGCAGTTTGCCAGTTACGTCTGGCACAAAGCCGATAACGGAAATGGTGAACGAAAGCCATTTTATAATCAAATAGAATAGAGTCGTTTATTTGATTTATTCGATGACCTGTAAGAATTACTATATGCATTTTTATGGTTGTATGTCAATGGTATTATTGGTCTTTTTAGGGTACCAACGGAACCTTATTACTATGCCTCCTCTGTCCGTCCTTCCTTTAGCAGGCTGTGACTATACGATGATTTTTGTATGTAATCTCACGTAATAAAGGGTGTGAGGGTTCCTTGTTTGACTATGGAACAAAAAAACGTTTCTAGAGCATTTTTTTTATCGTCGTTATTTTAAATTGTGCTGCGCTGCCGTCGAAACTCAGTCAGTAAACAAAAGGCATGTTATCTGAATTCATTTGCGTAAATTTAAAAAGACAACGAATAAAACGTGATAGATGTGCTATATGTTCGTTTTATTTTTGAGCGGGAAAGTGTCACAGTTTATTCCTCTGTGGCAGAGTGATACACGCAGCATTAGTGTAGAAATTATCATAAAAAATTAAAGAAATATCTATCACGTAAAACTTTATTGCAATCGGAAACAATTTTATTTTAATTGAAACAGGTTACGATAGGGATGATGACTGGGTAAAAAATAATTGATTCTGTTTAGTCCGTCAGTTAGGTTATCAAAAAATATTGGATGCGTATTTTTTATTTTATCAAATCAATAAAAAATTACAAAGATAAGTCGCATCAAAGTTCAGGAGTGGGGGCTTGTGACGTCACGACTTTGTAAAAAGTGTACTAAAACGTGACGTCACGCGAAATTTTAATGTACTGTATCTTCGTTAAAGTTTTAGGAAATAAAGAAAAAACATGTGCCCAACATTTTTTGGTAATCTAACTGTCGGACTAATTAGATTTTTTTAGTCATCACCCCTATTATTGCGGATTAAAGATTATTTTTTTATGTTTTGATAACAACAGCATATTCATACAGTTGAAACTGACTGCAACTAATTTAAGTAGGTACCTAATTCCACGCGTTCCCGACCAAAATTCCAATATACATAAATTTCTTATTTTCAACAAGGACAAAACATAATATTCATACAAACATTCTTTGTTCCAGGACAATCCAGATAACCAATTCAAGTCCATTCCCCTAGGCCTTTGGTGGGCCATCGTTACCATGACAACCGTAGGGTACGGTGATATGGCCCCCAAAACCTATCTGGGAATGTTTGTTGGGGCACTTTGCGCCTTGGCAGGAGTGCTCACCATTGCGTTACCAGTTCCTGTCATAGTATCCAACTTTTCTATGTTTTACTCACATACTCAGGTAAGTGGATAGTTTAAGGTGGAGGCGTCGGTTGGAGCGCGAAATTCAAATTTTATCACGTTTTTTGCATATTGCAGCTACGACTGCATATTGCACTGACATATACGACTATTTCATGAAAATGTTACTAATATACCTTGCAGGAATATGTTGATGATTTCTTTTGTTATTAATCAGTAATTATACTACCATTCTTCTCGCAAATAACATGTTGATAACTTACTACCTATAACGCTATAACTGAGCTGCAATTTGCAAAAAACGTGATAAAATTTGAATTTCGCGCCCCAACCGAAGGTTCACCCTTAAGACTTGATTTTAGAACGAGAGTCAAGTTTCGAGAATAGTTTGTGTCAAATATAGCTTATGTCATTGGATCAAGTTTCAAATTCAGTTGACTGACCAATCAAATCAGCTACTTTTTAATAAATGTCAAAACGATAGTTTATATGGAATTTTGAATGAAATATTACACTGTGACGTCATAGTTTCACAGCATCAAATGATCTACTCTTTGTGGTTCTACTAGTAATTAAAAATCATAAAAAGCATTAAATGTACAACATATTTGATATTTTCACGTGTTTTTAGATGTTTTATGCATTGGTTAGTGTTTGGTCATTTATTTTTGATACTGTCAACTACCCTATTGTTTCGATCTCGACTCAAAATCTGAATTCGATTGACGTTCTAAAATATGAACCTGTTTGCAGTTATGAAATTTATTTCGAAAATGGAATAGAATTTATTATTCTGTTTCAAATATGGAAAGGATTCTTGATTAGGTACTTATTTTGATGTAGGTAACTAACGATTTTATAAATAGAACTTAATTTTTTAAATCTTGAATAATTTATTATTGTTCATTTTGAGTGAAGTTGTGAATTTGGAAATATTTTCAAATACGTATTTTCGGATATTATACAAAAATAGGTATGTTAATTTATTAAACATTTTTAAACGAATTGTTATTTAATTGAAATTTAAAAGAATATTTGTAAGTATTTTTATTAGATTTTTTCAACAATACAATTAGATTATTTTTTCATTAGCATGATATGACATGAGGTCTTATTAAATTAAGCTTGAGAAAGCGGGTAATTAAGAACGACATAATTCTATGAAGAACAGTATAATTTGAGAACTTGACTTTTGAAGTCTCTTTCTGATTGTTGATAAGAATCTGTCACTCAAATCTAATTCAGTTAATTGGCTATAGAAATTAATTATAATATTAAAGAAAATTTTACAGAAAGATAAATCTACGTTGAGTAATTAAATATTCTATTTTTTTAAGGTTTATATTTTAATATAAATAATAACTTTAAACTGAACCAAAACATAATACCAAAGAAATATTGGATTTTAATTAATTTAATAAAACTAAAAATAAAGCTCTGTGCATAAAGTAATATACAGAGTGACTGATAACGAACTGACATTCATCAACACTGACAACTTTTGTTTTATGACTTTTTCAATTCAATGATTTTTTTCCCATACATTAATAAAAAAATGCAGTTCAAATTTTCTTAACTCCAAATAAACTCTCTATAGGCAGTCACAGATAGTAACCTATAATGAAATGAAATGAAATATTATTTATTCAAATAGACCTTCACAGGCACTTATGAATAGTCAGACTTTAATGCACGGTTCGGAAGGTAGCTTTTGCTGAGAAGAGCCGGCAATAAACTCAGCAATTACTCTCTATAATATACAATATATAAGACAGTCACTTATTAAGAGAGAGTACATTTTTGAGAGTAAGTACGCTGGATGCGGGTAGTACAAGACCGGCCATCATCGTGAAGATCCTTGGGGAGGCCTTTGTTCAGCAGTGGACGTCTTTCGGCTGACATGGTGATGATGATTATTATATATAATAAAGATATTCGGCAATGTAAATGAAAACGCGAAGCAAAGTTAGTATTGGAAAATATAACCTTATGTTTAACTAAAAGGGTCTAATTTATGAAATGATCCTTTCAGTAACGCAAAGTAATATTTCAAAATAATTTCTCGAAGTAGAAATACGTATGAAATCTGGTAAAGGTTCACTTAGGCTTTGTTATAAATCAAAAGGCTTTTTACAAATAGGTTTCCTTTCTTTTGTCAAATCGTATATAAGTAAGTACTCTCTTTTCAAAGTAATATTCATTGAATTGAGTATTCAATAGTACTTTTTCAAAATTTTCATGAAACTTAGGCAGGGGTTTTGGTGGCGATAAATCGATCTAGCTAGGTTTCATTTCCAGAAAACACGATTTACAAAAAAAAAAATATAGAGCAAAGCTCGGGCATCCAGGTATAGTAAAATCAATCGTTCCCGAAAATAGTGCGCCTACAACTTTACTCATGTGTTAAAAAATGATCGGCGAAAATGATCTTGTTGAGCGATGAATGGCGCGATAATGAATGATTTTTATTAGTTGTGTAAATCGGAATTGCCGATGCTACATCTAAGTTATGTCATACCGTACTAAATTATTAAAATCGTATATATTCTTAAACACAAAAGTTATGCATGAACAAACATACAGCTGAATTGATAACCTCCTTCTTTTTTTAAATTGATTAAAAACTAATATGCATTCATTCATATTTATTTTTTTAAATAAATAGGGATCCCTACATAAATTGCAATAATTTAAAAAAAAATCGGCCAAGTGCGAGTCGGACTCACGCATGAAGGGTTCCACTACTATCTATAAAACGGCAAAAAAAACACGTTTGTTGTCCCGTTTAACCTTTGGTTACGGAACCCTAAAAAAAGATTATTGATAATGATGTAGATATATCCGCCGTATTTGGCTTAATATTATATCCATTTAAAATCATCCTGTGTAGTATTGAAATACTAACCTGATATGAAGCAATAGCTTTCCGCATCGCAGTCTAGAAGTTTAGCCACCGCGTGAGGTACACACGGCCACTGATCAAGCTACACACTGCGGCACCTTATCCGGTTGTAATAGGCGCTATTTTACAACAGAAATGTGTAGCATGATCTGTGGCCGTGTGTTACAGTATATTCATTTATGTCACGTTTTATAAATCTGCCGTCACATGCAGCCACGTGACGGGCGACGATAACCGAGAAATTATGATTCTAGATTAAGTTTTTATCGGCATTCTGTCTTGATATGTGACGAAGAATAGTCTTTGTTTTAAATTGGAATTTTTCATTAGTAACGTCAGAAAAAAAATCGGGAATATGCCCCTTTTTAAAACTATGAAAATGATATTTTCTCATAATTTGACCATTCAAATAACTTGAAAATATCAACATTCAATCTGAGATCCATTAGAAAGGGAATATTTTACTTACTTTTAGCTTACTTAGTTTCTTTTTAAATAACATAAAACCATCTTTTTAATAAAAGCTAATTAATATATCTTTCTTTCTTTCTTTCTTTTTTACTAATATTTCGTCTCTCCTGTCTCGCTTGTCTCCGCGGCGTCAGTTTAGTAAGGGACGGAGACATACGAAGAGAGCTTCCTCTTAATAGGGCGAGTAACACACCTATGTGACAAATTGTTACCAATAAGAGCAATTTCGATTGTCAATAGCAGCTGATGTGGTAATTTATTTAAGTGGTTACCATCGATCTATTTTTTTTTGTTCAGGTACTCTGAAATCAATTTGTTGCATAGAGGTTTTGTACACCTTCCTGATTAAAAATCCTGGCTGACAATAAGAAGAAATCTTTATATATTTTTTAAATATGTTTTGTGTCCTGTTTTTTATCGTGAAGTTAAATAAATCGCGTTAATAAATTCAATATAATTTCAGAACTATCTTGTATAATATATCCGTGTGGGATTAATTATTGAGACAGTAATTATTGAGATAATGGGACGATTAGTTTTTTTAAAAGGACTAAAGTTGGTAGCCTCTGATGGTTGCAACAACCTTACCTACCGAATAAAAAAGGGACAATTAGTGTCTTACGCGGATTCATACCTGGGTATTTTTTTGCGCGGGACCGTAATTCTTTTTCTAAAGTAAAATTAGCCTAAGTGTAGCGTCACACCTGTCGAAAGTAATTGTCTTGGATTTTTATAATTCTGAGGTAGTGTTCAGAAAGAGACCCGTCGTAGAAATGGATGGCACTACTGTACTTTTTTACCTTTTTTGTTTAGCAGGCAAAATAATAACGCGTCTGTTCCGTTTTGATCCTATTACACTGACTATTTCATTAGTTTGTGGTGGCGTAATGCCACCTTTTTATGTTTAGAAACTATTTAACAGCCATAATGTTTTACTGTTATTTTGAACTGCAATTTAAAATTTTGCTGTCAGACAGATAGAAAATTTCAGCTCCACAAAACTGGTCAAAATATTCTGTAACATTGTATTGGCATTTAATAGTTTACTGTACTTCCTAAAAATTATAATATTTGATCCAGGATTTGATTCCCAAGTCGACGAATATAAATGGTAAAAGCCAACCAACCAAAAGGCTTTAAGATTATTATTTAAAATGCCGACAGAAAGAAACTAGCTCCTAATTATGGTTGTAATATAAAATTGGAACGTAAGTTCACAATTTAGTCACGACGACTCTCTTTCTGAACAGACTATACAGATACACATTGTATGGAAAATAAATCGTTTTTCTTTCTTTCTAATTGGGCTGTGGTATTCTGTAAGTTACCTACTTCCCCAGTCGAGCTGCTTTTGAAGCGAAAGAGCGTTATCTTCTACCTTTTAAATATACTTTTAATCATGTAATTCCCTTGGATTAGGACTAAACAAGTGTTAAAAAAAACACAAATTTAATATGGTTTGAACTGGCAACTCAAACAAAAGTTGTCTTGCAAAGCCGCCGACTTCATTCCTGTAAACAAGACAGTTAGAAAGTCATCGGAAAGTTTAATTAAAGTCGATTTTTCTGTCTTGAGCTCAAACGATATTTTGTGTTAAGTCGCCGTTTTAAACTTTACTCGTTATCGAGAGTCTTGTAGATTGTTCTTGTGATCACCTTTGCTCATATATGCTATACCTAACTAAAATAAAATAAAAAAAAACCCCCGAAACTCACTAAAAAATCCCTACTAATATTATTAATGCAAAAGTAACTCTGTCTGTCTGTCTGTTACGCTTTCCCGCTTAAACCTCTCAACCGATCGCGATGAAATTTGACACGCAGATAGTATATGTTATGGAGAAGAACATAGGCTACTTTTTATCCCGGGAAATCATGAACATCGGGAACGCGGGTGAAACCGCAGGGGACAGCTAGTTGGTCATAATTTTCAAACAGCTGAGCGGATTTTCTTGAAACAGCTTCCTAACACTCTCAATTAAGTCACCTTTCAAACAAAAAAAAATCAAAATCAAAATCTGTCCATCCGTTCAGGAGCTATGAGGCCACAGACAGACACACACACACACACACAGATAGACAGACACGGGGGTTCCAAAAAAATTACTCTCAAAATGCCAATTTCATCAAGCCGTATAAAATAAATGGTGTCATAGAACAAAGCGAAGAGTACAAAATAATCTCAAAACAAAAATAACAAACGCCAAGGTGGGGTGGCGAAGAGTAATGAAGCGGCAAAACCGGCCGACCGGTTACCCGGTTACCCGTACCTACCCGGGCCGCGCGCTCGATATAAAAACTAAATCAGCTTTTTGTGAGGGTAACATTATTTTTATATATATATGATATTAGTCGGGAAATTTATATTAAAAATTTCATAAGAAACCTTCTTTCCGTATTTTTTTAATAATATAGTAGGGATGATGACGAACGCAATCTAATTAGTCCGTCAGATAGATTACCAAATAATATTGGACACATATTTTTTCTTTATTTCTGAAAACAAAAAATAACCAAGATACAGTGCGTTAAAATTTCGTGACGTCACGTTTTAGAACACTTTTTACAGAGAGATGACGTAACAACTCCTGAACTTTGATGCGATTTATTTTTGTAATTTCTTATTGGATTTGATAAAATAAAAAATACGCATCCAATATTTTTTAATAACCTAACTGACGGACTATACATAAATACCTATATAATACAGTAAATACTACATAACTGTTTGTTCACGACTATGAAATTTGGCAAACAGATAGCTTACTAAATAGTCAAACGACAGGATATCTAGTTTTAAATACTTTCAATATGAGACTAGTTTATATCAGAATAGAATAGAAATTAATAAATTATAGTCCACAGATAGGGCTGCGGCAAGAGAACTGCATCAATACAGCCTAGATTGAAAATTAGGTTTTGCCTGAAAGCCATTTGACCTGGTTACTATTATAAACTGGACGGAAAGGTCACCGCCACTTTGTTTGGTTTAGTATTTTCATGTCTTTGGCACACAAATGTATAAATTTGTGAGCTATAAGGTGTTTATTTTGAGTATTAAAATATGTTGTTTAATTTATGTTTGTCATTAAATAATGTAATGAAGTTAGTATTCTTCGAGTGTTTGTAATATACTTGTTTTTTTTTTATGCTCAGTATACGAGTAGTATCAAATTAAGTGTTTGCATTTGAGAGCCTGTTCCCTTCTATGCTTTGTGTGCTTACCACCATCGGCCACATCATCACTGACCACGGAGAGATTATGATCAAACACAGGCCTATACATAATTAAAAAAAATCTATTCAGTGGTTGTTGATCAAGCTAATAGGGAGCTAGGAGTGACTTTGAAAATATCTTCACATCAATCTTGAAGAATCATGACAGCAGAAAGACGTCCACTGCTGGACAAAAGCAACTCCCAAAGATCTCCACGATGGTCGGACTTGCGCTACCCACTTCCAGCAGTTTCTCGCGACCCTCACAAGTTCATCGGTCCACCTTGTGGGGGGCTTGAAGAATCCCATTCTGTAATCCCTTGGGGAAACCACGGCAAGGACCTCGTTCCACCAGCTTAGCATCTACGTAAGGAAACCTTTGAAGCCATAGTGCGGGGCCATTATGATTCCAATGTGATGGAAAAATGTATAAGATAAAAAAACCGGCCAAGTGCGAATCGGACTCGTGCCGAGGATTCCGTACAAAACTATAGGTCTATGCTTTTCGCAATTTTCCTATATCTGTGCTAAAAGACGTTGCTTTGTACCAAATTTCAAGATTCTGAGTACACGGGAAGTACCCTGTAGGTTTTGATTTCCTTGCGAGGGTCGAAAACTTGCAACATAAACGGATGTATCGTTTGATCGCATTGGCTTAGAAGTTTGATTTTTCCATAGCTCTAAAAGAAAGTAGACTTAAGTATTTGATATGAATTTCAGCTTGATACCTCCACGCGTTCCTGAGAAAAGTGGTCCTATAAGGGTTCCGTTTTTTTCCTTTTGAGGTACGGAACCCTAAACAAAATAGAAAATGACATAACAGACAATATAGTTTCCTCAATTAGCAAAAATGAGGTCAAGATAATATAAGAGGGGAATATCTACTTTGCTCACACGTCGTTGATTATTCTGAGCACACACTATTTCATTTAAGTAGCTTTAGCTTATGTTCTGCACGTGGCTTCACCTTAATATGGAATATGCATGTTTTTTTTGCTTTAATAAAAGCTAATTTATTTAAGAAACAGTAGGAAAAATGCTTATATCTTGAAAGAAAGAAAGAAATAACATGATCTTTGTGTTTCTTGGCCGAATTTAATTTTAATTTCACTTATATTGAAGTACTTTATACTTTTTATTATATTAGTACCTTTAGAAGATTATGTAATATATACCATTATTATGTAATGCCCATTTTTAACTAAAATGCGAAAATAAAAAAATTATTAAAAAAATCGACTTGCTGCGAATTGTATGGACTAATTAATATTTTAGCCTAAGTTTTTTAACTAAGCACATTAAAGGTTACATATAAGCTTACAAAACAAGTAGTAACAGGTTAATATCGAGGACTGCATAAGTTTGCAGCTTATTACCTCCCGCATGTCTAATAACATGGCTCGTAGCGATATGCTACGATCTCGGCTACGAGCTACGAGACAGCTACGAGTGTGCTACAGTACGATACTTTTGTATTGTTATGTGGTGTCAATGATTCAGAAAAGTTTGACTATTTTACTAAAAAACTAATAATGTCTTCTTTTAGTTTCTTGTTATTAAATTAATTAATAATAATATTATTATTAAATCAGTACATAATTTTAAAATAAACCTGATTACTTATGTTTATGATATCTATAGAATTATATTCCTAACAAAATTGCGCCATTTATGCGCATTTATGTTTTTTTCTGTAAAATACAGATGGATAACACAAGATAAAATTATCGATTTAACTTTCAATGCACTTGAATGGAGATATAATCAAGAAATTATATGTTTAATTTCAAATCAATTTTCTAGTTCACTGATCAATATTTCTAAGGAGCAGGAAGGTACGGCATAAATCAAACATTTGTCATTGGGCACAAATATTTGATCAAGGTTCGATTTATTGGTTACTGATTCTATCGCTAGGTTTTCGCATATGATTTTTTTTTCATCAGCGTGATGCTGGGCTATAAAAGCAAATTGTTTCATGAAATGAGATGTTTTATAAATAAGTTTTCTTTTTTCTTGTTGACTTTAGCATCTTCTACTATTTTTTTTTATACTGCTAAGGTAGCAGGCAAGCATACGGCCCACCTGATGGTAAGTGGTTACCGTTGCCTAGGCGACAAATTTTCTACTTGAGGGTGGTAGCCAGCCAGGCGGGCACATCTTAGTATGGTGCATTTCTACTGGACCTGTTTCAAAAAATACTTTTGAAAAAAAAATATAATACACTTATTAGATCGTTATTCGGTTAGTGCATGAACATGTCTGTTTGTCCTGTGTCTCGGTGTTATAAGATAATTAAATTAATTAAAAAAAAAGTAGTATTATGTAGAATATCAGTTATCTGGTTTCCATAGTACAAGCTCTGCTTAGTTTGGGATCAGATAACCGTGTGTGAAGAATATCCCAGGATATTTATTTATTCATTATGTTAAAAGCTTGCTTGATAAAATTTATAGATATGACCCACACATTGAAAGTAATTTTTTATACACATGGTGTACTAAGGAAAACACTCACAAAGACCAATCTAGTTTTCCTTTCCTGCGAGTGTGGATGCATGTCTTGTCAATTTCGAAATTGGAAAGAAAATTCTGTACAGGCAATCTTTTAGTGCTTGTTGCGATGTTTTAGAGTACATTTTACCCTTAAGGTGGAGGCTTCGGTTGGGGCGTTAAATTCAAATTTTATCACGTTTTTTGCTAATTGAAGCTCAGTTATAGGTCGTTATCAACATGTTATTTGCGACAAGAATGGTAGTATATATACTGATTAATAACAAAATTAATCATGAACATAATATTCCTCCAAGGTATATTACTGACATATACGACTATTTCATGAAAATGTTACTAATATACCTTGGAGGAATGTGTTGATGATTTCTTTTGTTATTAATCAGTAAATATACAACCATTCTTGTCGCAAATAGCATGTTGATAACTTACGACCTATAACTGAGCTGCAATTAGCAAAACACGTGATAAAATTTGAATTCAATGCTCCAACCGAAGGTTTAGCCTTAAAAGTAAATTTGACACTTGGAAATTATATTTAGTTGAAAAGTTTAGAGTGTTGGTTGTAAAATAAAACTTTCGTTTCATGCTGTAAAAAATGTATGCAGTAAAAATAAGTAAATTTGAGAGTTGAAGTGCATGTTTGAACAAGAACAATTTTTACGCAAATAATTTATTAAAAAACATTGGACAGTGTTGAGTCACAATATATTCAACAGCTTTCAAAGAATTACGTCATTATTTTTAGTATATCATAGAATACAATCCAACGAGATTTTATGTTGAAAACGCTGAAAAAATATTACTAAATGCTATTTGCGAAGACATACCTAACTAGTTGTTTTAATTTTGTCTTCTTCATTTTATCGATAATACTATCGTCAAGTTGAGAATCTGTCGCTTAGCACCTACCGGTGTGTTCCAACGGCTGCAGTTGAGAGCCAGATCCCTTCTAGGCTTTGTGTGCTTACCATCTTCGGCCATATCACTGACCACGGTCAGATTTTTGTCAATACAGGGTGGAAATTTGAGACGGGCCAATAAGAGGGGATGAAACCACGCGAACATGGTCTTAGAAGACCATCCTTTATTTTTTGAGTTATTGCTATCGGCATTAACAGATTTTGAAAAAAAATTACAGTCAGCGAGAAATCGTCGATTTTAGAAAATATTTTTTATTAGCTTAATCAATCCTGTTTCTGACAAGGATCTAAAGGCTCTATGGGGCAATGTTAGGTTAGGGTATCAGAAATGTCACAAATCGACAAAATCTATTCTCATACATTTTGTTAGGAAATTGCATTTGAATTTGCAATTGAAAGCTGTCCTTACTGACCCGTCTCAAATTTCAACCCTGTATAGTACAAAGAAAAGTATTTTTTATCGCAGTTAATAAACCATTGGTCTATCGTCTACGTAATCGCGTAAAACAATTCAACTTTTTTTTTTATTTACTCGCAATTGCCAGAATAGTGACGGTGGCAATAAATCACGGCCTACCTTCTGAATTACATAATATTTACTTATTCGGTTATCTCGACACTATCTGTTCGGTTATCGGTATTATTTGCCGCTATGGTTAAGCATTTAGATTTATTGGTTTGTTTTTTGATCGTTTTTTTTTAATATTGGACACTTTATTACTTTTTATTGAGTTATTTTTCTCGTTTAATGTGACCTTGATCGACGAATTATTTTATACAAGGTTAAGTCGTGGAGTTATTTTTTTTTGCTATAGATATGTAGGTCCGTGTTTGACCACTATCTCACCGTTGTCTCAAATTTATCTACACACTACAGTGATACTTTCCTTTACCGAAAGATCAAGGTCGAACCTGCATCGATTGATTCGAACCTGAAGCCTTAGCCACGGCAAATTAATTCTTTATCCATACTAAAACTTTATAAAAGCTGAAGAGTCTGTTTGTTTTAACGCGCTAATCTTCGGAGTTACTGATCCGATTCGAATAATTCTTTCACTTATCTCGGGAACGCGAGTGAAACCGCGGGGAATAGCTAGTATATAATAATGACTTTATAAAACAGGTCTACGAGTTCATATAAATTATTATCATACTTTTAATTCTTGCACCAAAATTTCCTGAATATTCTCCAAAATTGACAATTAACTAAACAGTTAAATGACGAGGGTAAGCGGAGAGAAACATAATTAATATAAATGAGGACATAATAGTAGTTTATGATACTGTTGCATAATAGGGGTTATTAAATAAAAATTAAAAATAGTATTTTTCTACGAACTTTAAAAAAAATAATGCTATTTTTGTGACATTTTTGGTCAAAATGATATATGTAGGCAAAAACAATAAAATAAACAGACACAATAATCATATACCTAATCAAATCCGTGTTGCCATCTTCCAAAAATTCTTACCTCTAAAGTTCACGTCAAAAATTTGTCACATTGTCATCGTCAATAGGTCCAAAGTGTACTTTAATAGAAAAAAAGTTATTTTATAGCATTATCTTGGGAACACAACTGTACTATAATGAATCATTATACACGGGTGTGCATAAAGTGGGTCATTAAAGTACTGGTTTTGATTTCATAATTAGCACATTACGATATGAGAGTAGATAAAAATATTAAAACACATTTCTACACCAATAATTTATATAGCTAGGCTTTATATGATGACAGGTCAGTGGTGATGTAATGCCGTGTTAATATTTCACTAGCAATTCCCCGCAGTTTCACTCGCATTCCCGGGATAAAAAGTAGCCTATAACCTTTGGGGATAATGTAGCTTCCTATTAGTGAAAGAATTTATGAAATCGTACAAATAAACAAACTCTTCCTTCAGGTTTATTATTAGTATAGATAAATAGATTAAAAACCCTTTTTTAAGTAAGAAATCATTTCTATTAAATGTCAGAATGTGTGTCAATATTTTCAAGTTATTTAGATGGACCAAATAAGAGAAAAAATCGTTTTTAATTTTAAAAAACATTCACGATTTTTTCTGACGTTACTAAAAATTATGTTTTTTTTTTTAAGATTCTTCGACATTTATATCAACTTGTTATCCAGTCAGGCGTCCATATTTGGCCCAACAATTTTGTTGGCATATGGCTTTTGTTTATAACAAGTAGTTTCAGTTTCGCTTTTATTATATTTAAATGTTATTTAAATTTCAACCTTGACAGGAAAATATAAGAATTATAATAATAACGTTTTTAAAGTCAATAAAGAAAAGATTCGCCTGCAAAAGAGTTGCTTTTCACGACTTTCTTAGATTTTTCTTTATTTTTTATTTGTCAGCGCCGCCTGACTGGTTATTGTATATTTTTTTACAAATATCTTGAAAAAACAAATGTATCATACATCGTCGCTATAACTATAAAAACCTTTTCAGCAAATGTATTGTTATATTTATTCAAATGGAAAAATATCTACAAACAAATTGTTTTCAATATATCCATTTCAGAAATGCATTACGGTTATAAATCTATGTTGGATGTAATACAAATCTCGATTTTTCACATAACAAATGGCAAGTCGCTGTATACTCACTGCCCGACGCTACGAAAACCGTATTCCATTAGGAAAAAATGAAAAATTCAATAAAAAGAATATCATAACATTAATAAAAATAGTCAGTAAAATGTTTATACAAATTTTGATATAGATTCGTTTTTTAGACTAAGTTAATGAGTTTAGTTTTAAGT
The DNA here is from genome assembly GCA_963555595.1 of Tethea ocularis. Taxonomy (NCBI): domain Eukaryota; kingdom Metazoa; phylum Arthropoda; class Insecta; order Lepidoptera; family Drepanidae; genus Tethea; species Tethea ocularis. The sequence continues at coordinate 10,014,831 of OY741970.1, forward strand.
ACCTGGATGACCGAGCTTTACTCGGTTTTCCTTTTGGTGAATCGTGTGTTCCAAAAATTTTGCTAGATCGATTTATCGCCCCCAAAAATCCCTGCATACTAAATTTTATGGAAATCGTTGGAGCCGTTTCCGAGATTCAAATTATATAAATGTTAACGGAAAAGTATCTAGTCCGTCATTGTATACATTTCCTAGGAAATCCATACATTTCCTAAATATCTATCGGAGTACTACATTCGGTATATTTGTAAGGATAGCGGTATTTGGGGGGTTGTAAGTGAAAGGTATTTTTTTGCGAATACTTGCTATTCTATGCAAAATAAAAAAAATAACCCCAACCTATTTTTTTCAATAGTTTCTATATATTTCCAAGTATCATTATTGAATTATAATTTCCTAGGGGGAATACACAGGAATTGTATACAATTCCTATATTTCATACATTTCCGGTGACATATACACAAGAATTGCTCGTTTACAGGTATTAGATTTATAGTATTTTATAATTTACATAAATTTTAAATGCGTAAGTTTATGTATGTCTGTTTCCACTCGGCTTCGAAACGGCTGAACCGACCTTGTTTTTCACCACCACCTTCAAGTTGAAATCCGTCGTCAAGTAACTCCTTGTATGTTTTTTAAGTTTGTCAATGAAAAAATAAAGATTAAAATAATCATATTTGATTGAAATGCTTAGATAAACATTTCCTTCCCTTTTCATGAGTAAAGCAGACATAATAAATCAAATATCTTCCATATTGGTTAAATAATAAATCAAATCTATTCAGATTGTACTCTTTTGTCGGATGAAATATCGACAATACTGAAATAGTAGAGCTAAATGCGTGATAGAACTGTCTGAGGCATTATCAACCTATTACTTTTACAAAAAACATTTTTTATTTAGTAATAGCTTTGTATAAATATTACTATGGATATTGGGATTTTTATATGGGAAATTGGAAACATAAATTGTGTCTGGCCTCAGGCAGTCTTTCGACGTTTCCTTTATTTTTCTGTCTTTGTCTTTCTAGTTTAGTGATGTTAGAAACTTTTCATGACAAACAGTACATGAGTTTCTTTATGGACGAATATATAAAATTCTCTTGTCACCAAACTCCTCCGAAACAGCTTGACTGTTTTTTTTTTGTGTATTCGGTAGGTCTGAGAATAGGTCGTAAACTACTATATTTTATCCCGGGAACGCGAGTAAAACCCCGGGGCACAGTTAGTTGCGATTATAATTTCCTACTAAAATAATGACAGTTTGGATGTTTAGAAAGAAAGAAAATAAATTTATTCTAATGTTTAGATGTTTGTGACTCAATCACGCATCAATGACTGAACGGATTTTAATGGAATTTGGCAAATAAGTAGATAATATTTTGGAATGATAGGTATATAAAACATTGTTTATCCTGGGAGAATAATATATGATCCCTCAGGAATTCGGGTGAAACCCCGAGGCGTAAACTAGTAGAGAATAAAAACTCACGTTTTAAGTAAGTCGTTACTATAATATTATCATTTTATTGTTTTTCCTAAATCATAAAGCACTGAACGTTAAGGTGGATGATCCATTATTTTTATTTTTATAGAATATTTCTTGCGTTTTAATTTATCACGTCAATATAGGTCAGCTGGTGCGGTTGGTAAAGACACCTTAAGTTCACGCAAAAAAAAATACATTAATATTTAAGTATAGTAAAATGATTTAGGATTTTTTATCAAAAAGTAACATAAACAAAATCACAAAGAAGTGCATAAAAGTTACAAAATAATCTATAGTGCTATAGGAAGAACAGCTGTCGCCTCTCGACAGTGTTGAACAACGACTGAAACCTCGTTGTCTCGGAAACCCAAGCTTGTAAGCTCTTAAAAAAACAGCAATATATATCTTTCATGAGCGTCTCCAGGTAGCATATTATATTTCTAGGATATCAATACTAATATTATAAAGAGGAAATAATTGATTGTTTGTATGTTTGTTTGCATTGAATAGGCTCCGAAACTACTGAACCGATTTGAAAAATTATTTCAGTAATAGGAAGCTACATTATTCCCGAAGGTTATAGGCTACTTTTTATTCCGGGAACGCGAGTGAAACCGCGCGGAACAGCTAGTAGGTAATAAATGAAAACAAAAAATATTGTAAAAGTCTTATCAAATTGGGAAATATTATAAAGTAAACGATTGCTTGTGAAGAATATATGTTTTTAAGTGAAGGACATTGTCAGGTAATTTTATATGTAAAAGTTTTATAAAAGGAATAACTGCCAGTTTTGATAAAAACAAACATAAAAGGCTGTATATTACAACAACAAAAAAACCGTAATAAAATCAAAATGCGGCCATACACCTTAAATCGATCTCTATCCAGCGCATACGACCTTTTACGTGGGATCATAATGTTCTTATCGAATATAGTTTTACAACTTTACCTATGAAACGGTCTTGAAAATTTATATTTTCATATTCCCGAGGGATCTTTTGTTTTCCCGGGGTAAAATGTAGCCTATGTTTCAGGATATGATCTATCTATGTACCCAGTTTTATACCAATCCATTCAGTAGTTTTTTACGTGAAATAACGAACTTTCACATTTATAATATTTGAAGAACTATTAGAAATATGAAAGTTTGTTGTTAGGATGTGATGTTATTTGTAACTCTTTCACATAAAAACTACTGAACGGATTTCGATGAAACTTGGCACATTATTAGATCATACCCTGGAAAAGAAGGCGATGATAGCTCAGTGGTAGTGACGTCGGATACCGAGACGAAGGTCCCGGGTTCGAATCCTACAATGAGCTTGAGCTTTCGGTGAAGGAAAACATCGTTAGGAAACCATAGCACGGTGGTAGGGTACTTTGTAGTACCCGCCTGGCTGGCTACCACCCTCAAGTTGAAAATCTGTCGCCAAGCACCTTTCGGTGTGTTCCAACAGCTGCACTTGGGAGCCAGTTCCTTTCTAGGCTTTGTGTGCTTACCATCATCGGCCACATCATCACTGACCACAGTGAGATTGTGGTCAAACACAGGCCTATACCTACATAGATCCCGATAACACGGGACAAAATTGAGGGGCTTTACAAAATTTCACTTTTTAGCCTCTTCCCAGAATGTGCGCAATGAATAAAAATGTTTGTTGGTACCTAAGTATCCCATTAGGGTACAAGGATGCGATGACGACGGATCCGAGCGGTCAGCATTACCTTAACAAGCGCACTAACAAGCCTTCTCCAGCATATCCAGGAATTTAGTTTTTTAAGTGAGCGTGGTAGACCAAATCCTAAAGTATAGAAAATAGCGATAAATGCTGAATGGAGTCTCGGGGCCGTTTTGATAAAAAACTAAAACTGTGTGCTTAGATTATCAAATTATAAATTTGCCTCTTGCCGGGAATCGAACTCATTGATTTTGAAAAAAAAAAACAGCCTGTATTATTAGCTCCTCCAAAAAAAAAACAGCTCCATCTCATAGTGACGCTTATAATGATCAATTTCTGCGAAGTACTTAATGTTATTATGGAAAATTAATGGAAAAATTACTTAATTTTTTCTAAAAAATACTTTTTTATTTTTACACACACATAAAAACAAAACAGTGACTCACTTCCTGGACCTTCCCATGAACGTCCAAATATTTTCTAAATTAAACTCCTAAAGGAATAAAGTATGTAAATGATTTATGATTATTTTGGTCCCAATCCCGAATATGCGTTCGCTTTTAAAAACAATGTACCAAAACTCAGCTTTCAACTTTTTTTTATAATTGTAATATGACCCCTAAGGCCACCAATTAAGGGGGAACCTTTGTTAAGTTTCCCTGAAACAAGATTAATTGGCGTTGAAACCAGAAAATTGCCAAATTGAAAGGTAGAAGACCGACAGACGATTTATTGCCTTCATAATTGAATTCAATTTTATAATTTACGATTTTAGTTCTTTGGCTTTTTTATATTTCCCCGCAGTTTCACCAGCGTTCCCGAAGGATCTTATGTTTTCCCAGGATAAAAAGTATCCTATGTGTTAATCTAGGTTATAAACTATCTCTGCCCTGTAGCTGGGGCTCAGAATAACAGCTACGGTGTTCCCCTGCCTGTCGTAAAAGGCGACTAATCGCGGACCTTTGGGGTCGTGGACAATCGGGGCGGGGGCCCTGTGCGTCCAGAAGCGATCCCAAGGAGGACGATGGGTCGTCGTGGTCACGATCCGTCGTGCGATAGCACAGCGAGGGTGCTGGGGGGAAGTGTCACACTTCCCCCGGGACGGGCTATCTAGCGCCGCGCGTGGACGGGGAGTGAGTATGCGTTCTGTACGAGAACCCGCCCCCCTCTACAGCGCAGATGGCGACTACCGTGGGGTTTTAGCCGGTACGAGTCCGGCATAACCTGGTTGCTCCCCCCGGGGCGGCTGGAATTTCCCCACGAAAAAAAAAAAAAAAAAAAAAAAGTTATGAACTATCTGTGTTCCACATCCAAATCCGTTCTGTAGTTTTTGCGTGAAAGAGTAACAAACATCCATCCATACATACTCACAAACTTTCGCATTTGTAATATTAGTAGTATGATATATTGATGGGCCTGGTTGGTTATGACACCAACTATCACCGCGGGTCATGGATTCGATTTCCATCCAGGATAAGACATTAGTGTGCAACGTGTCTATTTGTCCTGAGTCTGAAACCCAGACTTACCATTTTAAGTATGTATTTATAAAAGGTTGTATAATATGTAATGAAATCAAGGCGATGATAGCTCAGTGGTAGTGACGTCGGATGCCGCGACGAAGGTCGTGGGTTCGAATCCTACAATGAGCTTGAGCTTTCGGTGAAGGAAAACATCGTGAGGAAACCATAGCACGGTGGTTTGTAGTACCCGTCTGGCTGGCTACCAACCTCAAGTTGAAAATTTGTCGCTAAGCACCTACCGGTGTGTTCCGGCAATTGCACTTGAGAGCCAATTTGCCTTCTCGGCATTGTAACAGGTCAGCAACACAGTGGCAATATCTCTGGTATTGCCAATGGCGATAGGCGACGGTAATCACTTACCATCAGGTGGGCCGTATGCTTGCTTGCTACCTTAGTAGTATAAAAAAAAACAGTTATCTGGTTTCCATAGTTTCCGGGAAAAATAGTAGTCTATGTCTTCCTCCATGAATTAGACAGACAGACAAAGTTACATTCGTATTTATAACTAGCACAATTTCTAGCCCAGCAAACATTGTCCTGCTCTGAGAAAAAAAAACCGGGGACTAACATACCTAACCCTACCTACCAATTATGGGAGTGGTTAAGTTTTCTTAAATTTTCAAATTATCCACGTAACTTTTTTTTTCTTACATAAGAACCTTCTCCTGACGATAACAAACTCAACAAAAAAGAATTATCGAAATCGGTCCAGCGTGTCGAGCGTGATGCCGTGACCAAGGGAAATAGTTTTTTTTTCATTTAATTTTGGCATCACACTTCGTGTTTTTTGCCAGTGTCAAGTTGAGCAATGTAGGTATTTTTGTATTCTACATGTATTAAATTCTCGTCAATCCTCAAGTTTCAAAGTTCAAGTCATGTTAAATCTTCGTCGAGTCATAGTCAGTCAGTTTAGTTAGGTTTTAGTACAATGGTAGCCGTTCTACTAAAACTTTTCATGGACTTCTTGAGACAACTTGAAAAGCCACTATACACGTAATCATTTCATTTCACTTCACTGGTGCACTTGTATTGATCTTTATTGGACAAAATACCACCGATAATATTCAATAAAACTCAAAATACACGATTTTATGAAAATAAAACGAAAACACAACGTCACTTCGCAAGTTCCCGCGAAAAAGTCTAATTTTTATTTAAATAGATAGGATGTCAGCTGTCAAATGACGTGATAACCATTACCATAGAGGCCTGCAATAAACAGCATCATTATCCCCAAATTACGTAAGATTAAAAACAAGGACAAAACACATAAAGCGCAGGATTGTGGTTTGTTGCTGTACTACTTAATTCTGTTAAGGAAAGCGAGCCTTTTTAGTCTTTGGTGGTATGATCCAAATCTTATCTTTTATCCGTTCAAATCTTTTCATTTAAAAGGACTTTACTGCTAGCCAGTTCTATATAAAACGTCTTGTATTGCTCTTATTTTATGTAATAAACTTGCAAATTTATTACAAAAATTTATTCTATTGGTTTTTACTTACCAGGGCTTTAGGTAACATCCTTATTGCGTGACATGATTTAAAGCAAATCTTTTAAAACCCAGATTTTACGATATACCCGTTTCTTTCTGATAAATGATGTAAGAAAGTGACATTTAAAACTTGAGTTTTACTAGACTTGCTTTAAACTGTGTCACGTAAAGGGGAATTAAACTCACACATTAAAGTTGTATCTTCATTATTTGCCAAATTAAAAACATAAAAATAAATTCCTTAATACTTTATTGCCGTCACGTTAAGGGCGTGCACTCCGCATGTGTGTGAGTGATAACAACATTATGTAAACGCGAAAATTGTGCTTACGGCTGGCGATAATGTCCTCTTAAGTCCTCGGGAGATAGCAAAAGCGATGAAATTAAAATTGTTGAGATCAAAGGAGATTTATTTATAGGTTTTATAGAGGCTTTGAATAAAACCTATTAAAGATGTTGCTTATTTATTTAAGCCTAAAATTGCTCAGTAAACCGCAAAATAAGCTATTACTTTGTGGTATAGAATTTTATTTTTTATATTTTGTCAACACGTTACATATTTGGGTTTATTTTTCCACGTTATTTTATTTTGACTAAGGAAGCTTGAAAGAGCAATGGAGAGGGCTATGCTTGGAAATGCTTAGAAATGACGAGATCAGCAGGCAAACCAAAGTAACCGACATGGCCCGAAAAATTGACAAACTTAAGTGGCAGTGGGCGGTGCACATCGCTCGTAGAACCGACGGCCGCTGGGGCAGAAGGGTTCTCGAGTGGCCACGAACCGGAAGACGCAGCTCCTCCCTGAGGATCGATCATATGAGGGTCACGGGAAACCGCTGGTAGCACAAGACCGTCAGATCCTTGGACGTGGCCTTTGTCCAGCAGTAGACGTTTTTTGGCTGACATGATGATGAAGCTTTGATTGCCATCATTTTGTTGCGTAATTATTGTTCCATACTTTTTTTTACAAACAGGTATTTTATTACATCATTAAAAAATATAACAAGAAACAATTTTCCTTCAATGTTTGAACATGGAAATTTAAATATTTGTTTTCATGGTCCATGACCAACTTTACAAACATTACCTCTTTTTAACATACATATCATCTTATTTTTTTTTACAAAATGTTTAAAATCTCATATCTAAAGTTGCCAGCTTTAACTTTATTACTTGTTCAGTAGTCTAAGCTAATATAAAACTTTAAAGTTCCATTGCCGCATTCCCGCTGGCAATGAGATCTTTTTAATTGAGATTAAGCTTTTCAGCCTTCGTTTTTACCTAGTTTCTTTAATTATTATACCATTATGGTTGTAGAAGGATCTGTGGTTTTATGTGGAAATTTAGCATGGGTATACTTTCAAAATTATGTGGAGATTTTTGTAGGGTGACACGCGAAATACCTGGTTGGTGTTGCAAGCTTGTATAGGGTACGGCAACCGCTATTTATCAGGCGGTTTGAAAGTATACTTGTTTTAAAAAAATACTTGAAGTTGATTCATAAGTTTTGATAATAAAAAAGGTCAAGCAAATTTACTCTAAGCGTAACTAATGATCCTTAACATATAATATTGTGATGGATCTGATATCCTCCGTGTGGTAAACACTCAGATAATTTTGCATGCATGTAACAATAATTATATTTTGAAATGGCATATTTTCATAACATTGAAATAATTTATCAAATCGAACCAGTAACTCCGGAGATTAGCGCGTTCAAACAAACAAACTTTTCAGCTTTATTATTAGTATTGATAGATAGTTAATAGATACCTTTAAAAATATTTGTTTTTTTTTTTTTTTTTACACTACTAAGGTAGCAAGCAAGCATACGGCCCACCTGATGGTAAGTAGTTACCGTTGCCTATCGCCATTGGCAATACCAGAGATATTGCCAATGTGTTGCTGACCTGTTACAATGCCGAGAAGGCAAATTGACTTGGCGACAAATTTTCAACTTGAGGGTGGTAGCCAGCCAGGCGGGTACTACAAAGTACCCTACCACCGTGCTATGGTTTCCTCACGATGTTTTCCTTCACCGAAAGCTCAAGCCCATTGTAGGATTCGAACCCACGACCTTCGTCGCGGCATCCGACGTCACTACCACTGAGCTATCATCGCCTTATATAAAATATGAAAAGAAAGAATAAGTTAATTATTAATTAACTTTCATTACGAAAAGAATAACATCAAAATATAATCTCAATATATCCACCACCATCGACATATCGCCTGTAAAATTCTACCTAAAAATCTGTACAAAACTCAAGTGCCTTAAAAAGTCTCCGGAGAATATAACCTAAAATTAAACAAGTAAGAATGAAAGTCAACCATAATAGTACGTTCCATGAACTTGTGGAGTACTGTAGATACTTCATTGTAGGCTTAAGGGCCATTGTTCCTGGCTTTGAGTACTTATTCTTTGGAGAAGCGTATAATCCTACCCTACTTCCAACTGAGATAGAAAATGCGAATGTTTTGTGACTATATTTTGTATTTTTTATGCAGAAATAAGTGAACGGATTGAAATATAATGTAGCATATATATATGTTAACGGAAAAGTATCTAATCCGTCATTGTATACATTTCTTAGGAAATCCATACATTTCCTAGGAAATCCATACATTTCGTAAATAACTATCGGAGTACTACATTTGGTATATTTGTAAGGATAGCGGTATTTGGGGGGTTGTAAGTGAAAGGTACTTTTGTGCGAATACTTGCTATTCTATGCAAAATAAAAAAAATAACCCCAACCTATTTTTTTCAATAGTTTCTATATATTTCCAAGTATCATTATTGTTATAATTTCCTAGGAGATATACATAGGAATTGTATACAATTCCTATATTTCATACATTTCCGGTAACATATATACTAATAATAGAGATGAAGTATTTGTTTGTTTGTTTGAAAGCTAATCTCCGGAGTTACTGGTCCGATTTGAAAACTTCTTTCACTAATAGGAAGCTACATTATCCCCGAAGATTATAGACTATTTTTTATCCTGGGAACGCGAGTGAAACCGCGGGGAAGAGCTAGTAGTACTTTTTGTTCCAGGAACGCGGGTAAAAACACGAGGCGGAAGCTTGTATATTGTTCTATTTGCAAAATAAGTTGTTTTTTAAATACTAAAAGGTACAACCTTAATGTATACACATCTTGACATTCACAGGTCATAGTTTAAGGGTATACCTTCGGTTGGAGCGCGAAATTCAAATTTTATAAAGTTTTTTGCTAACTGCAGCTCAGTTATTGGTGGTAAGTTATCAACATGTTATTTGCGAGAAGAATGATAGTATATTTACTGATTAATAACAAAAGAAATCATCAACATATTCCTTCAAGGTATATTACTGACCTATACTACTATTTCATGAAAATGTTACTAATATACCTTGGAGGAATATTTTGATGATTTCTTTTGTTATTAATCAGTAAATATACTACCATTCTTGTCGCAAATAACACGTTGATAACTTACGATCTATAACTGAGCTGCAATTTGCAAAAAACTTGATAAAATTTGAATTTCGCGCTCCAACCGAACGTTCCCCCTTAATAAATAAATTCAATAGTATTTGACATACTTTATACGAAAAGTAACATAAAAAAAGTATTCCAAAAAAGAGCAAACATAATAACATCAAAAAATTAACCGACTCGTGCGTATTGTGTGGTAATGGAATAAAGATCTTTTTTTCTTTCAAACTACGTTATTACTAAAGCGTCGTCCTCACCGGGAGCATTCGTTTGCGAGCATTCGTAAACGAGCAATAGTCGTTGAGCAACATGTCCTCAAGTTCAGCGATCCAAGCATTCGTAAGCTGAAACTATACTGTTATATTTTTATGTCAGTAGGGTGACAAGCTAATGGTAAGTTGAGGGATGATGACTGGGTAAAAAATAATTAATTCTATTTAGTCCGTCAGTTAGGTTATCAAAAAATATTGGATACGTATTTTTTATTTTATCAAATCAATAAAAACTTACGTGTGGGGGTTTGTGACGTCACTTCTCTGTAAAAAGTGTACTAAAACGTGACGTCACGCGATATTTATACGCACTGTATCTTCGTTATTTTTTGTTTTCAGAACTATAGAAAAAACATGTGTCCAATATTTTTTGGTAATCTAACTGACGGACAAATTTTTTTTTAGTAATGAACTATAAAGGAGAACACACTACATTACATTATGACATAGTAAGTAAGCGTTCAAATGTAACTGCCCGAATACACCAGTCAGTGCTTGGCGACAGATTTCTGGTAGGTTGAGGGTGGTAGCTAGCCAGGTGAGTATTAATACAAAGTATCCATACTATAAGCACCATCGTGCAACATATTAACTTTGAAAGTTAATAAAAAAAATCTTTTTTTTATCTCTGACCATGTTTTTGTAGCCAAGCACAGATGAAAATAAATGTTTCCTTTGCCGTCACTAGTAAGCTATCATCGCTTCAAATGCTTGTCAAGACGTTCGCACTGGGTGAATTTCATGCTCGCGTGCGAATTCGACTTTTCAATGTCGAATGCTCACGTGAATGCTCTTGGTGAGGACCATACTTTAGGTAAACTTTTATGTGACTATATTCACTTTACAATATAACAAAGGCTTTATGCTCTCTTTAACCTTATTTGACGTGTGCATTTTATTCGCTTTCGGTTAGCATGTTAATAATTCATGCTCTAGACTAAAATAATTACCTAGATACGTGTCTCATTAATCGTACGTAACCAATTATACTGGGAATGTTGATGATCTAAATGTGAGATAGTATGTGGGTAAGGTTAAATATCCTGAAGCAATATTAACAGCCCTGTACCGCCAATAGATTGGAATAGTTTCCTATCAGTCGATCTCCTTTGAGATTGAAACTGCTGTAGATAATTCAACACTTAAATACGATTTACCTATTACATTCTATTGATTGATTCCTAACATATAAGCTGGATATAATAGAAATTAATTATTATTTCATCTCGGATCAAAGGTATTGTCGTGACTATTAAATCAGGCAATGCCGCCAGCATTATTGATAATGTGCTGACAAGGGAAGAATTTGGAGAGGTTATTTTTATTTATATTTTATTTTATTTCAAATTGTTAGTAAACTTAGTTCTTTAGATTACAAGCTTCTGCCCCGGTGAGTGCAAAAGACTCTCAATAGGGGTTTGACCTTGAATTACAGTAGATAAGTATGGCTGAGCGCTGCGCGCTCTCCGCCTTCTATCTCAAAAACAGATGAGCGCTTGAAAAATTGTTTCCAACAAAATTTTTCGTAAATTTTATGCCCTAAATTTTTTAAAGATGTCAACATCATTGATACTACAGAATCCGAAATAATCGCGAAAAACAGATTTTTGTGATATTTGACCTTGAATAACTCACGACACAGACACTACATTTTATGAGAATTTTGTGACATTTGTAGAACGCCAAAATAAAGGTGTATCGTCCAGCTTACTTCTCTCATTTCGAGGTTGACCCTTTTTTCTGCTAAAATATCTGGACTGTAAGTATATTCCGAGCCGGTGATAGAGTCTATTGTAATAATTGTAACTATCGGCATTCATAAGTCAGTCATAATCTGGGCCTAAACTAAATAAATGAGTTTTGAGTTTTTGAAAAACAAAAATACAACTTCATCAACACAAACAATTTATATGAAAATTAGCATGCAAATAGCCTATTATCATGAAAAGGTAAATATGCTACTTTTATCCCGGTATCACAACCACGAGGTAGAACCTAAAATTATTATGTTTTCACCACAATATACCTATATAATGTAACGCACATGTATCTGGATTTCCTTTGAACTTGTGACAAATAGCCAATTCCACCAGCGTTATTTCAGTTCTATGTATTGAAATTGTTCCTGAAATTACATTTGAGGAAAACATCACTGAAGGCTCTGAATTTTTATATGCGATGGTATCCCCTCAAAGGCAAGGTGAATTGAGAAAAACGTGATTGGTTCATGTTCATTCTTAAAACTCCCGACTTGCTTTTATCGAACAATTAAAACCTTATTATCTATAAGTTCAGGATCAGTCAGTCTGTCACTGTCAGCCAATCTGTCATGTGTCATAAGCTAGACGTAATTATATTCTCTTTGGTTCCATACTATAATAACGTAATATCTACATATATTAACTTACTTAAAATAAAATATATATACATACAAATTAAAACTATATATAAGTATAAATAAATATATAAATCAAAAATAATTACCTACATTCAAATAGCCTTTATCTACTCTCATATCGTAATGTGCTAATTATGAAATTATGAAATCAAAAACAGTACTGTAATGACCCACTTTATGCACACCCGTGTATAATGATTCATTATAGTACAGTTTTGTTCCCAAGATAATGCTATAAAATAACTTTTTTTCTATTAAAGTACACTTTGGACCTATCAATAGTATAATCAATCAGTATCAATTCAATTTGACGATGACAATGTGACAAATTTTTGACTTGAATTTTAGAGGTAAGAATTTTTGGGAGTAACACGGATTTGATTAGGTATATGATTATTGTGTCTGTTTATTTTATTGTTTTTGCCTACATATATCATTTTGACCAAAAATGCCACAAAAATGCCTTTTTTTAAAAGTTTGTAGAAAAGTACTATCGATTATTCTATTTTTTTAAATTACATTAATAGATGAGTTTAGATAAAGTACTGTATGATACTGCACATAATTAGGTATTAAAAACTCGTGTGATAAGAACCTCGCCTACGGCTCGGTACTTAAACTCACACTCGTATTTAATAACCCCTATTATGCAAAATGTTGCACTTTAATTTTATTATTATACTAGCCACCGCAACGCGATTTCCCCTGCGTTTCCGAGGGATAGAAAGTAGCCTATGTTTTAATCCAAGGTCTCAGCTACTTCCATACCAAATATCATTAAAATTTGTCCAGCCGTTTGAGTTTGATGAAACAAACATACTAACTTACTACACTTTTTGTGACTAGCTCACAAACTTTTGCATTTCTTCTTCTCCATAACCTTTTCCCATTTCTATTTGGGGTCGGCTCTCCTAATCGTCTTTCTCCAAAGACATCGTTTCTGGGCTATCCTTGGGTCAATGCCTGCTGTCTATTAATAATTGACGCCCATGTCAAACGAGGTCGTCCACGGCTTTTGGGTCCCGACTCGAGATGCAATACTTTTTTTTTTGAATAATGCATTTATAATAATTAAGTAGGATTTACTTTGTATTTTTTTTCTAACTCTTTCAATGATTAACTTCAGGTAACTTCGGTTATTTGTATCACAGATACGAAGAATCTGGCTCCTGAAATACAGGCCCCTCTTTAGTTTAGGAGCCAGGGTTTGTAAAATATTATTATTACATATGAATAAAACTGGTATGGAAGGTTGTATTTGTTGATATGTCGGCAATCTATTATGTATGTTTGCCTTCTTTACGAGCAAAACCGAGCGAAATAGCAGGTCGTATTATATGATATTCTGAAATTACAGGTACCATAAAAAATACACGAGAAATAAATAAAGCAATCCGAAGTCTTCAAAGTAAGGTTTACCAACTTTTACGGTATCGGTAAAAAGTTTTTTTTTACCGTTTTCGTAATAAGGTTTCAATTCGTGTTCAACTCCTGTTTTTGTGATGAAAATAAACTTTGAATTTCTAAAATATGTGTCTTCTAAAAAACGTTTCATGAGTAATAATCTGTATATTTATACTGAATCAGTGTATTTAGTTTACAAACGTTTAAAATGTACTATTAATTTATCAGTTTTATCCTTGACTTATCAGCCTATGTCTCTCCACTGCTGATGATAAGCCTCTCACAAGGCGCGCCACTGCTTTCAGTCTTCCGTCTCCCTCATCCATTCAATCCCTGCTATATTCCTCAGGTCATCTGTCTAGCGAGCCGGAGGGAGTCCCACTCCACGCTTCCCGGTCCGAGGTCTCCATTCCATGATATGGAGAGGGCTAACAAAATCCTACTGCAATTATTAATAAACATTAGTTTATAGTTTTTTTTACTATGTATAGGCCTGTGTTTGTCCACAATCTCACCGTCAGTGATGATGTGGCCGCGATGATGGTAAGCACACAGAGCCTAGAAAGGAACTGGCTCTCAAGTGTAGCTGGCGGAACACACCGAAAGGTGCTTGGCGACAGATTTTCAACTTGAGGGTGGTAGCCAGCCAGGCGGGTATTACAAAGTACCCTACCACCGTGCTATGGTTTCCTCACGATGTTTTCCTTCACCGAAAGCTCAAGATTATTGTAGGATTCGAACCCGGGACCTTCGTCTCGGCATCCGACGTCACTACCACTGAGCTATCATCGCCTTAAATGACAATGACATATAGGCTACTTTTTATCCTAGGTATTCTATAATTTTAATGTTTCTTTTGCACGTTCAGCAACGTATTAGTGTCACCACTGGTGTTGCAAGCGTCTATAGGCTGCAGTTACCACTTACCATAATGGCAAACCATCCTTGTTAGTCCTTGTAAAATTCATTCAAAAATAAAGGGTAGTTCATTTCATATAGAAATTATTATTTCTTATAGCATTTCAATTTTCTCGTTATTGCTTGTGCGGTATAAATCAAACACATTTAATTATTCCTTTGACAACTTGCGGTTGCAGCGCTTAAGGGTAAACTTTCGGTTGGAGCGTTAAATTAAAATTTTATTACGTTTTTTGCTAATTGCAGGTCAGTTATAGGTCGTAAAGTTATCAACATGTTGACGACCTATAACTGACGATGATAACTGACGACCTATAATTGAGCTGCAATTAGCAAAAAACGTGATAAAATTTGAATTTAACGCCCCAACCGAAGCCTCCACAATTCTGATGGTTCTAATTATTATAGTTACAAGCTTTCGTCTTACGGCTTTACTTGCTTAACTATGTGTTTAATAGGGTTGATGACTAAAAAAAATCTAATTAGTCCGTCAGTCAGATTACCAAAAAATATTGGACACATGTTTTTTCTTTAGTTCCTAAAACATAAAATAACGAAGATACAGTGCGTTAAAATTTCGCGTGACGTCACGTCTTAGTACACTTTTTACAGAGAGATGACGTCACAGCCCCGCCACTCCTGAACTTTGATGCGACTTATCTTTGTAAGTTTTTATTGATTTGATAAAATAAAAATAACGTATCTAATATTTTTTGATAACCTAACTGACGGATTAAACAGAATGAATATTTTTTTACCCAATCATCATCCCTACTGTGTGCGGCGCCTGTGATTACGTAATATTTAAAAATTATATTATTTAGAAATTTTGATTTTTATTAATTAAATTGCATAATATAAATCCTGAAATTTTCATCACATACCTATTGTTGCAATCTCAACGTATAACTTATACTTTGCGGTATAACTCTTTCCCTAGCCTCTCGTACAAAGGGTTTAAAACTTCAAACGATAAATTCACTGGCAATTATTAAAGTCCCAACGAAGCAGATACTCCACCCTTCCATCCCTTCCGGTCTTTGCTTTCATTTATTCTGTCATTCTTTAAAAAGGGGAAGTACATGGCGTAGCTTCTGACATATCCTGCCCGTTTTCATTTCTCTTTGATTTCGCAAGTCTTTGTTTATGGTTTTAGGGTTCTGTAATGGGAAAATGAAATTAAGACATACAATAAAAGTGATATTTTTTTATGTTTTGTAATATTTTTATGGATCCTTGCTATTTTTTATTAGTTCAGCGCTTTTTTGTGTCAACAGATTTTCCGTTTATAAGTGAATTTATAGGAGCTAGAAACTTTAAATTACATGGATAAAATATTAACTACTATATTGTTAAGAATAAAATTTTGAGAGCAAGTGAAAACTTTAAATCGTGAGCTTTGGCTTCTAGCTAACAACACAAAATTATATTTTTTCTGACATAGTAAAAAACATCAAATAAGTAAAAATACCACATACAATAGTAATTAAACAGTTTTTAATAATCATTATTGCACTTTTTCCATTTATCTACATTCACAAAAAAACGCCAAAAGCAAAAACCCCAGTATAGTTAAAAACAAACTCAGTTAAACAACAAACTAGCATGCACAAAAACCATCAGAACCCTGCAAATTAAAACGTGTTCGGTGCTCGCGTTGAGTATACTTTTTTCGTTTTTGCCCCACCGCTTTCATGATAACTTAATTCGTTTTTTATATTTATTTTGTCTGTTTTGTTTCACTTACCTTATCATCTGGATATTTGTAATCTATTTTATAGGCACTTTGTTTTGCGCATTCAATGAGTTTCTTGGTACAATTTTATTTCATCTGGTTATGTTGGTTAAGTGAATGACTGTATGAGTGGTGAACTGTGGCCCTATCATTAGTATTAACAGGGAATTTTAGTGATAGGTTATATTTCTCTATATCAAAATGTTATTAAAATTGTTTGCTTTAGGTCTACATTTATCCAAAATCTCCCCATGGTCAGTGATGATGTAACCAAAGGTAGTACGTAAGCATAAAGCAGATTACAAGTGCAAAAATTGAAATTTACTTTACATGCTTAGGAACAAGTTTACAATTCCAGGGTTTTCAAAGATTCGAATGAGCTCTCCTACATAGCCGATAACATTTCAAGCTAAATGTGCGTCATATAAGCGGGAACCTTAAACTTAATTTCGGAGTTTTCATTTCCCTAGACATGGTGCAGAAGAACGCTGATCACTGTAGCACCTTCCAGCTCCATCACTCAGCTCACTATTTTTTTTAAATGTGTTAGCCAGAGATGGCTATAACACCCTTACGCGGACAAATCGACAAATAAAATAAAAGCTTGTAATAAAATTAATTGAAAACCTTCAACATTACCGATTCTCCATCAACAAACTCAAAACATTAATCACTGTGAACAGACAAATTTTCTGGCCATTATGAATGCCCGGTTAAATTGCTTACAGAATAATGGCGTTAACCCTTTGCGATCGGCTCAAATGTTGATGTTACAAATTAAGCTAATGCGCCGCTAACGATCACGCTTTTTGTTTTAGGGTATTTTAATTTGTCTTTGTACATTCATGACTTGTAAAACAATGTGAATCTGTACAGTTTAAAGCTATGAGGATAACAGATTTTTTCTACGATGTAAAGTAACGTTGGTAATATTATGCACGAAAGGAAAATAAAGAAAATAAAGAAAAGAAAGAAAAGAAAGAAAAGAAAGAAAAGAAAGAAAAGAAAGAAAAGAAAGAAAAGAAAGAAAAGAAAGAAAAGAAAGAAAAGAAAGAAAAGAAAGAAAAGAAAGAAAAGAAAGAAAAGAAAGAAAAGAAAGAAAAGAAAGAAAAGAAAGAAAAGAAAGAAAAGAAAGAAAAGAAAGAAAAGAAAGAAAAGAAAGAAAAGAAAGAAAAGAAAGAAAAGAAAGAAAAGAAAGAAAAGAAAGGAAAGAAAGAAAAGAAAGGAAAGAAAGGAAAGAAAAGAAAGGAATGGAAAGAAAAGAAAAGAAAAGAAAAGAAAAGAAAAGAAAAGAAAAGAAAAGAAAAGAAAAGAAAAGAAAAGAAAAGAAAAGAAAAGAAAAGAAAAGAAAAGAAAAGAAAAGAAAAGAAAAGAAATCGTTTTTTACTGACGATATCTTCGATACGACGCTAAATCATAAAAACATTAGAGAAAATTGCCATTTGATCGCCAAATAGCTCAATAATTATAGCTTAGCAGCCACGCAGAGTTTAAAGTTTTTGAACTGTTTAAATTATAAGTATATACCACCAACCACAATTGGTCAACTACTAGAGGAATTAAACCGCACAAAAACTGGCCAGTCGCCTCGAGAGCTATTTATTTACATGGTTTAGTAATCCACTTAGTGCAACCACGAGTCTGACTGGTTTGCGGTTCACACTTCCAATAGGCATTGGATACGGAAAGTGCATAGTCGTGTTTATATTATATCGCAGGGATATGATAAAAACAGAGATTTGAAAGAAAGAAAGAATAATTATTTTGGTCTCACAAAAACATAAGCATAAAAAAACAGATACAATTAACCAAAGCAGCAGTGTGAGGCCAAAAACGGCGCCCATCTAAGCATATGCTCCAACACTAGGTCAATTCAAATTCCTAAACGATAATCAAATCACGGAGGATAATATAACAACATTATTTTATCTTTTCCTTAAACAAAAAAAATCTACTGACGGATTTTGATAAAGCTTAGCACATAGATAGACGGGAGACAGTCGGGAGTTAGTAATATATAAATTTAAAAGTACTAAAACAAATCCCTAATCCACATTAAAACTAATTCCAATAAATTCACCGTCCCTTAAAACTTAATCTCCAAGCTTACGGACAGCTGGTTATATCCCTCTACCCGGGTAATCTGAGACTCCCGGATATCGACAAAGATCCACATCCGATTTATCCTTGATATATATTTGAAGATAGCATTATAAAATAATGCTTTTTAAGTTTTGATGACAGGAAAGTGAATGGACTCTTATGTAAGCGTTCCTTTTTCCTTTGAGTTTCGGATAAAAATGAATTATATATGGCACACTTGGTTGGTAAGAATCCTTCAAAGTGTAACATGGATAAGCAAAGACTTTCCTAAGCTCTCCCTTTAACGGAAGTTTACACTTGATCGAGCTTAACATGACGGGAGGTTAATGTTGAATTCTGTTTATGATAAAGCTTTTATAAACCCAGTATTTAGTTGTCTTACATACCTACCTACTTTATGTAATTATGATATTATATAATGCGTATCATAATTTACTTGCTATTGCCCGGGGTTTCACCCGTGTTCCCGGGATATAAAGTCCCATAAACGTCTATGCTAAAATCACTTTGGTCTGTTGCTTCATTGCTGTGAAAGAAGAACGCACAAACACACTTTCACATTTTTACTCGTAAGGCAGTTTAGTAAAGACATCTTCTGGGCATTGTAACAGGTCGGCAACACATTGGCTATACCTCTGGTATTGCAAATGGCGATAGGCGACAGTACCATGAGGTGGACCGCTTGCTTTTCAAGCTTCTGACATAAAAAAAGATAATGCAGTTTATTAAAATATTAAAAAATATACCTATATATAGTGGATATGAGACAAAAACTAAAATGATGATTATGAAATCTTTAGAATATCTTTTGTTCCGAAAAGCCAAACATTTATTATTTATTTAAATTTCATTTCTCAAAGACTCAAGTGACTGCATGATGGTAAGCGGTTACCGTAGCCTATGGACGCTTGACTCTCCATTAATTGACTCGTAACCATCCATATTTTAATCTATAGGAATAATTACAGCAAATCTTACCTACCTTACTTCAATAATACAAAACATATAAAAGTATATTTGTTTAGTTTGTATATTTGTTGTAAATAAAAATAAAATTAAATGAAAAATCCATAAGATAAAAAAAAAAAAGAAAAAACATACAAGCCTAAAATATTTCCATTCCGCACACAATGTAAAAACGCCCTCAATTCTTAGTTGACACATACTTGTGATAACCTTTGGGTTATCGTCCCTAAAATATTAGGGTGCTTTTAAAATCAACCTAACGCACGGACCCACACTCTCACTCTCATATATCCCACAATGAAAATGGAATAAATTAGCCGTGGCGTGTACGGTCTGCAAAATAGTCAATAATAAGCATATTCAAATTAAATATTTACTTTTTTTCTTGACGATACAAAAAGCAAACTGAGAGGTGTCATAAGGACACGTTAGAACGGAGTTTTTTTTAAGAACTCAAAGGTTGGTTGTGTTTGTTGTGAAATATTTTTTTTTAAAGTAGTAGTTTTTTGAGATGAACTCAATCAAAGTTCCACTGACGCGGAGCTGATCGTCAATTGGCCAATCACACTGTTTCCACTGATGCGGGTGGGGAATTCGAGAACTGTGATTGACCAATTCACGGTCCGCTACGCTCCGCGCCAGTGGAACTTTGATTGAGATGAACAAATACTTTTAAAAAAACATGAATATTATTAATTTTATTTCTTCCATTTTTTAACAAAAAGTATATGAAACGGCAACATTTCGGGTGATTTCGGTGTCATTCTATTATATATAATTATTGTTGTTACACATTTCTCGGTCTAGCGTCTTAGCCCGCAAACGATAAATTACTTACCTACTCACCATAAAGAATTCCGTTCTAAAAATTATAGCAAGTAAGCAATCCTCAGAATTATTTCGCGTTTTCAAAACTTTTTAATAATAAATATGAAAGTGTCTAACATTGTTTTGTTTCACTAATCTGTAAAAAGCAAATTTATGATCACCAAAATATGAATAATACGAAACAAAATAAAATTATCTTGTTGCTGTATTACGCTACAAGGAATTTCCTTATTTTGTTATTGAATAGTAATCTTACCAAGGTAAGACATGGTTATTTATTACAATGAGAAATATGGATCAATTTATATATATACTTTGCAGAAATAATTTAAGTTTATCGTAAACAACCTTCTGTAATATTATTTTCGAACTGTCTGTAAAAAGCGATTTCAAGTCGTGTGACGTCATTGTATGTTGAAACAGTCGAGCTTACCTAATACAAATTACTATGGCGGCATATACTATGACGTCACTCCATGCAAACAGTTATCTCTCTTAATTATTAAGTATTTAATTTGATTATTCATAAATAAACTCATGGTTATTTTGACCTCATTAATTTAAAAAAGACTTGAATAAATATCTATTGCATTCAATAAAATAATTAACTCTTTTAAATAGCTATTGATTTTTTTTTTTACATGGAAAACATAATCTATTTATTAAAGAAATTAATTATCATTATATTTAACAAAATTAAAAATATAAACGAAAAATTGAACTTTTAAATTGTTTTTTGCCTCACACAAACGAATGCATTTAAAAATTATTACATAATTCGTCTACAAGTAAAAAAAACTGCTAAAGTAAAATTTTAGAATTATGAGATAAGTTTATTCTGTAAATAGATTTTTAGAGTACATACGAATCTACTAATTATATTAACGTTGGCTTTGTCTTCTAGCGTTACTCGCGCTGTATCTCCTAATCAGACCGTCGGAGATTGTTTGAAATAAATCGTCTTATATTTTGTTATGTCGAAACTTTCCAGCTAGTCAAATTGGATATCAAGTTAATCAACAGTTGCTTTGAAATTTACATCAGGAGGGACGGAAAACAAATTATTTCTATAAGTGACCTTAATTTCGGGGTACATTTCTATCTTTGATGGTCTCTAAAGTTAGGTTTTTTATTAAACAGGTGCGTCATAAAACAGAATATGACTGTGTTGCTGCCAAAGTTTGTTGGGTAAACTAATTTTGTTTGGCTCTAACAATAGACTGGCCACAAAAAATCATCACAGGTAATTTTGACGTTTTTACTAACGTAGCTACTGGGTTCCGTTTCACAGTTTCAGGTTTTCAGGGGATAAAACGTCCTTTTTATGCTATTCCAGGGTTGTTATATCTAGCCATTTAGGCGTGACTGTTTCACGAATATTCAAAGTTGACACGTATATTGGTCAGACGAAATTAAATGTTATTCGTAATATGTAACTTATGAACTTATTGATGGTGTAACATGAACTTCAACAAGTAACCTTATTAAAATATATTTCTTAAAGTTATCTCTATTATATAAAAAATTCTTTATTTTTTACTTGCGACTATCCTGCGGTTTCATCCGGGTTTCAGAGTGATCTTATGGTTTCCCGGGATAAGAAGTATTCTATAGGTATGTTATTCCAGGGTATGATCTATCTATGTAGGATTTCGTTTCGCCATTCGTCCGGGTTTCCCCGGATTTGTCCTAGTTCAGAGGGCGTCCGGGTAGCGTCCGGGCGGGTCGCTAAAATAAATAAAATGTTTATTTATAAAAATTTTAACAATATTTTATTTTACTGAGTAACGTTAAAAAAAGCTGAAAAATGCGGGGTTTTCACACTTGTTGTCCTGGTTAGCTGATTTTAGAGATGGCAACCCTATATCTATGTGACAAACTCTATTCAGTACTCTTTGCATGAAAGGGTAACAAAAATTTTTCATCCCAAAAAATCTTTTACTTTTTTTTTATTAATAGTGATACTGGTGGTTACAAAAATAATTTTATAAAATGCAGCTTTTACAAACCAAATAAAATATTAAAACATTTTAACATAAACCCTACATAGTAAACAAAGCAAGAACACTAAATAAACATAACATTAACATGTATTTACCCTTTTACATCAGCGATTTTAAATATTCCAAGTAATCTAAACGAGCTTTAATACCATGTGTGCTCAAGCTTTAAAGTTTGTAAAGGCAAGCCTCTAGAGAATAACAAAGTAACTGTGTTTAAATAAAGTTTTTGACATAGATTTATAAACGTAAATTAAACGTTTATGGTGAAAAGCAAGGAAAAATTTCGACCAATATACCGAACACGGACGTTTTTGATTAGGGTTCCGAAAAAACGGAACCCTTATAGGATCACTCGTGCGTCTGTCCGAAAATATTGGACTGGATTGAGTTGAAACTTGGTACTCATATGTAAGTTAGTGACCTAAACATGGACGTGTTACGTAAATAAATGAATTTCAAATATAGGGGCTACTTTTGGGCGGTAAATTAAAAAAAAAAGTTTTGCAAACTATATTGTGTGTCATATCGAATGAAAGGGCGCATTGCCAGGATCTCAAATATATTTTTCACGATTTTACCGGTGGTAGAGTCTATTGTAATGATTGTAACTATCGACGTTCATAAGTGCCTTACCAGGGCCTAAACTGAATAAATGAGTTTTTGATTTGATTTTGATTTTAGATTTTAGCCTATAGGGCACACAAAGCAAATATCCTAAGTGATATTCCCCTCGGCATTCGACGTCACTGCCACTGAACTATCATGTACTGAGATGAGGTCCAAAAAAGTATTTTGAGCAGGAAATGCGACTAGCAGTCCCAGGACTCTCGCGACCTCAAAATAAGGACTAAACTTCTCACGACTAAAGCTTTTATTTATTCATATTTCCCGTCGGATTAGAGTTTTAATAGTCGGTGCATAGTGCATTAGTGTTAAGCAGAAATAATGCAGATTTTATGTTGTAGAAATGAGTTTATACGACTTTTGTTCTCTAGGGTATACGTTTTTGAAACTGTTTTTTTTATTCTTAGCTAATGTTTGCTGCAGTATTTTTGACCGTGTTTCAAAAGTAGGAAATTTTATTTGAAGTGTGTTAGACTATTGATATTAAGGTGGAGGTAATCATCAACACATTCCTCCAAGGTATATTAGTAATATTTTCATGAAATAGTGGTAAAGGTATGTCAGTAATATACCTTGGAGGAATAAATATACTACCATTCTTGTCGCAAATAACATGTTGATAACTTACGACCTATAACTGAGCTGCAGTTTTCAAAAAACGTGATAAAATTTGAATTTCGCGCCCCAACCGAACGTTTCACCTTAAGTCATTAAATTATTTAAGTTTATTTTAAATGTGTTTAATTTAACAATTAAATACAATGTTATAATTAATATCTACTGTTCTTATTATAGGTACCTAAGTGACTAATTAATAAGCTAAAGAAGAATTAAATAAATAAAAAACTAAACATAATAACTACAAATTCCAAAAATAACAGTCTTCAAAATTCAATAATTTAAATAGATTTATTAAAAAAAATACGCTCTTTTTTATTATTTTAACTTGTTTTGTTTTTTCATTAAACTCAGTAAATATTATTATACTATAATAGAATAATATAAGTTCTTAAATTATTAATATTTTAAATAAAGGGTTGCGGTCCAAATTACTTAATAATACATAATATAAAATTATTAACTTGTCAAAAGTTAATAAACTTTACGAATTTCTCATCTTTTAAACACTCGACGCCTCAACAGTTAAGTACTTAAACTGGCCCGTTAAAGTAATAACTGCAGTAAAATTTAACCACTTTGTCGAGTTTAATGGTGCATAAAAGATGATCCCTTCTACCGCATGACCGCAATTTATCGAAGTAGGTAAATAGGGTATTATACAGAGTCACTGGTAAGTAACGCGAAACCTTCTTAGGACGACTTTACTTCGTCGTGACTGACATATTTTGTTTTACGACTTTTTCAAATTCAATGACTTTTTTCCCATATTATTTATACATATTTTATTTTTTTACTATGTATAGGCCTGTGTTTGACCACAATCTCAGCGTGGTCAGTGATGATGTGGCCGATGATGGTGAGCACACAAAGCCTAGAAAGGAACTCAAATAAATATATTTTCTTTCTTTAACTGGCTCTCAAGTGCTGTCGGAACACACCGAAAGGTGCTTGGCGACAGATTTTCAACTTGAGGGTGGTAGCCAGCCAGGCGGGTACTACAAAGTACCCTACCACCGTGCTATGGTTTCCTCACGATGTTTTCCTTCACCGGAAGCTCAAGTTCATTGTAGGATTCGAACCCGGGACCTTCGTCTCGGTATCCGACGTCACTACCACTAAACTATCATCGCCCTTGATATACTTATAAAAAAAAGCAAATTTGCTGATCTTCTCCGCGTAAACTTCCTTAAAAATATAAAACTCTATAAAAATATAAATAAACGCACCTTTTGTTTAATAAAAACATGTCATTTGTTGTTTATCCAATCGAGATATTTTCAAAAACTTAAAAAAATTCTTTAAAAAAAATATGTCGTTTAACTGGATGACAATTTTTTGATACGGTTTTCCCTTATTACAAAAACAGTATACTCCGTTGAAATTACATGAAAACATATACAAACGTCAACAACACCAGTATTGTTTGATGGAATAAGCAAAACAAAATGTTTGCTTTGATCTCCCAAAAAAAGGAATGCGTGTTATGGTAAAATATTAATATTTTACCCGATACCGGATTCCTTTACTTTGTAGGGAAAAGCATGTGAAATATTGCAGCTAGTATTATTAATTGTTAAAATATGGTCGTTTTAGGGTTCTTTTTATTGTGAAGGAGTTTTATTTGGCTGTATCAGCATATTATTATTATACGTTTTTCTAGAAAAGGTCACGTCAGAACAATGTTCAGCGGTTTTATCTATACTAATATTATAAAGAGGAAAGATTTGATTGTTTGTATGTATGTTTGTTTGTTTGCATTGAATAGGCTCCGAAACTACTGAACCGATTTGAAAAATTATTTCACTAATAGGATGCTACATTATTCCCGAAGGTTATAGGCTACTTTTTAACCCGGGAACGCGAGTGAAACCGCGCGGAACACCTAGTTTTAAATAAAATACCTTGCTTTTGGCTTCAGACTCACTCTAGGGTGAGTGATGTCGAGGATGCCTATTTACTCTCTATCTTTGAAAGTGTCAAAGTTATTAGAGTCAGAAAACACTGACACCGCAAGTTCACATTGTCTGTGTTGTTCGCATGATAAAGAAAGAAGCATAACTTTGTGTCTGAATTTGCAGAGTCATCAGGACATCCCTCTGAAAGACCGAAAGGCAAGGAATCTTTTGCAGATGAGCCAGGCTTGTGAGCTTTGTCTTCACCAGCTATATTGTTTATAAACTTGACTATTTCATACGGAATCCTTAATGTGCCAGTTAGACTCGCACTTGTTGTTTTTTTTTAATATTATAATTTTAACATCGACTATTCTAAAGCTCCAGTTTGACCAAAAGGCAATGAGTATTTCCCGTTCACAAAATATACCTTTAGTTTCGTAAAGCCTTACAAATGAGCGCCTACAGCCTATTGGTCCATAAGTAAATGGCCGGGCATTCATTTAATTTGACTTTTATATTGAATGGAGTTATTAGATTCGTTCCGGGTATAATATCCCAGAATATGGTATAATAAGCTAGTTGAATAAACTAGACTTATTGTCCATTAATATTATATAATGCGAATGTTTGTGAGTATGGACGTATGTTTTTTATGCTTTCACGCAAAAACTATTGACCGGATTTCGATGAAATTTGGAACACAGATAGTTTATAATCTGGATTAACACATAAGATACTTTTTATTCCGGGAAAGTATATGATACCTCGGGAACGCGCATAAAAAGTAGCTTTTATGATATTTCAGGGTATGATCTATCTACCAAGTTTCATCCAAATCTGTTCAGTAGTTCTTACGTGAAAGAGTAACAAACATTCATCCATAGTCACAAACATTCCCATTTTTTAATATTTTATATTATTATTTTTATTTTATCGTTAGTCTTTATTTTTTACTCATTTTATATTCCGTTTTATTTTTTTCAGTTCACATACCTATTAAATATTATTTCATTAGTGTCGGAATACAAAAGGGGCCACGAGTTATAATTTTACATTTTCTGTTTGAGTGTACTCGCTTTGTATTGCCTACGTAAACCATTCCATTGTACAATATAACATCTTTTGTTCTTTTTTGTTATTTCTATATTTCTACTTTGACGAAAAAATTTGCTGTAGGTACATACCTACCTATTTAAAAAGTTTAATAACTTAAACATACAGTTAATTTTGGGTTGTGTGCTAGAAGGTTTTTTTTTAAAATACTTACATTTAATTTTAATAAATAAAAAGGTTGAAATTATTTTCACAATTTCATAGTACCTATAGTCAAAGTTGTTCAATACAATAATCTCAATATAGGTTAAGAAAATATGCTATTTCTAAGTATTTTCCATTCTGATGTGGACTGAGCTTTCCATTGCATTCTCTCAGCGCTACAATACGGCGTAAAAAGAGCTCTAATAGAATGGCTACGTATTTATTTAGGTATTGCAAATATAAATAAGCAATGAACACCACATGTTATCTACACTTCCATGATACGTCTATCGGTCCACTCTGCGTTTTAAATAAATGGAAAAATGTTTTCAGGGCCTAGCTAAAAAAACGTTTTCAGGGCCTAGCTAAAAAAAATTTCAGGGCCTCGCTAAAAAAGACATTCATCATATCAGTCGTATCATCATCATGTCGGTTCTACGAGCGATGAAAACCTTAAGCCATAAAAAAAGAAAATCCTTTGCCTATGCAAATAAGAAAACACTTTTTTTAATAAATTAATTATTTTTATTTGATGCCAAGAAGCATTCAAAAAATATAAAATTCTGATAGTAAAGTCGCAATCAAAAGCCTTATTTCTTTTTATTTTAATTAATTAAAAGACGCTCCAGCCGTCGCGCTTCATTAGAATATT
Organism: Tethea ocularis; assembly: GCA_963555595.1. Taxonomy (NCBI): domain Eukaryota; kingdom Metazoa; phylum Arthropoda; class Insecta; order Lepidoptera; family Drepanidae; genus Tethea; species Tethea ocularis. The sequence goes on from OY741970.1 coordinate 10,042,177, forward strand.
TAAATTCCATTTCATTCATTATGAATTATTAACGTTTCATAAATTCAAAATTGGAATAGGTACAGGTTTTAATAAAATAACAGCTGGACTTTTTGGCGGGAACTTGCCAAGTGACGTTGCGTTTTCGTTTTATTTTCATAAAATCGTGTATTTTGAGTTTTTTTGAATATTATCGGTGGTATTTTCTATACTAATATTATAAAGAGGAAAGATTTGATTGTATTTTTGTTTGTTTGCATTGAATAGGCTCCTAAACTACTGAACCGATTTGAAAAATTCTTTAACTAATAGAAAGCTACATTATTCCCGAAGGTTATAGGCTACTTTTTATCCCGGGAACGCGAGTGAAACCGCGCGGAACAGCTAGTGTCAAATAAAGATCAATACAAGTGCACCAGTGAAGTGAAATGAAATGATTACATATATGGTGGCTTTTCAAGTTGTCTCAAGAAGTCCGTGACAAGTTTTAGTAGAACGGCTACTATTGTACTGAAACCTAACATAAACTGACTGACTATGACTTAAAAATGATTTAACATGACTTGAACTTTACTACTACTAGGAAACTTGACTATTGACGAGAATTTAATACATGAAGAATATAAAAATACCTACATTGCTCAACTTGACATTGCCAAAATTCACGAAGTGCGATGCCAAAACGAAAAAAAAAACAGCTGGTCATGACCTTATAATTGTGCTTTTAATTTACAAATACAAGAGTTTCTTACAATCACGAAATTATAATAACTACAGTTTTATATACCTACACTCAAAATACGGCTAAAGTCGAAAGTTCAAATAAATAAAAATATGCGATTTAATTTACCAGTTTTATCATCTACAAGACACAGGGGCCCTACAACAGTGTCTTGTAGAAGGTTTCGCTGTATTGTGAGACGTTATGGCAGATTTCCGTAAATATTGTGCAAGATGATGAGAGGTAGCGATTTTTTTAAATAAATTTTGACCGTTTTTTTTTATTTAAAACTAGCTAAAATACAAAAAAAAATTGTATTTCCACGGGTATAAAAAAACTATTTTTTTTTTAATAAGTTGAGAAAAAAAAGTTCTTTAAAAATCATACGAGATACAGCTGTCAACAAACAATCGTTGATAAATGCAAATACAAGCTCAAACCATTTTTTTTATATACAACTGAGGTTGCAAACAAACATCTGAGCAAATTCCATAATTTTACGTCCTTCTTAAAAAACCATGCTGTCTTTTGGCTACGCCAAGGAACTCATTTCGCAATCTAGGCGTCTGTTAGTAGGATAGGTCCTGACCGCTTACTCTTATGAACTTGACCCACACAACAATATCTTGACACATTTACAGCTTTAAAACGGGGTTCGAAGACAATTACATAAAATTTCATAAGATCTCAACTGAATGTCGGCTGACTTACTCCAAGTCTCCGAGTTATTATCCAGAAAAGGAGGATGTTTTGAAGCAACATCCGTTGCTGGGTTTTAGTAGGTGAAAAAACAATCCCTAAGGGAAAAAAAATAAGGTATTATTTGGAGTAAAACTGCAAAGTGGAAAGTTTTTACGTTACGTTATAATACTACGATGATGATTAAATAAATATAATTAGTCCAAAAAATATATAGATTATCAAAAAATAATGGCCATATATTTTTTCTTCAAATCCAAAAACAAAAAGATCGAAGATACAGTGCGTTAAAATTTCGCTTGACGTCACGTCTTTGTAAACTTTTCACAGAGAGATGACGTCACAAGCCACCACTCCTTAACTTTGATGCTACTTATCTTTATATATTTTTATTGAATTGATAAAATAAAAAATACTTATGCAATTTTTTTTGGTATCTTAACTGACAGACTAAACAGCATTAATTATTTTTAACCCAGTCATCATCCCTATTATGTTTGTGCAAACTACATCAAAGGCCTTCGGCCTCCTCGGAGGCCTTCATGTTCAACCACAAAAAACCCAATTAAGGCCTGCAATAAGAACTTACTAATTGGATTAACTAACGAGTCGCATGCCCCAATTTACACTTGCATAGATCTGAATGTAGACCACTGATCATAGTAATAAGGAGTTATAATTGGGTTATACTTGTTTATAACTGGACTTTTAATAATAATTAAGTAACGTATTGTACTACTACTAGCAGTGGAAATTTATAGACAAAGATTTCAGCGCATAAAATTAAAACTATAAAAATATTTACTGAAGTTTAAAGTAGAAAAGATTATTCGTATCCGTGTCTATGGATGCACATTTACAGATGTCAAATATTGTGCATCTGCAACATTCCTATTATAAGGTATTAAATATTCTTTAAATTACTTGTGACATGATGAAGATGAATGAATGATGAAACATAATTTATAATAATGGTAGTTATTTGCCATTTTGGCTATTTACATTTTTTTATTATGGTGTGGGTGTACGTCATATCTCCATGTTTTCATGATCGGTGGTTGGCAATTTACAGTACTGAATGAGCTCTATTGAAGCTCAAAGTACATTTAATTAATGCCAACACGTGTATGGAATTAAAAATAAATGAACTGAAAGTTATTTAACTATTATGTAGTATGTAGTGAAGGTTTATAAGTCAGTGTCCAAAAGTACTTAAATTATTATCTGTGCCTCGGGTGTTGCAAGCCTCTATAGGCGACGGTGACCACTTACCATGAGCTTGGCCGTAAATTTGCTTGCTACCTCATTATGTCAGCCGAAAGACGTTCACTGCTGGACAAAAGCCTCCCCAAGGATCTCCACGATGGCCGGTCTTGCGCCACCCGCATCTAGCGGTTTCGCACGACTCTGACACGGACCTGCCTACGCTGCGTTTTCCGGTTCGTGGTTGCTACTCGAGAACCTCTGCCCCAGCGAACTGGCTTAGCTTGCTACCTCAGTAGAATAACTAACGAACAGACAGCTTTTTGTATGCATTTTCAACTAGAGTTAACTTATACCTAATAATAATTAATTACTCGGTTTAAAAACCTACCCTGTGATTAAACCAATCTCAAATAGTTAAACTACACATTACTCTAAAGCAAATAGCTACCCCTACCGTTACACCTTAACTAGTTAACAAAATAAGTTGGAAACAAACTGTTTGCCAAACGTTCGGCCCCTCTGCGAGTTAAATTACCAACTTTGGCTTCATAGATTTTGCTTAAAGCTAGATTTTATGTTGCGAATTATGTTAGAGTCCCAAAAGGTCCTGTTATTTGCTTGTAATGTATAAAGGGTGAATTTTTCTAGTGGGCGTGGTCGACTAAAGCCTCAAGGATGCTTAAAGGAGCATCTAGGCTGATTTTGATAACTAAAACTGTATAATTGGATTAAAAAAAAAAGCCTGTGGGTATTAATTAATTGTTCATCTCATAGTGACGCTTATAAAGACCAATTTCTGAGGAGTAATGTTGAATGGCATTTTGTGCAATTCTATTGGTTAATAATTTGACAACGATGAGCGGACTATCGTGTATCGGTTTTTCGGAGTAAGCTCTCAGAACTTTCCTGTTTATCGATCAAACGATGTTGGAATTTGTCAATGTCATAAAAATGGATATGCCATTTGTGATTTCACAGACAAAATTGCAAATCATTACCTTTGATAATAAACCTGTCTAGATAGAGTGCTGCGTTGTAATCGCAATAAAAAAAACCGTCCAGATTTTTCTACTGTTTGACAAGCGCGCGTCACTCAGACATGCTGAGTGATACCAGTTCTTGAATATTTTATATTCCCATAAAAGTAGGGGAAAAATATATTTTCGTTAGTATCTTTCATAATAGATGTCTACGTCATAATAGCTATGATGCTATGCAATTTTGATGTGACGCTTCTTCACTAATGGGGACCTAAATCACAAAATGTGTAAAGTACTCTACCCACTGAGGTATATTACTATGTAGGAATTTAACTCAGTGTCTCTACCCAATGGGATGCGATTACGCATTATCTCAGGTGTACCAAGACACGTAATTTTGCTTTCCATCATCTTATTATCAAAAGGAAAGCGTAACTGACTGACTGCTTACAATATATCAAACTACTTTTTAATCTTTTTAAAGGCGGTTCTCTTTTTTGTTAAATGATTTTTATTCGATTTTCCGACCCTATTCTATTCTATTCTATATTAATGGCTAACTCGGGTTCAGCAATAGCTGAACGCACTTCGACCCTATTGGATCCATTGTGCTGCCCATAGCCCTGTATTACTCTTCCACCATACCTGCTTGGAGCTGCACATAGTCATCGGAAGATGGATAAGCCATACCTAAATGATATACCCTACGTCTTGCCAGAGTGTCGCAGCTGCACAATATGTGTAGCATTCACTCTGTATCGTCCATGCAAAATCTGCATGTGTCCGTCATACTAAGCTTCATTTTGTGAAGGTGCTCATTGGTGCCAAAGTGGCCTGTCATTGCACCTATGTAATAAATGCCTTTTCCGACACTACTGTGCAATTTATAAAACTACTGGACTAGTAGTTAAGTCGTCCAATTAAAGCCAAAAATTCGACATCCATTGAATACCATCCAAAAATGTAGATTTCCGTAACAAAGGATATCAGTTTGAGTTTTTCGCAGTGATGAATATGCTATCTTCTTTTGTATTCGATGTAATATTTTATGGCTCTATCTTTCAACTCTTGATTTTTCAATGGTGATATAAGCGATATCTATTAGAACAGTTTTTGTATAGAATTATCGGAAATATAGCGTATCCGAGAGACTTTTAATAGATAGAACCTATTGAAAGTTAAGACCTAAGTTTATTTTCTATAGTTAATTATTGCAACCCATGTGAAGTCTATTCACATGCCCTCGAATTCGATTCCTCAGTATGCATTTCCTACAATGACTACTATTCTAAATAAATTAATTACTATTCCAAATAATCAAAAAATATCTGTCTAGAAGTAACTTAAGTGGCAGTGGGCGGAGCACTTCGCTCATAGAACCGACGGCCGCTGAGGCAGAAAGGTTCTCGAGTGGCGAGCACTATATGGAAGACGCAGCGTGGGCAAGCCCTGCACAAGGTGGACCGATGATCTTGTGAGGGTTGCGGGAAATCGCTGGATGCGGGTAGCGAAAGAGCGGCCGTCGTGGGGGCCTTTATCCAGCAATTTCTTAACAATTATATTGAAATACTTATTTTGAAACAAACTATGAAATCTATAGTGAAGACGAAAGAACTGCATTGCATATGCAGCAATATTTCACAAATAAATTCAATAAAGCAGCAATTTTCTTCAAGATGTGGGGGAATATTTTCAAGGCAGTCGACAACATCTCGCGTGCGCTGAATATTAAATACCTGAAGTTTGCTCCCACTTTCATGGAAATTGTACATCTTTCTTTATCACTCTGCTTGTGGCTTTACAACGAGCGAATATACGTTTACTTTTATAACCTTCCTTACTAATTGGCAGGCCAGTTGGCCCAGTTGGTTAAGACGCCACCTATAGCGCCGACGGTCGTGGGTTCGATTCCCATCCAGGACAAACATTTGTGTGTATGAATATGTCTGTTTGTCCCGAGTCTGGGTGTAATTATCTATATAAGTATGCATTTACAAAAAAAAGTAGTATATGTAGTATATCAGTTATCTGGTTCCCATAGTACAAGCTCTGCTTTGTTTGGGATCAGTTAACCGTGTGTGAAGAATGTCCCAGAATATTGTCCCAGAACATTTAGTGATTTTTGGCATGGATAGGTTAGAATCGGAAATGAGGTATAAAAATAAATTCGCGACGATTTTTTTGTTTTTTTAACACAATTGAACAAATTTATTTAGCTTTCCGCCCCGCGGTTTTACCCGCGAGGGTTTAGGTAATCAACTGGAGTCAGTATTCGAGCAATACATTTAAAAAATTATGATTGCAGTCTCTAGTCAGTTTATAATCTTTAAAGATGACGAGCTATGACGATGATCATATCCTCTACGTCAGCCAAATTGATCAGACTTAATGAATATTTATAATATTTAATTTTATTTCTAAAATATATTCGTATTGTTTCTCGCAATTTTTATGGCCATAGTGCTTAGAATAGCTCGCAACAACTTGGTAAACAAGTTTTTCGCTGGAAGTTACTTTCGTAAATAGAATTTGTCAAAGCTTACCTCGTCTAGTACTTTGTTTACCATTCAACAGGTTTTCATACATGTCACTTGTTTTATGTGTACTGTCACTAACACTGAAATAGTCCCCCAATTAGTCGTAACTCGTACAAAGTCCTCCCCCTCCCCCGGTAACCCCCTAAGCCGAGGTTCGTACCCCATTCGGGGGTGCCCTCAGGCGTTGTTACCTAAATTTTACCCGGCTGAGAGCCCTCTGCGCTCGCTGATTTGTCCGGTAAGGTTGCTGCAGCCATCAGAGGCTACCAACTTTAGTCCTTTCAAAAAAAAAAAAATAGGGATGCCGACTAAAAAAATCTAATGCGTCCGTCAGTTAGTTTACCAAAAAATATTGAACACATATTTTTTCTGTAGTACCAAAAACAAAAAATAGCGAAGATACAGTGCGTTAATATTTCGCGTGATGTCACGTCTTAGTACACTTTTTACAGAGAGATGACGTCACAAGCCCCCACTCCTGAACTTTGATGCGACTTATCTTTGTATTTCTTTATTTATTTGTTAAAATAAAAAATATATTTTTTGATAACCTAGATAGCTATTATGGCGTAAGCACTAAGAGGATTTTTGAAAATTACCTACCTACCTAATACCACGGGTGAAACCGCGAGGCGGAAAGGTATTATTACGTAAGCGCGACTGCTGAGAAAATGCGATGAGTTTATCTCGGAAACTAAGTATTTAATTTCCATGTATCTTTCACAGAATTGTTTGGTATTATCTTTAGGCAAAGCTTATTGTTAGTGAAGATTCCTTCGATATCGGTTTAATCGTTTCTCAGATTAGCTCATTATTAACAGATGTTGGAAACGTTTTCACTTACGAAGCCGCACTTTAGTGAATAATTTGACCCATTCACCAAAAATTTATATGAAAACTAGCTGTTCCGCGCGGTTTCACTCGCGTTACCAGGGATAAAAAGTAGCCTATAACCTTCAGGAATAATGTAGCTTCCTATTAGTGAAAGATTTTTTCAAATCGGTTCAGTAGTTTCGGAGCCTATTCAATGCAAACAAACAAACAAACAATCAAATCTTTCCTCATTATAATATTAGTATAGATAATAGAATTCTAGGAGCTTCTTCGTAGTGAAGTCGAATATCGTGGTTTCGAATCCTACAATAAGCTTGAGATATCGGTGAAGGAAAACATCGTGAGGAAACCATAGCACTGGCCATGCCTGGCTGGCTTCTACCCTCAAGTTAAAAAATGTCGTCAAGCACTTACCGGTATGGTCTAAAAGCTGCACTTGAGAGCCAGTTCCACCTTCGGCTACATCATCACTAGCCACGGCGAGATTGTACATATAATAATAATCAATATATTGAATTTGATTGATTTTTTCCTACAGTATGCTGTAGACTTTTATTTTTTTCTTCTGCTCGATTTAGTTCGTCTCTGATTGATTACGTAGATACGTAGATGTCAGAGAATAAAGCCTAAAGGATTGATTGATAACTGTTCAAATAGGTAATATATCGGGTAGCAAATGAAAGTAAATATTGTCAGCACAAAATACTAACCCAAATAAATATGGTTTAATAACCAATTATTTAGCATAGAAAATTATAAACAAATATTGGTGCCGATTCTGTTGTTTACGAACTTAACTAATATTAGACAAGTCAGCTCTCTTTCATTTCAACCTTATTGAAAAAAGATAGAACATTTTTAATGCTGTCAGTTTAAACGTCGTAATGTAAGGGTAAATAGTCGTGACCAATAAAGATCGCGCTTAAATTCACGTTGAAATGTGTCATCGGATTAAACTGACAGCACTAAAATATCTTGCATCCCTTTCTTATATTTACTATTAGAAAGAGATATAGTGAGATTAAATTTATTTAGTTTGTAAACAACAGAATCGACACCATGGTATCTAAAGGAAGGGAGGTATTTATTTCCGGCGTCTGTATTTACAGACTCGTAATCGTATAATATTGGGATTTTTAAGGCCAGAGTGGAGTGCTGATCCATCATAGGCTTCGTTATCGTCCTAAATGGGCGGGTCTAGCAAATGCATGTTATTTGTTTATTTGTAACCTCCTTCAAAAAAAGGAAAGGGTTCTCAATTCGACAGTATGTTTTTTTTTATGTTTGTTCACGCATAACTTTTTACTTATGAAAAGGTTTTAATTATTTTTGCATTGTGTTCAGTATAGTTCCAAGGTGATCTAATATTGTTTTTATTGTCTTTGAAGAGGAACTGGTATCACTTAGCATTCCTTGAATAATTTCCATAAAAGTTGGGGAAAAATATATTCTAAAGCATATTCGGCACAGTATTTGACATAATACGTGTTTCTAGCACAATAATAGGTGTCACCACTGAGGGGGCGGAACCAGCTTAATTTGCCGTTCTCTATCTAGTCAGGTTATAACTTAGGGTCTAAATATCATAAACTCGCCCAGATAATTTAAGACTAATTCAATTAGGTTCTTCACCATTTTGTAACGCCTTGCGGTTCGAAAGTACACTTACCTACCTCAATCAACAGTATTCTGCCATTCTGCCAACACTAAACCCACTCTCATCAAGTCTCTATCGTTCTGTCAACAGTAGGTAGGTAGGTATTTTACAAAATGTCACTGCGGATTATATTGAACTACAAATCAGCGAAGGCAGGTGAATTTAATCAAAGGCGGCACAGATTGCCCGCCACACTGTAATTTACGACCTTCTAATAGACTGCGAACAAGGGACGGTACTACTGGAAGCTTGTGTTGTAAGATTTGTAGGTGAGTTTGTGGCGAGAAGTTTGGAATATTCGCGAATATCTATTTGAGACAAACGTGTGGATTCTGTTAAATCATTGTAACGACAACTTAGTATTAATAATGTTTACTCAAAAGTTACCTATTAGTTGAACTTTTTTTTGGCTTTAGATTATGAAACTGTCACCATGCTAATGGAAAGAAACTATGAAAAAAACTATTTGCAAAGTTACAAAATATTATTTTTGTTTTTTGTTTTAACTTATTTTGTAGGTACAAGTACCTACCTACTAGTTATTATTTTATTTTCTTTTATTTGTGATATATTTTTCTAAACAAATATTTCAAAGGCTGCGTATGCATCTCCGTAACTGCGAGAATTTTATTATGAAGTGGTAGTAATGTATATATTGCCTTAATGGATATATTTCATCAAAATAAAGTATATAAAGTAAGTAATTATCATTTTCCATACCTAATGATGTTCATTAAAACAAAAATGTCTATAGATATAATTTTTTCTACTCACTATTATATCACTCCAAACTAACAAATAGTAGGGGCCTAGAAACTAGTGAGATTTATTGATAGTTTGATCAGAATCGTACGCTCCAGCTCAAGATGGCTATTACGCGGAAGTTCCACAATTCATTCAGTCAGATATATAGATACCTACATACAAAATAACTATAGTTGCATGTAATTAGACCGCAGAAGGATGGGTAAAATAGTAGATTTTCGTAATTTAATTCTGTATTTCATTAAAATACATGGTTATGATATCGCCTGTATGCCGCAGGTCGTGTGTTCGATTTCTATGCTTCTGTCATGTATGTTTATGATTATTTAATATATGAAACAACGAGATATCACTGAACATTGAAGACTTATATAATAAAAATAATTCCTAATTTCCTAATTCGCGAAAACATTCGTGACAAACCAGTTGGCGCAGTTGGTTAAGACACCACCTATCACGCCGCTGGTCATGGGTTCGATTCCCATCCAGGACAAACATTTGTGTGCATGAACATGTCTGTTTGTCCTGTGTCTGGGTGTAATTATCTATATAATAATAATACTTTTATTAGCAGAAATATGCTTATATAAGTATGTATTTATAAAAAAAAAGTACTATATCAGTTATCTGGTTTCCATAGTACAAGCTCTGCTTAGTTTGGAATCAGATAACCGTGTGTGAAGAATGTCTCAGAATATTTATTCAATTCAAATCGTCCCAATTACGTCCTATTACAAAAAATATAATCTTAACCACCCAAAAGATAAATCTCGACCATAATATCATAACTTCAGCAGCTACTCAGCCAACAGCCACAGCAATAACGTTACACAGTAGGCTTGCCACAGCAAATGTGGTCTTACATCAAAGTCACATAAGCCACGGGAAAGCCACAGTGACTGATTGTCGCTATTCATTCCAGGCGACTCTTTGCTCTCGAGGTTACTGCATAGCTCTTTGAAAGGCACGAACTGCATAACATAGCAAGGTAGTTAACCTTGGCTGTGGTCACGTAGATATACTGTGCATAGAGGTAAAGGGTTTTGATGTTCAGTTTTTAAGCCGATGATAGCTCTGTTGTAGTGACGAAAACTTTCGGTGAAGGAAAACATCGTGAGGAAGCCATAGCATGTTTTTTTTGGAAAGGACTCAAGTTGGTAGCCTCTGATGGCTGCAGCAACCTTACCGGACAAATCATAGCATAGGTACTCAAGCTGAAAATCTGTCGTCGAACAACTTTTTATGTATTCCGACAGTTGCATTTAAGAGCCATTTCCCTTCTAGGCTTTGTGTGCTTACCAACATCGGCCATATCATCACTGACCACCGTGATATTGTGGTCAACACACGCCTATACAATAGGTAGTAAAATATAGTACTTATATTATTTGTTTGTTATCAACCGAATCTGGGCAGCTATCATACAATTTTTTTAAATTATATGTTACTAATATTAGAAATAAATTATCTAGTTACCCGGGTCATTAAATATTCCATATGTTATTTCAGGGTATATATGTGTTGGGGTTCGGTTTAAGGTACCTAATTCAGTTCGGTGGATAGAGCTTTAATAATTTAAAGAGTGCACATTTTAATTTCCTGAATGTTCAACGACAACCTGTCAAAACATATCTTAGATTTAGAACAATAACTAATTTTTCCATTCAAATGGTTCGACTGTAATAGACTGTGATAGAATAGTATGATCTATCATTGTTTCACGTTTCATCCAAATCCATTGAATCGTAAGAAAGAGACAGATAATTTGATTTTTTTACTAGTCTTGTAAAATCAACTTGTAATTACAAAAATACCTGAGAGAGAGAATATAGGTATCATTAGCGTCTTATTCGTGTAAGTATTAAAAATTACGGGCCCGAAGTTGCAGCGTCATGAGAGCACTTGATCTTCATGGCCATCAAAGGCATAAGCGTTAGCGAGGTAGAGTAATAAACTACTAAACAGATTTTACAGATTACTATGTTTATAGCGTAATGATAGTAAAAAAAATCGATGAAAAATTCTGAAATCACTTAATTTGCAAAATAATTAATCCTATATGGATTTTATGTAAGATACCCTAATATCTTACATAAATACAGCGCTGGCCGCCTATCGCGCCACGCAGCTATCAATGACGTCATTCGTCGGGCCCTTACCTCCGTCAACGTGCCGGCAATTTTAGAGCCGAACGGTGTTGCACGTGATGATGGTAAGAGGCCCGATGGTATGATATTGATGCCCTGGAGTAGAGGAAAAGCATTAGTGTGGGACGCAATTTGCGCGGATACCCTGGCACAGTCCCACCTACAATCTACTTCATGTGTGGCGGGTGCGGCTGCTGTAGCTGCGGAAAACCAGAAGCGGCGGAAATATGTAGATCTCAGTGAGAATTACATATTTCTACCGTTTGGGGTAGAGACTATGGGACCGTGGGGGCCAGATGCTCGGAACCTTTTTAAGGAGCTGTCGACGCGTCTTATCGACCGCACAGGTGACCAAAAGGCTGGCTGCTACCTCGGACAACGGATAAGCCTTGCTATCCAACGAGGCAATGTGGCCAGCACTGGTATTCTGGGCACTCTACCAGTGGGCAGCAACTTCAACGATTTTTTTTATTTATAAAAAAATTATGTAGTATTTAGTAAGTATTATTATTATTTTTTATTTATTTTGAATATTTCTTGTAAATAATTAGATTTAAGTTCCGTATATAATCTTGTTTTCTGTTCTTAACATTGAAGGTACTTATAGATTTTAAAGTAAATTATTGTATTACCTAGGTGCTGGAAGTACATCTCATAGGTGCTGGAAATCGATTAAACCCTAATATCTCGATGTAGTGAGTAACGCCATCTCTTATTAATTTCTGGAACTTCTTAGAGTCAATATCGAATACACTCTTGCTATAAGAATAAAATGAAATTCAATCAATTAAGCTGATAAAATTACTAATACAGTCGAGTTTTGAAAAAGTAGAATACGATTTTATTTTTTATTTTTAAGGTTTTTGCGATTTTTTTGTGATTCCTTCATCAGATCTGAGACTTGGTGGCAATGAAACCTTTTCAGGAGTATACTCATTTGAATAAAAAAAAAATAAATCGGTCAACAATTGGCAGCGATATCGGTCAACATTATATAAAAATAAAATACATACAGTCGAACATGGAACCTCCTCCTTTTTAAAGTCAGTTAAAAATAGATACAATGGCACAAAGGGACATTTTATTTCTTCCAGCAGTCCTGCGACTGGAAAGTTAGAACGAAATGTATATGACAGTGTGTATAACAAAGTTTTTTTTAAATATATTTATTTACAAGATTAGTAAGATTTTAATTATGTTACATTAAATTAAAAATGTAAAAAAACAGAAGCATAAACGCGAATTGCTTCTCACTTGAACCGCACACTTTTTTCGTCTTCGCAAGCCCTCATTTGTATCATAAATATGTCAGAGCTCGTGTCACAGCGACTTGAGACAAAGCATCAGACCAGATAAAGGGCACGCCTTGTTATTGTGATGCTCGACTCGGAAAAATATGCGATGGTTTAACAAGGAAAAACTCCTGAGTATCATTACTTAAAGGGCTCCCTTAATCTGAAGTGGCATTTGCGTGGAAATATTTTTCATGTTTTTGTATTAGGAAGGCCTTTTGTATTAGTATTTAACGATAATTATTAAGGTGTGCAGCAGTCACCCTGGTGCTTGGTGACAGATTTTCAGCTTGAAGGTAACTAACTCATTGTAGGGTTCGAGATACGTGAAATGATGATTCTAAAATACGTTTTTCTCTGTATTCTATGTTACAAGAGATTTGAAAAAAATATATGTTAAACTAGAGAATATTTGAGGGGGTATTTTTAAAAAAATTGCGATTTTTCATTAGTAACGTCAGAAAAAAATCGTGAATATGCCCCTTTTTAAAACTAAGAAACTTTAAAAATATTAACATACATTCTGAAATCTATTAACAAAGGAATCGCTTTCTTACTATTTTAAAAAAAGCTTAGTTTTCTGTTAATTAACATAAAACCGTCTTTTTTACTCAAATTGCGTTTCTCTTATCTCGCTTGTCTCCATTGTTCAGTAAGGGACGGAGACATTTGCGGAGAGCCTCCTCTTTAAATAATTAATTATAAAAACAAATTGTGAAAGATTACGTTTCATTACCAATAGCATCATCTCTTAAACACAGGTTAAAACAGACCGCTAATTAATTTGATCGAAAGAATTAGGTATTTCATTTATAAAAATATATAATCAATATAATTTGGTATAGACCAATAAATGTAAAAAGAAAGATTTTTTAACCTCCTTTAAAAAAAACTCAATTCGGCTGTATATTTTTTTACTTTGCATAACTTGTTTGCTTATGTACCTACCGATTTTAATAATTTTATTTTTTGTTGTTTTTACTCTTTTTAAGGTGATTATTATAGCGTCAACTTGTTTGATGGTTAATTATTTTATCGGTGCGCGGTACGTTGCCTTTTTCATAAAAGGCTTACTTAAAGTAAAAAAAACTATTACGGTCTCTCCTTGATCGTTTTATTTTTATCACCAGAAGCTTCCTTTTACTAGTAAAAGCTTTTTGGCGAAGGAAATATGGAGATTACCAAAGTTTTCTCTTACCTATAATTAGCCAAAGGTTTCTTTAAGCGTGAAAGTTAAAATGTATAAATGGGGTCGGTAATAGGGCTTGTAATATTTAAATGAGTTACGTAAAGAAAGTTAAAAAATTCTAATTATGTTCAAATAACATTGGTTAACGCGTTAGCTTGGCCATACAAAGAGGGAACGCTGCCAGCCTTCTGGGAACCTTGCCGTTGATTGGCAGCAGTGGCCGCCTCGAGGAAATTTTTTATATATAGTTTGTATATTTGTTGTAAATAATTGTAAATATTGTACATTGGTAATGTAATATAAATTGAATACTTTTGAATTACAATTTTTTTTTTATAATTTTAAGATATTTACAATTAGGTATTTACAGCGCGTACTTACTTTTGAATTATGAAAAAACAGAACTCAATTTTTTTAATATGATACTCATTTTTATTTTTTACTTAAAAGTTAATAAAAACACTTATACTTAAGTTAAGAGTTAATTTTACACACAATAAAACCTAAAAAAAAACTAAATCTCTAAATCTAAAAAGGAATCGAAAAATTCAAGATGCCTACGCCGTAGCAAATGTAAACCACTACGCTCGTAGAGCTGCTACGAGCCCTCACCACAAATGTAGCACCTCTACGTCAAATGGTACTCGTAAACATTTTGTGGTAGAATTTAAAATTACAAATCTCGTGTTACATAATTTTATGAATATAACTTTTATTTTTTAATAATACAACTTTATTAATAATCTTATTGAAAACTTGAGGCTTCTCAGTCGAACTGGTCTTTAAGCGAAATAATGCTTTATTCTGCTTCTCTCATTTCTAATTTATTATTATTTGTAAATAATAGGCTAGTTGACACTGGTGCCGATTCTGTTGTTTACGAACTAAATAAATTTAATCTCACTATATCTCTTTCTAATAGTAAATATAAGAAAGGGATGCAAGATATTTTAGTCCTGTCAGTTTAATCTGATCACATATTTCAACGTGAATTTAAGCGCGATCTTTATTGGTCACGACTATTTACCCGTACATTACGACGGCGTGGATTAAACTGACAGCATTAAAAATGTTCTGTCTTTTTTTCAATAAGGTTAACTTGAAAGAGAGGTGACTTGTCTAATGTTAGTTAAGTTCGTAAACAACAAAATCGACACCACTGTCAAAAATAAATGACCAAACACTAACCAATACATAAAACATCTAAAGACACGTGGAAACATCAAATATGTTGTACATTTTATGCTTTTTATGATTTTTGATTACCAGTAGAACCGCTTAAGAGTAGATAATTTGATGCTGTGAAACTATGACGTCATAGTGTAGTATTTCATACAAAATTTCATATAAACTATCGTTTTGACATTTTTTTTAAAAGTAGCTGATTTGATGTCAGGAAACTACCCTATTATCGACTCGCTTTTGACCTATCCTTATTCCTAATGAACGAATTTATTGATTATAATATCAAAATGTACTAAATATTATATAACCAAGAGTAATTTATCCGATATCATTCAATTAATAACATTTACTAATGGCTGACATTATTCTCGTATATATTACTAGAGATGTAATTCTAATATCGATAAAAAAAAACCAACAAACTGTCTATTATTATTATTTACCATGGCATTTGCACTTTATCTCGCATATTAATATTGTTTATTGTTCAGTTCAGTTATTTTTATTATAGTTATTAAATAACAATTACCAATACTTGCTTTTAGAGTCTAATTTCCCTTGACTTTCACTCAGTAATTGAATACGATACAAAATATCGACTCGATACTTCTGTAGCATGTTACATCACTTTATTTCAGATAGTATTCTCGTCTCTATTACATCCATCATAGGTTTCATATTGTATGCATTGATCGATACTCGTCTATACGAAAATAAATTTCATTGTTACAATATACCCGATATAATGTGCGGCTGTCACAGTTTAAGCGGATTTAGGAATTTGAAAGCGATTTTATTTCATTTTTTGTAAATGATTATAAAAGTCTTCTTTTTTTTATTGACTTTCGCTGTTTCGTAAGGTTTTATCGACTTCTGGGATAAAAAAGCACTGATTAAATAAATTATTAATTAAATTATTTATTGAAAATGATATTTAAATAGTGTAAAAGAAAACATTATGCTACTTTTGGTTTTTATTGCAAGCTGTCGTTTGAAAAATTCAATAAATAGTACCTATAATCTCTTTCCATACGATATCAAAACTTATTTTATTTTGGACGTAAAATCATTGTTAAGTCTTTCTTAAGTAATATGACGTCCAAATTCTTCGCATTCATGACTGATATCTTTGTAAGATTTCCATAGATTGATGCTTAGTGACAGATTTTAGACTTGGAGCACTATCGTCTTAGAGTGGTTTTCTCACGATCTTTATCCTTTACCGACAGCTCAAGTTGATTAATAGGACTCGAACCTACGACCTTTGCTATGGTATTTGACGTCACTGTCATTAATTTATTTATTTATTTATTTTATATGGATATCCAACAAAGAATACACCTCACATTTAAAACAATACTACAGTGGCGTTTAAAGACCTAGTGCTTCTTCAATTACAGGACATCACAGAAAGCACATACAGATAACATTGCAAAAAAAGAAGAAAATATAAATACAATAATAACAAAAATAAATAATTACGATTCTAAATTATAATGAATTAAACGACAAATTGAGAAAATAAATAAAATAAAATAGAAATCACAGTCAAACAAACAAACAAGCAAGCAAGATATACATTAAATTATAGTTAAAACATTAATTTGAAGACTACTTATTACAATGAAAAGTTAAATATTATAATGATAATATCACTAAAGTTGCTTATGCTAGGTATATCAACCATTACACACCATTCAATTGAGTACGAATTAGATACTTAAATTTCTCCAAAGAACTGGAGAATATGTCAACTTCTTCCGAGGAGGTCGAGATCTTATTATATTGATGAGTCATCCTTGGAACCGGAGAATGTTTACCCAAATTTGTTCGGTATCGCGGGACATTGAGTAATGGACGGGGATAACGCGGGATTCTAGAAGGAACGTTTACACGTATTTCACTAAGAAGATCTGGACAGTCAAAACCATTATTAAGTAACTTGTACAAAAATATTAAGTCAGATACAGTACGGCGAGATTCAAGGGACATGAGTTTAAAGTGACTCAACCTATCATTGTACAATCTGGAGGGCCCAACTTTAAATTTGAGAGCGAGGTGACGGACAAGTCTTTTCTGTACTCTTTCGATACGAGTTATGTGGATCTTGTATGTTGGATTCCAAACAGTGCAGCAGTATTCTAACTGACTTCGGACATAATTGTTATATAAAAGAATTGTAGTAGATGGTTTCTTAAATTCTTTCGAGGATCGCAATACAAATCCGAGAGCCCGAAAGGCAGAACAAACCATGTTGTCAATATGGTCAATAAAACTAAGTCGACTGTCCAAATATATGCCTAAATCTCGGATCACTGATACTTCTGTTAGCTTGATTCCATTGATATTGTATAGAGATTGGATTTTTCGGCGTTTTCTGGTAAACTTTATGTGGTAACATTTAGTACAGTTAAGGTACATCCCATTAGCCATGCACCATCGACTCAAGCCGTCTATATCCGCCTGCAGTAAATGAATATCATATTCATTAGAAATTACGCGAGTCAACTTCAAATCATCAGCAAAAAGGTAAGGCGTAGAGTATTTGAATACTTGAGAAATATCATTGATGAAAATATTGAAAAATAAAGGTCCCAAGTTAGAGCCCTGGGGTACCCCTGATGTAGCAAAATAAAGGTCTGACTCTTCACCACAAACTACAACTGAAGACGGCCTCATATCAAGATAAGACCTACACCATTTTAACGTTGCATTGGTTATGCCTAGGGATTTGAGTTTCAGTAATAATATTTTATGGTTAACTTTGTCAAAGGCTCTTGAAAAATCCGTATATACTGCATCCACTTGCAGACCCTGATCCACTGCTGAAGCTAATTCGGTAACGTAAGAAACAAGATTTGTGTTTGTAGACCTTTTGACCATAAAACCATGCTGATTACTAGATAGATAATTTTTAACATGATTGTAAAACATAGGATACACAAGCGATTCGAAGACTTTACACAATGTACAAAGAATTGAGATAGGACGGTAATTAGAAACCATCTTACGATTACCGTTTTTGTAAATAGGCACTATCTTAGCCTGTTTCCATTTATTCGGAAAGATGCCAGATTTAAGTGAGGTGTTAAAAATACTTGCTAAAGGGGTGGAAACGTAACGAGCACATCGCGCCCATAAAATTGGAGGAATGTTGTCAGGTCCTGCACCTTTCGACAAATCAAGGCGAGTGAGTTTATTAAATATAGCTTCTGGAGTTATTGTGATATCCTCAATAGATGGAGCTGTAATTATTGGAACTGGTATAATATTAATTAGTTCATCATCATCAAGACTAGGAGGATCAAAAGCCGACGAGAATTGTTCAGCAAATAAATTTGAAATGTCCTTACTTTTACACGCATTATTATTGCCAAGGGTCATATCTGAGGGGAAAGAAGAGGAACTTTTCCGGAGGTTTTTTAAATGTGTCCAGAAGAGTTTAGGATGTCCCTTTATTTTATTTTCTATATCGTCTATATAACTATTATAACATTTTTTTGTCAGCGTCTGGCAGTCTTTTCTTAAATAGTTGAATTCAATTATGTCTAATGGATTACTATATTTCTTAATATTATTATGAAGTTTCATTTTCAGTCTGAGTAATTTTTTCAGTTGATAGGAATACCATGGTGGATATTTTCTTCGAGAAATTACAGTTTTAGGTACGTATTTATTGATTATGTCTCTAATTATAGAGTAGAACTTATCCATCATATCGTTTACATCAACACATGTTGCAAATTCATTGTTCCAATCAATATTGTTAAGTAGTTCTGTTATAGCCTCATAATCAGCTTTAAAAAAATTGGATTTACTGACTGGCTTCGGATTACTTTTAAATGTTACAGGTAGGATGGGCATGAATTCTAAGGCTGGGTGAAACTTATCTAGCTCTCTAATAGGGTTAGCACAAGAGTTTATATTTATTTGATCCAAGTCAGAAAGTATTAAGTCAAGATTCTTATTTTGAAAGTTTTTGATAGAATTATATTGTTTTAAGTTGTTTAAAGCCATGAAATCCAAAAGGGTATTTTTAAGATAGCCAGTGCCACAAGCGGAAGCTACAGACGACCCATCACTACCATTAAATAACTTACTCCATTATCTTTCAAGCTCCTCTATAAAATTAAACAAGTTACAATACAAAGTTACATATACTTAACTGGGGGCTTACCATCAACTCTTATTGCGATCCAAATGCAAACCTAAATTGAGTTGCTTCGCTATTTCATACCATGACATCATTATAGCGATCCAGTACATATTATGATCCTAGTTGGTTCGCAATTGATACGTAAACTCTTTTCGTTCATTCATTTTTCGTACCATGAGGTGAGATGTCAACCTACTTTGGACCGTTCAAGTGTCAATATAAGCGAACCAAAAAAAGTTACTATTTTCTTGTCAAAACTGAATTGCTTTCTAATTTAAATTGTAAAAACTGATAATAATACATAGTTTCAGGTATTTTGATTTATTAAATCATGTGCCATAATGTTAAAAATAAGTTATTTACATTTACCTACAACAAATATACAAACTACATATAAAAAAACCCTCGAGACGGCCGCTGCTGCTGCCGATCAACACAAGTCTGGCAGCGTTTCCTCTTTGAATAACCAAGCTAACACGTTGGCGGAAAAAGCTCCCCGCCCGCCGGTCCCCCGAATATAAGTTTTTAAGTGTTCGAGCAAATCAGCAAGCCTCAAGCCTTAGAATCGGCCGACGTTAGAGAGTACCAAAGGCCACGGTGCCCAAGCTCGCCGAAGTGATCACCAGCGATGAGGATAAATTGATCCTAGAACCAAGACGAAGACGAATACCTACACGGTCGCGCGGCTCGAAGCGAGAATGTGAAAAACATCTAACATAGTCCCGCCCGATATTTGTGGATAGAATGACTTGCAACCAGTGGACCTGAGTCCTTGCTCGAGTCCCGTTCAGAGACAGCCATATAGGAGACAGCTAGCAAGTGTGCGCGATCAGACTCCGTAGAATAAAGTGAATAAATTTTGCAAAGAGGCTTGTCCTACGCTCTCTGAGAACAACTCAAGATTATAAATATTTGTGCCTGGACAAGCTGCCTGCCTCCCTGCCTGTTATAGAGTAATTTTTTTTGTATACGTGGAAAAGGTAAAATATACTTAGAGACATAGGTAATACAATTTTGCAGCTACGTACAAAGTTTGTAACGTGAAAATATTATGTTATTAAACAAACTTCACAAAATTACTAACACCATTGTTTGAATTTAATTTATATTTCCAATTTCTAAATAAATGCTCTTTCATTTGACCGTTGTTGATTCTTCCAATGATGTCAAGAGCAAACAAATATTACTTTTGATTCACTATCACTACATAGTATAAAACAAAGTCGCTTCCTGTCTGTCTATCCCTATGTATGCTTAGATTTTTTAAACTACGCAACGGATTTTGATGCGGTTTTTTTTAATAGATAGTGATTCAAGAGGAACGTTTATATGTATAATACATGCATAATATAGTACAGAAAAGCCGAGAAAAACCGTGCGAGCCGGGGCGGGTCGCTAGTATATAATAAAGAATAACGCGAAATTAGATAAGTTGTCGGTAAGTCGTTGGTGTGGGATGCCACATTTGTTGATACACTTGCGCCATCTCACTTGCCAGCGGCATGTAGAGTTGCAGGAGCGGCTGCGGCTGGTGCGGAAAATTCCAAATCCAAAAAATACGCTTCTATTGGCCCAAATAATTTTTTTTTGCCTTTTGCGGTCGAGACCATGGGTCCTTGGGGGTTCGAGGCTCGCCGATTTTCTCGAACATTATCTTCAAAATTAATTGAGGTCACAGGGGACCGGCGGGCGGGGAGCTTTTTCCGCCAACGCGTTAGCTTGGCCATACAAAGAGGGAACGCTGCCAGCCATCTGGGAACCTTGCCGTTGATTGGCAGCAGCGGCCGCCTCGAGGAATTTTGTTATATATAGTTTGTATATTTGTTATAAATATTGTATATTATAGGTAGGTACTTGCCAAATCAAAGTACCTATCATTCTACGATAAGTTACATCTTACTTTCTAGATTAAATTTGAAACTTTCTTTACCGCTTTGCCATTTGTATGTGTGTGTCACTGTTAACTATTTGGATACATTGCTGCAATTTAAGATCTAAAATGTATATACGAGTCTATAGAAATACTTACATAGTTCCAAGTATGATACCGTTAGGTATTTAATATATACATAGGTACTATTGAGAATATTTTTCTCTAAATTATAATCACTCAATAATCCATAATACTTTAAGAAAATTAGGACACAAAAGTCAAAACGTGTATACTTTTTATACGACAAGTGCATGTATCCGATCGCAAGTTTTCCGTTCTAAAATATCGTGGTAGTAATATTTTTTAAGATAAGTCAACATTCTTATTTGTTATTTAATGTTATGCACAGTAATTCATTGATTGCTAGAATTATTTAAAAGAATATTATTTGATACTTTGAGACGTTATTTAGTTTTATTTTTTCGTAAATAGCATTTAAAAATAACCGTAACTTACCGCAAAATCACACATTTAGGTTTTTAAACGTATCGCATTGACTCAGAGTAAAAGAGACAGACTTATGTAATTACCGTATAGCATCTTCACTTTCTAGCAAAACCCGGATCAGAGACAATATCGTTCATTCATTCCGACCAAACGCGATTCTTTTTTATGAGCTTCATGGTACGAATTTTAGCAGAACTGTTTAGGTACCTAGACTGGATTGCATCGGAACTGAATGGCTATCTAAAAGTTGATGGTAAGCCTCCTGTATATTACTTCAAACTTCCGTATACTAAGTACACAAAATTTATGAAAATTACAAAAAATGCTGTCTAAATTCACACCTTTTGTCCACACATTATCCAAAAGCAACCTTGGCTATAACTCTCCGATAAACCGTTGTGTAAGATTATATAATAGTAAATTCAAAATTTTAGATATAGATATTTTTTCCGATAATTTGTCAAAATTCAAAACTAATTTACTGGGCTGATTTTAGATAAGTTTCCTACTTATATTTTTGTTAATCTCTTATATATTGATGAGGTTTTTTAATTTTTTAAATTTATATTTATAAGTTAGTCTTCATTGAATGTTTGTTCACTTAGTATTAAGATGTTTATTTACATGGATCTGTTTTAGTGCATGCCGTGATCCCCTTTAATTAAGGTGGTACTCAGTTTATTGTATCCTTGTAGTGTATTGCTTTTTATTAGTAAGTGTAGTGTACCATTCTTGTTGGTGATTCTATTAAATAAATAAATAAATAATAAAATAAAATAAAATGAACCCCAAATTACTTCCGCTTCTGGACTCGCTCCTCACCGTAAGTCCGACCGCAGCCTTACCTTGCAATATCCCGTTTCAAGCGCCACATGATACTGGGGATCCTTTTATTTTTCACCTTTTGCTTTTTTCCTTTGTAAAGGGAACCTTAAGTTTTCATATTTTGGCGAACCGACTTGAGCGACTCTTTCCTTTCTTTCTTCATTTTAAAATGTACGCTTCATAGGTTTTTATAATTATCAAACCTACTCGGTTTCTATTACGATTGATTGAAACGGTTTTATTTTCATAGATTAAAAAAAAAATTACTTAAGAAAATTCAACTCCTAAAACTGAGAATCGCGCCGAAACCGAAACCGCGGGGTAAAAAGCTAATTTTTAATAATAAATTTTGTGTCTATCAGAAACGGCTGTGTGATTTGGATCACATTTTGTATTTAGATAAGGTTTTACTCTCGTTGTTTATCTAAAAGAGGTTTTACACGAAAAAAAACGCCGGTCGCCCAGGTACTGTTTCCTATCCAAGCTAGGATTATACCTGAATAAAACGTCCAAAATTTTCACGGGTTTTGTTCGTCCAAATACTATGACGTATGTTTACAATCACCATCGTATACACGCTAAGTGGAAAACAAGATAAGAGGTGAATTCCTTCTCTTCATTTCATTACACGCTTGTTGCATGAACATTGAACAATATCAACTGTTTCACTGTATATAACGTTATTTTGTGATTCATTACGAAACTAGCTGTTCCCCGCGGTTTCACTAACGTTCCCGGATAAAAAGTAGCCTTATAACATTCGGTGATAATGTAGCTTCCTATTAGTGAAAATTTTTTTCGAATCGGACCAGTTACTCCGGAGATTATTGTGTTCAAACAGACAAACTCTTCAGCTTTATTATTAGTACTATCGTCCCACCCCGGCTTCGCACGGGTGCAATGCTGATATTAAATATACTACAGAATGTAATATCTTCGAAAATATTTAAATTACATGCTGTAAAAGGCCATAATGATCTATACGTATTTAAGGTAGGTACTTAATTCGATAAGGATCAATTCTGTATTGCTTGAAATCGCTTCGTAAATAAGCCATTATTTCTCGTAATCGTCGTCCTTAAGAGACAGACATATACCATCGCGGACTTTTTGGTGTACAACTGTAGTACATTATTTTGATGTATCTCGTAGGGTTCAACCAGCGTTTGCAATGTAAGCGCAAAAAATGAGTTTATTTACGACATCACATTAGAAACCTCTAAAATTATCAGTGTTTCTATACTATATTATGCATGTATTATACCTACATATAAACCCTCCTCTTGAATCACTCTATCTATTTAAAAAAAACCAGTTGGCGCAGTTGGTTAAGACACCACCTAATGCGCCGCAGGTCGTGGGTTCGATTCCCATCCAGGACTAACATTTGTGTGCATGAACATATCTGTTTGTCCTGAGTCTGGGTGTAATTATCTATATAAGTATGTATTTACAAAAAAAAAGAAGTAGTACATGTATCAGTTATCTGGTTTCCATAGTACAAGCTCTGCTTAGTTTGGGATCAGATAACCGTGTGTGAAAAAAAAAATGTCTCAGGATATTCTAGTTAGATTCTTTAAAAGCTTTGTCAAATGGAATTGGTCTGTTTCTATTCAATTAGATAATGTAAAGGATCTAAGCATACATAGGGACAGACAGACAGCGAAGCGACTTTGTTTTATACTATGTTGTAGTGAGTAGTGATATAGATTAGAAAGTAATTAAACAGTAAATAATAAAAAAAAAATAGGATAATACCAAAGTATACGAAAAACACTTCTAATAACCATTTCTCCATAAAACCAGTAAATATTTTCTAAGTGAGAAGTCTTATTCATAATATTCAGTTCCTGAACGTGTTTTTCAGCGGCCAGCGAGCGGTTCTCATGTTAATGATGTAAATTATTTCAATTTGTCGGCTGGCTAGACTGAAAATATTATTTGGAAATGGACGTGTTATATGGAATGCGAAGATTTTCATATAAATAGAATGGAAATTAATATTCTCGATTGTTATGTTGAAATTGATTTCATATTGTTATTTAATAATCCCAGTCTAATGACTGGTTCGGTTTAGACAGTTGGTTTGACCAACGTTCATGAGAGATTTATTTATTTTTCCGTAATTAAATATTTTAGATGATAGATAGATATCAAGGGTATATATTACCTGTAAATTACTAAGAAAGAAAGAAAGGAAGAAAGAAAGAAAAAACATTTATTCATGACAACACACAACATTACAAAATAGAAAAATAAAAATAAAATAAAAAGAGTACAAAACATACATAACTACTATAAATATTATAATTATTACAAAAACAAAAGTAAGTTTGTTCGTTTGTTATGTTTTCACGCCATTTGGCACGCAGATAGCCTATACAGTATGTTGTTTTGTCCACAACAAGCGACAATACCACTCCGTAGTATAAAAAATATTTTTCCAAAAATGCAAAGTATTCTATTTATTACTGTAAATGCATTTTTCAAATTCACCTATTCATATTTTTTTTTAAATATAGTAAGTACGTACATTTATACATGTCTGCCAAACTGTGTAACAGTTTGTCGGCAGTAGTTCCCGTTGATATTAATAAAAAAAAAAAAGATGTACGTTACATAAAGTATAAATTTAACCTAATACCTATCTAAATGACATTTTTAATTAAAGATTAAAGACTTCTTACATAATAGAGCGAAAAGAAGTTGCTTATCTCATAGCTAGTTTTGTAAAATAAAGAGAAAAAAAAAAAAAATACAATACAAAGAAAATACATAAAAAGAAAAATAAGTCCTTTTATAAAGGATTTCGTTGCCATATTAGAAACCTTAGCTATGGACATAATGATAAGTAGTGCTTTCTCAAAATAACCTTTAGATGATTTTTACTATTTACATTTTTAAGCATATCCTGTGGTAGCTCGTTTGAAAGTATAGGTGTTAGCCAACGTCTTTCTCGCTTGAAATGATTGTCATGGATGGAAATCGTACTCAAAATCTCCGGCGTAATAGAAGGTGTTTTAACCAGCCGCGCCAACTGGACCGCAAAATAAGGGTAGTGTACTCAATATGTAGTAGGTATTCAACCTAATAATATCCAACCAAAATCCTATACCTACATAAATGAGGTAGGTATATATGAGGATTTTCCCTCTCATTTACCACATTCATCAAAAATAACGTGAGAAAATTAAATGTATCAACACATTGGCGCTTTTCCTAGTACTGTAAATGTTTACATTTGCCGGAAATCACTTAACATCTTACTGTCTTCTTGCTTGTCATGAAAAAAAAATGATTGGTACCTATTTACTAGAGATGGCGATCTGAGATCGAAAAATCGACGAATCGATTTTTTTGAGCATAAAAATAGTTTTTTTTTAATTGATATTACAATGAATTTATTCAGTGGATCGATCTGAGACACTAAAAAATCGAAATCTATTAAAGTAAAAATTTTCGGTTCTAACCTTACTCTGTACCAAAAATTTACTATCTGTTGCTTTTTCAATTTCTACATAATATTATATTTAAATACTTATGGAATATGTTTATTTCTTTCTATATTTACAAATACTAAAAATTAAAATAACATTCTAACCCTATTTACAAAATACAAAATATTTACAAGTAAAAAAGTTGTGCCAGATCACTGCCCTGAGTGAACGTGCCAAGAAGGCTGGCGGCATTGGCACGTTGAATGGCAATGCTGATCCGCTGTCCTAGATAGACACCAGCCTTCCTGTCACGGGAGGTCTCAATAAGGCGCCGGGAGACCTCTTTAAACAATCTGTTGCTTAATTTTCTGAGATATTTTGTCCGTTGCTTCAATCAAGCTGTTCTTAGAGACCAGAAACCGTAGGACAATGCTAGTCTTATATAATATCTGCATTTCCATCTCATCTCAGTATTACCGAAGTCATATATCCAAGGATTTTATTCAATTATAAAGCAATCGAGCAACGGCGTCTTCGAGAAAATCTGATTCAGTGATGTAATTAAACTGATTTCATTTCAACGTATCGAATTGGACATTTTCGTATCAATATTGTAATGTTGAGTTTCTAAGGCTCGAAATTGACTCAAAAATGTATGTAAATTAAATAATTATTCAATTATATACCTATTTAGACACAAATATCTTATTTATGGAAGTTATTAAACAGAGCTTATGAACTACAAGCGGCCCCGGCTGTCGTTATCTAGCCCCAAGAATAAAAAAAAATACTGGGACCTACCTGCTTTTTTTTGTTTTTTTTTCTATATTTTCATAGTTATTTTGTTATTAGGGGCGGAAACAAATCCAACAAATCGATGATCATAAAAACTTTGTTAAAATAACAGACTTTATTTAATAGATATACTTATTTAAAAGAACCAACAGCATATATACACCACATTTAAAAAAAAACTTATTCAAAACGTAACCTACATATTATCTAGTATTGTAGTATACAAAAAAAAAACGCCTTGCTTAGTTTCTTGCCGGAGTCTTCTCAGTTCAAGTGTATTCCGAACCGGTATTAGAGTCTATTGTAAAACTGTAACTGTTGACGTTCATAAGTGCCTTATTAGGGCCTAAACTGAATAAATGAGTTTTTGATTTTGATTTTGATTAGTGCCCATTACACGTACACACAGCATTGACAATACAGCAAAAGTAAGTAAGTATTAAATAGCTTATATTAAAATTATTATACCAAAAAACGAACGGAATGAATTATATTTACTGATTAGTAACAAAAGAAATCATCAAAATATTTGTCCAAGTTTTTATTTTAGGGAAAAAGTTTTCATCATAATATTATATCCCTCAAAATTCTGTCGCATTTACCTATAATACTAATTTTAATATACGAAATGATAAACTTTAACTGTAACCCAAACATTTAAATATCCATAAAAATATATTTTCGTTACCGTCCGTGCGAGGTTTACTTTTTTTTATAATTTATTTTAAATATGAAAAAAAGTTAAATTTTTTACAAATGTCGGCAGTAAGTTCTCATGTTTTAACAAAAGTCCTTCCATATGTCTCTTTGTATGTCCGTCTGTTTGTATGTATATGTCTATCCTTGTGATTGTCAGTTAGTATGTATGTCTGCAGTAGGTAAGTAGAGTAGTCTGTACTAAATTAATCGTTACATTTTTAAATTCAACCCCACAAATGTCCTTACCCAAACATTATGTAAAACTAATGCCACATAATACTGTTTTGCATTACATATGTAAAACAACAAGCTTTGTGGAAAATTGTTTCTTTTTTCTCATCAGACTATTTCCATAAAGTGAGACTGGAACACACATATTTAAGATAAGTTGCCTAAAATGGAGAATGAGAGAGCGTTTTCATAAAAATACAGGCTGATTCTGTAATGGTATTTTAGTCCAAATACAAATACGTTATCAGTGATCTTACAACATTTTCAGGTACTTGAGCACTACTATTACCTACTGCAAGTTTTCCGAAAATCTCTGGTAAACTTGCCTTAACTCGTACTCAGAAACGAAGTGACAGGGCTAAATAGCTATATTAGTACTCGAGTAATGGAATAAATACTCAGACTTACTTTGCGGCGAACGCTAAACTTATTTAATAGATTTAATAACAAAAAAACCGATAATTGTGAGTCTGAGCCTTACGTAAATAATGAATGGCCTCCAACTATTTGGTAATAATTTCAATTTGATACCACTACAACACATTTCATTCCTAAGAAAAAAGGTGTTGGTAGACAGTCAGAAAGTTATCTTTTAAGGGTTCATAAAGGTTACCTGACAAAAAATATTGATAAAATATGATTTATAGATTCGCAATCATTTTTGTATAAAAACGCACCTTACCTAATTTATCTTAAAAGCATTTGCTTAGGAAAGGTGTAAAGCTTTGATTAAATCTTGTTTGTCACATATTCGCGACTAACTCAAATAAAAGAATTGCCATTTTCTGGATTATTATTTATTTATTTATTTTGATGGGGGACCAATAGCTTTCCAAGTTTTGAACAGAGTTATAACATAAAAAATGCATGAGCCATTTAGAGGTCCTCACTGATAGACACATAATATATATACGGATCGTTACTATTATAAAAAAAACAGAATAATATAATAACAAGATTAATTACTAGGATTCTTGGAAAAATTGCCAACTAAGCCGACGCCTCAGTATTGGGGTGCTAATATTAAATATGTCTATATCGATTGTTTTGCATATGTTGTTATATGCATTGCTAGCTCGCCATATGTAAGTATTTTGCCTGTAATTAGAAGACACAATCGGTACATGTAGAAGGGGATTCTGTCGCAGGCATTTGGCAGGAGTGTTAAACATAAATAATTCTAGTAAGTCAGGACAGTCAATAGGACCAGTCATAATTTTGGAAAGAAGTACGAGGTCAGCAATATCGCGTCGAGAAGCCAATGGCAGGAGATGATGTTTTTTACACAAGTCAATATAACTAGCGGAATTGTATTTTATGCGTGTTCGGTAACACAAATATTTAATAAATTTCTTTTGTACATTTTCTATTCTATCTATGTAGGTATTGTACCTTGGATTCCAAATTTGTGATGCATATTCCAAGTTGCTTCTGACGTAAGTGCAGTAAAGGATTTTCATGGTTTTCACTTTGGTGAAGCACCTTGAGTTACGCATCACAAAGCCCAAAGCTCTAGAGGCTTTAGATATAATATAATTAATTATCATTATTATTATAAGTTTTTGTATGAAGAAGATCACTCACCAGTAATGAGAAGTAGTGAAAAACAATTTTTGCCAACAATAATTTTATGCTATTGTGTGAAATAATAAAAAAATATTTTTTGTTCGATTAATGGTGCTTTTAAAATATACATTTAAGTAGATATAGGTACCTATAACGCGGAAACTTTGGAAATGTAGTCACTGGATTTAATAATGAATAATCTTAAGTAGAAAGCTTCTTAGGGTTTGTTTTAATTAATATAATATGAATACATCAAAATTATTAACATCAAGTTCATCAAACATTAATTTGTCAAAGTATAGAGTTGCCATTGAAATTAATTACTTGTCTGCTCCATTTGTAGCCTACATGAAAATTAAAAATTGATAGAAACACATCTAGATCGAGACACTTTTAAAACTAAAAAAATAATTGTCAAAATCGGTTCATCCGTTCTGAAGTTATGATGCCACAGACAGACACACAGATACACACTACAAACTTAAAATACCTCTTTCTCGTCGGTGGTTAAAAACGCGCTTATTAGTACTACTAGCGCCATCTGTGATAACTAAATAAAATTGTTGTCTACTCGTTCAACCATCAGCCTTGCAACAATAAATTAAAACAACGCCATCTATCCACAGGCGCGATCAAAACTCCCCAAGAAGCGGCGTCGAGTGCTACCCGTCGAGCAACCCCGTAGAAAACGCGACGCTAGCGCTTCGAATCGCCGTGTCAATGCGGTGAAACATCAAGTGGTGCTAAAGGACCTATCTCCGGGAGGAAACAAGTTTGGTAAGCGTTTTGTTGGATTAGTTCAGCGAAGAGTTATCAGATGGCGTTGTGAGCCTGAGCTTGACAATGGACCCGATTCTTACAAATTATAGGTACTCTGAACAAAGTTGAAGCATGATCTCCTTGAGGGTGTATTTTGTGTGCATTTACCTGTGGCTACATGTACGTCACAGGCCTCCTACAATATAACTAGACAATGAATTTATAATAAAAATAGTCTAGAAACAAATAACAAGAGATGGGTTTTTATTATCAACAATGGACAGGGTGAACTATCATAAACTGGCAGCAAGCGAAAAAGATAAAAGCTACCTCATGTACGGGTAACCCTATCAAAAGGCTTAACTCTTAAGTGAGGTTGTCCGGTCCCTGATTAAAATTGTAAAAATAAAAGCAGTTAATTCCTACTTCTAATATGATTTAGTAAATATTTGTTCTACGGCTTTTAAAAAGATATTTTTTCAAGTTTATAAAATTTATGATATTATAATACTTATTAAAATTGTATAGATATCCATGCATACAATTACTGAAAAAAAAATTGACAAAAATAATCAAATTTTAACAAAACATCAATTATCCTTGCTTGGCTATAATATATGAAACATTATAATAATATTTTTAAGCAACAGGGGAATAACAAAATATATTCTAAGAAATCTAAGTTTATTTCAATTCCAGGTGTGAACGGGATGAATATGATCAGCCTGGCCCTTCAGGGACCACCTAATTTACTTCGACCTCCAACAGCCTCCACACAACCACTGCAAGCAAGAGCACCGATTGGTAATCCCCGTATTATTGTCTATCAACCTTGAACCTTTCGTCTCTTTCTTCAGAATCTTTATGGTCCTTCATCATTCTTAAAATTAGCAATAGTAGTTCAGTTCTTCAGAACTTATTATAAATTCTTCTTCTACATCTTTTGTTATATCTCTGACTATTATAGGTACTTAATCTTTGTGATTTTTTTGTAGTGGTCGTTATTATATAACCTGATTTGCAATATGTGTATTTATTTATTTTTAATCTCACTTATTTTAATTGCATGTTAGTTTTTTTTTATTATAAGACAATGTACCTCCTAATTATTCAAAAATAAAAAAGAGCTGTAAACTTCTCACTTTGATAGAAGTAGGCAATGAATGAATTATTCATAATAGCACTGATTTCAATAAGAACTTTGAACATTAAAAAAATAGTAATAAAAAAACAAAAGTAGCTTCATCCCTATTTAAAAGTTCACAAAATTCTTCGACGAGAACTTTTCCTCAAAGAATCTTAAAGTGCTTTTTCTCAAGAATTTGTCTTTTGTCTTCCAGTCGAAAGTCCGATCATCAACACGCAGTGTGGAGCTATATCTCTAGCGTCATTGCAACCGCCTTTGATGACCGCCCCGCCCCTGCAACCGAGACCTGCCACCACCGGCTCCCTAGACCTCATGTTACCATTGCAACCGAAACTTCTACCCGGATACAACCTTCAATCATCGTTCTTATCCAGCACCCTATCTACCGTAAGACCACCAGATTTACCAATGAAAGATGTAGAAAGTTTTAAACCGAGCGTAGACGTTATACTTGAAAAGAGAGAATCTCTACCCGATATCTCAGCTCGAGACACAGAAGAGAGTTGTGAAACTTTAGTTAGTATTAGTGATAATTTTAATGTTGTTAATAAAGCTTATAATGAAACAGATAATATTAATAGAGATGAGATAAATTCAAATTTAATAGAAACAAAAACTGATACCAGTTTAGTTTGTAGTTCAAATGATGATAGTCCTAATAATAATTCATATTGAGACGAATCAATTATAGATAAATGTATTATATTTTTAGGTGTGAAACCCCAGATTAATGTTATTAAATTAAATGATGTCTCCAATTAGAATTTAAATTTAAAATCTCCCAAATTAGTTATTTTAGATATTAAACTTGTCTGCGTGTCAAATATTGTAAAATATTTTTATGGGATGTAAGGGTGTGTAAAAAGTGAGTTTAAGGCTGGTTACCTTAGCACAATTGATGCATGCATGCACATGATTGAGAAACATTTCAGCAAAATCGTAAATACTAACATCCATAATTAGGTCAGTGAAAATTTCAAACATACTAAAAAATAGATCTAGCCCTGTTTTAATTTATTTTTATTATAACGTCATGAATTTATACAGGGATACCGGTAACAAACGTGAAATCTTATAAAAGTGACTTGAGTACATCACAACTACTACTACAACAAATTGTACTAACAACTTTTATTCTATGACTTTTTTCAAAAGGTAATTCATCCGTGGTAAGTTTTGTAAATTTGACCTTCATAAGTGCCCACCTAAATTGAATAAATGGCTTTGACTTGACTTGACTTGATCCCCAAGAAAAAAAAAACTTTCTGTGTGTCTCATAATCTGTGCCTCGTGCCGCGTGCGTATTATGTATAGCCTACTATCTAGAATTCATTGAATAAGAAAAAGTCATAGAACAAAAGTATCTTATCTCTTAATAAACCTGTCTAGATAGTGTCGCTCTGCAATCGCAACAAAAAAATCAGGCCAAATTTGTCTACTGTTTGATAAGCGCGGGCGAAACAAGCTTATAGCGATATTTTTTTTGGCTATAGACGCGCGATCTATCTAGACAGCTTTTTTATCTAAGATCTTAATGTACATAAGTCACCTTTAAACCAGTCTGGCGTCGCTGTCCGTATTTGGCCCAACAATTTTGTTGTCATATGGCTTTTGTTTATAACAAGTAGTTTCCGTTACGCTTTTATTATTTTTATCTAAATGTTATTTAAATTTCAACCTTGACAGGAAAATATAAGAATTATAATAATAACGTTTTTAAAGTCAATAAAGAAAAGATTCGCCTGCAAAAGAGTTGCTTTTCACGACTTTCTTAAATTTTCCTTTGTTTTTATATGTCAGCGCCGCCTGACTGGTTATGAGGTTTTGGTTTGGTTACCAGTATCAGATCAGAAATAAATACAATTTTAATTGTATCTCTGTAATTTTTAGGCTCTAGTGATGTTTTCTAGTCAAACTTAAACGACCAAAGTAGACTAGTCGGTAGCTGTGAAAATGTGACACAATTTTGTATATTTTGTAAAAGAAAGACGTTACAGTGAAATTTTGTGTATAATAATTAAAAAGCTATTTATTTACAACGTTGCCAAAATAATGCTTCTTCTTAATAGTTTGTTATGCATGTTCATTTTGTAAAAATTTTAAGCAAACAAGTTTATGTAGTGAATACATGAATTCCAGATACTTTTATTCTAGTCTTAAATAAATTAATGAAGTCTAAACAACTATGAATTTGCTAAAAATAATCAAATTAAATAATAATTAAGGGAAATATAAGACGGGTTTTTCATTTTTATGGAGTAATCAAATCGTGCCGCCATAGTATATGCCGCTATAGTATCTCACCCTTTTTAAGTACAGTTCAAAAATAATACAGCAGGTTATATTACGTTATTTTTAAATATTATGTTATTTTTGGAAAACAATAAAATAATGCATTTTCTCCATTATTAAAAAAAATAATAATCTATAACGATCAGATTACTAAGAAACACGAGTTTTTAGGATAGCTTATTATCACATTATTCGTTTATTTTGAAGTTGTTAATTTATCTTAAAGCACTAACCCAAGGTTTAAATATACCGATGTGACAGAATTTATATAGAGTCTTTACTTTAACCCGGCGGTTAGTGTTATTCGACGTTGGTGCAATTGGGCCTTACGTTTGATTTATTTGTTGCGAACTCATTTTAAATAGTCGATTGCCATAAAAGTTCAATGGCCTTTACGTCATTTTAGTCATTCGAATTTTGCTAAAATTCTTCACAATAAACACTGAGGTATATTACTACGTATAGAGAAGCTATCATAAGGAAAGCTCAGGCTTAATTTTGTTAATATTCGCTGCAGCGCTAATACAATAATTGGTCGTCTAACCAGTCAGTTCAGCACCAGAACGCCTTTGTAGTTTTTACGCAACCAAAAAGTCGTATGCGCCGTGATTTTCATGGCGCTTACACCATAGTATAAAGAAGAGGGAGTAGGCTATCTCCGGCCCAATTCGCGATATAATTGCCTACTGTCTTAGGGTTGTCACTTTTAGCTAAATATTAGGCGCGGCTGTTCGCGCTCCGCTAGCAATAGGTATCTATAATAAAAAATGAATAAAGTGAATGAAATATTATCATTAAAAGAAATAAAAACAACATTAAAAACTAACGACTGTCTCTTAGACTATAATCGAATTTGTTGTTATGATTCGAACTTTGTTTTATATGTATTTGATTTACTATTAGTCAATTAGGTACTCGTACATACTTATTTTGAATTACGATTTTCTGTAAGTAGGTAGGTACTTAGTTACTATACCTACAATACTGAGAAATCGGCATAACTAAACGTAAACAAAGAAATAGCGGCAAACCAATTGCCAGATCAAAAGTACCTAATACATTCTAGTAGGAAATTAGGCCTACCTACCTACTTCCTGTGTGATAGAAAACTAATACAAACAAAAAATATGTAAGTACGTAGGTATCTCATCATCAAGTAAAATTATATTATGCTAGAATAAGTGACTAACTTACCTTTCCTGTTCAATAGGTAATCTGAACAGAGACAGGTCTGGAATCGATGAATTATTAAGACACCCAAACACACAGCAATACGTTCTTCTGCGATTATCAGACATTTTGATGATGATATTGATGAATAAATCATTTAGCGGTGCCGAAAAGCCGTGACGCGCGCGCGAACCTTGTGCAGTGTTAGCCCCGACTGGCGCACTGAGAAACGGGTCGAGATTTTGTTAAAGTGTGCGTGCGTCGACACATAGATACAATAGCGCACACATACAAGCCGCGCGCGGTGCGTTTGTATGAAGATAACCTACTTCTCTCTTTATACTATGCTTACACGTTTCGTATTTAGGCAACCAAGTGAAGTGCGGCCGGATGGCTGCACTTGAACGGAACATCGTGGTATACGTAGTGTCTTCTCTATACGTAGTTATATATCTCTGTGATAATAAATAAATTATTTTCATACTAGATGTGCCAAATCTATGTAGGATATCAACACTAACTTTAATCTAGTATATAGATGAAATGATGGCTGTTCAGGATTATACCAGAGGATAGCTGGAGGATATCTAAAAAGTATTAATGTATGTAAGTATTATAATAATATTCTGCCAGCTATACCTACTTCTCATATTGTTAGTATATTAAATACCTTTTTAGATTTTAGAATATTTTTCTAATGATCGTAATTTTTTTTTTCATTGGACGTTTGAATTTGTTGCATTTGTTCAACTTTATAATTAACTACCTGTTCTCCGGTTTAGCTCGCGTTCCCGGGATATAAAGTAGCCTATAACCTTCGGAGATAATGTAGCTTCCATTAGTGAAAGAATTAATCGAATTGGCCAGTAACATCAGAGATCCAGCACCTTTCGGTGTGTTCCGACAGCTGCACTTGAGAGCCAGTTCCTTTCTAGGCTTTGTGTGCTTACCATCATCGGCCACATCATCACTGACCACGGTGAGATTGTGATCAAACACAGGCCTATACG
Organism: Tethea ocularis; assembly: GCA_963555595.1. Classification (NCBI taxonomy): domain Eukaryota; kingdom Metazoa; phylum Arthropoda; class Insecta; order Lepidoptera; family Drepanidae; genus Tethea; species Tethea ocularis. The sequence continues at coordinate 10,077,835 of OY741970.1, forward strand.
GAGTTAAAAAAAAAAAAGATTTCAGTAACGTCAGATTAACACAATGGCAATTATTTAAAATTAATATAAATTCATCAAATTTAAACGTCCAGATAAATTTGTTTTATGTACCTCATACTTACATTGTTTAAATAAATGAGAAATAATTCAAATGAATATTTCGTGTATCATTTCATATTCTACTTATTCTAACTACATATACATACTGAAAATTCAGGCTTCCAGTTTTATCCATGATTAAGTTATATTCGGTAGGTCGAAAATGGCCTGAACTGCTTCAAGAAAAGGATGTACGGCCGTGCCGCTTTTTTGCTAGACTTGGCTAGACTACCGTGCACCCAGATTTAGGTCTAATTTTTAAATCGCCAGATAATAAACCTCAGATTGAGCTATTCCTTCGATAGAAAGATTGAGCTATTAGATATATACAAAAACTATTCGGTTTTAAAAATGTCAGCTACATGTTGCTTAATAACTAGTGATTGAAAAATCAGGCCATAGAAAACTTAATAAGCCTCATAAGACCAACATACAAACTTGATGAATCGTACAACCAAGTACCTACTCAAAGTTTTAGGCACCCGCGAGTAGGATTTAGAGGGGAGTGAAGGATTTATGAAAGATTTTTTTATGTAAGATTCATATTACATCTGATGTGCAATTTTGTAAAAATATATCGATTTAGTAATTTACGTGTGAAAGTATATTTTTATTTTTGAAAATTTTTACTTAATTTTTAATCCATACAATTGAAACATGAGATATTAAACTATAACATACATTTTTGTAGGACAAATAGACGAAATAATTCGTAAAAAAACCTATCGAATTCTTGCGGTTTGACCCCAATTCAAGCCTTAAATATAAATTAACTTTATGTAAAATAGATTGTATAACGAAAATAGTCAAGTACCCAAGAAATTCATAATACATGCCACCAAATATTGGGGTCGCTAAAGCATTACATAATTAAATTTCTAACCCCAACCAGATTGGCCTCTAATCAATGGCACCGACGCAAATATTGACAGCAACACACACAGTAGCATGTCTATACGATGGGATCCTGTAGTGATGTACTTATTAATGTCGATATTCTAAATAATAATTGTGATAATATTAGTTTTTCTCGATTTATGTCTGTCTTGTCTAAGCTAAGTAACACCGTAGTTAGGCCCTACGCACTTCAATAAACCGAAATGATTTTAACTACCGGCGAACGGTTAGGCCATTCCTGGGACAGGCCATTGGATCAATCAAAATCAAAATCAAAACTCATTTATTCAGTTTAGGCCCTAATAAGGCACTTATGAATGTCAAAAGTTACAGTTTTACAATAGACTCTACTACCGGTTCGGAATACACTTGAACTGAGAAGACTCCGGCAAGAAACTCAGCAAGGCTTCTTTTTTTGGTGGTTTTTTTGTTTTTTAATTTATGTAATTACAGTTTTACACTTCATGCAATTATCACTTGGCCAGGGGGCTGCAGAGAGAAGCTACTACAACCATGTATTCTTGTCTTCTATGTAATGAGCCACCTTATAATAGGCCTTGTCGATCAACTTATGTTTAACATACTCTTTGAATTTATTATAAGACATCTTAGTTACTTCATATGGGATTTTATTATAAAAGCGAATGCAGTTCCCGAGAAAAGACTTATTGACTTTCGCTAGCCTGAATCTAGGTGTAACAATTTTGTCTTTGTTTCTTGTATTTAGGTTATGGCGGCTACTGTTTGTGTCAAATAGATTTAAATTTTTACGAAGAAACATAATATTTTCATAAATGTATAGCGAAGGTAAGGTTAATAGGTATGTCATTCGGATGATATTCGTAACTGTTATAAATAAATAAATATCCTGGGACATTCTTCACACACAGTTATCTGACCCCAAACTAAGCAGAGCTTGTACTATGGAAACCATATAACTGATAATATATTTTATTTGTAAATACATTCTACTTAGAATAGAATAGAATAGAATACACTTTATTGTTTACATCACAAATATAGGACAAAAAAGAAAGAAAAAAAAAAGACAAACAAAATATAGTGACAACAACATAGGCGGCCTTATCGCAAAAGCGATCTCTTCCAGGCAACCTTTGGGTAATAGGAAACGGCTATAAATGGCTAGTGTAGACTAATATTATAATAAAATACATAATAATATAAATCCTAATACATACTATTACAATAAAAATATTAATAAGATAGACTAACAAATACATACTTATTTAAATCTACTTAAATAGATAATTACACCCATACTTAGGACAAACAGACAATTTCAAGCACACAAATGTTTGTCTTGGATGGGAATCGAACCCACGGCCTGCAACACTGCGTTAAGTGGCCTGTCATATCATGTTATTCAACGTTGCGAGTGAGTGAGCTTTTTACGTATTGGATAATGTGGCAAAGAATTGTAAGCATAGAATAATTATGATTCTACTCCTACTACGTGTATCTGGTATCAATACCTCAAGTAATGTAACTGAAACCATAAATCTATCGATAAGAACCTCTTTCTTCGTCCCATCACTAGCTATTAGATGACAAGCTTTATTAAACGGATAGGTAAGCACAGCGTCTAAATAGGACCACTTGAAGCTGATAGTGGAGTGTTTGTCTAGAACTTGGTAACTTAGTGTTCAATACTGTTCTCCAACGTGTCTAGATCAAGCAGTTTAGTATACAAGAACTCAATTTGAAGAGTTCCCTCGATTTCTCCAACGAATTGAGACCATCTGTGAAGTAGGTATAACCTTTTCAAACATAAAAAATAATATACAACTATATTACAAATGTAAGCAGATAATGAAATCCATATTTTTACCAAAAGCCAAAAAAATTAAGATTATATAGGTATGATTGAATTAACCTAATCTGAACTAACTGCATTTAGAATATTGTTTCAGCGACTCCACAGTGACAGATAAACTTACTGGTTTTTGATCACTGGTTTTTTGTAGCTTATTTTAGTGTATCTACACTTACTTGTCTTTGTGAGATGTAAATAAATTAAAAAATATATATATATTCCAAATAATTTTTCTTTAGCTCCGAGAACAAAAAATAACTATGATACAGTGAGTTAAAATTTCGTATAACGTCTTGTCTTGTACACCTCTCTGTAAAAAGTACACTTTTGACGTCACCAGCCCCCACTTTTGTGTGCAACTTTGATGCACCATATTTTTGTAATTATTTATTGATCTGATAAAATAAAAAATACGTATCCAATATTTTTTGATAACCTAACTGACGGGGTAAATAAACATAATTAATATTTTTTTCCCAGTCATCATCCCTATAGTAGCCAGTGTGACGTCGCCACCATTTAATACAGCTTTAATAGATTTCCCTTTATAGTGGACAACCGTGTGACGGCATTTAAACGCTTTTGTTTCTGGGAACTTATTTTGAAAATTTCATGTGGAAAAACTAATTTAACTAGCTAGCTAGCCAGCTATCAGTGACCTCCGCTGTCAGATGGCCGACGCCAGACTCGGTAGGTATACGCATTTTACTCAATATCATATTTTATGACATTATACTTGATTAACCGATGAGTAAATAGTACAACCCTGTAATAGAAAACTCAACATTGCCACTTGAGTTTTAATCTCAACACGCTTGGTAGCAAAATTAAATTACCCGCGCGCAGGTTGCATAAGCATAGATAATGCCTTTGTTAGATGCTAGCTTATTATGCAAGCTTTAATGAAACCCTATGCAAATAATAATATTTAAATGTGTTTGTTATCTAGGCATCTGAGCTAAGTTTTACTTTAATTAAAGCTCAGAGATATTGGCCCCAATTCTGTTGATTAAAACTACACAAATTTAATCTCACTATATCTCTTTCTAACAAGAAAGGGATACAAGATATTTTCGTCCTGCCAGATAAGGATGATCACTTATTTCAACGTGAATTCAAGCGCGATCGACTATTTACCCGTATATTACGACGGCAATGGTCTATCTTTTTATCAATAAGGTTAACATGAGAGGGAGGTGACTTGACTAATATTAGTTAAGTTCGTAAACAACAGAATCAGCGAACCTTATTTCGATTTACTCAAAATTGACTTACTTATTTCAAATTTTACTAATATAATCCAAGAACAATGTAAGGCCGCTCGGAAACGCGGGTGAAACCGTGGGGCAGAACAGAACAGTAGTGTTAAAAAAAAGTAGTATTAAAGTCTAAACCTAGTGTAAGTACGTACGCTCACATCTCAGTCTAAGTAAAGTATAAAACAGTAAAACAATTTGCACCAAAGGCTTAAAACTGCTAGCAAATGGGAGAATGCTTTTAGAGTCAAACAAACGGAGTTGGAAAGTGAAAATATCTTATCGCAAACATGCGGGAAAAGAAGTAAGCTGGATAATTGGGCCTACTGTGGCACTCGTTAACAGTTCCATTTTTTTCTTGCTACTGAAGTCTTTATACAAAAATCTCACCAATTAAGGCAGAATATTCAAAAATAAGAAAAACGTTTTTTTATTTTATTTTCTATGTTTAGAATCTATGTTAATAAATACAATTTGTATTTTTTTACATTTAAATGTAGTTTGATTTTATTTTAGGTTGTAGGTATGATGTATTTTTAATAAATACAAATAATGTAATTAAAAAAAGTAATTTGAACTTCGAGACTCTACACTATTATTGTAATACCTATAAGAGTTTATTGTGAAAATTAAGAAATAATTTATTTACATAAATAAGAAGAAGTTAGTTGTAAAAGTTGAAAGGAGCACAGAAACTGCTGTTTTGGGGATTATACAGTTATTTTTTGAAAATTTTAACATAAGAAGACACACATCCTTCAAATAAATTTCAAAAATTAAATACAACCAGTATACCAGTAGTACAAAGACACCTAACAACAGAATACATTTAATATGCATTGCTTTGTTTCTTCTAAAACGTTACAGCGTTTATTGTAGAAGCCATTACTGGAGCTAGCGGCGTTGCTTAAACCAAAGAATATATACTGAATTTAGCCCACGTTTAATTAAGCCAGGACTAATTTACAAAAGCGTTAAGGCTGTAACTGGGGTCAAATCGCAAAAATAAGATTATACTGATTATTTGTCAATTTTGTTGTCCTACAAAATAATATATTTGTTATACAAAAAATATATGTTATGTTTTGAAAAATTATATCCTTTCACATGTGTTATTTTTGAAACAAATTTATTTTATGATGTAAATAATTTTTTTATTTATAATCGCAATGCATAAATCCCTCAAAATATTACTCGCGGGCTCCCAAAATTTGAATATTTGGTTGTATGGATGGATTGTCAAGGTTATTGCCCTTAGTGATCCCCTTAAAATGCCGTTCTACTGTCTTGGCTAATGCATTTAGTATGCAAATACTGTAAGAGAATCCATACTAGCTTGGCCATTCTTATTTGGGTGAATTTCAACAGGTAGATTAAAATCTTCATTTCCGTGGATTTTTTTATCTTAAGTTATATAAAAAAAAAAATCGCTTTTATGAAAGTTTTTGATACTGTATGTATTCTTGCTTAATATCTAGCAGATAACTAAGAAAAATAACGAGATATGCAAGATTAAAATTACGTGCCACGGCGATGAAACATGCGTGCACGGCAGTGAAATAAGGGTCCACGGCAATGAAAGAACTGATCTACCGTTATAACATGTAACATGTTTTCATTGCCTAATCATACCATGGCGATGAAAATATAAGTCATGGAAATGAAACACCTAGCCACGGCAATGAAACTAATTGTTTTAAAAGGCATGGCAATGAAATTTTTTTCATTGCCGTGTCGTTTTATTCATTGCCATAGCAAATTTTGACCACGAAAACCACGGCAATGAAAGTATGGCGATGAAAATCAAGGCAAAAACATAAAATAACTAAAAATCTATTTAATTAATCGAAGTAATAAACACTTCCCAAATAAACAAGTGAAATGGCCTTCTGTCAAATGTTTAATCAAGAGGACAAACTGATTCAATTAAAACGTTATACCTATCCACGGCGATGAAAGAAAAAATGTCCAGTAACATAAAAAAGGAATACTTACATTTATGTCACCAAAACGCAGGTGCGTGAGTACGTCCTTCCACGTCAAGCACTTAGGCGGCACCAATACGCAACGTTTAGCGCATAGGAGGAAGGAGGCAAGTCGTTAGATAAACCAATATTCTTTAACATATTTAGGACACGGAGATGAAAGGTAATTCTGGGACAAATCAATTTGTATTAACCATTCGTTGTATTGTTTAAATATTTGAATAAATGTATTTCGTAACAATACTTTAACTATTCACGTATCAAATAAAACCAGGTTTTAATATAAATAACCAATAGATTTTTATCAATGAGGTATCACGACACAATAGGTGAAGTGTGGACAAACACGGCAATGAAAGATTTCGAGTTATATATATAATTTTTTTAGTACCCATATAATAACCATCCTATTTAATAAAATATTTAGTGCTACAAATACATTACTATTTCACCTAACCAGAAAAAAATGTGAGAGCGTTATAACTATGATTTTTAGTACCGATTTCATCGATGCCACGCAATTCTTGGTCCCGGGAAATTCACCCATTTACTAGCTAATGGCTAGAATGCATTGTGTCTTTTTTTTTTTACTTAATTTTCACCTAAGTGCTTAAAACAACAAAGTATAAAGTCGATTGGCAGCTGTGTTGTCGCTGTCAATTGGCTAAAGGATATGCGAAAGCATGGAAGTCGAACAAACATATACATTTATTTTTTATCCGAATTATAAATGCGAAAATAACTCTGACCGATACCTTTTCACGACAAAATGGAGCACGATCAAATTTGACACATAGACAGCCTATAATATAGACTCTAATAAGGAAATAGGCTACTTTTTATCCTGAGAACGCGGGTGAAACCATGGGGCGGAAAGCTATGAACAAAAAACTTTATTTATAACAAAAAATAGAACCGACTTCAAAACACTAAAAAGCAGCAAAATAGTGTCAGGTTGATTAGAGTTCCTACATGGTTATTTTATGCTTTTTAGTGTTTTGAAGTTGGTTCTATTTTTTGTTATAAAGTTTTTTATTTTGAAATTTTTAGTTTCTTATGTTTTAACACTAACCTATTATAAGCTATCGTTGTACTTTCCATCATCACATCAAATGATATAACTAACGGTCTAAAAGGTCCTATAATATTGAAAGAATTATCCCCTAACTCCTTACCGTTAAGGAGTTGTACCTTCCATCATCAGCTCAGCAACGTAAATGATTACTACCAGACGCAAATATCTGAATAGCTTTAAAAAGTATATGAAAAACATTGTAAGTCCCTATAAAATTTTAAGAGTTCCCTCGATTTCTCCAGGATTCCATCATCAGATCCTGACTTGATGACCATGGGCACCAGCTGTAAAGTATACCCTTTCAAACAAAAAAATAATTTTACTAATCGGTCCAGGCGTCTTCGAGTAATCGGGGCACATACATAAAAAAAAAGATTCCGACGAATTGAGAATGAGAGAAGTCGTTTAAAAAGATATTATTTCAGTAACAAATTCTGCTATTGTTCATCGATAATGCTCTAATAAACTTCGCAAACACAACACAAATAATAAAGAAAGAAAGAAAATACATTTATTCTATATAATTGGCACCAATCTTCAGTTTTTCAAAGCATCTCGGATAGTCGAATGCTTTCTTCAATTTTATTCCACCATTGTCTTGAGCTTTAGGTCCTATTTAAATTTCAACGTTTTCTCTTCTTTAAAAAAGTATTGTATTTTTGTTTTTTTTTCTTTGCCCTTGATTATTCAAAAATCTTTTCCTTTATTCCTAAAATCCTATAGGTACCTACTATAACTGTCGGACTCCATATAAAAATAGTAAATAAAGAATTCTTAATTTTTTATTTCCTCAAAATGACACGCTGTGCAGCTATTGCTTGCAAAAATATCTTAGTTTATATTAATTTAAAAAAAATATCGATTTTTTTAGTAGTACCCAAAGGTAGGTAAAACGGGACCCTATTACTAAGACTCCGCTGTCTGTCTGTCCGTCTCTCACAAAGCTGTATCACATGATACGTGATAGGTAGAGAGTTGAAATTTTCACAGATGATGTATTTCTATTGCAGCTATAACAACAAATACTAAAAAACAGAATAAAATAAATATATAAGGGGGCATTTTTTGCCGTTTTTATAGTTAATTGTCCAACTCGCACTTGGCCGGTTTTTTTATAATTTAAGTTTATACTTAAAAAAATATCGCAATTTTTATAACCCACCCGCTTTTTTTGCGGCCACTACAATAATACTGGTATATGTAATAACCTGAGTGGATCACACTGATACGCCATAGCATTACCCAAACAGAGATAAGATACGTGAAACCATTGTCCCATACAACAATAGCACAGAGTAGTTAAATCTTTGAGAGAAACACAATTGTGCGCAAGTTATGGTCGACCGATAAACAGAAACTCGATTAGATTGGCTGATTGAGTTAAAAATGGAGGTGACAAAATAGGTCAGTAGACTATTTTGACGGCATGGAGTAATCTGACATCATTTAAAATGTCCTTTTTTTTCAATAACGCTTAAATGAAAGAGTGGTGACTAATATTAGTTAAGTTCGTAAAACAAATAAACGGTAAAATATCCTATACATAGTTTTTTAGTTTTAAACAATATAACTTTTAATCAAATCAAATCAAAAACTCATTTATTCAATTTAGGCCCTGGTAAGGCACTTATGAACGTCATAAAAACATTACAATAGACTCTACCACCGGTTCGGAATACACTTGAACTGAGAAGACTCCGGCAAGAAACTCAGCAAGGCAAATTTTTTTTTTTTTAATAAAAAGAGAACCGCCTTCACATGCTGCTTTTTGCCATTTCCATCAACAGATTCTGTGACTTGGTCATAATGGGACCACCTCAAGACTATACTGTGTCGTATTATTTCTAAAATCGATTCACATATGGCGGAGTAATTTAACAAACATACAAAAAAAACATACAGTCGAATTTAACCTCCTCCTAAGACGTTTAAAAAATGATAAGTCATACATGTCCGAAGATAGTGAGAGCACGACGCTTAGAACACTTACTAAGGACATATATTACTAATAATAAAGCTGAAGAATTTGTTTGTTTGAACGCGCCAATCTCCGGAGTTACTTTTCCGATTCGAAAAATTCTTTCGCTAATAGGAAGCTACATTATCCCCAAAAGTTATAGGCTATTTTTATCCCGGGAACGCGAGTGACGCCGCGGGGAACAGCTAGTTAAGACAAGATTGAAAGTAATATTTTCATGTCACCTCCATTATAGTAAACAGTCCATTTGCACATCCCCTCATCGCCTGGGTCATTCCAAGGGATTGATGATTTATATTGACCTAGAACCCTATTACACTGAGCGTGACACTCATTTAAATATGGAAATTGTGTTATTTGTTTCCATGATCGATATTTACAGAGGCCACTCGATAAATAGGTATACGAGGAAATATAATGCCGCTTATGTAGACCAAAGTGCTTTTGTGTTTTGCATACATTATATTTTATCGTTGTTAAAAACGATCTTAGTATCAGATATATATTACTGACACTTAGTGGCATAGGCAGTTGCACTTGAGAGCTGGCAATGACTCCTTCTGAATTAGAAGTTGGCGTTGTTGCCACCTTTGGCCATATCATCACTTATACATACCAGGTACAAAAAAGGCTGACTTTAGATAATAATAAAATCTGTACAGACATAACAAAAATAAAACATCTTGTAAAATTATTTCTTGTATCTAATTATTAATTAAATTAAGTACTGACTGACAATATGAATAAAAAGCCTAAATGGTCTAAAAACTTGAAGAGCGCATAAAAAATCCTTCCCAGTGGACGTGGTACAGTTGCTAGTTATAAATATAGTTTTTTAATAAAAGCATGTTTTAAAAAAATATTTTTATAAATAATTTATTTGTGCACACGTACACTACTAATAAATTTAAAATATTGTGAACATCTACTTATATTCGCAATTCATTATTTTTGTTATATACATTTGTTTTTGTCATAAATTAAATACCCTCACTTAAAACGAGAATTTCAGCAAAACTTCATCAGAAGCAACCGAGATAGCAACATGAAAGAAGAATAATCTACATCCTTTTTTGTTTCTCGAAACTAGAAACGCCACTGAAAGGAGCAACTTGTTTTTTTTTAACTTCGCCAGTTAACTTGATAGCGTTGGTGGTTAGTGCACAGCGCTTTTGTATTTTCAGTTGCAAGAGCGTTAATTATTTTCAGGGTAGTTAGTAGTTATTGTGGTCGCAATCTTCTTGCTTTTGAAAAATATTTCATGTTTTTGGTACATTACATCTGGTAATGGTACAGAATATGAAAGAAAATTAAATTATCCTGGGACTTTCTTGACAATATACTATTTTTTAATAATTTTCCTTGCAACATTACTTCCCAGAAATTGATAATTATAAAAGACACTGAGACGATCCAATAACGACTGTGTTTTTTTTTGCAAATCAACGGTTTCAATTCCCAGCGAAGCAAATTATTTTTTGGAAAATACAGGTAGGTAAGTATACCTACTGCACAAGAACATTTAAGTACCTACCTAGAACTTGAATAAGATAAAAAATAAAAAAAAAATTGTAGTGGAATTTTTTTATATGTAGTTTGTATATTTGTTGTAAATATTTGAGGTTATGAAAATAAATATAAAAAATTGTACTGAATAAAATTGCTACAGAATATAATTTTTACTGTAAAAAGGAGAGAAGAAAAAACACACTTTCCTCAATAGATACTTTAAAGTAACAAGCTCCCCGCAGGGCATCCGTCTTATTTTTCTACTATAAAAATACATCACTTTTATTACTACACTAGTTACAGCCTGCGGCGTTGTTCTTAGACAAACATTTTTATAATACAAGGTTGTGCTGGAAATTTTAGTAAGATTGCAACTGAGCTGGGACACACTAGTTATAACTGAAGTAAAATACAATCTTGTTTACAATATGTAGTGCAGTAAAAAAGAAGCCATATATTTCTAGCAGTTTAAAAAAAATACATGTGACCACTAAAATTCAGATAAAGTTGTACCAACGGGTTAGTTAACAATCAATGAACATATTATATCTAACTAGCTGTTCCCTCGCGGTTTCACTCACGTTCTCGGGATAAAAAGTAGCTTATAACCTTTGGGGATAATGTAGCTTTCATTTAGTGAAAGAGTTTTTCGAATCCGCCCAGGAAGTCCGGAGATTAGCGCGTTCAAACAAACAAACTCTTCAGCTTTATTATTACTACTAGCTTCCGCCCCACAGTTTCACCCGCGTTTCCGACGTATCTTATGTTTTCCCGGGATAAAAAGTAGTCTATATGTTATTTCAGAGTATGATCTATCTATGTGCCAAGTTTCATCCAAATCCGTTTTGTAGTTTGTACGTGAAAGAGCAACAAACATTCATCCATTTGTAATATTAATAGGATAGATGATTTAGATTAGATTTCCCATGTTTGTAAGATAACAGAATTATTTTCAGTACTTACAATATCCAACCAAAATCTTATACAATACAAAGTGTTTTTATTTTATTATTAAGGATTTTTTATAAGCAATGAAGCGTATCGCGTGATTTATTGTAATGGTATAAATAGGCCTTTAATGTATCTAATACATTATTCAAGACCTACTAAGGGAAATGATTGAATCTATAGACAATGGAGGCCTATATTGAATAAAATTGTTATTGTTATACAACGTGTCTATAACCTACATAAAAATATGAAATGTTTTCAGGGCACTGGTGGTGCTGTAATCACTTACCATCAGGCGTGCTACATGCTTGCTGTTGTCCGATAAGAAAAAAATGTCAAGAAAGTTAGAAAAATAGGAAAAATAGTATTTAATTCCAAAAAATAAAACATCTTACTACCTATCTGCCTTTATAGCATATTTTGGACATATCCATTGCATTAATCGGCTAAGTGTGAGTCGGACTCGCCCACGAAGGGTTCCATACCATTAAACCTTATTTAATTATTTTGTTGTTACAGAAAAAACAGAAATACACATTCTGTGAAAATTCCAAATGTCTCCAATAGAGATACAAAAGGTATTTCTAAGGATTTAAAATTGTAGTATTATCATAATAAGGCTACAATTTTGTAAATATAATGAAGTAAAATGTCAAAAAATTGACTTTGTTATGATTATAGCAGTCTAGTAGAATTTCAGCGCGCGATAATATTTAGAAAACCCATTAAAATTGTAGAAAAGCACTGAGATATATTACTACTATAGAGAAGCTATCTTAAGCAAAGGTCATGCTCCATTTTGTTAATATTCGCTGCAGCGCTGAAACAATAATTAGTTGTCGAACCAGACAGTTTAAACACGTAGCGCTAAAATGCTTTTAAGGTGTAGTTATTTCGGAATCAACTTACAGGAGCTTACGCGTTTGCAGGCTAGGCTGGCACGCTTAGGCTGCAGTTTAACGAAACACAGTGGTTAAATGTGGCGTCTATACGTAATAAATTACCTCAGTGTAGAAAAGACTATTATTTTAGCGCGAACAATTAGCATTAAGACTTTGGAGCACTATAATCCAATTAAAATGAGCTCACAAAGTAGCAAGAGAGGCATAAAACCGGTAAGAGGCCTGAGAGGCATAACGATGACAATAAAAACCTCTAAATAATTGTCTACAATAAAAGCAGAGTTAATCGCACATTATCTTTTAATACGCCTGTTTACGAGGACCGTTTACCGGAGGGGGGGGAGGTTTTTTAATCGCCTTGTTAGGTTCTTATGTAGGATTATTGTTTGATAGAAGATTGCTTTGTAGATTTGTGGGATTGGACTTCAAACATGAAAATGGGGAACATGAAAGCCCTCTAGCTCGCTGGATAGGTAACCTGAGGAAAATAGCAGGGAGTAAATGGATAAGGAAAACGGAGGACCGAAAGGAGTGCCGTGTCTTGGGAGAGCCATAAGATAAGCCTCAGCCCTTCAGCAGTGGTGAGGTATACGCTGATAAGTCCAGCAAGTTGTTGAGATTTGTCAGTGATGTGGTATGACCTTGTTTTTATTTTGTTGTGGCTAGGTGTCTTTAATGGATTGGATAGCCGTTTAAATGATTGGATAGCCGTTTAAATGATTAGATAGCCGTTTAAATGATTGGATAGCCGTTTAAATGATTTCTAAATAAAGTAATAGACTAAATCCTACTAATATTATAAATGCGCAAGTTTGTGAGTATGTATGTATGTTTGTATCTCTTTCACGTAAAAACTACTAAACGGATTTGGATGAAACTTGGTACGTAGATAGATCATGGAATAACATACAGGCTACTTTTTATCCCGGAAAAACATGAGATACCTCGGGAACGCGGGTGAAACCGCGGGGCGGATTAGTGGATAATAAAAGCATTGTTTTGTGATGATTTTAAAGAAATAAGAATAAATTTATTAGATACCATATTAATAAAATTACATAACAAAGAAAAAAAAAATAATCTCTCGTATACTAATAATAAACATTTATAAATAACATTTTCATGAAATAGTCGTATATGTCAGTAATATACCTTGGAGAAATATGTTGATTATTTTTTTTGTTATTAATCAGTAAATATACTACTATTCTTCTCGCAAATAACATTTTAATAACTTAAGACCTATAACTGAGCTGCAATTTACAAAAAACGTGATAAAATTTGAATTTCGCGCTCCAACCGAAGGTTTACCCTTAATTCAACTATGTTAGGCACTGAGGCTTCGTTAAGGAAGTACTATTTTTCATACTATGTTAAAATGTAAAATAATGTGTACACGCCAATCTCTACTGAATTTAAGTATCAATTCTTAAAAAAACATTAAAATACATTTACTATTTCAGAAACTGTAACATACGACTGCAGCTTAATATTTCCACTCCAAAATCCACGAACAAAGTTGGTGGCAAATATCGTAATATCATTTGTTAGGAAATCGGTGGAGTGTCCCACGTAGTGTGGCGTGGCTGTGGAGCCGGCGTGGCGTTGGCATGTTTTATTCATTCTCTATATGACTTTGCCAAGAATACCTATGTTGATAGTATATTGTCGCTGATTGTTGCAGTAGATTCCTCATGATTTAAAAATATATTGAATGTACACAAGGTTCATAATCATCATGTCAGCCGAAAGACGTCCTGTGCTGAACAAAGGCCTCTCCCAAGAGTTTCCCCAATGGCTGGTCTTGCGCTACCCGCATCCAGCGCATTCCCGCGACCCTCATAAGAGCGTCGGTCCACCTTGTGAGGGGCCTTTGTGGTCGCCACTCGATAACCTTTCTGTCTCAGTGGCTGTAGGTTCTACGAGCGATATCCCCCTCCCACTGCCAGTTCAGTTTGGAATTTTTTTGGGCTATGTTGGTAACTTTGGTTCGCCTGCGGATCTCATCATTATACAAGGTTACTTTTCAATAATTAGTAAAATTTTCAGGGTTTAATAACTATGGCACCAATTCTGATATAAATAAAGGCTATCTGATCCCAAACTAAGCAGGTGGTCTACAAAAAACGATACACGATAGTCCGATCATCGTTGGAAATAGGGCCTTAGTAGTGTAAGTGATTCGTCTACTGTTTGACAAGCGCGCTGCGTCATGCAGGCATGCTGAGTGATACTAGTTCTTGAATATTTCCGAGAAAAGTAGGGAAAAAATCGTAATCGAATAGACTCAAATCCGAAAAAATTATATCTGTCAACGTAGTGTATCTGTAGTATATCTATTTAGAGACCGACCATGAATGCCTTAAGCCTATACGCCGCCGCGTCGTAGCGCTGCTACACCATACACTATTCGTAGTACATTAGCTACGAATTGTGCTACGGAAAATGATAAAGATTCAACCTTCTACGACAGACCACTTTTACACGATGAGTTGTGTGATGTATTTTTTTTTAATTTTAAAATCAATCCAGTTATATGTTTTTACAAACTAAAAGTAATTAATTGTTCAAATACTAAGATGCAAAATTACACGTAATAATCATGTTGAACATCTGATGTTTTTTTATACAAAACTAGCTGTTCACCGCGATTCCACTCGCTTTCCCGGGATAAAAGTAGCCTATTACCTTTGAGGATAATGTAACTTCCTATTAGTGAAATAATTTTTCGAATCGGACCAGTAACTCCGGAGATTAGCGCGTACAAACAAACTCTTCAGCTTTATTATTAGTATAGATAGATATTATAAAGGAATTCTTCCATTTCCATTTCGTAAATTCAACTGCACAATTCAACAAACAAGAAGTATTAGTGTTCAACAATGAATTCAAACGCTGTCTAACTTAAAGTACTTTACGTCTATACAAGTTACAAGTACAAGCCATGAACGCGATCGTATTGTTCGGGATGCAATTGCTTGCATTACGTAGTAAGCCGCTTAGTATATTTGAGTTAAAAATGTTTTTGTATTGTAAACTCCTAATTTGATTTTACACCTTATTGCGAAGACTCTTAACCTTTATTTTTAATTAACAACACTAAGATGAATAATAATGTTTTTTTTTTATATACAACAAAGTCGGCAAACAAGCATACGGCCCGCCTGATGGTAAGCGGTTACCGTAGCCTATGGACGCTAGCGACACCCGGGACAGAGACCATATACTAATCCGCGCTCCGGGTACCACTCGCGCATTGCCGACCCTTCCCCCCACCCCGATGAGCTCTGGCGACCTTACTCACGCGCAGGAACACAAACAAGTTTTTTTTTTTTGTATAAAAATATCATAAATATTTTTGAATTACGAATCAAAAAACATCCTGTAAAAAGTTTAAATTGTCGCTTACGATGTGCCTGAACTTTCTTAAGACTCTATTTTTTTTCCGGGATAAAAGTATCTATGTTATTCCAATGTATGATCTATCTATGTGCCAAGTTTCTTGCAAGTCCGTTCAGCCGTTTATGTGAGATTGACGCAACAAAATTTTTGGAATGTCTAGTTATTATAAGATAATTTAATTCATAATTGCCTATCCTATATTCAATCACATTTCATTAACTACGCTTAATTAACTTTCAGATAAAACAAGAGTCAAAATTATACTGCATCGCGATCCCACGTCAAACACCGACGGATAGTGGATAATTATTTAAAACGTTCACAATTACAAGGTGGTCTCGGGGGAAATTACACTCTGTTGCATTGAGTTACAGTGCCTTACTGAAGTGCATGTTATACGGCTTTCAAGAATAGGTAATACGCATGATTTTTTTATCGCATTTCTTAACAAAATATGAAAATACCTACCGTAAAAAAATGACAAAAAGTGAAATTGAAATTAAAATCTGGCAAAAAACAAGAAGATATTAAGCATTTTAAACTACTAGTTACACAGCGATTAGAGAGAGAGATCGGACATAAGATGTGACGTCATAATAGGTACAATGCCGGCCATAATGGGAGCCCCCTTAAATAGTTATTTTATTCTGTTTTTTATAACGGCAACAGAAATAAATCATCTGTGAAAATGTCCACTGTCTAACTATCACGGTTCATGAGATACATCCTGGTATAGACGGACAGACAGACAACGGATTTTAATGCAATTTTCAGCAATAGATAGAGTGATTTAAGAAGAAAGTTTATATGTATAATACATGCATATTATAGTGCAGAAAATCCGAGAAAAGCCGTACGAAGCTAGGTCGGGTCGCCAGTTGGAATATAAAGTCCAATAGTGATTCCAAGGTGATATACTGTCTTGAAGATAGCTGCACAATTACTCTTGTGTCTTTGTATTCTCATTAATATTTGTTTACAGAACTTGTACAAAAAGAAGAATTGCCAAACTTAAGTGGCAGTGGGCGGGGCATATCGCTCGTAGATCCGACGGCCGCTGGGGCAGAAGGGTTCTCGAGTGGCGACCACGAACCAGAAGACGCAGCGTGGTCAGGCCCCCTACAAGGTGGATCGATGATCTTGTGAGGGTCGCGGGAAACCGCTGGATGCAGGTAGCGCAAGACCGGCCATCGTGGAGATCCTTGGGGGAGGCTTTTGTCTAGCAGTGAACGTCTTTCGGCTGACATGATGGTACAAAAGAACTACCAAACGCTACATCTGTGTGTATTCAAATGAAATGGTAACAGCCTAATAGCGAATTTTGACATAGGTACATCGTTATGTGACCCATGGGACATGAAATAAATTCCATAATATCGATTATTAGTCTCCGCCCCGCGGCTTCATCCGCGTTCCCAGGAGATTCACATGTGATGTGAAATAATAAGTATTATATGTGTTACTAGCGACCCGTCCCGGCTTCGCCCGGCTATAATATGCATGTATTATACATACAAACCTTCCTCTTGAATCACTCTATCTATTAAAAAAAACCGCATCAAAATCCGTTGCGTAGTTTTAAAGATCTAAGCATACATAGGGACAGACAGACAGCGAAGCGACTTTGTTTTATACTATGTAGTGATAGTGATTCCATGGTCTGATCTATCTATGCGCCTAGTTTCATCCGTTTAGTAGTAGGTAGCTAATAATCATCTTCACAGCCTAACGAACATTCTCATTTTAATATATCACACAATATTGGTCGCAAAACAATTTTTTTTTTAATTTACCCCCTAAAAGTGGCCCCCATGTTTGAAATGCATTTATTTACATTACACGTCCGTGTTTGGGTCACCAAATTTCAACTCAATCCAGTCCAGTATTTTCGGACAGACAGACAGAGAACATAGGAACGGACATACATTCATACATACACACATACAGATCGAACACACACTTCGCCGCAGTCGGATAAAAATGAGATGAGGTACGATGCTCATGAGGGTAATATAGTCTATACTGATTAATCTATACTAATATTATAAAGAGGAAAGATTTGATTGTTTGTTTGCATTGAATAGGCTTCGAAACTACTGAACCGATTTGAAAAATTATTTTACTAATAGGTAACTACATTATCCCCGAAGGTTATAGGCTACTTTTTATCCCGGGAACGCGAGTGAAACCGCGCGGAGCAGCTAGTAATAATATTATAAAGAGGAAAGATTTGATTGTTTGTTTTCATTGAATAGGCTCCGAAACTACTGAACCGATTTGAAAAATTCTTTCACTAATAGGAAGCTACATTATTCCCGAAGGTTATAGGCTACTTTTTATCCCGGGAACGCGAGTGAAACCGCGGAGAACAGCTAGTTTTAAATAAAAGCAACAAAATGAGAACTAGTAAATTAGGTATATGTAGGTACTTAGTACAAAGGGCCTAAAGGTTATAGGTACGTGTATAACCAAATATGAAATAGGTACAATTTGAAGCATTTGGAATTGAATGCGATAGGTATTTCATCTGTGAATTCTCGCAAAGCAATAAATTGTACGTCCGAATTTAATATCACGCCTCCAAACGTAATTTTTTTATTAAAACATTAATTAATAAAAACGCTTTTAATTTTCTTCACATTTCATTATAAAAAATGTATGTTCTTGAAAGAGCATAATTATTTGTATATAAACTCATTGAAGATTAATTATTAATTTATTACTTTTAATTAGAGAGCGAGCATTATTGTTTTAATTAAGATCAAGGTATTTATATTTTCACACGATCGCATAACATAGTGTCTTGTTTTTTCTTACATAAGTAACTTACATACTTTTTTCTTAGGCTTAAGATTTAACATGATTTAACTTTCAACTCAATCGGTCCAGTAGTTTCGGAGCAAATTGGCAGTGACAGACGGACGGACAGACAGACACACGAGCGATCCTATAAGGGGATTCAGTTTTTTTCTTTTTGAAGTGCGGAATCCTAAAAATATTATTATTATTAAGAAATATACTATAATAAAGGTAAATAATGAAAATACTTAAAAAACACCATAATGGTGTCGATTCTGTTGTTTACGAACTAAATAAATTTAATCTCACTATATCTCTTTCTAATAGTAAATACAGGGTGGAATTTTGTAATGCCACCTGGAGGGGAAGTACTCTTAATACTTTAGATAGAAAATTTTGCTCAAAGGAAACATTCCTTTATTTTTGAAAAGAAAAAAAACGGCATTAAAGATTTTTAAAAATTCGCTTGCCGCACACGGTAATCGAACCGACTAAAATCTGTAAAAGTTGCACCGTGTACTTCTATTGCATTGATTGTTAGGGTCAATAAGGATGAAATCTCTTTAACAAACTTCATAAATTGAATTACATGAAAACAATGAAATTTTAAATTAATTTAATTATGTACAAAAAATTAAACTAACTAATTAATTGCTCGAAATGAGCTCCATTTTCAGAAGTTAAATGAATGGAAAACAATGAAATCTTAAATTATTAATTCAATCGGTCAAGTTAAAGCACTTTTACTCAAAGATCTATCTGTGTACTTATGTTATTCATTAATTATTATCATTGACGTCATTTATCCATCGAAATGACGAATTACTATTTAGATAAGACGATTGCAATTTGCACGTGTTTGTAATGCAGACTCCTTTCTTAGATGTGACATAACTGCGTGTATGACGTAGTTTAAATATGGAATGTTACATTTGAAAATAGATTTTCATCTGTTATTCACATTTGATTGTTTTTACAAATCATTTCATAATTGTTTCACGGTAAAAATGGCTTATCAAGAGCAATTTGATTTAATGGAAGCTTATTTTTTAAATAATAAAGATGTGAAATGAATTCGTTAGAAGAATAAATTTGTGTATCCAAGAAAATGGAGCCCATTTCGAGCAATTAATTAGTTAGTTTAAATTTTTGTACATAATTAAATTAATTTAAAATTTCATTGTTTTCATGTAATTCAATTTATGAAGTTTGTTAAAGAGATTTCATCCTTATTGACCCTAACAATCAATGCAATAAAAGTACACGGTGCAACTTTTACAGATTTTAGTCGGTTCGATTACCGTGTGCGGCAAGCGAATTTTTAAAAATCTTTAATGCCGTTTTTTTTCTTTTCAAAAATAAAGGAATGTTTCCTTTGAGCAAAATTTTCTATCTAAAGTATTAAGAGTACTTCCCCTCCAGGTGGCATTACAAAATTCCACCCTGTATAAGAAAGGGATGCCAGATATTTTAGTGCTGTCAGTTTAATCCGATCACATATTTCAACGTGAATTTAAGCGCGATCTTTATTGGTCACGACTATTTACCCGTACATTACGACGGTATGGATTAAACTGACAGCATTAAAAATGTCAGACGTACTTTCCTATTTTGTAACAGTTTAAATTGGATTACGCAGTTTATTTATTTTTCCACTTTACAGTTAGTTATTTCGTAACGCAATTTTCCAAATTATCCCATTCCTGTAAGGGCGGCACTTTGAAACTGTTGATTAATTGGTTCCCAACCCCTATCAGAGTTAAGTGGCGATTGGCGGTTAAGTTCCGGTGAAGTGATGACGTAATTTGCTGTTAATGTTAACATTTTCAGATTACTCTGAATATTTTTCGATATTCATGAATGTACAGGGTTACTTTTCAATGCGCCAAAGGTACTTAATATTTTACTATGGGATCGACGTTGAAACCAAAATACATTGTCAAACTTTTCATACATATTTTTTTTTTAAATTCAAACAAAAAATAACAAAACAACCTTTAAAAAAATTACATTATAAAAAATAACTAATCTATTTTTAAAACAGTGTCAGATTAGTTTCTTTCAGTCAGGGAAAAACAATCGGCGGTTTTATTTTTTCGTAGAATTTAATATTTTCTATGGAAAACGAGATACATTACACATACACAGACAGTCCTTTATAAATATTATATTAATTTTATTTATCTCAACTCAGCAAAATAAGGGAAGATTCACAAATAAGTACTCAATTAAATTTCGAAATCATACATTTTCGAAACCGTATCGCACCCTTTGATGTACCCCAAATGAATTTAAGCATTGAAACAGCGTGATAGAGTCGAAATCGTAATGCAGTGGTAAAAATTCAGTTCATTACAAAATGAAATGTGGCTAGGTATCGGCACACACTTGTTAGCGCATGCGTGAAGCAGGGATGGACTTCAGTGACGCGAGGTCCGGCGCGAGGGGCGCACCTGACGCTCAGCGCCGCCCAGCGGCCGCCACCACAAAACCAAAATAATGCCATTCGAAAATTAAAATGTGAAGTGACGGACCTGTATTTTGCGTGTGCGTTTATTTCAGTGTTGAATTTGAATTGTGTTCCTTTTTTGGAAATATTTGAATTTTTAATGTTGGAAACGGCAGTGCGACATTCTAGGTAGTGTGTTCCAGTGGTGCTCGCGGCACAATTTTGATAAAGGTTCGTAAATTGAATTACTTTATTGCGTGTGGTTAGAAACGTGTGTTATAATATTTTATGTAATAGCTTTTTTTATAATATTTTATGTAATAGCCGTCGCGTTGGTATTTAACTGTTACAGCTTAAAATCATGCTAATCCCAAGAAACGGTTTAGAAACTTAATATACCAATCGATTTATAACTAACTTTGATATAAGTTGGGCATAGTTTTTTTATTAAAAATATTTTTTTTAAATGGGAATGGCAAGTCTGAAGAACTATTAAATTCTACACAACTTTCTACGCTGTGAAGTCTGAAAAATGAGTTTTTGGTTATTTTTCGTCAGCTCCTAAAATGTTTCTACTTTAGTTATTGTAAGTAGTTATCATTTTTTTTTCTTGAATACTATTTTATTTAAATTCTCCAATAATCAACTAATAAGTACCTAAAACAAATGTTCTACAAATAGCAGTTTCATCGCGATTAACACATTTCCTGATTAATTGCCTGCCATTGTCAGGAGCTGATGTTATATGCTATTATTATAAAATTAATCAAAGCCTTCGCAAGTACTAAGGCTCATTAGGCAGTTTGACTAACTGTCAACTAGGCATTACGCCTTGCCTAATACCAACATTATAAAGCGAAAACGCTAATTTCTGGAGCCACTAATAATTTCTTTTTAGTGACGTTGAATGCAGCCGAAGGTCGCAGACTTCAATCCTACAATAAGTTTGAAAACTATACCTAGGAAGGCCGTTTGGCTTGCTAAGTATTACTCTTATGTTGAAAATCTGCCGGTGTGTTCCGACAGCTGCATTTCAAAGCCAATTCCTTTCTAGGCTTTGTGTGCTTCCCTACTTTGGCTACATCATCACTGACGGTGTGATAGTGGTCAAACACATATATACATAGCAAAAGCCTTTGTAGTATAACTGTACTACTGGAATGAACGTGCGTGCTCCGGCTTATCCTGGTTTCATTAGAGTATTTTAATTAGTAAATTGTAGTTTTCATAATTAATTATCGAAAATAATTGAAAAACTTATGATATTTATTAATTACTGATGAAAAATTTAGTTTCTACAAAGGTTTTCTTGGAAATAGACATGTATTGTGTTCTCATTTTTTCCTAAACCTACCCAGGTAGGTATGTCTTTCATACCTAACATTGAAAGATTTAAATTTTTGAGAGCCAGATCTCTACTATAGACTTTATTAAAGTTACTAACTATACCTTTTACTAGTTTCATTTAAATCAGTTCAGCTTTTACGTAGCTGAGTGGTATCAAACACACAAACACCAAGTATCGCATTTATATTATTTTAGTAGGATAGAATTAATGTGATGAAAACTATAAAATAAATCCATTTGACCTCCATAAAATTAAGCTTGGGAAAAAAGGTCAGTCAGTGATAGCGTAGTTCCGTACAATGCCTATATAATCATACCCTCATAACGTTTTAAGTTTACTACATATTTACCAGGGGACATACTAAGAGTAGCCCCTTTGGGCATAACATCGCTGGCAACAAAATTTACCTTTTTACGATAATGCCGATCTCATTTTGGTAGTTTAACCTTTTCGATTATAAGAATTGTATCTACTTTATCTTCTTTAAGTTAAATTTGTAAAACTCCATACCTACCCACATTTTATTCTTGGTTTAACTTGGTATGTGTAATTTATGAAGGTAGTAAAATGTTTGTAAAGACGAATGTGCAGTGCCTGCACAAACCCAAGGGTTTTTAGGTACTAAGATTATGTAAAACGAATATAAAACATTTATGTAAATAAATAAATAATAATAATAAATTATGTTACTACTACGCCCCCCACGGGATGAGATGGGGTGGTGATATTCGTCGCCGTCACCACATTGCAAAGGGAAGGTATACCAGAGTACGGGCAGCAGCGTATCTCTGAGAACTATAACACCATACTGCGATCGCCAACCCGCCTGTCAAGCGTGGCGATTATGGCATATCCCCCCAAATGATCCAGGAGATCCCTGAGGGAGGCCTTTGTCCAGCAGTGGACGTTTTTCGGCTGAAATGTATGTATGTATGTTACTACTGTTCTAAATGTTAAAGTTTATAAAGATGGGATGATTTTGTTGAAACTTGGCACGTAGATAGATCATAATTTGGATTCAAATATAGGTAACTTTTTAAGCTATAGTCATCACTGGGAGCCGTTGGATGAAAGCGAGCTAAACTGCTCGTTGTGGAAATCAATGGGGAGGCCTATGTTCAGCAGTGGACATCCTTGGACCGATGATCCAAACACAAGCTTAATAATACTATTAAAATGTAATGAAGAGTTATTGTATTATTATTTCTTCCGTTTGGGGTCGAAACTATGGGTAGATGGGGTCAAGATGCTCGCAGTTTGGTTAGGGAGCTGTCCAGACGCCTTATTGATACCACAGGTGACCAAAGAGCTGGCACTTACCTCGGGCAGCGCATCAGCCTCGCAATTCAACGAGGTAACGTTGCGAGCTTTTTGGGAACCCTGCCTGCAGGCGGCGATTTAAATGCGGTTTATTATTTATAGTTACTCTGTATATAGGATAGATAGTTGTAGTTTAATTTTAATTTAATATTTATGTTATAATAGTTGTTATGTTTCAAATAAGTATATTTTGATTAAAGATGAAGAGTCATTTACAAATTTCATTTATCTTTCACACGTATAATAAATAGTAGTTGGCTAGTTTCTGTTATCATATTTATCGGATATAGACGGTAGATATTTGTATGATGTTTTATTGTTATTTCCTTGTAATCAAGTATTTAATTTACTAAATACACACCACGATAATGCAATTCCATGTGAAGTCCTGGCATAAAACTTTGATTAGTTCGCTTTTTCGCTATATGAAGTATCGAAGGTACCTTAGCCTGGCATAATCAGAAATACAGATAAATATAAAGAAATCTAGTAGTTTAATGATGAATAGAATAAAATCAGTAGATTACATGTTGTTAGGATAATAATAATAATGGTGAAAACAGTAACGTAATTAAAATGAATCAAAGAACCTTATATGAAAATATAATTAAGTACATACCAGTGTGTTGCGGCAGTTGCACTAGAGGATTTGTTAACTTTTAGACTTTGAAAAATTCAGCAACACATTAGCAATTCTTTGGTATTGCTTATATCTGTAGGTGAGGGTAGCTACTTTCCATAAGACCACCTGCAATATTGTCAGCCTGAAATAAAAAAAATACCATAACTGAAAAGGATTCACGTCCCAAAAACTGTTCAAGACATGAAGAGTCTTACCAATCATACTTGAAAGACAAAGTTATTGCAGACATATTTTTGTATTCATGAGAGCGCAGGTGACTTATCCCTGGTGTATTTCCTTCGTCACATTTTACAGTACCCTTGGGAAGTAAAAGGTTTACCCTATCTAAGCCAGGTGACACAACAACAAGAAGGATCGACGTTAGTACGGAATAAATTCAAAAATGCATGCAGAATGTATTAATTATGAGCTTTATACAACCTCATTGCAAGTTTATTGCAACTCAAAGGTAGCAAAATATCCTATCACCATGTTATAGCATAGCTATAGCGCTAGTTTTATAACGATGTTTTTCTTCACTAAAAGCTCAAGCACTTTGCAGATTTGGAGGTAAGCATCTGATTCCCAATAGGCTAGTTGACATTGCAGTGTCAAATTTAAATTACTAAACGCTATCCAAAGCATAAAACATATAAAAACACAGAAACTTCAACTATGTTGTAAATTTAATGCTTTTTTATGATTTTTAATTAACAGTAGAACCACTAAGATTAAGATCATTTAATGCTGTGAAACTATGACGTCATAGTGTAGTATTTCATACAAAACTCCATGTAAATTCTCGTTTTGACATTTAATAAAATGTAGCTGATTTGATATGTCAGGAAACTACCTTATTTATGTGTGCATCAGACAAATTATTTTAAAATGGCATAATTTTGACGTTCATTCGTTTATATCATCGATTTTTCTTATGATAATGCTCTTTCAACAACAACTTACGCAAGTTCAAAATTTAAATATTGAATTCTGCAAAGCCTTGAAAGTTTGACGTGGTTATAATCCATTTTGTATCTACTTATGTCTATACAGTCGCTCTTGTCGCCTTCCGTTTTGCCAGAGAGTTAGAAACTTTCTCCGGCTTCAGCGTGACTATATTTTGCACTTGTTATTTAACTTGTGTCTAACATTTTAAATATTACTGTCACTTTATTTTCAACCATGACTTTATCTTAATATCTGTTGGAAAATTTTCTATATATTTTTTTTCATATTATGTGTTGTTTGCTTTTTTTTGTATCTACCCACTACTTTTTGTTACCTCGATGATGTCATTTAACTATCTGAGCCCTTGTTTTTCATTTACCCATTACTCTTATCTTGTATCATTACTCTGTTTTAATTTCTTGACTTGCCATGTTACCATCCCACGTTGTTCTGTGTCCTAAATAGTTCAACTTTAACCGCATAACCTATTCATTTTAAAATAGCGATATCTAAATTTGACTTCTACATTTTAGGAATATTTGAATTAGTAAAAAGTACATTTTATGACCTTTACCTAAAAATATTGATTAAAAATTCACAAACAGAATATATAATTTTAAAAGTAAATGCCTATCGAATAAATCTGCATGGTCACTTCCAAGATCACTATAAAACTAAATAGCATAAAATTAATACTACACAAGTCAGCCGTCCGGTGGACAAACAGGCACACCCAACAAATGCAAACAAGAGCATAAAAGCTTTTACATAAAATGGAACGCTATTGTACTCTGATTTTATATCGCCGTTGACATTTCAGCTGGAGTTATCTGGAACGAAGATTTAGGTTGCTTCATGATCACTGAAGTTCCCTTGGGGATAGGTAGTGATGGAATTGGATTGAAGTCTTGAAAGCACTTTGGTTGGGATGTAAAAATTTTACTAGATGTTGCCACATCTGATATACTTTGCAGAGTGGTTTTAAGCGTTCTGGTTATAGATTTTTATGTAACATGTGATTGGTATTCTGTTGTCTTTACTTTCAAAGACGATGAAGACCGTGACGTATATCAAATTTGAAGTTTACAAGGAGCATACTGATGAATGGACGTCCATAGAGATATTTTTTAATACTTGCTTGGCTGGCTACTACCTTCAGCTCGAATCTGTTTCTAAATTCCTACAGCATGTTCTAACCGCTGTAAGTGAGAGCCAGTTGCAGGTTTTTCGTACTTACCATCTATAGCCACATCATCACTAACCACAGTGAGGTTGTGGTGAAACTTTTTATTATTAGCCTTTATTGCTGATACTAAACAATGATTTTACATACAAATTTTAAACTTAAATCTAATACATCGGTTTTACCGGTTCAGTGGTCAGCGTGTCTAGTGACACATAGGCCTCTTCCAGCTTCTTCCACTCTTCTCTATTGGTAGCTTTTCTAGACCAGATTGTCCCTCCAATCAGCTTGATATCATCTGTCCATCTTTTAGCTTGCCTTCCTCTTTTTCTTTTGCCATCACGTGGCTGCCATGTGGTGAAACTTAGGCCTATTTAAATAAATACTATTGTTGTATTCCATGACTTTAGTTTCCTTTCCACTCATCGTACAATGTTATGATAATTTCAACCATTTCAACCAAATCTCCCTTCATAATATTCAGCTCAGTTTAATTCCTCTCCATCCAAAGCTTACCTGGTAGAGATCACTATTAGTGATAAAACCTCTCATTGTAACACTCTAATATTCAAGTTTGTATTACCTACTATTCCAATCATGTGGTGTGACAATAAAGCATTATCTATCTATCTATCTATCTAATCTCAAGTTAGCTTCAGTTATTCTTATTAGATTTAATTGTCTTCTTATGCTTTAATGTTATCATGAGAAAACATAAGACTTATCTTAGTTATTATATTATTTATCTTCTGCATTAAGATTTATGGTATAAATTACGACAATCGTTATGATTATGAATGTTATTTGCTAGTCAGAAATATCTCGATAACAAAAGGTGATTTTCATATTGATAAAGTACATCTATTATCAGATGAAATATATTAAAAATAAGAACCAGCACAAAATATATAAGCACATATATCACAATAAATTACATCGGCGACTACTTTAATGTAGATTTATATTTAGATAATATGCTGTTTCAGATCCTGAAGCAACATTATGTAAAGTTCCGTTGGATCCCTTCATCCCTGAAGCGTGAAAACATTTCAAACGAATGAGAATTTATTTTAAGCAAAACTTTTCTCGTGGCTTCATCCGCATTGACCCATATTTTAGGACGCCAGACTTTTTAAAAACTCTATCTAGGATGAAGGACATATTATTTGACAATGATATTCAAGTGTACATTATTCTGCTTTTTATAAAATGTTATGAAGCCATTTTTAGTCTAAATTCAATAAGTTTTCTAAATAAAAGTAACAACAGCTTGCTCTATTTTTTAAAGAAGCTAATCACTCAAAACGGCGTACATTTTTGATTCGACGAGACAAATCACACAAATTTAATAGATACTCCAAATGAGAAACTCATTTATTAGACAATGAAGTCGGCACATAAGCATATCGCTCGTATGGTGGTAAGCGGTTACCTATAGGCGCTTGTAATACCCGAGGCAAAAACCACTGAGTATGCAGGGTCCGCGTAGTTAATTATCTGCAGCTACTACACACGTTACCGGCCTTTAGTTTCTCCCCAATGAGTTCGGTAAATGAATAAGTTATATGTGCTTAACACCATTGCTCACATATACTCGTATATACATAAGTGCTTACTTTATGTTAATTTTACTCAAACATAAGTCTGTCTGTGGTGTTTCTTTAAGATTTTCTAAAAGACCTTTCACAATAACTTGGAAAAGCAACATTTTATAGATAGGATGGTAGTTTTTTTATAGGTAAGTGTAAATAAATAAAAACTTTGACTTTCACTCAATTAGGATTTCGTGATATGGAAAATGTTTACATTGCCCAATTGAATGGAAAAAACATCAAAGATTTTTTCTCAAAGTAATTTCTCTTTCAAGTTTCAATTTAGCTGGCAGTATTATGAATAATATTAAAGTACTTCAAATAAACTTTTTTGATTCTAAATGAAATAAGAAAGATGTAATGCTAACTAGTAAAGCTATTTTATGTAAAACGTTATTTAGCTACTAGCCAAACTAATTTTTGAGGGATGTGATGTAGGTTTTTCTGAAATAAAAAAGTAGCATCTTTTAATCTAATAAAATACTAATAATAAATAAGCCAAGTTTTATTATGGATTTAGCTAACATTGGGACTTCTGAAATCTTTATAACACGCCCCGGGCCGATACCCAATATGATATAGTGCACAGCAGAAAAACGGTAATTTGAATCCCATTCCATATTCCCAATACGAACTTTAGACTTAACATAACATAGATCATACGTCAGAAATAGGTACCTATATGATATTGTTTGAAGGAAAATATTGGATCTTTCAGAAACGTGAGTGAAATTGCTGAGCAAAAACTGGCCAATAATAAAACTTTAGTGGAAACTCCAATACTCTTACATACTTACTTCAACAAAACATTTATATCTACCAAAATACTTCAACTAGACAATAAACTTTAAAATATGACTTGACTTCATAGAAGCTATTCTAAAGATTGATTTACATCACAAAAGGTTGGACATAAAACTATTTACAGAATATATTAGCCAACATGAGCAGGAAGGTAAGCTTGAGGTAGATAGTATATCAGTTGTTTATAGTACGGCCTCACGCGATATTCGATCTTTGTTACTTTTATTGATTTACTTTATTTTATACCCTCCGTTTATGGTCAATCGTGGACTGGGAATAGCTTTTTGAGTATCGTACCTATCTGGGAAAGGTTAAAAGTAAACGATATTCTGGGACCTATCTGTTTTAGGTAAATTATTGCTGTGACCTTATTAATTTATTGATTGAGTTCAAAATGTGAAAACTTTACGTAGCTAATTTTATTAGAAGGAATAAGTGATTGTCTTTAATAAATATGATAGTTATGTAATAGTGATATTCAGTTTTTTTACTCGAAAAGCAGCTCGACTGGGGAAGTATCTCCACAGAACACCGTAGCCAAATAATTTTAAGTTACGTCCTATACGGTATAGGCTACGGTAACCACTTACCATCAGACTATACTTGTTTTCCAATTTTGTTATATAAAAAAAGTCAAATTGTTATTTTCTTAACATTTTTGACATTATGATGTCGTCTAAATAAAACAATAGTATGAAGTTTTTGATCAAAATCTCAGCATTTACTTTATAAAACTAACAAAAAGTTAATTTAAAAACTCATCAACCTAATTAAAATTTACTCAATTATCGATTTACATCTACAATAAACCTCAAATCTACATTTGACCAAACAGTTTGCACCTGTTAGTATCCAACACCAAAGGCGTAAAAATCAACCGCATACCTTACAACGTTAAAAACTTTTACGATTCAATAATGTTTAATCTTAGCAATGAAACGACGGATTTTTGTATCTTTATAGACTCGTAAACTGTACAGACTACGAGATTGTGGTCGTTAATACGTGGTCAAAATAATTAGGGGTATTTTGGATTTAAGATCTCTGTTGATTTTTTTAAAAGTCAGATTCAAAAATCATCTATACTATTTAGATTCTGACAATGCGCTATTATTTTTCGTATTTGGAAGTCAACGAATATCTTTATGATTTACGGGATATTATCGCGCCCCTTGTCGCGAGTCGATTCTCATTCTCATCCAAGACATATGCGTGCATTCCGTGAATGAACATGTCCGTTTGTCCCGAGACTCAAACCGTTAGCATACGAAAGTATGCGGGTGGTGAGCGACAATATAACAGCTTTGCAACCATTCAGGACAAATGGTACCTAGTGAGCAATCACGGGTCACTCACTTAAGAGGGCGGAAGCTCTGGAGGCAGGACCAACCGGACACGAGTCTCTGACTCTTTGTAAGGGGTTGTCACTTGTCAGGTATAGTGTGCTATAAAGAAATCTTTGTAGTCGAAGTAAGGAATGTCCTGAGTCTGGGTGTTATCTATAGTCTCTCTATAGTTATCTGGTTTCCATGTTACAGGTTCTACTTGATTCGTGATCAAATAACAGTGTATGAATAATGTTCCAGGATATTTATTTACAATTTTAACATTCTGAATATTTCTATCACTATCATTAAAATATCACTAAACTAACATTGGTGTACAACAACTGACAACACAAAAACAATGCAAGCACTGATCTTTTACAGCGTATACATAAAATTAACTCCAAATACACTGAACATAAAACTAATATTTACACTCCCAAACACCGCAGTCTCTCGTTTATAGACAGCAAAAACAACTGAGGTAAGAGGTCATTGCTACGGTATAATTGTAGCAAAAACTTGTAGTTTGGCCTAGGTAGTGTAATGCCAGCAAAAACAGTTCAGCCTACATAAATCTTCTTTGTGAGTGCCGAGTTAATTAGTTCTTTCACACTGAGGTTTTGGAATGTTTTATATGTAAACAAAAACTATAACTATTTAACAGCTAACCTATATTCTAATTTAAATGGGGTAATTGATAATAAGACAGGTTTGCTTTATCTCGACATTATTTCATGATTTGATGGAAAAATTAATAAATACCTGTATGATCCCGAATATGTATCCATTAATGTACAGATGAAGCAAAATAATGTTTGATATTCATAATTTTACATAAAGAGTAATGTTATCAAAATAATTTGTTGCTCAGTTTGTAAAAGACGAAATTATTGTAGATTTTGAATGGAATAACTATAAAAACAAACAATCGTAAAATCTAAACAGATGGAACGCATTGTCTGACTCTATTGCTCAGAAACAAAGAGAGAAGAATCAAATAAGAAAAATCATCTTCACAAATAAAACACGAAAATACAACTTACGTGATTGCAGTAGAGACCATATTGCCAAGAAATTTTGCCACCCACCGTTCCTGAAGATTGATGCTCCTATAAAAACAACTTTTTGTCTTATTGCTCAGCAGTTTCGAACCAATATCGTCCAAACAATATTGGTTGCTTCCATATTGTTTTATGATGGCAAACGTCATACACACACTCACGTAGGTACTCATAAGCGTAGGTGTATCAAAGGGCTTTGAGGGACTGCTAGCCTTTTACATACGATGTAAAAGGTTATCATTAACAATGTGTTGTTTCTATCCATGTATACCCTATACATGGATAGAAACAATCCTTTCTACATTATATTTTATATTCCATTGATAAGTGTATAGAAAAACGGTTCTAATTTCAAATTAGCAGTTAGATACCCCATGCCTATCTGGCCATTGAAAAATCAGCCCTAAAACAAATCCAAACTTGTTTCATTAGATAATTCTTTCTTGACAGTTAGACAGAGCGTATCCATCTTCAAAGCAAGGTTGGCTATGCCTGAAAAGTAAACGTCAGATTTGAGGTAAAAATTTAGAACAGATTTACTCAACATAAAATCTGAACAGTCTAGACTTTGCTTTATGATACTAGCAGGTTTTATTAACTAGCATTTCAAGGATTATGTTCTTAACCAAATAAAGAATAATTTATAATACCTAAATCGATACATAGTAAATAGATAACTAAAATCGAGAAAAGAGGAAATTTTGTTAGAAAAACATTCGTTAAAAGAATGATGGGCACATTTCATACAAAATTGGGCATAAGACGAACAAAACTGTAACTGGTGCCAGATTTTAGGAGTCACTACCACGGTACGGTTTAGGTAGTCTATGGGCGCCAGGGACACCCGGGCCCCAGAAATTTGCGCCCCGGGTACCACGCGCGTTGCCGACTCTTGGCCCCCTCCGATGAGCTCTGGAGACCTTACTCACGCACAGAATACAACAAAGTTTTGCGATATTCTGTATGGTGCTTTTCCAGAACTGCTCTAAGAGCGTTTATTCGCTCTCAGAGCAGCACGCTTAAACATCAGTAATTTGGCCCTACCTCTGATCTCCGTTGACATTGGCACTTGTTGCCATAATATGAAATAGATTAGGTACTAATTATAAGCTTTCATTTGAGATATATTTCAAGTCTGGTGGACTATCGCCCATATTGACCATGATCCTTTGAAATTGTTTTCCCAATGAAGGATTTTCGTTTTATTTGTTATACAAAACCAAATAACCTACTCAGCGAATTAGTATAATCTAAACAAAGAAATGAGGAGGTCATGGATTTCCACCGCCATTCTTTCATCGCTTGCTTCATAAAAATCTCGTTTGTAAACTCCCAATTGGTAGTCCATGTGTTTACGCAATGGTAGAAATAAACTGACCAAGTAAATATTTACTTTAGACGTGGTTAGAAAATTACTTGTAAAAAAAACAAGTACACTGGAATTATTCATGTTTCAAATTCTCTTTGAATTTATGTAACGACTTACCTTGATTAAATAGTATGAATGATGTATATGAATAGAAAGAAGTTACTCGATACTACGTATATTTGTCTTAGAGTTATTGACAGAATTGAGAATCAATCAGTTGTTTCTTTTAGTATGGATTTCTATATGGCACGTTCTCGTTTACGGGCTGAGCTAAACACTGAGGTACATATATTACTAGGTATAGAGAAGCTATCAGTTTATGTGGCCAAAGGAAAATCTTTATCATGATCATCATAACAAATGGCCGGAAATATAAATAGCAAAATTTTCTTTCTTGCTGCAGCTATTTCGAATCGCAAAGTATCTCCCCTTTTGCTTACGTCATAACCAAGCAGAAAGGTGTCTATTTCAACCTCGTTTGTAACTAGGGCAGGTTATCCGGTCGTCATTCGGATTGACTAGTCAATATACCCGTATCTACCTTTTATCTAAATGCTTTTTAACTTAAGCAAATAATGTTATCAGCCAAATGGGCAAAGCTGCAACGAGTTGGGGCATGTGAAATATTTCTATCGTTTCGTTCCTCATTTTCCTTATTGAGTGGCAAAAGTTTGGGAGTTTCAAAGTAGGTCAGTGATATTTGTTGGAATTTGATGTTTTGTCTTGATTTTTTGTTTTTAATTTAACTGGTGTTGAAATTGTGATTGGAATAAATATAGTAGAATCTTTATATTAAACTACATTATGCAACACCCATCAATTTGATATACCTACATGAAGAAAAAGGTATACATCGAGCGAATAGTAGAACATGTGATAAGAATTTATTATCTTAAAATCTACTAAGTACCTCTACCTACAATATTCTCTTAAATACATTTATATCATTAATTGTGTTTCAGAATACATAATAATCATCAGCCTGTAAGACATTTACTACTGGACATTATTCTTTTCCCAATAATTGCCATATCTTCCGGTCCGCCGGTTTCCGACTTTCAGAATACTATTATTTTACTAATAATAAATTTATTAACACTCACCACCGTAACGGCTGAACCGTTTTGACCTTATAGATTGGTACCTTTAAACACAATTTGGAATAACACTAAGATTAACACACATTTTAAGGCGATGATAGCTCAGTGATAGTGACGTCGGATGCCGAGACGAAGGTCCCGGGTTCGAATCCTACAATGAGCTTGAGCTTTCGGTGAAGGAAAACATCGTGAGAAAACCATATCACGGTGGTAGGGTACTTTGTAGTACCCGCCTGGCTGGCTACCAGTTGAAAATCTGTCGCCAAGCACCTTTCGGTGTGTTCCGACAGCTGCACTTAAGAGCCAGATCCATTCTAGGCTTTGTTTGCCTACCATCATTGGCCACATCATCACTGACCACGGTGAGATTGTGGTCAAACACGGGCCTATATATAGAAAAAAAAAAAAAAACATTAATCGTCTTGCGAACGTGGGTGAAACCGCGAGCGATAGCTAGTATAAAATATAAATAGAGCACGTATTCCACAGCCTTTGACTCTCTTGAACTTACGTAACTGATCTTTTAGAATCAAACTGAGCCAGGTACAACTCAAATAAAGATTAACTCAAGTGTCGACGTGACAAACCTAACATCACGGATTGAGCCACAGATTAACTGATAGCTGATTCGTTACTAAGGGTCGGTTGTTTTAGTTAAAGTTATATTCAACATTAACTTTAACCATTACCATGCTTTGACTGTAGAGTCACATTGACGATGTCCGATCTCCCTCGGTCGGTTATGACTACTGTTTAAATTTTAGTTTAAGTGACACGAGCAACCCATTTTGCTTTCTTTCGGCGGTTAAATTTAACTATAACCGTAACCTAACTATAACCTTACTATGATCTCGCTTTATGCAACCGACCCTAAGCTGTAGCTTTTAGGAGTAGCAAAATCTTATGAAGTCTCATTTAAGTCAAACTTTTATTACCAATAGTAAACGTGGGTATGTTTGTTACCTTGATAGAGAACTAAATCAACTCTCGTCAGATAGATCGAAGACTGTTTAAAGTAGCTAGAAGTCGTTTGGTAAATGGAAGTTGGTTCGCGAAACAAATACTTAGTTGAAAGCTGATGAACATGCAGACATTCCACCTAAATGGTATTATATACATCTATATTAGGTAGTATTTTAAAGAGAGAATGAACATTGTTTAAGTTAAGAGAATTGTAATGTCCATAACAACTGATTTGATTTTAAAGATACTTTTGCGAATAAGAAGCTATATTATCCCCAAGTGTAAGCTGTATTTTTAAATGAATGCAGTAATGAGGATGAAACTGAAAAGTAGAAACAAACTACCAATGTCTTACTGACCGCGTACAATTATTGGAACGCAGAGGGTGACAGAGGTGTTAGAGACAGATTTTTATGAGAATGACGATGATGATACGATCACAAAAAATTTAATCTTTGTACATAAACCGTACTTGATCAAAATGTTTTTTTCGTGATTTCACTCTTGGTTCCATTGTGTTGTTTACGACTACTTCCGAACCCGAAAGCGATTTAAACGACTTAATAATAACCCTGTATATTTGAAACCCTCCAAATTAACCATATCTCACTAGTTATATAACCCACATCTGAGATAACATAACAATCAAAGCAATATCCTAATAGCATCGATCAGCCAATAATGCGAACAATGTAAACAGTAAAGCAAGCAATACGGAACAAATAGATAACTGTTATCAATAGCAAATAAGGATAGGTATGCCAATATTATGTGTAGTAAAGAGTAGGTGGATTATAGTACGGATACAACATAGAGAACATTTCTAGGGTTATAATAAAGATCAACGTAAAGAGAGGAAATCACTCATTAACAATGATACAGTTTTAGAGTGCAATACATTATATACATATAAAAAACCTCGAGACGACCGCTGCTGCACATCGATCAACGGCAAGATTACCAGCAGGATAGCAGCGGTACCTCTTTCGATCAAGTGCAATGGAGTTTTTAAAATACCATTAAAAATATTATTTTGGCATATAACAAAGAATTATCTATCAATACTCTCTCATAAAAACACTAAACAACAGAACCATACGACAGAAGCTAAAAACTTAAACTCAATCCAGCTGCTTCGTGAAAAATACAATATAGACTAATTTACCAGCAAAAGCCTGATGCTAAACATACATCTTTATTTATACCATACAACAATATTAATAAATAAAATATATAATCTTACAATATCAGAGCTCACACAAACAGAATAAAGAACTTAATAAAATATTCGGTTAATACCAACGAGGTCTTGGTTGAGTTGTCAAACAAACCTTTGATCATAATCAAAGAGGTGTAAGAGCATGCTCTGAGGAGTGGTTGCGGTTTGCTATGATGTGTTCTAGTCTGTCAAGTAGAAATTTAAATGCAAACTAGCAGATCGCTATGCATACATGTTTGAAACGAGAATACTTTTAGTGACGTCGAATGAGTATGAGCTTTCGGTGAAAGAAAACATTGTGAGGAAATCATAAGCAAAAAATGTTAAACCTACCTTTTATTTATTTACTTCATCCACAATCTTATTAGGCTTATCTTTACGTATTCATGCCACCTTCCTCACATTATCATAATGAAAGCTTTGGACCTTTTCAACATGCATACGAGTAAAGGTTCTGTTAACATATAAACAACCTTTTCAGCACATTTAGAGAGTAACGTAATGAGCCAATCCTCGCGAACCTTTTGAAGAAGTGCAGATTTTACCTTCGTAAGTACCATAAGTGTTTTTATTTTTATATCCGCAGCTTTGCACTTGCTTCTTCCAAAAACGGTGGTTTTTTAAATTTATAATTCTTACAATGTTTTTAAGCTGTCAGTTTAAAAATCTTACGCCTGTATTTCCTAGATTCTACGTCTGGCTACCACCAAATCTATCTTTTTGTAATAATTATGCTTATTTTCGGCCACATCATCATTTACGTTAGAGAAGTGATAGTAAAGTAAATTGAATCATTTTCATTCCATCCATCCCTGCCAACACCATCGAATATAGACCTGGAAAGGCATAATGAATTCGAAAAGCAATAGAGCCTGATTGTTCAAATAACTTCAAGCTAAATAAAAGCAAATAAGAGATCAATCTCATTTCGTTGTTTCAATGTTAACTGGAATTGTTCTATTGTATCCAGTATAAAACGCCTGTTAACAAATAACTCTTTAATCGAAAACAAGGCAGAATTCCGAACATTACATCAACAATCCAGGAAACTAGCGCATGCCTAAAGCCTACATGTTTTGAAAGAGAAAACTAAGTTTAAATTTTCATTTTACCGATTGTATTTGATAAAAATAAGTGAATCACATTTTCCAATCAGTTTATTTACATGACAGTAAATTATCATTATCCTGGTTAAAAGCTGTACCACTGCCTGAAAACTATTTAGAATTTATTGTAACGGAGGAAAAATTTTAAATTTGTATTGTACAAAATTGCTTAGTATTTTTTTGGAATTTAGTGATACTATTACTATAACTATAGCTTTTGCTAGTATATTTTTTTATAATAGAAACACATAACTCCTGACAGTAGACGTGGGTTTCCTGGCCTCATTTCAACAAATGCTGGGATCGATACCTTGCAGTCACGCTAGGCCTGCGTCACGCGCACCCAGTTCCGCTCAATTTATAACACGTGTAAACACCTTATGAGCTTTCAGTAAATAAAAGAAAGTAAATTGACAGTTTTTTAACAATTGATACCTTTTATCTTAAGCTTTCATCTTAGTTGTTTTCATAATAGTTTTAGGTTCTGGAGCTGTTAAACTCAAAAGATCGTTGGATAATGCTCGAGTAAATTTGTAAGCACCTATCCTTCTTGAAATTATTAAAACATCTTTGGCCCTATCATTAGATAATTTTCATGATTTTATGACAAAACGGCTCAAATGTGTGATAAATTTTAATTAAAAAAAATCTTTGTAAAATTATAAAATTCTAGCTATAACCCGCTAAGATTTGTTGTGACATAATTGTACCTATAGGCTTATTTTTTAGGGTTCTGAAACTCAAAAGATCCCTTATAGGATCACTCGTGTATCTGTCTGTCTGTCCGAAAACTGCACTGGATTATGTTAAAATTTGGTACATATTATTGTAAGTCGTGTAACGTAAATAAATCAATTTCAAACATGGGGGCCACTTTTGGGGATAAATTTGAAAATTAAAAAAAAGATTTGCGAACTTAACTGTGTGACTTATCATATGAAGGGGCTCGTTGTGAGGATCTCAAATATATATTTTATAATCTTTATATAAATAGTTTTGAAGTTAATTAAGAAAATTGACCACCCCCCCCCCCCTTATCTCCGAAACTACAGGACCAAAAATTTTGAAAAAAAATACAGAACATTGTGCTTTACATATAGATTACAAGAACACCTATAAGAAGTCTATGTTATTTAGAGTAACAGGAAATTTCGGAACCCTCAACGCGCGAGTCAGACTCGCACTTGTCCGGTTTTATTTAGCAGAGTTTTAATGGAGAAACTAGTAATCGAAAAAGTTTTTGTTACGGACTTCGTACTTTTATTTAACAGCTTTTCTTAGATGTATAAATGGTCTTTGGTGGGTTTTAATATCGTGTAATATCAAGTTATTTATGTAATTTATATTTCGTCTTTTTAACTTTCCTCTGTTTTGTCTGTCTTTTTACTATTACCATGAAAATTTTTAGAAATTTGGTATTACGTTGCGACATGGAAATTGAGCAGTAATATTTTATATGCCTGAAATAAGGCAAAACAGATAAAATATGTTTCTGAGAATCCGTCATTTAAGATATGTATTGCCGTAAAGTAGCGATATTAGGGAGCAGGGCTTTCTCGCACTCCACTCCTTTTCTGGCCCCAGCTCTGCCAACATTCACTTCCTTGTTCTTAAAGAATACAAATGTTTCCAAACATTATTGAAAATCATCCAAAAGCCCTGATTCAAAAGCCGTTAACAAAATGATCTTCGTCGTAGCGCGTCATTACATTTCAGCCGAAAAACGTCCACTACTGGACAAAGGCCTCCCCCAGGGATCTCCTGGATCATTTGGGGGGATATGCCATAATCGCCACGCTTGGCAGGCGGGTTGGTGATCGCAGTATGGTGTTATAGTTCTCAGAGATACGCTGCTGCCCGTTCTCTGGTATACCTTCCCTCGGACGACTTCTACGCCCCCCACGGGATGAGATGGGGTGGTGATATTCGTCGCCGTCACCACACAGCAAGCGCGTCATTGGATGAAGTCAATAATGATGTTGATTACGATTACCACCAAAAACTACGCGAAAATACGTGATAGGCTGGTCTTTTGATAGAGCATGATTCACTTTAAGCATACAGATTATTTATATTAGGAATTATGAAAGGAAATTATATGTAATTTTATTGCGTCATTATTATTGTAGTTGAATGTGATTTGCAAATTGTATTTTGTTAATTTGTAGGAAACCACATGGCTCTAGATGTAAACCATTTTCAATAGTTTTTGTAAACATTTAGTTTTCAGAATTTATTTAAAATTTCTTACATTTCAATGAAGCCGTAAGTTTATTCTTCTGTTTGAATGTATAGATAAACTTTTTGGAAGGACAGATTGCTCTATGCGTAAACATTGATTATTCAGAAACAACAAGATATTTTTATCGCACTTAAAGCCGTTTTTTTTTTACCTACATATAAAATTGTCATGTTCTTGAGTCTCCTAATGTAACAATACAGACACACAGATACAAACTTATAACACTTATATTTAGTCGGGGGTTAAAAAAAATATCCTGGAACATTCTTCACACGGTTATCTGATCACAATAAAAAAAATATCCGATTTCCATTTCAAGTACATGCTCTGCTACGTTTGCCGTGAGCTAAAATACTTGTCTGGTTTGTTATTTTTTAATTTAAAGCTTCATGTTTCTTCCATCGTCGGATGTATCATTTTGGTAGGCAGATACGAACGCGTGCGTTTATTTTTTTTCCAATAGATTGGCAGTTGTTACACTACATTGAACATAATTGGACCGGTGATTCATATGGCTTCCGTTTTTATTTATTTAGTGAATTATATTTTTAGAACTACATGACCAAAATAAATATTCGTACATGCTCGCTAAAACAAAAGTAATTTTTGTTAAAATCTGAGGGCACGGCAGTGCCCCCACCAAATCGAGCAAAAGCGACACGGCTGTACCATTTATATTTCTGCATTAGGGAATCCAGTACCTACCTCGTACCTAAACATCAGCCTCTCAAGCTGTGGAACCCGGGATTGTGAGATCCCCTAATACCAGCTAGATTGGCTTTCCTAGTTAGTCCCTTTTATTTATTATCAAACACTCGACACTAACTGGATATGCTACTTTATGACCAGTTAGTAGTACCATTTGCTTACAAAGATGTCAATTCTGACTTTTATTTAAAGACCCATTTTTGATACTTAATTTTATATTCTAAGCAACACTCGATTGGCCTAACTAAAGAGTCTACGATATTCAGCAAATTTTTTACGATCAATTTGCCTCAGAATAGATGCCAGTTAAGAAAGGGTACGTTAACATGTTATGGAACATGACTGTATTTGAATATATTTGAATAAAGAAGGTATCAAGTTCTTTAGAACGTTTTTATGTACAAACAGTAAACAAAAAAAGGTCCTAAATAGGTAATAATAGTAATATTTATAATTCATTTTTATTATCTTTGCTTTGCTATGAATAAGCTTCTATATTTCGTGAAAAATATTGTTCAGAGTTCTGTTATTCAATATTATACCATTCTAGCAGTTTTATAAAAAAATATTTCGCGATGAAACTGTTTAAAAAAAGAAGAAAGAAAATCATTATATTTTCGTAATTATAAGGTATTTTATGATTAAAATTATACAGCATTTTTACCTGAAAATCTTATTGGGGCGCTGTTTAATATTTATTAATTTAATTAATTCTCGTTCACAAAAGGTTTACTAGAAATAATGAAGTATCTTTAGGATACGCGAGAAAAAATAATATCACGTAATTATTATTAATAAAATGTAAATCAATCTCAAAATTGCTGTGTAGGTAGTTAAAAATACTACCACATTATATGATTTCAATGTTAAAACTCCTACTACAAGGAAAAAGTAAAAAAGCCAAACTGAGAGTGGGCGTACCAAGGAAAATCTAAATGCCAAACAAAACACAGCTTTAAACGTCTCGCGGACTGACAAGAAATATGTTCACTTGTCCTGACAAGGATTTCCTCAACGGTGTTCCGTGATGTAAAGCTTACAGACTAATGATGATTGAATGAGTAAAGTAAATATGCTTTTAAGAGAAAATCCAATTTTCGTCTCATGTAAAAGAAATACGTTAAAATGTTAAAGCTTTAACGTGGCCATAGATCATTGGTAGCTTTCGCCACACTCGTAAATTTGTATCGAATTATGTAAGCTTTTGGTGGAGGATAAAATTGTGAGTGACGATAGAAAGGTAAACATTGTAGTATCTCTTTTAGATGGAATACTTAAAGTAAAGGCCGATGGGGCAGAAAGGTTTTCGAGTGGCGACCACGAACCGGAAGACGCAGCGTGGACAGGGCCCCACAAGATGAACCGATGATCTTATGAGGGTTGCGGGAAACCGATGGGTCCTTTGGGGAGGCTTTTGTCCAGCAGTGGACGTCTTTCAGCTGATCATGATGAATATCATCGGGGAGTTAAGGGCCGGAATCAGATGAGTGATGCTCCGATCAGAACTGACTTAAAAGGGTATTGCATCTATTCGCTATGGTAACCGCTTACCACTAGGTGGGTCGTATGCTTGTTTGCCAACTTTGTAATAGGGCGTTATTTTCTTCTAATATTCCTACGAAACAAGATAACACAGATCTTTTGAAAAGTCAAAGTAATTCATCAAGATCAGAAATCACTTAGCTTAGTCGAACATCGTTTGTTATTTCATTTTGACATCTTTATTATAAGAAAGAAAGAAAGAAGAAGCATTTTATATTGTTTAAAAGCAACATCGATTGTATCACAAATAAAATTATGATCTCTACAAATTGTATACACATGTTATAAATAAACAATTTCCAGATATTTCTAATTCTGAATCGGGATGTTTAAACTGTAAATTGTTGACTTGCGGTATCCGCATCGATTCTATTATTGTTTGCATCATCTTACCTCGATGTTATTTTTACAAACGTTCGCGTTTTGTGAATTTTAGTTTCGTATCGTTTCTGTGGGTTTAGATTAATTATTTATACTCACTGAGGTATATTACGTATAGAGAAGACGCCACATATTCACAATGTTCCGTTCAAGTGCAGCCATCCGGCCACACTTTAATTAGTTGCATAAAGCTTTTTTGTCACGCAAAAACTATACTTTAAAAGCGTTTTAGTGCTACGTGTTTAAACTGCCTGATTAGATGACTAATAATTGTTTCAGCGCAGCAGTGAATATTAACAAAATGGAGCATGACCTTTGCTTAGGATAGCTTCTCTATATGTAGTAATTATACCTTAGCCTTTATACTACAGCTTTCGTAAGTTTGCTTCGCTGAAATCGGTCGTAGAAAATTTGCTTAAAGTTACATTTATTGTCAAATATCCCTTCATTTTCATTTAATTCTCTTCAAAATCTAACTTCAGTCTTATATTGTGCTTATTTTTACTACTAGTAAAATTTTAAAGTAAATGCTATCATGAAATAGATTCTTTAAGTCTTTCTCGTGCTAAATTCCTTGTAAGATTTGCTACTCAGAAAACGATCGCGATTGAAAGTTTAAAAAACTTATAGGTATTTTTCTTTCTATATTTTTATGATCTAAGCTTTACCCCGGTATGCGATAACTGACGGCAGACAATGGGAGGCTAACAGTCCACCAGATTCTAAGTGATCACCATCGCTTAAAAATATTAGCAATATTAATACCCTGGGATATTCTTCACACCTTTGTTTCCTTAACTTCATTGTTGTATTAAAATAAAACCACAAGCTAAATATGCATATTCCGTGACCATTTAGGTTTACAACAGACATTACGTTTACAACTCGCTTTGAAACAATTTGAGTTAACATCACGTCAGTGCGCACCCTTATCATTCTGGATGGCAGCTGGTGACATTTAATATGTTCTAAGTGATAAACTAAATGAAATATTAGTTAGAATAAATCTGGTTTGAATAGTTGAGGACATCGTTTACTCCGTTTACGATGATAGCTCAGTGGTAGTGACGTCTAATGTTGTGGCGAAAGCTTCAGGTTGAATCCTACAATGAGCTTGAGTTTTCGGTGAAAGAAAAAATCGAGAGGAAACCATAGCACGGTGGTTTGGTATGTCTGGTTGGCTACCTTCAAATTGATAATCTATTGAAAACCTACCAGTGTGTTCCGACAGCTGCACTTAAGTCAGTTCCCTTCTAGTCTTTGTATGCTTACCACCTTCAACTGCGTCACCACTGAGCTAGTTGAGATTGTGGCCAAACACCGGTCTTTAAGAAGTAGAAAAAGATACTCAATTGGGGTTTCGATAACTGTTCCAAGTGACTTTTATTATGATCAGTCTTTATATCTCCGTGTATTAAGTTACATGTAGGTAATCATCATCATCACCATATCAGCTGAAAGACGAAGGCCTCACC
Source organism: Tethea ocularis (assembly GCA_963555595.1). Lineage (NCBI taxonomy): Eukaryota > Metazoa > Arthropoda > Insecta > Lepidoptera > Drepanidae > Tethea > Tethea ocularis. Next base: position 10,121,282 of record OY741970.1, read on the forward strand.
CAAGATTCTCGACGATGGCAGGTTTTGCGGTACCCTCATTCAGCGGCTTCCCGCGACCCATGCTGCAGCTTCCGGTTCGTTGTCGCCAATTTTAATTTCTATATTACTTCTATGGTGTAGTTCCATTTTATTCTGTGTAATAGCCAATTTGTGTTAGACCACCATAGAAAGTGATGATGAATCCAAACATCTTAAGGACTGGCAAATGCAGCTGTTAAATTAACTGATACGTGCAAACGTCCTGAGGGTGGTAGCCAGTCAAGTGTAACACACATATGCCTTTGTAGTAAAGGATTCTACGACTCAATCTCAAGACCGACATTGCGATCGCTTCTACGATTTATTCCAACATTCGGTGCGTGCTACTTTACAAAATCACAAAGTTTCTATATAACAATAGATGGGAGCAATTCACTCAATGCGTCAGGAAAGGGGAAAAAAACGTTATAAATCAACCAATTTTGTGGAGGATGAAGCCATTTCCTTCTTTCCTCAAAGGAACATCTTAGTTCCAAAGAATTTCCATTCCAGATTTAATTCCTATCTTTTACGATTCTTTGCCTTATAGCTATTAGAATTAAATTTATTATACAATCAACAGGTTTTAATGTGAGACGAAAATGAACTGGTACATTGGAGAAAATTCTATTGTTTTCAAATTAATTTCCATTATGTCGCCTCTCTTTCTTACTAACACTATTGAGAAAGGATAGAACGTTTCTAAAACTAACGAATTAGTTGATGTCGTAATTAACGAGTCGAGACTATAAAGGTGGCGATTAATTTCATGTAGAAACTAGCAATTAGACTAATTTGACTGCGACTTAATTTATTTTATCCCTTTCTTATGTCATCATATCAGCCGAAAGACGTCCACTGCTGGACAAAGGCCTCCCCCAAAGATCTCCACGATGGCCGGTCTTGCGCTAGCTGCATCCAGCGGTTTCCCGCGACCCTAACAAGATCGTCAGTCCACCTTGTGGGGGGCCTGCCCACGCTACGTCTTCCGATTCGTGGTCGCCACTCGAGAACCTTTCTGCCCCAGCGGCAGTCGGTTCTACGAGCGATGTGCCCCGCCCACTGCCACTTAAGTTTGGCAATTCTTCGGGCTATGTCGGTTACTTTGGTTTGCCTTTCTTATGTATCTTGTTATAATATAAAAGGACCTACCTAATAAACGTTTATTTAAATTACATAATATTATTATTTACTATAGATATATAAGAAGTACACTCCGTGAAAAGTTGTTTCTTTTTTGACGAACTTTCGTAAAACAGCTCGTGTCGTCCTTCACTTCCGAGCTTGCAAACTAAGCGTGTTAGCAGGCAGTGGTCCTCGCTGCCCTCCTCGCAATAGCCCCGCCATTGCTCTGCGCAAGAACATTCGTTACCGAACTGTTATGGAATAGTTTATCATCATCATTATCATATCAGCCGAAAGACGTCCACTGCTGGACAAAGGCCTCCACCAAGGATCTCCACGATGGCCGGTCTTGCGCTACCCGCATCCAGCGGTTTTCCGCGACCCTCACAAGACCGTCGGTCTACCTTGTGGGGGGCCTGCCCACGCTGCGTCTTCCGGTTCGTGGTCGCCACTCGAGAACCCTTCTGCCCCAGCGGCCGTCGGTTCTACGATGTGACCCGCCCACTGCCACTTCAGTTTGGCAATTCTTCGGGCTATGTCGGTTATTTTGGTTCGCCTGCGGATATTAATGGAATAGTGAAATATTAAATTCAAATTAAACTACAACTATCTATCCTATATACAGAGTTAAACTGTGGAATAGTTAAACTGTGTATATTTATACTATACCAATTATAGGCCAACAAATACATTCAACGCTCCCCTGTCATGTGGTACCAATAAGATAAATTGTATCACGCAACAAACATTTGGCAAATATCCTGCCGAGCGAACATCTGGGCAAAAGTACACGAAACATGAAAATACATAATAATGGACGCTTAGAAAAAGAAAAACGGACAAATTCTTTCCCAAGTTCACATAAAAGATTTCCCTTCTCTTGAAAAACAGAACTAGCTATTATATACACTGTGTTAACGGAATAGAATTGAATTTTGAATGGTGTCTCTGTATAGTGAGTATTCTATGGGAAAAGATGGATAGTAGGAATTATTTTTGCTATTAAACGATATGTTACTTGTTGATTTTAGTTGCTCTGACTAATCCAAAGAGAAAAAAATATTGTTATTGGATTATAATACTGTCAGATTAAAAGCAGATGCTTGCATTCTGAATTTAGAATTCCAGATTCTGAATTTAGCTGATTGTAAAAATAGTTTAAAAAAATAAATATTCGCGTTCTGGTAGGAAGTGATCGGGTGAGTTAGCTATTTTAGCAGGTACTTGAGTAATCTCAGATACTCATCATATATATATCAATCTCCGATATATTACGTAGAAGCGTTTAAGCGTTTAATGCTAAACAGCTAGTTTTAGATATAACTTTGAATTTTAGTGTTGTTTTCCACTCTTCAATATTTTTACTAAATATACTATAAGGTATACTTGAATGTCCTTTCAGCCTTTCTATCTCATTTATTTATTAACATAATAATTTAATATATCTAAACAACTTTATTGTTTACGTCTAAAATAATTTAAATTTTAAGGTCAAGCTTTTTTTAGATCATCTCAATGACATCATATAATTGTATTGTCATTAAACATACATAATGTGTACCAAATTTCAGATCAATTGAACACCGCGAAGTGGATTAAAATTGCCTTGCCAGTTTCGACCTAAACATACTAACAAGTGAAGTCGAACAAAAGCTTGTAATAATAAACCTTGATAAACTAAATAAAAAAATAAAGTGTAGGCGGACGAATGTGAAATGTTATTTTCTTACGAGTTCAAAATGTTTGTAACATTTATTTATCAAAGCCGTTGAAATTTTCCATCACTCGTAGAATAAATAATAGCAATAAATTATAGTGGGTACATATTATTATAATAAACACAAAGCCAGTACACACAAGAGGAATACCGAAAAAGAGGTGGATAGATTGTGTGAAAGATGATAAGAGTGAGATATAATAAAAACCGGCCAAGGGTTCCATACCATCCTATTGTATGTATGTTTGTTGCTCTTTCACGCAAAAATTACTGAACGGATTTGGATGAGACTTGGCACATAGATAGATCATGTATCTGTAAAAATTTCAACTGTCCCGCTATCACGGTTCATGAGACATAGCCTGGTTACAGACGAACAGACAGACAGCGGAGTCTTAGTAATAGAGTCCCGTTTTACCCTTTGGGTACCCTAAAAATAAACGAATAGAAGGGCTGAATTGAAGAAGAGTACATATTGCTCCAACCAAGGGAGATGACGATGCACACAAACATAAGGCTTGTGGTGGTAAGCAGTTAACCATACACGTTATTACTCGCGCGTTGATGACCCCATTTGACTCCCCAATGAGCTCTTATGACCTTACTCACGCACAGGAACAAAACATTGAATTATTTGGCTGCTTTATTCTGTAAAGTGGATAATCAATAGGCAAGTTTACAGTGTCAAAAATAAATGACCAAAGACTAACCAATGCATAAAACATCTAAAAACACGTGGAAACATCAAATATGTTGTACATTTAATGCTTTTTATGATTTTTAATTACCAGTAGAACCACTAAGAGTAGATCATTTGATGCTGTGAAACTATGACGTCATTAGGTTAGTATTTCATACAAAATTCCATATAAACTATCATTTTGACATTTATTAAAAAGTAGCTGATTTGATATGACAGTAAACTACCCTATTAGGTTTCATACACAGTTCACTTCAAAAATACAAGTTATAAAAATACTTAAAAACTAGTTTAGCTTAAAACATTAGACCGAGTTTAAATTACATCTGGATTTGTACGCCATTTTGAATCTCTAAATGTAGTGACACACCTGCGGAAAGTTCGAAATGTCTCTAAAATGACGGACTGAATCCATAGTTTCAGTTTTTTCACATAAACCCGGCATAGCAACTAGTGCCTAAGCTAGGATATCCTGTTGTCCCTTCAGTTAGGTTCCGTTTAAGCTATAGAGTCACTCCAGAACACACGAGTCAATTTTTGATGTAAATCTGTGCTCATACGACTATCACCAAAAAAGATGAGCATCTTATCTTCAAGCTAAGCATAAAAAGCTAGGGGCCGAAAATATAAATAATGTAAACCAAAAGAAAAGACATTTTATTTACGGAACATGTAAAAAGGCCTTATTACAAAGGAGAACCATTGTGTATTACATATTTATGAAATTTAATAAAGTGCCTTGTAAATAAGCTTTCCGAAGTTATTTAAGTATAATAATGTTAACAAAGACATGAAGGAAGGCCTACGTTATTTAATGAGTTTCTGTCAAAGAAAATTTTGGAATCAATTTAATTACTGCGTTTTTAATGGATTAATGTTGGTAGCCTCTAAAGGCTGCATCAAATTTCAAAAACTTAATATTTTTAATAATGATTATAATTAGGTCCACATATTTGGTAGTATTTCCTAAAAAGTGGAAATGGTCGAGATTCTATCTGATTATTTGACTTCTGAGATAAAAAATAAATTAATAATAGAAAGAAACTACTATTTTTTTGGAGGGTGTTTGGCAGACATACAAAAATAGCGGATAGTTGGGGTCTTTAACTTCGTGCTGAATTCAAATAATTGGACCCATAGATGGTTTAAATATATTTTTTAACTAGCTGTTCCGCGCGGTTTCACTCGCGTTCCCGGGATATAAAGTAGCCTATAACCTTCAGGAATAATGTAGCTTCCTATTAGTGAAATATTTTTTCAAATCGGTTCAGTATTTTCGGAGCCTATTAAATGCAAACAAACAAAACTTTCCTCTTTATAATATTAGTATAGAATTATTTTTCGTACTTCACTTTCGTTTTACACAACTAATAAAAATCATTAATTATCGCGCCATTCGACGTTCAACAAGATCTTTTCGCCGATCATTTTTTAACTCATGAGTAATGTTGTCACATGCAGCTCCTGCACGGATCCATAGCCTTCAGGTGATTCAAAACCGTTTCATGCGCAAAGCCACGGGCACTCCGTGGTACATGCGTAATGAAAATCTCCACATTGATTTAGGTCTCCCCACGTTAAAACAATTTATAAAACGCGCCTCACGCAGATTTTTCAATACCGCCGTTAATCACCGCAACCCTCTTATAGTGAAAGCCGCAACGTACACGCCCTCCCGTATACTCCGTATCCATAGACCAAGGCAAGCCCTCAGCGAGCCGGATGACCCCATAACATTAGCTCAGATCGAAGCTGACGAAGCCCGTAAAAGTACACAAAACCGATTACGCTACCGTCCTCGACGGCGAGGACCGCCGCGACGTCCCAGTCAATCTCGTCCCGTTCAAGCGGCCCGAGCTGCCATTAGTAATCCGACCGCCCCCAATTAGTCGTAACTCGTACAAAGTCCTCCCCTTCCCCCGGTAACGCCCTGAGCCGAGGTTCGTACCCCACTCGGGGGTGCCCTCAGGCGTGGTTACCTAAATGTTACCCAATTTTGGCGATGCTTCATCTAAGTTGTGTCATACTATAATATTTTATTTTAATAAAGTACCTAATGGTAAGTAATAACGGTTTGTATTATGCGGTTTCACCCGCGTTCTCGGGATAAAAAGTAGCCTATTGCACTCGGGGACTATGTAGCTTTCTATCAATGAAATATTTCTTCGAATCCGACTGATAGTTCCAGACATTAGTGCTTTCAAACAAACAAACTTTTCAGCTTTAATATTGTATAGACTAGATACAGAATTTCATATTTTAAGCAAGTATTACAAAAGTATACTACATTTATGCATTTTTTTATTGCATAATATGAAACTACCGCGCACTGCAGTATATTTTACAATGCTGTTTTACGAGGAAACTTGTTAGCTTTAAAGGTTGTTTATGAAATAGCGAATGAATATAAAATTTAAAACCTGAGTCTGTAATAAAATGTTAGTAATGTTACGTATTATATTCTGGCAACAATGTCTTTATAAGGAGCTTTTATTTTTATTTGTATAGAGACAAAATTTTGTGATACGAATAGAAGAGTAAAATTTTGCGACATTCTATGTCTACAGGCGTAATAAGGTCGTGAATACATGTTTATAGAGGCATAGAATGTAAATATATTTTTACTTTGACTTGATTTTACATACGTACTTGAAAGTTTATTTTGTTTCTTTCATAAATTGATTCTTTGATTATAGGTATTTTTTTTACTATGTATAGGCCTGTGTTTGACCACAATCTCACCGTGGTCAGTGATGATGTGACCGGTGGTCGTAAGCACACAAAGCCTAGAAGGAAACTTGGAATACACCGGATTGCTTGGGAACAGATTTTCATCTTGAGGGTGGTAGCCTGCCAGCCAGGTACCTTCATGTGCTGAAAGTAGGATTGAAGCAGTAATCTATACTTTTATATTTTTAACTAGTGACCCGCTCCGACTTCGTTCGGCTTTTTTGTACTATAATATGCATGTATTATACAATAAACCTTCCTCTTGAATCACTCTATTTATTGCTGAAAACTGCATTAAAATCCATTGAGTAGTTTAAAGATCTAAGCGAACCAACAGCGGAAGCGATTTCATTTTATATTATGTAAAGGAACGATGTCAATTAACATTTAAGTTTTAACTCTGTTCAATTGAATATTTTTCTAATTCCACTTTTGTTTTTTTCCGAAAAAAAAATCAAACTTCTTTTTAGCATACACAATGTATGGAAAGGTACCAATAACAATTTATCTTTTTTTATATCAACTGGTTGACAAGCAGGCTGACGGTCCACCTGATGGTAAGTGGTCACCGCCGCCTATGGACATTTGTAATACCAGGGGGATTGCCGATGTGCTGCCAATCTTGAAGAGCTTGAATTTAATAACAAACAATAAACTTCTTTGTAATTATACAGCCAAGATTACTCACTGAAAATTCAACGGTTTCTGAAACACAACATCAGTTTTCATCATAAACTTCCATGTTTGCCCTTACGTTTGTCTTCCGGCTCAGTTACACCTGTCATAAACATCAATGGCTCTTCTGATCGATCCTGTGCTTTCATCCGGGATAAAGTATAACATAGTAGCTTAATATTATATTGTATAATAATAATAATAATAATAATTTATTTATTTAATCAGATATCAAAGATCAATTGGTTAGTAAAGACTTAGTTTCTAATGTTAGTAGTATAAATTTTACATTTAAACGAAAGGACAAATTATGCACACACCAATCGATTAGAGCCCATGTGCGTGCGCACAAAGTGTCTCATAATCGGCGATCCACTGGGATCCGCTACTGTCTTCAGAATACTGTTCCGGCTACCTCGCACTCTCCTTAACAAGGATGCTGTTTTTTTTCCGGATTATCGCCCCGAAGTCGTCCGTATGGGACAGCGCGAACACCCCTGAAGCACTACAGAATCGAGGTAGCCGCAAGAGCATTCTGAAGGCTTTATTGTATTGGACGCGTAGGACACTGAGTGACTTTTTCGTATACTCGACCCATAGACCGACCGTGTAGAAGCTTTGACAGTACGCCTTGAAAAGGGTGATTTTGACCTGTATAACTTTTCTCATTAAATATAGGCTAACAAAAATATTTTTTCAAATTTAACCGGTAGTTTCAGAGATCATGTTATAATCAAGCGTATAGCCTAACTGATGGTAAGCGGTATTTAAACACAATTTGTATATATTTTTTGTAATATCATCACCCTTTAAAACCATTCATTTTGATACCCAACTTTAAAAGGTTAAGGAGAAAAAAAATATACATATTAGCGTAAAAAATCCGCCATTTTGATTTTTGATATATTTAATACTAGCGACCCGCCCCGGCTTCGCCTGGTTTTTCTCAGCTTTTCTCTACTATATTATACATATAATACCTTCCTCTTGAATCACTCTATCTACTAAAAAAAACCGCATCAAAATCCGTTGCGTAGTTTTGAAGGTCTAAGCATACATAGGGACAGACAGACGGGAAGTGACTTTGTTTTATACTATGTAGTGACACTCACGTCATATCAACGATATAATTATTATGCTTTAAAATCGGTCAAGCCATTTAGTCTACAGGAGGTTACAATGGTACGGACATACAAAAATACGCGCGAAAATTATAACCTTCTTGGTCAATCGGGTAAAAATACATTCTTTAAATCACCGAACAGCGCCATTATGCCAAAACGAAACACAATAAACAGATAATAATTCACCACAAAATGGCGGATCAATTATTGTGAAGCAATTACCATAGGCTTTTGTAATTAACGAAGCCACGAACTCGCGTAATGAAATTATAGGGAGTTTATCAAATCTTGTAACTACCAGTGGTAGGATTGATTAAATTTGTAATTACATTTATTGGAAACCTGGAAACCTGGAAACCTTGGCAAAGATTTTATACAATATACAAAATTACTTTGGAAATACGCAATAATCAGATACTGATAAAAGTGAGACTATCCTCAGCATTCGGTTATTAAACTATCCTTATGTCAGCCGAAAGACGAGGACGTGAGATGCCGCGACGAAGGTCATGGGTTCGAATCCTACAATGAGCTTGAGCTTTTGCTGAATTAAAACATTGTGAGGAAACCGTAGCATGGGGATAGGGTACTTTGTAGTACTCGTCTAACTTGCTACCACCCTCATGTTGAAAATTCATAGCCAAGCACCTACCGGTGTGTTTTGGCAATTGCACTTGAGAGCCAGTTGGCTTCTTGGTATTGTAACGGATAGGCGACTGCCTGCTTGTCAACCATCTGACATTCTGTAACACTTAATACATACGTCTATGACACTCAATACCACTTGCAAATCCAATTAGCAATGGATTATGCATGTAATTATGATTATACATCAGTTATTGTTCATTGGAAGCCCGCTAATAACACTTTGATCTAGTTCTAAGTATAACTCTTAGATATTAGTTTTCAGTGTAGTTTCTTCGAATATAACCGATTTGAATTTTGTGTTCGTTTAACTCGTAAATGGTTTCTTTTCAAAGAACAATACTCAATATACTGCGATAAGTGAATAAAAAATAGCAGTGAGAATAATAAGTTTAGCCTTCATTTTCATATTTACTATAATTTCTCAGAGCATAATCCTGGGACAACACCCAGCGGCTATTTCCCTTTTATCCTTAGTAATTAGAAACAAACACGGAAGCCATGTAATCCCATTCTTATATTCTCTTCCCGTTTGCGTAAAAAGGTAGAAACATAAAAGGAATATTAACAACACAACTTCGTTTTTTCATTTAGGAATTTTTCGCCTTATGTTTTCCTGTAAATTAACACAGTTGCAGTTATTTGCCGAGGTAGACTAGATCGCTGGATATATTGGCATTGAAAGATCTACAGCTAAAACCTTTTTCAAGCTTATTAATAAAAATAGAGGAGGTTCTCAATTCGGCTGTAGTTTTCTTTTAAATGTTTGTTCTCGCATAACTTTTTTGATTGTGAACCGATTTTAATAATTATTTTTGCGTTGTATATAGCTCCATGATGGTCCCATATTAATTTTATTGTATTTGAAGGAGGTTTTACTCTTTTTTTTAAAGTTGATTATTACTACGAAAATATCCTATTATTTGTGTTCGGCTCTCCTATACCAGGATGGTCTGTCCTGTCAGGTTTCAGTCAGTTGGGTCTCGTTCCAAGTCGCGGGCTACTGTATACCACAATGTGGCTTGAGATCTGCCTCTTTTTTGTTTGTGTTTGGTACTGCCAGAGCCTGCTGAACTACGTTGTCTTCAGGTCGGCTAAGTATGCTCAAAATATTATCATGTTTGTAATATTTACAATATGAATTTAATTTTATTTAAAAAGCTAATTATTTTGTATTTATTTATCATGACTTTATTATTTACTTATTATGTTTCATTAACAAAATTGGCACAACACACCAATTAATTGTTGTAATGCAAATTCTGAATTCAAATTGGATGTTAATTATCAAACATTTTAATTACTATTTGTTTGAAAAATAAGGCAACTGTAACATTTACTGAAATACGCTTATACGATTTTTGTGAAGCGCTCACAATCGCTGAATTTCTGATGTTACTAATCCGATTCGGAAAATTCTTAAATCTATGAATAAAATTTTCGTTCAGTACTAGATTATTATCTATGTGTTGTTTAAAAGGATAATAACAAAAATCAAAAATGTCAGAAGATTGACACTGTCCCGAAACATACCACAAATACATATTTAGGTATAGGTAGTTTAGTTTACTATTCTATAATAGTTCAACCTAGTTGGATTAGTTATGCAAAGGATGTTATAACTAACTAGGTCAGAAGTTAGATTAAAACCGTTGGTAAATTGATTACGTTGTAAACTAATTGGATTGAAATTTGATATTCTTGCTTCATAATAATAATTTGATGATACACAAAGTTCTGGGAAGTATGTTTTACTATTGTGTTTATTGATTAAGGTTATCAGACTTAGCAAATTATGTAATCTTGTCACCATCTTACGTCAAAGGACTCTTCTTCATGTTATATAGTAGATAGCAATAGACGAGTCCCATGTTGGGTGCCAAAAGATGAGTCCCATGTTGGGCGCCAAAAGATAAGTCCCATGTTGGGCGCCAAAAGATGAGTCCCATGTTGGGCGCCAAAAGATAAGTCCCATGTTGGATGCCAAAAAATGAATTCAATGTTGGATGCCTATGGACAAGTTTTGACATAAATTTTAAAAATTTGAAGTTCACTTATCCTCTAATTTATTTTATCATCACACCAGAGAGGACTATATCTTTTACATCCTTTAAAAACATTAGCATAATTTTTTCCACTTACAGATATTAAAAAACATGGGCAAAAATATATCCATTAACATTTTAAATTTAAAATAAAACAAGACGCAACGTGTCCAAAAAGCACAATTAAGGCGACATTTCACGTCAAACAAAAATGAATTATAATTAAAAACGTGACGTCGTCGTCGCGTTGCACGACAAAAAATGGAATGCGAAAAAAATGGTATAATCTCGTTAGGTTTCGGCGGAAAGGCGTCCCCTTGGATTACGAATAAATAAAGTCGAAAGAAGGATAATATTATAACGGGATAAACTTAGAAGATATCATATTTCTTTCGACGCTAAGGGCGAGCTAAATTGTTTAACGATAAAATTGTAATAACATAATTAAGTGTAATAATGTTGATAGATCTTAATTAAGTCACTTGATGACTTTAAGTGCTTACCTTTTTTAACTACAGGGGACCGGCGAGCGGGGAGCTTTTTCCGCCAACGCGTTAGCTTGGCCATACAAAGAGGGAACGCTGCCAACCTTCTGGGAACCTTGCCGTTGATTGGCAGCAGCGGCCACCTCGAGGAATTTTTTTATATATAGTTTGTATATTTGTTGTAAATATTGTATACTACAAATAAAATGTATATAATAAAAAAGAGGTTACTAGATTATAAACAACAATGATCAGGTTAAAAATAAGTAAAAAGTAAGTTAAGATTTTGAGATTATTTTTGGAATTTTTCTCAATTTTAGGTCCAGGATTTTTTTCATATCTCTCATAAGTGAGAGATGATAGGTAGATATGTTGTTCTAAGATACTGTGGCTCTATATTGGTCTGCTCCATAAAAGGTATACACCTGATTAACGCCTTCCTAAAAAAAAATATAAGTTGATTTATGAGCTTTGAGTTTTCAAATGCGTCTTTAACTGAAAAAAAAATTGTTTGGTCAAAAATTAATGGCAAAACAATGTTTTTGATTTTTGTAGATTCAATAACAGCGATTCAGTCAAAACTCATCGTAATATTAGAAAAGAATATTACTCCCACTAACGGAAGATCATACATACAACCTTGCGAGTAACATTCACAAGATTTATAATCTCAGCTCGGATAAGTCTAGATTTCAGAACCGCATTAATGATGAGTTACACAGTAGTTACTGTTGCTGTTTTAGACCGGCTGAGTAAACTGAGATTAGCACGCGAGCGTGGGTAGGTAGATAATTTTCATAAATTATTACAACTCTATGTTTTAGCGGATTTGTGTTGACAGATAGTAAACATTATTTGCATAATACAGTTAAAATAAGTACTGCGGCAACAGACATAAATAATTTGAATTGACTGAATGCAAAGAATGGAGGTTTATATGATAATACAAACCTTTCTTTCTGATAAGATAATTTACCTATCAGTATCACACTCATGAGTTCAATTCCCACAGACAATCAGAAAATGACTGAATGAAGTTATCGAGTGTAGCTAAAGAATCCTCTAGTCTGGTTCCAACGTTTTAATTAAATAACATAGAATATCTAATATAGTACCAAATATTATCTCATGTAATACTAAAGATTATCTGATGTTGTACCAAAGGTTATTATATTATAATGTAATACCAAATATTATCTAAAATGTAATACAAAAGATTATCTAATGTAGTACCAAAGATTATCTGATGTAGTTCCAATTTAATTCAATGGTAACTTTGTACACACGGCCACAGATCAAGCTACACACTGCGGCACCTTATACGGTTGTAATAGGAGCTATTTTGCAACAAAAATGTGTATCTTGATCTGTGGCCGTGTGTACCAATAGACAACAACCATATACAGCTGCTTACTTTATAGCAATTGACTTCAAATAACATAACAAAGGATACTGAATAAAATGAGAATCGATAAAGCTTAAATTTGCTACGTTCCTATAGGAATTCTCTTTGCATAAATAAAATCGTTCTCTGACCCAGATTGCTTCATCCATTATGTTTACACAGGAAAATGAGCCTTCTTTACATTTAAAATTGCGGTTACATCGTACAGATTTGTAACAGGATTTTAAATTTTGAATTCACGCTATATTTCTTTGTTGAGAAAATTATCCATCGAGTCCGATAAATGTTGCGTTGTTTAAATTGTCTTTAAAGGTGTTTTATTTTTCTAGAACTTGGTCAACAAAACTTCGCACACAAAGGTACTCACCTACTAATGTAAACAGTGCTACTGTATTTTTTATTTTTTTTTATTTATAGGTACTTAGTCTGATTTATTCATTTTTGGGATTTTTAGTCGTTAAACTATCACATACGAATTGTATATTATAAATAATAATGTTACTAAGTTCACATCGGTTTCAGTCGCATTCCCGCAATAAAAAAATACCTTGAACATTCGATAATAATGTAGCTTCATATTAGTGAAAGAACTTTTCGAGTACGACTAGTTTCGATCCAGAGATTAGCGAGTGAAAACAAACCACTTATTATTAGTATAGATAATACTTGCTGTTGGTAATAATAATATAACTAACAAAGTAAAATAATCTCCTGGAAAATTCTTCACGCACACTTTCTGCTATATTTGATGCGTATTTTTGACTGACGTCAATAGTTAATCAAGTATCAACAATCCAAGATGGCAAATCAATAAAAATGTACGTAACTTATTCAGTCCAGTCCAAACTGTCAACTTTAAAGTACATTGTTCCATTGGAAACACTATGACCTAAACACACATAAAAATAAATCACAATTCCCAAATTCCGTATTATTTAGAAACCAACCTCAATCGCCACTCAGAACTGTAGCACGCTGAATATTCTAACACACCTACTTTACAAACTAAATCCAACCCTGTACGAACTTCCCCTTAATTAGTGAAACGTCACGGCCAACACACAGACAAGTTTTGCTAACGCCACTTAATTGAATTAAGTCTTGTTAAGTACATATGCACTAAATAATTCTGAGCTGAAATGGCTCTTTCTATCTCGTTCAAATGTCAGACATCTCAACTTATCTTTATTGCAATAAGTTGATATTCCAAGTAATTGCTTATTTTCATGAATTATTGTAAAAGATATTAGCAATTTTTGGCTTTTGACTTATTCTGAACAATTCATAGCACTACACTCACACACATACCCTATCGCCGACGAGCGTACGTGTGTGTGTACTATTCGCAGATAGGTGTAACATTAATAATGACGTACCTGGTGCCGATGTCCTGTCTACGTAGCGCAAGTAAGCATCATCGGTCATTAACATAAAGTTAGCACGCGCGCACAGAGCATCAAAACTTTTAGACTTTGCACAATAGTATTTCTTGTAAAAAAAATACCTATATAAAAAAATTGTGCATTGATTCCACTATCGATTCTGAACAAATTAGTTTCAGGTTTTGTGTTGATTCAATTACACGTTGTTTATTATTGTTTTACCAAAAACTGATAGAGAGCGGATAACAGAAGGAAGAGTATCAGATATAAAAAAATTGGAATTCAGACACATAATATTATTTCCGACATTCTGGTTAACAATATCAAGGGCACACCAGTTTACTGTAAATCAATAAAAATGTTGCAAGAATTGCTTTATATAGCTGTTTAGAGCAAGTCATGGCCATTTAGATATTTGGTGAAAGGAGGTTTTTTTAAATATAACTGAATAAAACTCTAAAAAAAATTTTTGTATATAAGTATAAAGACGAATTACTGTTCGGATATAAGTTATAAAGCTCCGGTTTATTTTTTTTAGCTTACAAAGCTAATTTTTTTAAATCAAAATCTCACTGTGGTCACTGATGATGAGGCCAATGGTGGTAAGCACATAATATAACCTAGAGGAGAACTGGCCTTCATGTGCAGCTGTCGGAAGGTTGTAGCACACATATCGGTAAGGGATCGCCACCGTATCATCTGAAGCCGTGTATGAAACTTCGTGCAACGCACACTAATCGCCTCGCCTCGAGACAAGCTCACGAACGGCTTCGCCGAGCTTATGGCTAGGCGTCAACCAGCGGTGTCGCCTAGCTTTGCGTAGCTGATGCGTTTTTGTTACGTGCTTACGTTATATAGACGCCTAATTGACGGCGCGATAAAAGGCGATACGGTGACGATCTCTTTCCGATTTGATAAGTGTACTGACTCCCTAATGCTCCTTGGAGCTCCCACGCAACAACTATGCGTAGGAGAATTCATTACATGTCGAAGTTTTTACACACACCTATTCACCGTTGCCATGGTAACATACCATAAACAAGCTATAGAAAGTTTCCACTCCAAGGTGAGGAGAATTATAGTTTTAACGTTCGATAAACTGCTGTTACTTACACAATTTATACGATTGAGTCTTTACGTTACTTATTTACGATGTAACATTTATTTTTCTCTTTTGTTGTATTTTTATTTTTTTGGCTTGCGTTTGGCCACAGACTCGTCCATTTAGTGGACGATGACGAAGCCAATGATGGAGCACGCTTGCCCAGAAGAAACCTATTCACCCTGGCCTTGAAAATTCCGAGAATATAGGAGTCTGGAAATACAGACAGATTGTATTTTATCTGGTATCTGGTAACTGTAGTACCAAAAACAAAATCTAACTCGGTGACCCAAAGTAGAACTATCGACGCTGTTCTGAAAAATGGGCTCTATTCACTGAGTTATATTACTACCTATAGAGAAGCTATCCTAAACAAAGGTCATCTCCATTTCGGTATTAATAGCTGCAGCGCTGAAACAATAATTAGTCGGCTAACCAGACAGTAGTAAATATTAATAGCAGTAAGCTCATAACTAGCTACATGGGTAGTAAATTGTATTTCTTTCTCGATTTCCAAATCAATTTTAGTAGCGAAGGTTAGCAAAACACAAACATTAATAGATGACACGAACCCTAAAACCACCCAAAGAGCGAACGCTGCCAGCCTTCTGGCAACCTTGCCGTTGATTGGCAGCAGCGGCCGCTTCGAGATTTTTTTATATGTAGTTTGTATATTTGTTGTAAATAATTGTAACCTTAAGGGTAAACCTTCGGTTGGAGCGTCAAATTCAAATTTTATCAAGTTTTTTGCTAATTGTAGCTCAGTTATAGGTCTTAAGTTATCAAAATGTTATTTGCGACAAGAATGGTAGTATATTTACTGATTAATAACAAAAGAAATCATCAACACATTCCTTCAAGGTATATTAGTAACATTTTCATGAAATAGTCGTATATGTCAGTAATATACCTTGGATGAATATGTTGTTGATTAATTTTGTTATTAATCAGTAAATATACTACCACTCTTGTCGCAAATAACATGTTGATAACTTAAGACCTATAACTGAGCTGCAATTAGCAAAAAACTTGATAAAATTTGAATTTGACGCCTCGACCGAAGCCTCCACCTTAAAATCATTGCACTGTTATTTAGCCAGTCGTATAAAAATAACAGCAAACACTTAAATTTTCAACACACCTCCCTTTGTCTCCATTCGGGAATCTTCTAAAATCGTAAGCGCCGAATAATCCAGGATCAAGATAATGTATTTTACGGTTCAAATCACAATAATACTTTATTCATTTCTCTTTGGAATAATTTATGAGTTTCTTGGCGTCAGAATAGACGGGTGTCTGTGAAAACTGCTCTAAGAGAAGATTCCTTTTATTTCAAGAACATAAGCTTTTTATGTCACCTTTGCAAATGATTTATTTAAAGATCGGCTTTCAACACAATAACACCGGTGACCGTGATAAGTGGTGAAGAGACCGATGGCAGTATTGACATAAAGACTTGAAACAAACTAGCTTTTTACCTGGAATATAATGTATGACTTTTTACACGATTATAGCTCAATTTTGGCTGCTAACCCTCCCAGTAAAAAAAATGTCACTAAACAACCACTTATAACTGGGGTGTTCCGGCAGCTGAATTTGAGGGTTAGTTTGACCACGAACCGGAAGACGCAGCGCGAGCAGGCCCCACACATGGTGGGCCGACGATCTTGTGAGGGTCGCGGGACACAGGTGGATGCGGGTAGCGCAAGACCGGCCATCGTGGAGATCCTTGGGGAAGGCCTTCCAGCAGTGGACGTATTTCCACTGATATGATAATGATGATGATTTCGTCTAAGTTTTGTGAGCTTAGAAACTTCGGACACCTCATCTCTTAAAAAAACCAGGAAAGTATTACAAAAGAATAGCTATTAGCAATAGCTCTTTTTACGTGTTGGCTTCAAACAAACATACTGTAGGTATATACGTCATCTTAAAGTCTTTAAAAAGACAAGGTAAATATATTCTGTTACTGTATATTTTAAGGTTCAAATTACAATACAATATTCACCAACGATGAAATAATTAACGACTGCCATAACGTCAGAATAAGCGCTTAAAACCAAAGACACATTTGTACATAATAAAATACTATTATCTTTACTAAAGATACGGTAAATTTAATCCCTTGCGAATGAAATTGTTACAATAATAATAATAGTATCCTGGGACATTCTTCACACAAGGTTAAGGGGGAACGTTCGGTTGGAGCGCGAAATTCAAATTTTATCAGGTTTTTGCAAATTACAGCTCAGTTATAGGTCGTATGTTATCAAGATGTTATTTGCGAGAAGAATGAAAGTATATTTACTGATTAATAACAAAATAAATTATCAATATATTCTTCCAAGGTATATTAGTGACATTTTCATGAAATAGTCGTATATGTCAGTCATATACCTTGGAGGAATATGTTGATGATTTCTTTTGTTATTAATCGTTTACCCTTAACTGATGCCAAACTAAGCAGAGCTTGTACTATGGAAACCAGATAACTGATATACTACATACTACTTTTTTTTCGTAAATACATACTCATATAGATAATTACACCCAGACACAGGACAAATAGACATGTTCATGCACAGAAATATTTGTCCGGGATGGGAATCGAAGCCACGACCAGCGGCGCTACAGGTGGCATCTTAACCAACTGCGCCAACTGGCTTGTCATGGCCATGATTTTGATGTCGATTCTGTTTTTTTCAAATTAAATACTGTTGTCTCTCTAAAACTCTCTAACATACGTACCTACTTGTATATTGCAAAAAATAAACGAAAACGTTTAACAAAAAGCGACACAAACAGAATTTGTGATAGTAATTTTATCTATCAGCTTTGCAATTTGACAATACGACCTTTTTCCCGCTTAGTGATTCGCGCTTACCCTAGTTGGGTGGGAGGGTTAACCTAAAAATATTTCAACTAGTGATGAGACTCTGATTCTAGTATGTGTCGATGTTGACTCTAAGGGATTTGAACAAACTGAAAAGTCATTGAATTATAAACGTTGCAATCGAATCTAGCACCTATTTGGATGACAAGGAACTTATCATTGTGATTGATAAATCTTTCTTTTAAAATACTATTTTTTTATAATTTTTGTTTTTTTTTGTTTTTACTTATCAAGGGCAGAGTAAATGCTAAAACTACCTATATTTATTTTCGCCATGCATGAGCCCACGTATTTGAATGGCTTATAATTATTGAGCTTAAATTAGATTAAAAATTTAAACCAAAAGTGGAAAATATCGTAATAAGCATGAGACGTCGCAAAAAAGAGCAATTATTTAGAAGTAATTTTATGACGTTTTAAGTTAAAATTAGAAAAAATGCACATGCTCACAGCTCCACTAAAGTCTGCGTTAGGAATGGATATCCTAATTTTTCGTTCTTCCTTGATCTCAGAGTAAATTTTAGTTCTTGTTTTATTGCTTTATTTACTAGTCACTAGCATTCACCCTGTGGTTTTACCCGCATTCCCGAGAGATCTTATATTCCCGAGGGATAAAAAGTAGCTTATATGTAAATCCAAGATGTCAGCTACCTCCATACCAAATTTTATAAAAAATAGTCCAGCCGTTTGAGCGTGTAGAAGTAACAGACATACTGACTCACAAACTTTCGCATTTATAATATTGGTAGGATATCAACTTTTTAATGTTGATGTGTAAACCAATTCGCAAAGTTCCCATCCCTAATTTCATCGACTCGCTCCAACCTTGGCCTGACTAAAGTTCCTCTGTTACATGCTGCAATATGTTTATTTTCTTATATCACGCTGAAATGAAAGTTGAAATTATTTTCCCCGCAAAAATTGTTTATAATGAATTCAGTTTTGTTATATTTCGGAATATTGTTAGAATATTGTTTGATATTAGATATGATGTCAGGTAAAATGTTTCATGTTTATAAAAGGAGGATGTTCTCAATTCGGCTATATATTTTTTTTGCGTTGGTTCGGTATATCTCCAAGATGGTCCCATATTATTTTTTATTGACTTCTAAGGAGGTTCTACTCTTTTTTTAAAAGTTCATTAGGTAGTAATTGTTTTTCGGGGAAGACAACAACACAATGTGGCCAGTGCTGTTGGTAAGCTGGATTGGGAAGGGACTGCAAAGCCGGTCGACAGGAATGAGCCGTTAGGCAAAGTGCGAGGGTGCACCGGTGCAGATCCAACGAAGGACCCGGTGTCTCCATGACATGCACAGCGGTAGGCCACCGGGGTGGTTTTAGTGGTTAAAAATCCCACATAACCTGGTTACACCCCTCTTGTAAGGTATATTTTGAAGATTTCCATCTCGTAAAAAAAAAAAAAGTAGAATTGTTAAGAACGTTGAAAAATATAAAACTGATATTGAGCCTTTACTAGATAAATATGACGAAAAATTATAAGGAAAAGATGATAATGCTGAAAAGGAAAGGAAAATTTGCAATAAAAGAGCACTTTATGGTACCCCACTTGAGAAGTGAATCAAGTAGTCTTTTGTTTCCATATCAAGAGATTTTACGTCTGAGAAGTCAAGAGGGACCGTTTGCTATGCTATGAGAAGAAATAGAATTGGATATTATTACTGGTTCCCTAAATACAAGTTTTTTCTTAGTTTAGTTAGTTTCTGCTGCCCAAAAGTTTCACGGAAATTTAATAAAAAATAACTGATATTTCTCTCTAAACAAAAGCATAAGATATTTTTGCTAATTATAGCAGACCCGCGATAGCGTAATGGCCTACCTTTTACATAGATTACCTACAATTTATGCTAGAAGGTTTTTTTTTAATACAACGTTTTTCTTTTGATAATTTAAAGGTACCGGCAAAAACATAAGTACTAACATTTTTGAAATATTTTTTAGACCATCCTATTTCAGGCATACGGTTTACTCTTCTCACTTAAACCCTATGTCTAGAAGCTTTATGTCTTTAACACAGCCAAGCGTGTTCACAATTTGCGGGTTCAAGGCCTTTTGCTCTGTTTACCTACTTTATTTAGCCAGCTCTTTCCCATGGGCTGTTTATTGTCGAGTATTGCGTCAACCGAGCCAGCGACGGGTTAGGTTTTATGTTATTTTTACTATGCAGAAGGTTTTATTGATATTTGCCATTTTGATTCTATTTGTAAAGAAAGTTTTCTATCTATACATATATAATTACATGTCCTGACCGACTGATGCATCAATGCACAGCTCAAACCACTGAACGTATTGGGATGAAATTTGGCATACAGATACCTATTATGATGTAGGAATCCACAAAAAAAGGATTTTTTGGAACTTCTTCCCCTAAAGCGGTACAATGGGGGATCGCGAGCAAAACCGCGGGGCGGAAAGCGTTTCAAGCCAGTTATTATACCTCGTCCAGGCTATTTAGGTTTAGAAGGTATTTGTACGTATCACAAAATCTACAATTTATTTTATTTTTTGTTTCAGAGCGACCTTGAAGGTGGTACGTGAGGCGGCGTTCGGCGCCTTAACCGTCACGTAAGTAATCCTAGCTGATATTTTTCTTAGGTACCAATTTCTTTGTAGGAAGTTCATATGAAATTAGTACCTAAATACCTATCAAAACACCAAGGAAATATTAAAAAAAAAATTGACACTCATTTTAAAAACGTAATTTTATTTCTGAAATTTTCAAGTTGTAAACATATACTATGTATTTTAGAAAAAAACGAATAATAACTATTCAAAGTTAAATATGAATAACGATAACAAAAACATTGCTTCTAACGATTATAACCCCGATACTGACTTATCTATTCCGTTTGACACGAAATGCTGTAATTAAATGTCGTTTAACAATCGTTTATTGGAGCTTGGCACCGCTGCGAACTATTCAACAAGATTATACGCCTGACAATGTGATTTAAGCTTCCATATAGGTTATATAAGTAACAACTGGAGAACTAAGGTTTGCAAATTAACAGCAGAGCTTTGTTTCCTTTCTTAACATAAAGTAATTTATAAAAGGTAGGGTACGTATTCAGGCATAACAAAATATAGTTTATTGGTTCAATTCTATGGAGATTGCCAAATTGTTGTATTGATTTGTATAGATTCTTTGATTTCTTTTTTTTAAATCGTTTACTCTTATGAGAGCAGTCGGTGTCATTTCTGTTGCTGTGGCTTGTTTCACATCCCTGCGCCATCTTGTTGTAACTGTTCAAGTAGACTGTTATTTTATTTGTAAGTGATTAATTATCATCAGTCCAGTGCATATGAAGTGTCTTCTTGATCCTTAAACCATAGCCTTGGACAGCGAGATTTTAAACCTGTCTTTTAGGTTCTAGTTTTCCGCATCGCAATTCCAACGGTGATCCGCGTGATGTAAGGAGTTTTAAATAAAATCTTTCCTCTTCATAATATTGAGTTATATAATAGAGCAAAGCAGCTTTGACTTGGACTAAATCATTATTTCATTTGGGAAACCGAGTGCAAAATAAGGGTGAAGGTTAGTTATATACTAAAAGTAAATAAATAAGGAAAAATAAACCGGAGAACAGCTGCGTTATTTCGTCAGATGTAAAGCAATATAGAAAAAACTAGACCAAATCTAACGGCTGGAAATATTAACTGTACTACCTTAGGGACCTATAGCAATCTAGTATATCTCTTTGAGTAGGTATCTACCTGAAAAAGTTTTTCTATCAACCTTGCATTAGAATGTAGCAAATTGGCTTTGAGACTAAAGTGCTTCTACCTGCTGTTATTTCTATGTAAAAAGGGAGAGTAAATTGATATTGGCATAAAATGTCAACTTCACTTAGAGGTATAATAGGTACATCATCAACATATTTCACGGAGTTAAATATGTGGTAAAAAGTCACGTTTTCATGAAATAGTCTTGTTTACCACAAATATCATGTCAGCTGAAAGACGTCCACTGCTGGACAAAGCCTCCTCCAAGGATCTCCACGATGGCCGGTCTTGCGCTACCCGCATCCAGCGGTTTCCTGCAACCCTCTGGTTGGTGGTCGTCACTCGAGAATCCTTCTGCTCCAGCGGCCGTCCGTCGGTTCTACGAGCGATGTGCCCCGCCCACTGCCACTTAAGTTTGGCAATTCTTCGGGCTATGTCGGTTACTTTGGTTTGCCTGCGGATCTCATCATTTCTGATTCGATCTCACAAATATACCTTGGAGAAATATGTTGATGATTTCTTTTGTTAGTAATCAGTAAAATATACTAAGATTCTTGTCGCAAATCACACGTTGACAATCTTACGACCTATAAGACCTGCAATTAGCAAAAAATTTAATAAAGTTCGAATTTCGTGGTCCAATCGAACTTAACAATATGAGAATGCCACTTTAAATCGATACTAAGTGACAAGACTCTCGCATGGTATCACAAACATATTGGAAAAGAAACTCCATTAGTCGCGAGCTGAAATGGGTAAGATGTTTTTGGGTGTAAGGACACGTAGATTCCATTTGTCAAACGTCACTTTCTTGTTAGAACTAGGTTACACTGGTTTGACAGAGTTTATCTCAGGATAAATAATTTAAGATAGAGAGAAGGGTAAGAAAATCTTTTATGACAAAAAAAAATACATAATATTTTGGAGGCTATTTAGGAGTCTAACTGCTAGCGAAGCTTTAAGGCGATGATAGCTCAGTGGTAGTGACGTCGGATGCCGCGACGAAGGTCGTGGGTTCGAATCCTACAATGAGCTTGAGCTTTCGGTGAAGGAAAACATCGTGAGGAAACCATAGCACGGTGGTAGGATAGTAGAAATTTGTCGCAAAGGACCTACCGATGTGTTCCGGCAATTTCATTTGAGAGCCAGATGCCTCCTCGGTATTGTAACAGGTCGGCAATACATTGGCAATACCTCTGGTATTGCAAATGTTGATAGGCGACAGTAACCATTTACCATCAGGTGGACCTCCTGCCTGCTTGTCAACTTTCTGACATAAAAAATATATATTTGAAAATATATCTAATCTACATAAAAAATGGTTACAAGAGATATCAACATCATCAGTAATTCAGCATTTTCTCCCAAAAATGTTACAAAATATAAAATTGTATCAATTTCAGCAGAATTCTTTCGTCCAAATATATTGCTTTCCCTCAGGCTATCCTAACAGATGTACGTACCCATCGTTCGTAGTGTAAGCAAAAAATGTATTATTGTCCCTAACGGTGCACTGTTTCGTAAAAGGTCAGACCTTTCAGCGATTTAAAATTTTATTACATTCGTTTTAAGTAGACTATAGGCTCAGGCACAATGACTATCAGTGTCGTTATCATAATTATCAAATAAAAAATAATGGCGACATTGTATTTTTATTGCGACGTGTAAACGTACATTTTCAACAATGCTTTTATATTTCGTCTACGATTTTGTTAGGGGTTAAAGTCTCTATATTTTTTAATTTGCTTTATAAATTACTCTCTCTCTTTCTCTTTATTTAAGAGATTGGCTCTTGTCGGTGTAGCTTCTTCCATTCCTCTCTGTTGTTTGCTGCTTCCTGCACCTCCTTATACGACACGACGTCCAATTTTGCCTTCACTTGGTCTGTATAGTTCAATCTAGGTCTCTATTTCCTCTAGCTTCTTCCATTCCTCTCTGTTGATCACTGCATCCTGTACCTCCTTATACGACACGACGTCCAATTTTGCCTTCACTTGGTCTGTAGAGTTCAATCTAGGTCTCTATTTCCTCTAGCTTCTTCTATTCCTCTCTGTTGATCACTGCATCCTGTACCTCCTTATACGACACGACGTCCAATTTTGCCTTCACTTGGTCTGTATAGTTCAATTTTTAAAAAGGCGAGACTAAACGAATTGAACATGGTAATTGAATAAATATTGCTTACACTTGAAAGCTTTTGCATTAATTACAAACCAATACAAATGTTGTTAATAAATTAACAGCCACTACATGACCTGAATTCTTTCATGTTATAATTTATTACAAAAAAGCAGCATCATGTTCCCTCAGAAGGAATTCTTTGAATTCCAACCTACAAAATAACCTTTTAAAGGTTGAAAAGATAATAGGATAAAAGGTCACTTTAGCTTGTTATTTTTCTTCTATTGGACAGTTTTGCATTTCTTTTGATCATTTAATATTTCACCTTTCCGTTTTTTGTTTTGCTTCCGCATTTTTAATAGCTACTTATTAAATGGTAAAATAATTTAGTTTAGTTTCTTAGAATTCCTGTTACATTTAACGATTTAAATTTAACTGAATAAACTTTTAATAATAGTAAATAAAACTTAATACTACATTGAAATGCTTTCAAAACCAGAAAAGACAATATAAAACGCAATTTTAACGAAAAATACAGAATTTCCATTTCTACAACCCAATAAATCATTAAATGCTTTTTTCATTTTTAAACCTTGTTGACAAGCAATGAACGCCCCACTCGAAAATGATTAACGACTGTTAATTCACGATTTATTATGGGGACGAACTTCGGTCCACAAATAGAACCTATCAGTTTACAATATTTTGTCGATATGACAGTTAATTTAGATTTATTATAAATGGTGACAGAGTTTATGAAGTAAATTAAGGGAAATGGGTCGGAGCGGTTGACGTCAGTTTCCTATCAATTATAAAATTAGATATAGATATGGTTTAGGGTAGTTCAAGCCCATTGAAACCCTTTTATGTATTTGAGGAAACTGTTTTTAAAGGTTTCCATTTTGCATTGAGGCAAAGCCATTTTGTTTTTACTTAATCATCTGCATCAATATATTAATGATGTTCTTAATTTTTTTTAAAGTCTGAAAGAGTAGAATTCTATCCTTTTATATATTGTGCACCATACAAATATTAAACTTTTTGAATACGTTTCTCATTAACAGAAAATGATTTTAACAAAGTAATTTTTACTACAAAGCCTATTATAAAAGTTATGATTGAATTTGAAGATCTTATCTTCGTCTCATCAGTCAAAAATTGTATCGATGGATCTGCTAAAATTTAATCAAAGCTAAGAAAAACCTCCTTTCATATTTTTGGTTGTCTTTTGACATAACAAGACGCCTTATTGACTACAAATTACTTTCAAACGTACAGTTACTTTCGTAAAGTCAATAATTCCTTTCAGATAATAAATATTCTTTTTATTTATGGATTAACTTATTTTTCTGTTTTGTTTATAATTTTAAGACGAATTATGCCTTAAATTGTATGACTACTACAAAAATTACTGATGTGTGTAATATTTAAGCATTGCTATTGGGTGACATTATTATGTCTTTTATAAGGCGTTTGATAGTTCTCATAATTAATATATCAGTGTCGAAATTACAATGCTTTAGATATATGATAAAAAAGGAAGTGTTTTGAATGCATACAAACGATTATGAATAAATATTAATGATCTTTCATTTATTTTCCCCTTAATAGTACTTACTAAAATTTCCTGCATGAAAATACTACAAGGATGTAACTTTGGTCCGCTACTATTTTTTGATTATATTAATGATTCGAAATCTTTATAGTCAAAATAAAGGTTTGTTAAGTTAACTAAATCAAAACAAATGCAATGTTACAATTAACTAAATTGTACAATTTCATGTTTGTTAGTAAACTGACAGAAAAAATTACCTCACGGTAGATAAACTTACACTAAGGTAGTCGAAAGTTTATTTCTTTTTAACGAAATTATAAAACAGAACGTTTTCTTTGTTCATAAAATATGATAAAAAGCCTTTGGGGCAAGTATTTCTTTTCAAAGTAAACAATAATTCCCTTATTCTATCGCGTAGAGTAATTTCGAGCAAAGCCCGCTCCATAGAGCTCGCTAAGTGACTTAGAATTTTATGCGGCCAACAGTAAGAGACCATGACAATATTGCCATTGACTGGATATTCAAACTGAGATATTCTAAATGTACTGCCGTAATTGCCCGAATGCTCCCCAGTCATTCTTTTAACTGACCCCTTATCGAAATTGGACCTAACTAGTTTTATAATTTATTTAATCGACTATACCTACTTCTATAATTTTGAGAACTGTGTTCCTAATTATTATTGAAATTGGCCCGATAAAGACATCGTTTTTTACTTACATAATACATTACAAGGCCTGTAAACCCTGAAGAGTTCATTGACCATGTTTCCAGCTTTTAACCATTCCATTAATGTAACTATATCATTGAAAAATCGAAGTTTAGAGTCATGTAATACATACGATAATATTTCTGTGTCGCATAATAATGTCGCATTGCATTCGAGATGTATTCAGCTGTCAATACTGACAGCCGTATCAGCTGTAGACTGAAGCTTCATTCACGCCATCTCTTCATAAGTTGAGAATTACATCGAGTATAGTTGCCCTTAAAAATATGAACGGAATGATTCCATGGAACTACTTTTAATAAAAGTTTTTGCCCGCCAATTTTACTCGCGTTTTCGATGGATCTTATGCATTTTTATTATTCCAAAGTATGTTCTATCCATGTGGCAAGTTTCATACAAGTCTGTTCTATAGATAAGATTACACACATATAGAAACTTACGTTTATTTAGTTCATCTATAAAAATAACAATTAAAAGTAAAAAAAAGGACATCATCAGATCAACGCAACCTTGAAGATAATGAGAGTATTTCTTTCAGGATTGCCTCCACCTCAACCAGAGATGCCACCGTACGAGCTGGGTGCACTCGAAGGCGACTACATTGAAGTGATGTCGCGAAGAGGACAGAGCCGGTCGCCGTAGCCTTGTCTAGTTGTTCGTTCTCCACGAATATTGAAGGGAGATTGCGAGTAAGTATTCACATTACTTTTAACTATGACACTTGAATGTACGCGAATAGAAAGAGATGGAGATACATTGAACTGTAAAGAGCGTAACTGGAAAGAAGACGATTTGATAACTATGTAATATTTTATTGCATACTTTCACATTACTTGTATTTACATTGGAGAGGGCTATGCTCGGAGTCTCCCTGCAAGATCGGATCAGAAATGAAGAGATCCGCAGGCAAAGGCAAAGTAACAGACATATCCCGAAGAATTGCCAAACTTAAGTGGCAGTGGGCGGGGCACATCGCTCGTAGAACCGACGGCCGCTGGGGCAGAAAGGTTCTCGAGTGGCGACCACAAACCGGAAGACGCAGCGTAGGCAGGCCCCCCACAAGGTGGACCGACGATCTTGTTAGGGTCGCGGGAAACCGCTGGATGCGGGTAGCGCAAGAATGGCCATCGTGGAGATCCTTGGGGGAGGCCTTTGTCCAGCAGTGGACGTCTTTTGGCTGATATGATGATGATGATGATTTCACATTAAAGGATGACTCACGCTAGACCGTTTCGGGTCCGAGCTCCGGAGATTCGCGCGGTTAAACAAAGAAACAAACTCTTCAGCTTTATTATTAGTATATAGATGTCACTTGAACAGATAAGTACTTATAAAATATTATACCTGGCTATGGATACAATAAAAGAAATAGCAATTTCATTATTATTAATCGAAATCATACATACGATATTCATACAAAATAATTTAAAATTACTGGGCCTTCCAATTCGTTACCTTATTTCCATAATTCCCAAACCCGCGCCACTCCCAGTTAACAAGAATCAACGAAACCTTTAAAAATATACACGAAACAAATTAAATATACACGGAGTCCCCTAGAGGAACCCACGAAGCACCATCTTGGTGTACCTTACGAAATTTAATCAGGAAAGACCTACAATAAACCTACCTTTCGTTTTATTTTAATGGATGAAGGAAAATATGAAGTGTTTTTTAAGAGAGATTTTTTACTAATTAAGGTAAATTTAGTCCAAGATAAATCAGAGTAGTTTTTAAAAGAGGCAATATACTTTTTGTGTACATAAAAAGGGTAAATTAACACTAAACTAAATTATGTACGACTGCTAGCTGAACATTTTGAATTTAGCTTGACTTGAAACTGGTTAGATTTTATCAAGTTCAAAGAGGTCTGAAAGCAGCCGGAGACTTAAAAACATCTTGACACAGTATTGCTGTAGCCAAAAGTGAAACACAATTTATCTTATTACGTGAGAAGTCTTTTAAAACCCAGGTTTTAAGATAGCCCGCCTTTTTCTATGATATGACGTAAGAAAGTGACGGGTATATTTGAAAGCTGAGTTCGACAAAACGAGTAATAAAGGAGAATAATGACATACATAAAGACAAGCGATACTCATTGTTAACGACACGATACGGTATGATAACTGATTGACATACAATAATGTATAATATAGGTTACGTTGATTTGGCAAAACTACATCCAGATTTAAGTACATCTATGCAAGGATATGAAAAGCTGATATTACAATTTAATCTCAAATAATGATAAATATGAATAATCTAATCCATTTTTTGTTCCGTTGTTTTGTTGACCACGAACCGGAAGACGCAGCGTGGGCAGGCCCCCCACAAGATGGAGCGATCTTGTGAGGGTCGCGGGAAACCGCTGGATGCGGGTAGCGCAAGACCGGCCATCGTGGAGATCCTTGGGGAGGCTTTTGTCCAGCAGTGGACGTCTTTCAGCTGACATAATGATGATAATGATTTTTTGTTCCCAGAAATGAATCTCCTAAATATGGACGCGGAAAACCGCGTGGTGCTAAACGTGGGTGGGATAAGGCACGAGACTTATAAGGCGACTTTGAAGAAGATCCCAGCGACACGCCTGTCCCGGCTGACAGAAGCGCTCGCCAACTACGATCCCGTGCTCAATGAGTACTTCTTCGATCGTCATCCAGGGGTCTTCGCGCAGGTCCTCAATTATTACAGGTATGTGTTATTTCAGATTTTGTATTTAGCTTTTGAAAAATTGCCTAACTGAAGTGGCAGTGGGCGTGGCACATCGCTCGTAGAACTGACGGTCGGTGGAAGAAAGGTTCTTGAGTGGTGACCATGTATCGGAAGACGCAACGTGGACAGGCCCTCCACAAGGTGGACTGACGATCTTGTGAGCGTCGCGAGAAACCGCCTGGATATGGGTAGTGCAAAACCGGACTTTTATGGAAATCCTTGAGGAAGGCATTTGTCCAGTCTTTTGGCTGACATGATGATAATGACTTAGCTTCCAACTAGGGCCTGTATTTAAGAAATAACTACAAGTGCATTCGCTATCGACAGTGGAGCTTCTTACAGCGCTGCAAATGCATAGATTGTAGAATAAGCTCCCCGCCGAGGGTTTTCTAAGGGAGCACAATATGGAGTTCTTCGAGACTTAAGATCATGCAGGCAACGCGCGAGTAATATACCTAGTTGCACGATTAAATAGAGTGTATAATCTAAAAGAAATGCAAATACGGAAATTAAAATTGAAAATGTAGATTGGGAAGTTAAAATGTAAATGGCCAAGACACGGAGCTGTACAAAGCGTAGAATTATCTTCAAGAGCATGCTCTCTTAGTAAGGTTACATAGTTTTGGAACAAGGATCACGAGATTATAGACTAATTAATAGTCATGTAGTTTCAGATAAGTAAAGACTGTTTTAAATTGTAGAGAACCTACAAAGTTAAGTATTCTGTCAACAATCGATAAATTCTTTGGATGATGTATAATGTATGTGGATTAGTAAGCATTACAAGGTCATAAAGAAATAAATCTTTAAACATCGATGATAGTAACCCCCTCCTCTCCTCTCCACACCCCCTGGTCTCGGTAGGATGCTCGGTCTGTTGTACGTAGTACCTATATTATTACTCTGTGGCATTACCCAATAAAGCCTCTAAGGAATGCCCCTTATGAGAAGTGACCTTTTTCATAAAATAACGCTATGTTCCTTACCTTCGCTTTAAAAATACCTATGTCTACTGAAGCAGTCTTAAGGTATTAAAAGCAACAACTGGTAAATTGCTTGTAATAATTTTTAATTGGAGTGCCAAGCTTTTGAACATTTGACACGGGACGTTAAAGCTCATTGAAGTTAATTAAAATTAATGGTCTCATTAACAGTGGAGCGAGCCAAACAGATAATGATGTGATTTGTACAATTAAATAAATAAATAAATATTCTGGGACATTCTCAACACACGGTTATCTGATCCCAAACTAAGCAGAGCTTGTACTATGGAAACCAGATAACTGATATACTACATATACTAATTTTCTTTTGTAAATACATACTTATATAGATAATTACACCCAGACACAGGACAGACAGACATGTCCATGCACACAAATGTTTGTCCTGGATGGGAATTTAACCCATGACCAGCGGCGTGATAGGTGGTGTCTTAAACAACTGAGCCTACTGGCTTGTCGATATAAAATAAAATAGAGCTTAATGAAGCAAGACTTACAGACTGTTTTCTTTGTGATAGTGACGTTGAATGTCGAGACGTAGGTCACAGGTTGAAATCTAACTGTGAGTTTAATCCTGCTTGAGCTTTTGGTGAAAGATAACATTGTGAGGAAATCATATCATGGTAGCCAGTTCCTTTCTAGGTTTACCAACATCGGCCACATAACTAACGGTGACATGGTAGACAACACAGGCCTACCAAATATATAATATACCAAAAAAAAAACTAAAATAACTACCACCGTCTGGCTGGCTACCACCTTCAAGTTGAAAATCTGTCGCCATGCACCTACCGGGGTGTTCCGGCAATTGTAATTGAGAGCCAGTTGCCTTCTTGGCATTGTAACAGGGCGGGACATTGGCAATACCTCTCGTATTACTAATGGCGATAGGCGACGGTAACTACTTACCATCAGGTGGACCTCCTGCCTGCTTATCATACATATAAAAAAAACGCTTTCTCTTGAATCACTCTATCTATTGCTGAAAACTGCATTAAAATTCGATGCATAGTTTAAAAGATCTAAGCGAACAGACAGCGGAAGCGACTTCATTTTATACTATGTAAAGATACATGCATATTAGCACAAAAAAGCCGAAAAAAGTCGTGCGAAGCCGGGTCGACTCGCTAATATATTTATAGAACCAGTTTCCTTTCCATTTAATCTCCAATCTATAAATTCCAGCCATTACTTAGATTGTAATACAAGCGTAACTGAAATCCATCCCTTCTAATTGCTCCGAATAACCTTTCGCTAGGTCCTGACCCTTCATAATGAGGTCATACTCCTGTAACCACGGAATGTAGGGGTAAAAAAATCTCATAAAGTAAAACTCTAACACAATAACCACGGAATTAGCAAACCTTTTGCCACAACGAACCCATACGCAAGGGTCTTGCAATATAAAATTTATTAATAAAGTTTAGATGGAGAGAATATAATATAGAGTAGCATCCGTCCCGCGGTTTCACCCGCGTTCCCGAGGGATTTTATGTTTTCCCGGGATAAAAAGTATTCTTTGTGTTAATCTAGGTTATAAACTAGCTCAGATCGAAGCTGACGAAGCCCGTAAAAGTACACAACACACTACACAAAACCGATTACGCTACCGTCCTCGACGGCGAGGACCGCCGCGATGTCCCACTCAGTCTCGTCCCGTTCAAGCGGCCCGAGCTGCCATTAGTAATCAGACCGAATTAGTCGTAACTCGTACTAAGTCCTCCCCCTACCCCGGAAACGCCTTGAGCCGAGGTTCGTATCCCACTCGGGGGTGCCCTCAGGCGTGGTTACCTAAATGTTACCCGGCTCTCTGCGCTCGCCGATTGTCCGGTAAGGTTGGAGCAGCCATCAGAGGCTACCAACTTTAGTCGCATTTATAATATTAGTAGGATTTACATTCTACCTTGTACTAGAAGAACCATAAACATTGTTTGTAAGATAATATTATTTTAATTGGAACTCTGTGTTGTCGTTAATAATGAACATATTTGTAAACTGACCTATCAAAACAGGCACATTATAGTTTAAAGTCTTCACATTGATGCAATTTTTGAATAAACTATATTCTATTCTATTCTATTCTATTCTATTCTATTCTATTCTATTCTATTCTATTCTATTCTATTCTATTCTATTCTATTCTATTCTATTCTATTCTATTCTATTCTATTCTATTCTATTCTATTCTATTCTATTCTATTCTATTCTATTCTATTCTATTCTATTCTATTCTATTCTATTCTATTCTATTCTATTCTATTCTATTCTATTCTATTCTATTCTATTCTATTCTATTCTATTCTATTCTATTCTATTCTATTCTATTCTATTCTATTCTATTCTATTCTATTCTATTCTATTCTATTCTATTCTATTCTATTCTATTCTATTCTATTCTATTCTATTCTATTCTATTCTATTCTATTCTATTCTATTCTATTCTATTCTATTCTATTCTATTCTATTCTATTCTATTCTATTCTATTCTATTCTATTCTATTCTATTCTATTCTATTCTATTCTATTCTATTCTATTCTATTCTATTCTATTCTATTCATGAATTATGTTCGCGAGAGTTTAAAAAGTATCAGTATATTAGCATCACCTACCTTTAATTACTTCGGTTGAGCCTGTAAGAATACTCAATAATTTATTGCATCATATGTACATATAGAAGCTCTATTTTTGCTTAGACTTATACAAATTTTATTAATTCCTACAATATTCAGAGTTCTGCAAGAAAATTTTAAACGGTTTGAGGTCAAAATACTATTAAGTTTTTTCTCAGTCATACTTTTCATCCGGTTATTTTATAAGGTTGGCATTACATCGGCAAACCTTTTTGTATTGCCATCAACTTTCAAGTCAGATTACTGACATACATAAAATATGTTAGTACCTACCTACATTCATACGTATACTTAGGTATAAAGCTTATCAAAAATATTTAATATCATTCCCACTTTAAAACCTCAAGCTGATTTATTACTGCGTGTTTTTTTTTTCAATCAATAACATATATTTTCCCGAAAATTCAGGAATACAACCAGTAATCCTGAATTAGACACAGCTACGATTTATACCAACACCTTTTCCCATGTAAAATATTTCTAAAAATGAATAATTCATTTCTGGACCCTTTTTAAACTGAAAACATGTAAATAACTCCTGTGAGAGGTAAAAAGCTCATTGTGTGAATCCTCGACTGAGTGGGTACAACCTATACACGTGTGAAACCTATTTCCATATATTTTAATAACAAACAATCGTTCGTTTATTGACCTCAAGTAGATAAGGTATTGTTCGAAATTATGTAATGCGCGAATACTTAATTTTTCTGATGGGTAATAAAAAAAAAAATCTATTGGTACCGATTTTTATTGGTATTCACGAACCGGAAGACGCAGCGTACGCAGGCTCCCCACGATCATGTGAGGGTCGCGGAAAACCGCTGGATGCGGGTAGCACAAGACCGGCCATCGTGGAGATCCTTGGGGGAGGCCGTTGTCCAGCAGACGGCTGATATGATGATGATGACCGATCTTATTGTTTAACTTAACTACACTTAAGACCTTGATGCTAAATAAATAAGAATTATATCTTAACACACTAGATTATAGTAAAGCTTTATGATATAACCCAGTTGAAAGCAAGCCTCGCAAAGCTCCACCGAAAGCACTTGAAGAATAAATTTTAGTAATTTATCATTACGCGCGAAGAAATTGTATATTTTTTACTGCGTTATGAAGGAAATAAGTTACCGTCTTGAAATAATGAGAAACGCAGGAGGCATTCCACTCAAGTGAATGGAACCACAAAATTAAATGTGTGTGATACAGCAAAGAACATTTGTATAAGGTAATTTACTTATGTACATACTTATATCATTGGTTGGCCGCGAAGGCTAGTACAAATAGCTAATGCTCATGACAAAATACTTGGCGTCATTATGTGCGCCATATTGGTATTATTTTATGTCAGAAGGTTGACAAGCAGGTGATCCACCTGATGGTAAGTGGTTACCGTCGCCTATCGCCATTTGCAATAGCAGAGGTAATTGCCAATCTGTTGCCGACCTGTTACAATGCCAAGAAGGCAACTGGCTCTCTTGTACAATTGCCGGAACACACCGGTAGGTGCTTGGCGATAGATTTTCAACTTGAGGATGGTAGCCAGCTTAGGTACTACAAAGTACCCTACCACCATGATATAGTTTCTCTAAAAGCTCAAATTGCAGATTCGAACCCTATAAATGAATAAAGTACTCATAATAAAAATTGCCTCTTAATTCAGAATTAACACGTTCTTTCGTAACCAAGCTCTTAAGTGAAGGGTGAGTGAAATTAATTTAGTTGATAAGGGCTAGACACTTCGGGAAACTCCGTAGCTATTCGGGTCAAGCCCTTTTACGTGAATTGATTAATGTTTCTGTCAAAGCAATCCAACCTTTATTGAATTATTGGTCGTATTGAATCAAATTGGTTCTTTATCTTCGAATAGAATCTATGGTAGAAAAATGATTAATTAGATTCGTACATTTAAAACATGTGAAGGCGACGCATCGATAATATATTTATGAATAACCAAAACTCATCAAAAATGAATCTACAATGTATGTTCTAATTTACTTTATATTAAAACTAGTTACGCCATCTATTCTCATTTTTGGATATTAGAAAAATATTTTTTTTTTACTGCGTACATCTATCCAATATTTGAACATTGTCAGTCGTCCTTTGATTTTGGAACGAAATAAGTATTGCTTTTTATACGCATTCCTAATTTTTTTGCGCGAATGTTCAGCGCACTTTTCTCTCAGAAGTCCTGTGACTATAGGAGTATATTATTTATTCTATGCTTTAGGCACAGTATGTCTATAGGTATACTACCAAAGCCAATTGCATATGCATACCTATTTGTAACAACATAGAAACAAGAAGATTTTATATGGGTACCTATGTATCTATGTAGTTAAAATAAAAATCACAAATAGTGTCTATTTGTCATCACGGGACCGTTGGGATTTTTTTTTTTCAAATGTCTCGTTCACGGGACTATTGCAACTACAAATCCCAGTAATCCCGGCAGCGTAACCCGTAATGGGATAACTTCAACGGGTTATCTGGCTGGGAATAATCCGTAAATTCGATGAATTAATTGCCTGTAGCATTATTACTCGAGCGGCCGTATACGCTGTCAGCGGCCGATTTGCAGCGCAGGAGTTAAAGCTTCACTTCGTATTGTGAACCTTTGTACTTGTTTTTAACCCTCAACGCAAATTTGTTTGAAAGGTGTCATAATCGAAGTGTTATAGCTATGTTTCAAGATTCCACTCAGCCGATTTGAAATTATTAAGTTTAGTAGGTGTCTTTCAATTTTTAATTTGAGTTATTTCCTAAATTTTCATATTGTTGTCCACAGAACAGGCAAGCTCCATTACCCGACAGATGTCTGCGGGCCTCTCTTTGAGGAGGAGCTGGAGTTCTGGGGACTCGACGCGAACCAGGTGGAGCCGTGCTGTTGGATGACATACACACAGGTTAGTAAATGAATGACTATACTTTAAAAAAATCATAAATCCGGTAATAATAGCTATATTAGAGCTAGATAAATAAATAAGTAAATAAATATCCTGGGTCATTTTTTTCACACACGGTTATCTGATCCCAAACTAAGCAGAGCTTGTACTATGGAAACCAGATAACTCATATGCTACATATACTACTTCTTTTTGTAAATACATACTTATATAGATAATTACACCCAGACACAGGACAAACAGACATGTTCATGCACACAAATGTTTGTCCTGGATGGGAATCGAACCCACGACCTGCGGTGCAATAGGTGGTGTCTCAACCAACTGCACCAACTGGCCCGTCAAAAGCTAGATGTTTGTACATTGAAAAAAAAACTTTTGTAATATATTTTTTCTCTAATTGTAATCAATTGTCGCGAAAGGCGATACTTGCGCGATTTATGAGTAGATGAAATTAAAAAAAAATATGATTATGTAAGTTGATGAAGTTGGTAAGACTGATAGAGTTGGGGGGAAAAGAGTGAAAAGAGATGGAGTTTTTAAGAGTGGTAAAAAGAGTGAATTATACCCAATAGAAAATCTTGGGTGAGTTACAACCATGATTGTTATTATTTAGAGACATAATGTGCTGATAGTAAAGCTGGTGGACTGGGAATGGCTAGAGAAGGGGAGGTTTGGAGGCCATCCTTTGGAACAAATAGAGGTCCTATAAATAATCTATCATCACTATACAGTGATGATACTAAGAGTTAACAAGTTGTAAAATAATAAGTAAAAGATTGTAAGTATTAAAACTTATATTCGATTAATATTTGTTGAAAAGAAATATTCAGACAGAGAAGGAATTTCTTCCTTCATTATGCGAAGCAGTAAGTACATAGTTTCTACCCGGCACTATATTTAATTCGCGTTCGAGTGAACTTGGCGACATCAATATTATTATAATCAAACACCACGCATGACTCCACGGTTATAGTAGCTTCTCTCTGCACTTGTGTATTACGAACCGGTGGCAAGTCATTTGGAACTTTCCACGTTTATATGTGCCTTAACAGGGCCTTAACTGAATAAATGAGTTTTCACAAATTATTATGTAGTTACCAACACTATCCAATGTATTAGTCCTAATGTATGTACCCAACCAAAATCTCCCTACATATCAAATAATCCCTACTTATAAAAAAAAACTTAAACATGATTACTTCTTACCTAAAACCACTATTATTTGTGATTCTACTAAAGTCCACCACAAACTCCCAACGCTGGCACCATACGCAAACTTTTTACGACAGCTCCCCATCAAATCTCGGAACTTTCCTTGTTTGTCCGGGATTTTGCGAGCATGTCCAGTTTTTATGACTGCCCACATGTCAGAACAGGGTTTAGTGTTGTATTATTAAAGGCTGTGGCCTTTGCGTTATTGTTTTCTACGATATACTGTGATTTGGTGAGTCTGGGGTGTAATCGCGTTTGGGCTTACGCTAAGTCTACCTAAGTCGGTTGGGTCATGTAGATTAAATTAGATCAAGTAAGGCTTTGTGTGTTCATCATCTTCGGCTCTATCATCACTCACCATGATTGTGGTTTTCACGAAGGTCGCGGGTTCGAATCCTACAAAGAACTCGAGCTTTCGGTGAAGGAAAACGTCGTGAGGAAACCATAGCACGGTGGTATATTTTGTAGTACCACCTCTGGGTGGCTACCACCCTCAAGTTGCAAGCACCTACAGGTGTGTTCCGACAGCTTGGAAGCCAGTTCCTTTCCAGGATTTGTATGCTTACCATCATCACTGTCCACGATGAGATTTTAGTCAATGACAAGCTTATAGGTACATAGTGAAACAAAACATATTTCTGTATTATATTGAACAATAGTCAAAGGAAAAAGTAAGTCTATTTAATTTTTTTTAACCTTTTCATGCCTAAACTGCTCATGCTTATGCTATAAAGAACATACGCTACTTTTTATCCCGAGAACGAGGGTGAAACCGTGGGGAACAACTAGTTTCTATATAATCAACCTCCTTGGAGGTACGCTACACTTTCCAAACTAGACTCTCCCACTTCAAACACTCCATAAGCATACTTGCAAAAATATTTTTTATCCATAAAAGTTTTTATAGCATCTAAACTGCACACCGCGACCGCAACATTATTCTGCTATGTTGCAGTTATTCGCACTGCATAGTGCAGGATAAAACGAGCTGTATCTTTTGAGCATTACATTTGCATATCGTTTGCATATGCAAATTTAAGGAGAGATGGTCGTTATAAGTGTAAACGTTATTTCGTACTTTTAATTTTTAACAAACTGTACGATCATAAGGAGGAAGGAAGGAAATAGATTATTAAAGGAGTTGATTTTAATTCCCTTATTCATAAACTATGGTATAACTATTTCAGTGTTATAGTCCGTACCGTCTCATTCTTTCGATCGCCATATATCACATGTCAGATAAAGACTTCGGAATTTTAACTATTCAACGATTTTTTGTTCATAAATAGCTTTGTTTTGATGCATTGCATCCACAGAGTCATCATTTATGACAATCTATTCTGAGGATCTTAAATGAATACATTCATAGTTTTTTTTACTATGTATAGGCCTGCTTTTGACCACAATCTCACCGTGGGTAGTGATGATGTGGCCGATGGTGGTAAGCACACAAAGCTTAGAAAGGAACTGGCTCTCAAGTGCAGCTGTCGGAACACACCGGAAGGTGCTTGGCGACAGATTTCCAACTTGAGGATGGTAGATTATCATTAGGTATCATCTGGCTGACCTGTTCAATATCTAATTTTCTTTCATTCCACTAATACGCTCATAAGAGATTTTATAGGTATTTTTTACACCTTAGGATACATTATTTGAGATTTCGTAAGGATCCTTAAACTGTAGCCTACTTTACTCAGTGATAATACAGCATTCTTCTGGTGAAAGATTTTTTAAAATTGGTTTTATTCTTTAAAAACAAAAATACAAATATTTTCTGATTAAATTTCGTATTGCTGTTGATAGATTCGATATTTTATCTTCACAACTTATAGTAACAAATGTAAAACATTCTTTACCCAATAATCCAGCATCCACTTTTTATATTACAATCGCACTGCGGTTCCATTCAGCTGGTGAAATTATGGTTGTTATATTTCAATTTTATTTTCATTTCATACATACGGAATATGGAATGGTATTTTTTCGGTTTGCTGAAAGTAGGACTGATGATGAAAACAGGCTCCCGGGGATTTCACATTCAGTCGACCAATCACAGCTTTTAATTAATTTTATTTGCGTTACGTCGTTTTGTACATATTTTATTGTAGAATGAATAAATTTCAGCCTCAAATCGGAGCATGTGTATTTTTTTTAATCTTTTTTAATTGATGGTCAATGACTTTCCGTGTTTGGTCTTGTTTGTGGTATTTTATGGTATTTATAGTTATATGAAATTTTATTACCACCATCGGCCACATCACTAATTGTGGTCAAAGACAGGCTTCAAAAACTATCAATACTCATTATGATCTCTTCCGCAGCATCGGGACACTCAAGAAACCCTCGCAGTCTTGGATCGTCTGGATCTCGACACGGAGAAGCCGACAGACGAGGAAGTGGCGCGAAAGTTCGGCTTCGAAGAAGACTACATGAAGGGAACCGTGTCCTGGTGGCAGCACTTGAAGCCGCAAATGTGGTCGCTGTTCGATGAGCCCTACAGTTCTAATGCTGCCAAGGTAAATTTAGCTGGTCTTAATTTTTCCAAATTTTTAGTAAGGAAAGAAGACATGTATAAAGAGGAAGGAGATATCAGGGAAGATGACAATGATGATTTTTAGAAAGATATGTACTTATATATCAAATTATAAATTTAATAGAGATTATGCTAGAAAAATGAGAGTTAGCTTATATTAATACTATTATTCAGATTATGTTATTAATTTAGAAGAATATGTCTTAATCTCTTTAGCAGATAGTGATGAACTAGAGATTTAGGGGTTGATTCATTAGAATATGAGCATTGCCGTAAATATAACGAAATCTGAAAGTCAACAATAAATTCTTGCATAAGTTACTTGTGTCAAAGCAAATTTCAAAATTATTATTAACTAGTAGATCCCCACGGTTTACTCGCATTCCCGGTATAAAAAGTAGCCCATAACCTTTGGGCATAATGTAGCTTCCTATTTATGAAAGATTTTTTCAAATCCGACTGGTAGATTCAAAGATTAGCGCGTTCAAACAAACAAACTCGTAAACTTTATTATTATTATAAATTGGAATGTTTAACATCAAGAACAGAATGCCGGAAACGATGATCTAAGTTTGAATACAGTTAACACAAACGTTGCAACTTAAATGGAATACATAATCATATTTAATGAATATATTGCTACAATATTACGAACTGCAATGAAACTGAAGCGAAATTCAGAATTAATGTACAAGTTTAGTTTTGCTTTTGAATAATAATTTGAATTTTAGAAGTTGTCTATTTATAACTGTCTTAAAAAAGGACGAGGTTATTAATTCGTTTGTATGTTTGTTCACGCTTAACTTTTTTGTTTATTAACCGATTTTAATAATTCTTTATGCGTTAGGTTAAATATAGCTGGTCCCGTTTTAATTTTATTATCTTTGAAAGAGGTTTTACTATTTTTGTTATCTCGATTATCCTAAACACAAATTAAATTGAAAGAGGAGCTTCAAATATCGATAACTTTTTTATAAAAGTAGTTCAAATTTTATACAACCAAGATCAAATAATGTATTTTGCAAAATTAAAATCTTTCGAGATCTTGGATATATTTCTTGATGTACTTAATAGTTAATATTGTACCGATAAAAATATTACCTAGTCTCAGCTTTTTTTAGAACTAAATTAATTGTATATTTATTCCATAAAATGTATTTAAAATTCTTGAAAAACTCAAATCAGCAGTGTTATTTTATAATCCATAAGCTTTATGAGGTGTAAAATATGACTTTCAATTCTTCTTCCTAACTCCAAGTGTTTTAATTCAAATTTATGTAAAGTATATTCCTCCCTAAAACTCTTTTGTTTTAAACAATTGTGGACCCTACAGCCTAAGGGCTTTCAAAAGTTACATTAAATTTTTCATTAAAACCTTGTTGGAGAAAGGATACAAGCTGGGAAAGTTTCAAATCATTGTACAAAAGTACCAGGCAAACACTTGTCATGTTGGAACTTCAAATAATTGACGGTGAAAATTTGCTGAGCTGAGTACCAACAGTCATCTATGTAGGGACACAATCACAAACGTCTGGCGTTCTTATTGTAAACCATTAGGATGTAGAACGTAGCGCTATGAAAGGTTTTCGTAATATCGTAAAAGAGTTCTTGACGGTCAGCAATTTACTAAATTCAATATTCTGGTTAGAATTTCAAAATTCAAATGCTTAATTTCTCTAGAAGCTGTAAACAGGATTTCAAGTTGAAAGTAACACCCAGATTTAACAAAGATTAAAAATATTCAGTAACTGCTATGACAATTTCTGACAATCCATATTAATTCTGAGCCTAGAGAAAGTCTTATAGCTACAAAATTAAATTTACAAACAACATTCTTCAAAAGTTTCAGCGAGTTAAAAACTACCCTGGCTTGAGCATAGCCTTAGGAGATAACAAATATAAAAACCTTTTTTAAACAAAATTCTGAACGTTGCCAGAGAATGGTTTTCTTCAAACATAATTTGGTTTGTTGGCTTTGAGTAAATTGCAATCTACATTTTTAGTCTCACATCGTTTATTTGCTTTACTTTATTGACATTGATTACATACAGTGCATTCATACCATCTTAATAATTTAAATGTAAAAAAGAGATAGACATATCTTGTTGGCGGATTACCCACATAGTCTATTTCATGTGGTGATGACGTGGCTTAAGGTGGTAGGTATGTTCACAAAGCCTGGAAGGGTTAGGGGAAGCCTAGTTAGTTCTTGGCGTGTGATAGCCAAGTAGTGAGTATAATAAATTACAAAGATTTTATTTGCCATTATAATGCTATTAATGCTACCTTCCATTACAAAACATGGTAAAAATAACAACGAATATTAATCCAAAATGTCTTTTTCAGATAGTCGGCGTGATATCAGTGTTTTTTATATGCGTGTCGATAATATCATTCTGTCTGAAAACTCACCCGGACATGAGAGTGCCAGTGATCAGAAACTATACAGTGACGACCGCGAACCAAACGCCAGGCTGGGCTCTGGACAAAGTGCAAACGAACGCCCATATAGCTTTCTTCTACGTCGAGTGTGTGTGCAACGCTTGGTTCACACTAGAGATCCTCGTTAGATTCATATCCTCCCCAAACAAGTGTGATTTTGTCAAATCGTCCGTTAACATTATCGATTACATAGCCACAATGAGCTTTTACATCGACTTAATTCTTCAGAAATACGCTTCTCATGTCGAGAACGCTGATATTCTGGAGTTCTTCTCCATCATTAGGATCATGAGGTTATTCAAATTGACGAGGCATTCGTCCGGCCTCAAGATTTTGATCCAAACCTTCAGAGCTTCAGCAAAAGAGTTGACTCTGTTAGTATTTTTCTTAGTGTTGGGTATAGTGATATTTGCAAGTTTGGTGTACTATGCGGAGAGGATACAAACGAATCCTCACAACGACTTTAATAGTATACCTTTGGGGCTGTGGTGGGCGCTGGTCACCATGACGACAGTGGGTTACGGTGACATGGCGCCGAAAACCTACGTTGGAATGTTCGTTGGAGCCCTTTGCGCGTTAGCTGGTGTAAGTTTAAATGTATCAACCTAAATTCCCTTATCTGCAGCTAAGTCGATTGAATCTTAAAAAAATAGTGTCATAGACTGTGCAATAGTATAGTAAAATGCAAACTTAGAACCTAAGTAATTGTATAAATCGCTCTTAGACGTAGAGCTAGAGATAGATATCTCTGTATTAAATAGTTTACACAAGGAACTAGTTCATAGAAAAAAAATCGACAAAAATAATAATTTACCCTTTACTTCCAAACATACAGGTACTAACGATAGCTCTGCCAGTTCCGGTC
The DNA here is from genome assembly GCA_963555595.1 of Tethea ocularis. NCBI lineage: Eukaryota > Metazoa > Arthropoda > Insecta > Lepidoptera > Drepanidae > Tethea > Tethea ocularis. Next base: position 10,163,786 of record OY741970.1, read on the forward strand.
ATAGTATCAAACTTTGCTATGTACTATTCACACACGCAAGCGAGAGCAAAGCTGCCCAAGAAGCGACGAAGGGTCGTCAATGTGGAACCAACGAGGCCACCAATGCGTAAGATATTTATAAAGTTGAAGATGAAAATAAGAATTAGAGAAAAAAAATGTTTCCGTGGGATTTTACATGAAATCTCATTTCTTAGGTACACCAGGAGTGACAGGCCCTTCAACAGGTCCCACAACGTCAGGAATAGGTGCCCAAGCAGTAAACAACCGCAGAACTAATGCTATTAGATCAAATCATCCTAAAGATATGATCGGACCTAATATGGGTAAGATCTTTGAGAAAATCAATAGAATTTCATTTAATTCATAGAGTTTTTGAGATTTCTAATCAAAAGCTCTAATATTCCTGTAAATTTGTAACTATGGGATTTTTCAGTTCTCAATAGTCAAATTGACTATTGTACAGTTTAATAATTTTGTTTTCAGACCTTGAATATTGAGTTTTTAGTAATGTTTCTACATGACAGTAAATTAAACTTTAAAATCATTATTCAAGGTTGTAATTGTAACACTTGTAGTACAGAGCACATTTAATGTATGAAGTCACTGCGTAGTGATACTAACTAAATAAAAACATTATTCTGAGGGATGATAACATTGGCAAATTATTCACAAATTCACTACATAATAAAAAAATAACACTAACGAAATTTTGATAATAATTAATATTGTACTAAAATTTCATTTTTTGTAGACGTGGCTAATGAGGACATTATCAGTATTCTAAAATTAATGAAAATAAAATATACTTGTTAGATTTTTATCAATAAACTACTATAGTAAGTAAAGAAAAGTAAAATATCTTAGCATATGCATGCACATCGAATTTTGTATGCACAAGAGCGCCTTATCCAGTTTTCTGTACACAACCATTGATATAGCTTTTAAAAATTGCCCCTGTCTATTAAATATCCCAAAGAAATGATCCTGACCCATATTATAAGAATCCTATATTGAAAGTTAGAAAAAGTCCTTGAGATAACTTATTTTTCTTACTATACTACTATAGCACTACTGGTGATGTCCAATAAAACTACTAATGTAAAATAGGTACTCACAAACTAACTGTAGCTTATGCAATGTAATCCTCCACAGATGGTGATCGTAGCGAGCTTGAGGCTATGATCCAAACAACACCAAACAACTGCAAAAGAAAAAATATAAACATGCTTTAGAAAGCAACACACATACTGGTGCCATCTGGTCTGCGAACGGGCTAGATATATCGCCTGCACACACGGATTTAGCTTAACAGGAATGCAACATCTGAATCTTTAGTCATCACTAAATAATCATTATTAACTTCATTGTCATCTTTGCACAAAAGGCAATCTTCAAGCAGCACTTTAAAGGAGCCATCTAGGTCCCTTGCTTCGTCGATGAAAGTGGAAGGTTCGAGATAATTTTGACAATGTATGAATGTGATACCCAGTCGAGTTCCATTTAGTTGCTTAGCTGCTTGCTCCTGTATCGATGTTGTAGTAGAAATAGATACAGAAATACGAGTCATTTGTACAAATTGTGGTGGCTTGTATTTTACATGCATATAAACGTGACTGCTTTTTTGTTTGTACATGATGTAGAATCGGATGTGAGGGAAGAAATTTGGAGAATGATCTAAGAAGTATTTTTTCAGGCAATCATCACACACAAGATAAATGTCAAAACAATACACCAACAGAAGTACTGAAATCACCTGACACAACTGTGGTACACACTTATGTAAATTGATGTGTAAAACTACTAACACTTACAATTTTCCTGACATTTCTGGCAATATTTTATTGTCTGTAATTAGCACTATTTCGATGTTGTCTTTATTTCTACGTAAATGTGTTTTATATTTTTTCTATACGTACCTATACAGTTCTATGTGTCGTACCGCTATATGATTATTTTAATCTCTTTTCTTTTTATTCTTCTTACATATTTTAAATTCAGAAATAACTATATCTTCTATAATATCGAAAATAATTCCGAATAGCATGCAACTTCGCATGATTGTTTCAAAGTTTAAAAAGATAATAATTGTTGTACCTAGAAGCACAAATGTTTCAAAATTTTTATATTTGCTGTTATTTCCAACAGTTGCAACCTTAATGCCGGGAATGGATCTGTCTGTCACCACTCGTCTGACTCCAAGTCCTCGGGATATTAGTCCAGCACTTGCTATAGCTCTACCTATGATGAACTCAGTCAATATTATCCCAGCCCAATGCTTTGATAACATGGCCTTTCATAGAGAGAAATCTGAAGATAAAATAAATACAAGCGACGATGAAAGCAAAACTTCAAGCACACAAGAACTGGTTGAAAATAATGATAATATTATTAGAGTATACGTCGAAAAGGTTGAAGAGAAAACTGATGCTAGGACTCCGCTTTTAAGGAACCACAAAATTGAATCTCTAGACGAAACGAAACTAAGGGACACTAAAATTGAAAAGAGAAAATCTTCCGCTTCGACATAACAGTAAATTAATATTTATGTAATAAATGAGACCAAAATAATACTAAAAATGGGAACTGTGCTTAGCGATGCTGTCTATATTCTTCTTAAGCAAAGTGGAGTCAAGGATCAATAATCAGCAAATGGAAAAAGTAAGAGAAATAAATAAGAACTAATAATAGCCTGTCTATACCTTTGCTTTCGCTTACTAGGAAGTGATCTGGACAGGGTTCTTTGGATTCTTAATGTCGTATATTGCAGTGTCATAAAAATGCCTTCTTTATAACGCAGTGCTATGTTTCTATATTATATAAATAATATTAAAAATAATATTCATTAACTAAAATTTTGTCTTATAAGAGCATTCAAGGCCGTGATAGATGTAAGATAGGTAAGTGTTTAAAGCACTTACTTAATATTTTATAACACTAACTTATTAGACGAATAGTTTCGTATCACATTATAAGTCGTCCTGCTCGACCATATTAGCTGGATATCTGATAGTGTTATAATTGTAATGTTCGCGAAGGTCCAGTTATGATGGTTGATGATTAAATCAACCTTGTTGGCCAGAATATCCGTAATGTTATAGTCAAGTATGTTTACAGTCCACTAGTGAGAGGGGTTAAGCTTGTTTTATATTAAACGATAATACAATGAAATAAGACAGAAATTTCAACACACAATTTCATGTAACAAAAGATTTATCTCATACGATTGCAAATATTTTGACGTTTTTCTTTTTAAAATTATTAATTTCGATGATGACTTAACAGACGTTGTCTTTTCTTTTCAAATTCCATACGAAAAAACACTTACAGTTTTTCCCAATATTCACAATTTTGAATTTAACTAAAAACATACATTTAAAATCGGTCCAGCCAGTTATGCATGAACCAACGAAGAGCATTTTTGCTAAGCCCAATATCGATTTATCTCCCCAATAGAGGAAACAATAAATCCAATAAACGAGGAAGTCAGGAAACCATTATTTAACCGCTTCCATGAAACAATATGTAGTGTATGATGGATCAGCATTCAACAGATATTTCACTGAGGTATAATACTACGTATAGAGAAGCTATCCTAAGCAAGGACATGCTCCATTTTGTTAATATTCGCTGCAGCGCTGACACAATAATTAGTCGTCTAACCAGACAGTTTAGACACGTAGCGCTAGAACGCTTTTAAGGGTAGTTTATTCGCGACCAAAAGACGTGACTATTATAGACGTTTAAACAACTAAGTGAAATGCCGCCGGAAGGCTGCACTTGAACGGAACATAGCGGTTATGTGTGGCGTCGTCTCTATACATGGTAATATACCTGTGACATAAAGTAACTTTTTCTTATTCAGAATTCAGTGGAATGGCAGCAGATTTACTAATCTTTTTGGAAATATAATGAGGAGTCTCAAGAAGTGTTTGATCTACCAGGCTATCGCGTAGCTTTTGTCTTGTCATCCTAATCATCATTAATGATTTCATCCAATGACGCGGTACGACGGAGACTATTTTGTGGACGTGATGAGCCTTCATTCGATGATTTTCAATTATGGTGTTAATTACAAAGATTCGTGGTAGAGGCCTTGGTATCATCATCACCTTTGTACTGATGTGTTTATTTTGCAATCCTCAATTATCGACACAACGATGACTCTGACACTTAAAAACATTTATTTCAGAGTAGGCCCTGCAAAGGCACTTAGGAATTCCTATATCCACTACACAGTCTGGCAGTTTTTCAACCTGACAGAAAAAAAGTATTTCCTTTTTTTTATTCCAAAACTGTTAACAGCCGATAAATTAAAGAAATAATATGCCTTTCTGAATGAACAATGACACTAAAATCTATCAAATCCAGTACAGATGTACACAGGTAAGCGCTGCGTAATTTTTACAAATGACTGCAAAAAATACTGCATCCGAGCGACGTCATCTCATGAAATATTCAACAAGGGCTTTAAATTCTCACTATCAAACGTATATTCATATTTTTTTGCGGCTAGAACGTTTTTATAGCGTACGCCATTTTGTACGGCTATTTTAAAATGGTATTTGTGGGCACCTTTTTTTAATTTAGGGCCGGTTGCTCATACATTTTAGTTAAAGTTATAGTCAAAGTTAACTTAACTATTACCATGCTTCGACCGTAGAGTTTGACGATGACCGATCTCACTCGGTCGGTTATGGTTACGGTTAAAATTTTAGTTAAAGTGACACGAGCAACACAGTTACAGTATGACACAACTTAGATGTAGCATCGGCAAATCATTTTCGTACACTTCACTTCCGAGTTACACAACTAATAAAAATCATTCATTATCGCGCCATTCAACCTTCAACAAGTACATGTTGTAGGCGCACTCTTTTCGAGAACGATCGATTTTACGAATTTTGCCGATGCTACATCTAAGTTGTGTCATACTATAGCTTTCTTTCGGCAATTAAAATTAACTATAACCATAACTTAACTAAAACTTTACTATGACCGCGCTTTATGCAACCGACTTATAAATCAATGCAATAAAAGAACCAAGAATTTTAAAGATATTTTTTCCCATTTTTATTATTATACTATTTTGTGATTTATTGTGTGATATAAACAAGCTTTACCCCGATTCAAATAAGTATACATTAAATATAATGTACATAAATTATGGTAGCGTTAATAATTTTATATCTTAACAGTTAATAATATATTACCTGTAGACAATCACTAGAGAGACACATATCATCGGCACTTTCTTTCACTCTTGGTGTTATATATCTGTTTTAAATGTATATAGCTGATAATAATATCTTATATAATTATAAAGAGTAGATAGAATTAAAATAATTATAATTTATTTTAGAATATTATCTTTTATTATTTACACCCAGTTGAGTCAAAAAATAAACGATTTTTTTTCGAAATCGATATGCTTAGCAATGTTACAGTTGATTTAAATCTTACGTTAGAATTTAAATAAGAATAAATGTCTAAATTCAGGGACCCTTAAGTGAAATGATATACAATTGGCATAAACTTTGTGTAATATTTCTCAATTTCATTGAAAACCATATCGAAAACAATCAATTATTGATTTTTTTTTAATCACTTTTTAAATGTACGCATAAAATGCAATAATTTAAAGTTTTACGTAGATAGCACTGAAAGTATGTTTATTATAGGTATTTGTATATAATTTTAGGTTTAAAAATACCTAGTTGCGTACAATATGTATGTATTGTTAAATTTATTCTATACCATCAAAATTATGTTCGATAACTCTTGTAGAAACATGAAAAACTTTTGGGATTCAATTGTGTTAAAAAAATTGGTAAATATTTTGATATTTCGTTACTAAAAAAATTCACATCACAGTTGCCCTCGCCTAGGCTTTATTTTGGAACTTTTAAGCCATACAGCTGCCGAAATAATTCTTAACTTTAGACGTGTTTTATACCTTACTAGTGTGCTGGTTCACTTGGCATTTTTCTTTCAAGCTCTGGATGTTGTAGGATGGCAAATAACGTTTGTTTTATTGCCATATGTCATGCGTCATCATTAGTTATTTCGCTATGATCGCCCTTACATGCGAAATAATTTAATAATCTATTACTAGGTACCTATCAAAGTAACGACAACTAAATACTGTTACCAGTGTCGCTTCTATACGTAGTAATCATATTCTTTGCCCTTATTTCAATGTGCTTCAATAGTCAAATTCATAGCCTTCCTAGCTCTTCGTTTTTCTTCCGTTGACTTTAAGTAAAATTTTGAAACATACTTTCCTTAATATTACAGTAAAACCTAAATCTGTTAAATAAATTAAACGGTCCGTCAAATAACGAACAAAGGCCTTGCTTAAATATTGTGAAGCGTACAAAATATAATGGAGTAAAATTAATCCTAAAGGATTTTAACTATATTTCATATTCTACAACAGTCCGTTCTGCCGACTATTTGCACAGCGTGAAACTGTTTCAGTCGCCTAGTCAGCGTTCGGTCGACAACCCGGCTAGTAATAATTTATGGTCTAGGCTCGCCCCTGTGGGTTGTACGTTTCTGGGTAATCTATTCTGTAGGTAGTAATTTTTTTTTTAAATACAATACGGTCTAAATGAAAAATGTCCAAGCTTCATAACATAAATTAGAACTGGTTAAAAAAATATTTAAGTTAAAGAAAGTTTATGTTTTTTTTTATATCAATAGAATCCCAAACGATTTTTTGAAGTATCAAATTCACGCGCGTCTTAGTGACTCTTCTAGTATTATTATTTGTTTTGCTATTTTTGATATAATGTAAATAAATTAATAAACATTTTAAAGCGGATTTAGTGGACCACAGATATAAAATTATTTATATTTAGATATTTTTTTTATATCCAGAATTGCGATGGTCCAAACTCGAAAATTATTGGATCAAACTTATAAGTAAGTTAATTAAAATACTGGAGCGAAAAATAAATTACCTATTCAATTGATTTATTGGAAATTGATATCTATCGCAATTTTGAGATATACATACCTATTATATATTTAGGCTTTAATTATTTCAAAAAGTATTATAACAATGTGGAACAAAATTTATTATAATTTTATGAATTTTTATCGAAATATCTGTCTTCTTATTTCTAATTTTAATTAAAAAAAGGAAATATTTTTTCACCGTGTTCTCAGATTAATTCACCTTGATTTAATATTAATAGAAGAAAAAAAATCTGTCAACGAAATACAATTCAATATTTTACATATATATTTTTTTTTATTTAAAACTTTATAGAAAACTAATGTTCGAATTATTATAACGAATACGGTGAATTTAATCCTATCACAATTTTAAATAGAAATAAGATAATCAAAAATCTATTGTAATGTCAACTGCATTTAAGTTCAATTTTATTTAAATACTGATGGTATACCAGAACTATTGTCTAGTTTAAGACACAAATATTTCAGTACAAACTGAAAATGTTATTGTTGTACACAGATGCATTTCACTGAGACAGCGGAACCGCACTGACTTACTTGTGAAATAATTCTCGTCGACTTATATGAACCACTTTCTTATACTTTGGATAAGATGTCCACAATGTCATCATGATCAATAGAAGAAAACTGGCTCAGAACCCTATCTGTGTCAGTGAATCTGCCTAAATAATTATGGTTTTCAACATAATGTATAAAATTCAGTTTGAGATAAGATGGCCGTGTGTAAAGAATGTCCCAACAATATCTATATAATGACATATTCTTTAAAATAATGTTCAGTTTTGTTATAATTATATGGTATGGCTCCTTTAAGATTTGATTTGATGGCACAATAGAAGAGTAGGTTTTAAAAGTACGTAAATAGTGGTTCCGCTTTAAAAATACCGCGCATCTGTGTGCATAAAGTATTGTCTTTAACTAGAAAATAGTATAATCGAGCAATGACATAGTATAAGGCTTACAGGGCTTGAATTCTTATTATATAGCATTCTATATAAATTATACATAATATACAATTTTGAACAATACAAAAACAAAATTATTTGCAATATATTGTTCATTAAACATGTGAAATTAAATTGAGTTTTATTTCATTTCAAAGAAAAGGAACATCCTAACTATCATAATAATATAAGGTACATATAAATGCGAAGGTTTGTGAGTATGGATGAATGTTTCACGTAAAAACTATTGAACGGATTTGGATGAAACTTGACACATAAATAGATCATACCCTGGAATAACATATACCTAATATTGCGAATGCGATTAGCAAAAATTCACACAGCGGACCATCCACCTTAAAGCCCCTTGTAGAAACCAACCTTGCAATTAGGTACCTTTACGAAATCCCTCCGTCGTAACTCTCGTAACAAGCGCCCTAACACGATTACATAACGTAAAGGGGCGCACATAAACAACGGTAATTCACCCGTAAAAGCCTATTAATCCAACTGTTCCCACAAATCGGCCGCAATTATATATTATTGTTAGTGCGTTAACTCGTTTTACATATTTTATTTCCCCAATTTTTGAAATGATAGAGGAAATGTATTTTTTGGTACCGAAATTCAAAAGAAAAAAACTGAACCCTTAGATAATATAGGATCACTCCTGTGTCTGTCTGCCTGTCTGTCCAAAAATACTGAGGTTCACGATTTATTTCTGACGTTACTAATGAAAAATTCAATTTAAAAAAAATCAATTCCTTCCTTACATTCCTTTTTTACAAATCTCTTGCAACAAAGAATGCTGAGAAAAAGATAATCTAGAATCATCAAACTCAAACTCAAAAATCAATTATTCAGTTTAGGTCCTGTTAAGGCACTGAATGTCGATAGTTACAATTATTACAACAGACTCTTCCACCGGTTCGGAATACACTTAAACTGAGAAGACTCCGGCAAGAAACTCAGCAAGACTTATTTTTTGTGGATCTATCTTTTGAATTTATATAGTTGCAGTTTATGTTTCAAATACACTTAAACTTCTTGGCCAGGGGGCCGCAAGTTCAGAGAGAATCATTTCTCAGATTTCGTCGCCTTAAGGGTATACCTTCGGTTGGAGCGCGAAATTCAAATTTTATCAAGTTTTTGGCTAATTGCAGCTCAGTTATAGGTCGTAAGTTATCAACATGTTATTTGCGAGAAGAATGGTAGTATATTTACTGATATATTACTGACATAAACGACTATTTCATGAAAATTTTCTAATATCCCTTAGAGGAATATGTTGATGATTTCTTTTGTTATTAATCAGTAAATATACTACCATTCTTCTCGCAAATAACATGTTGATAACTTACGACCTATAACTGAGCTGCAATTTGCAAAAAACGTGATAAAATTTGAATTTCGCGCTCCAACCGAACGTTCCCCCTTAATGCATAATGACAGATTTTCAACCTTAGAGTCCTATTCATAGGTCTTTACATAAATATAAAACAATAAGCATGACAGCTCTATACATTCATAACCGCAGTAAAGGTCAGTAAATGTTAAAAGCAAGCGACTACAGCCTCAGGTTATGAAACAAAAGTAAACAATGACCTTACCTTTGCGGGTAAACATGACCTCATGGTTTTGTCCGGGTTTTATACGATGAAACGTTTGTATTTAAATACCTTTTTGATGTCAGCTGACAAGCAGTCAGGCGGAACTGACTGGTTAGTAAATGGTCGCTGGTATTTCCATGACTGATGCCCCGCTAAAAACAAGTTTAGTTATTGTCTTTTTAGGGTTCCGTACATAAAAAGGTTTTTTTTTTTTTAAAGGACTAAGTTGGTAGCCTCAGATGGCTGCAACAACTTTACCGGACAAATCGGCGAGCGCAGAGGGCTCTCAGCCGGGTAATATTTAGGTAACAACGCCTGAGGGCACCCCCGAATGGGGTACGAACATCGGCTCAGGGCGTTACCGGGGGAGGGGGAGATACCGGGGGAGGGGGAGGACATAAAAAGGAAAAACCGGAATCTTTGTAGGATTAATTGATTGTCTGTCCGTGTGTCAAGTCCTTTTTATCAGCAACGCGTGTAGGTCTCAAATTGAAATTAATCCCACTAATATTGTAAATGCGACAGTTTGTGAATATACAGGGTTACAGGTTAAGTCGACCTAGATCCGTTAAGGGCGTGTAGTACCCATCTTTTCTGACATATTTCACTATAGAACACCCTACCCCAAACCTAAACGTTTTCAAGAAAATTTGCGAGAATAATGGTAGTTATTTACTGATATATTACTGACATAAACGACTATTTCATGAACATTTTCTAATATCCCTTGGAGGAATATGTTGATGATTTCTTTTGTTATTAATCAGTAAATATACTACCATTCCCCCTTATGCATAAGTCTTTATGTTTGACCACAATCTCACAGTGTTCAGTGACGATGTGGTCGATGGTGGTAAACACACAAAGCCTAGAAGAGAAATGGCTCTCAAGTACAGCTGTCAGAACACACCGGAAAGTGCTTGGCGACAGAATTTCAACATGAGGATATTTAAAATACTGGTGACTTTTAAAAATTCACGCATCGTTGGCAAAGTTACACAGAAGCCATTTCCTGGCTTTAATAAAAAAAAAACCGTCAGGATGCAGCCACACGGTTGGCAAATAAACAACAGTTAGGGTTGTGAGTTGAATAAATACATATAGTACTAACTTTGAGCACGGCACAGCCCTGGTAAACATTGTTAAGATATGTTAATTCGTTGTACTTTAAAAAAGGAGCGGTAAAAAGATTTTCGTATTACGAGAATGTTTTGTTTTTGAAATGATGATAGCTCAGTGGTAGTGACGTCGGATGCCGCGACGAAGGTCGTGGGTTCGAATCCTACAATGAGCTTGAGCTTTCGGTGAAGGAAAACATCGTGAGGAAACCATAGCACGGTGGTAGGGTACTTTGTAGTATCACCACCACTACTACCACCCTCAAGTTGAAAATTTGTCGCCAAGCACCTACCGGTGTGTTCCGGCAATTGCACTTGAGAGCCAGTTTGCCTTCTCGGCATTGTAACAGGTCAGCAACACAAAGGTAAAGTTTTAATTATTTGAATATAAAAGATCTTTGGATCTACTGCTCCGATTTTGAAATTTCTTTCACTAATAGCCTAATAGCAAGCTACACTTTCCCTGTATGTTATAGGCTCCTCGTCATCCCAAAAACGTGGATTAAACCGCAGGGGATAGCTAAGTAAGAAAATAATGCGCGAAAATACATCAAAAAGTGCAATAAACCGACGTCGCAGACATAATGTATTTTAAATGACATTGTTACTGCTTTAGCTGCTTAATTTCTAACGTTTGTTGTGCGATGGTGTCTTGAGCCATTAAGGGAGGGGGGGGGGGGTGAAATAGCCCTTTGCGAAGATATACGGAACCAATTTAGTGAAAATGGGTGAGGTGGGCTTGAATACTGTAACGTATGTTAGGTCAAATGGTTTATGAAGATACTAGCTGTTCCCCGCGGTTTCACCCACGTTCCCGGGATTAAAAGTAGCCTATGTCCTTCTACATATCATAGACTATCTGCGTGCCAAATTTCATCGCGATCGGTTCAGCGGTTTAGGCGTGAAACAAAGAAACAAACATACATTTTTTCATAGTTATTCTGCTATTCTCAGATTAGACGAATCCAACAAATCATAGATAATTAAAATCGGTCCAGAGTAGTCAGGTCATTATAAATGGTAAATAACAGAACTTTCTTTTAACCTCACGATAGGCATATATTACAGCGTGATGTTACATAACAAAAATGAATAAAAGCAACATTTTCCTACCACCTTTTCCTTTTCCAAGAATATTTTCCAAATTCATATTTTTTCTTCATATTTCGAAACTACGACGAAACATCATTCTGTTAAGAGCACCGAGATAAGCCACCGAGTTCACGGTTAGTGGCAAACACCTATTGAATATTGCATTGAAATTCATAGCTTATGTTAAAGTGAATAGGGATGAAACTTGTTCGGGGATCTCATGTCTAAAGTAGGTGTTGATGGTTGCACTAAATAAATCTCGAGGACGGAAGGATTTCCTGTTCTACGTAGATTTATCATCAATTTTGAATAATAATGTGTGATATACAAGTCTTTTTTTAGGCTGTTAATCATTGATCATTGCTTCTTCAGGTTTGTGGGTTTAATAACATCGGGTACATCATCACCACCGCTGAGAGTTCGAGTTCAAACATAGGTAGTTGTCTTCTTCGAAAACATTGGTTTATTTCGCTTTATATTATTTCTGAGTCATGGTCATGTAAAAGTGCCATATCATGATGTGAACGTTTTAAAAAACTACTTAGAAGGCGTTTTGGACTGTTTCTTAACATCCTACAAAAAAAGGAGGAGGTTCTCAATCCAGCTGTATGTTTTTTTTAACCTCCAGCAACAAAAAAGGAGGAGGTACTCAAATCAGCTGTAAGTTATTTTTTTTTTTTTTTTTTTAATTTTTGTTGATAGACGGACAACAAAGTGATCCTATAAATAAGGGTTCCGTTTTTTCTTTTTGAGGTACGGAACCCTAAAAATATCATCTAAAATGCTCATGAAAGCGGTAATTTTCATATATTTCCAGGCATGACTATTACAATATTTCCTTTGATCTACATATATAGCAACAGATGCTCAGCGAAGTGTTTGATCGCTGCCAAGAGCTTAAGAGCTTCCGTAAGATAAATGATATCGGAGAAACGAAATCACTCAGCTTTTCCCAAAGCATTTGCAACTTGTTGGACTTAGTATTTAAAGGCTTAATTTAAGCACAACGAGAACCATTGTAATTTATAGTGGAAATGGTTCTTTAGTTATTTATGAAACAATTTCATGGAAGTCCTACTAATTATAAATGCGAATGTTTGTGAGTATAGATGAATGTTTGTGACTCTTTCACGTAAAAACTACTGAACGAATTTAGATTAAACTTGGCACATAGATAGATCATACCCTGGAATAACATATAGGCTACTTTTTATCCCGGGAAAACATAAAATACCTCGGGAACGCGGGTAAAACCGCGGGGCGGAAGCTAGTATAGTAGTAAGTTAAAATTTAAATTATATTTTAACGATAAGCTCTTTTTATTCAGCTTTATATTATTGCATTGTCATCGTACCTACATATTTTGTGTACCAAATTTGAGATCGATTGAATACCAGGAAGTGGGTTCAAATTTACTTGCAAGTTTTGACCTAAACATACATACTAACACAGCAAGTTAAATAAAAGCTAATAGTAATGTAGTTCAAATGTTTATTTGAATAATGTAGAGACATACAGCTGTATTTTGAACTCTAGTCACATAATGACCAATCATGTTATTTACTAACAAAACTAATACAATCTCACTACATTTATTTAAAAAAAACATAGAAAGGGATAAAATAAAACTAATCCTAATTACTTTAAGACTAATTAGCCATTAGCTTATTTCAATATGAAATTGGTCAAGAGTATTTTTACTAGTAAATAACAGAATCGGCATCGAAATACATAAAGAAAAGAAAAAATATTATATACTAAAAATCTGTGCTAAAAAATCGGTAGTTAGGTGGTAGGTAGGTAGGTAGTAGGTAATTAGGTGTAGGTAGGGTTAGATAGGGAGATAGATGTAGGTAGGTGTAGTTGGGAAGGTAGGAAGATGTAGGGAAGTAGGTGTAGGCAGGTGTTTATTATAATTAGCTTTTTTTTTATTTTTAGGACAGGGCAACGTCTGCGGAGCCAGTAGTATACAGTAAAATAAACTTAAATAAAAATTAAGTTAGAGTAAATTATGACTGTGCCATTAAATAAGGCTTCTTATTAATAGTATGTTGCGTGGGGTCAAAAGAACCCTACCTCAGGACTAAGGTCCCCACCTCAATATTAAGGTCCCTATCGCAGGATTAAGTTACACTACCAACTGAAACCTATAGGTATAAATATTCGTTAATATGGGGAGAATTCCGAACCACATATGAATAATAAAATCATCTCAACAACGACAAACATAATTAAACTGGATCTCATCAATTATACCTACGCTCATTTTGATTGATCGTTCCGTTATTTGACTTTCAAATCGGACAAAATAAACTTTTTGACCATCCGTCAAAAACCTTTTAATATTGTTTGACTTAAAAAAATGTTGGCTTTGATATTGTTTTTTTTTCTGCTGACGTAATAATATCAGAGACGTAGTTTAGAAAGCAATTTAAATAAATAGGTAATTAAATAAGACAAAAATAAAAACAGAAACATTTACCTACCAAAAGTCCATTTAGCATTTGTCTAAAACTTTGGAATCTAATTTCATACCGCCCCGCGCCGCCCCTCTGAAAATTATACCAAACAGAGGTAAATACTTGGTACAATTTTCACGAGAAATTTTATTTGATATCTGGCGTAATCTTGTTTTCAACAAACTTGTCCCTCCCACTCAATTCTTTGTCGAAACATGGCTAAGAGTTCTTGAAAACACTTTTTTTATTTAATGTTTTATAATTTAATATAAACTTGAATGGTTATGAAAATTTTACATTGAGCTTGAATTTTCGATGGATGTATATTATTATTTGTTTCTTGTAATTACAAGAAATTTTTATAAAAGGAAAGCGTGACTGCTTGACTGACTGATCTATCAAAGCACAGCTCAAACCATTGGCCGGATCGAGCTGAAATTTAGCTACACCGTAGGCATCCGCTAAGGATTTTTTTAAACTCAACCCCAATTATGGCAAAAATTGAAAAATACAAAACTTTTAACAAAAAATAGAACCGCCTTTAAAGATACTAAAAACATTTAGGAACTCTAATCTGACAATTTTAAAGTCGGTTAAAAAATACATTGCTCTGACACTACTTTGCATTGACACTGGCAATATATAAGCGTGATGGTAAAAGAAAAAAAACTCGCCTTTAGTACCTCGCCTACCCAGTCAGGCGTCGCTGTCCGTATTTGGCCCAACAATTTTGTTGTCATATGGCTTTTGTTTATAACAAGTAGTTTCCGTTACGCTTTTATTATTTTTAAATGTTATTTAAATTTCAACTTTGACAACGTTTTTAAAGTCAATAAAGAAAAGATTCGCCTGCAAAAGAGTTGCTTTTCACGACTTTCTTAGATTTTCCTTTTTTTTTATATGTCAGCGCCGCCTGACTGTTCACAACAAATTCTGAAAACCATAATATACGAGTATCACCAGGACAAGTATAAATAAGCTACAAATCAAACCAATCAGAAACACAGTTCAAGCAGTGATACATAATTGATCACGTAAAGACCGTGCTCCGATAGAAAAGTTGCAAGATACTTAATACTGATTGAAACCTTGTCCATAATATCCGGGTCGACTATTTCCGGACACTTTTATGAACTTTAATTGAAGCGGATGTTTTAGTTCTCGTTTTTGGTGTAAATTTAGGACAAAGCTTTGCTGTAATTTTGGTTTTATCTTTTATTTGGGTTTATCGCCTCATTTCTTTACAATTTTAAGGCCTGTGATTGACCGTGGTCAGGATGATGTGGCCGATGATGGTAAGCACACCAAGCCTAGAAGGGCATTGGCTCTCAAGTGCAGCCGTCGGAACACATCGGTAGGTGCTTGGCGATCGATTTTCAGCTTAAGGGTGGTAGCCAGCCAGGTGAGTACTACAAATTAGGGTTACTACCGTGCCGTGCTATGGTTTCCTAACAATGTTTTCCTTCACCGAAAGTTTCTATCGTAGGATTCAAACCCGCGACCTTCGGCAATTACGTCACTACCACTGAGCTATCATCGCCTTACTCTCTACCTAATAATTATTATTCCAAAACTGTGAAATATAAGTTTCATCATCAGAAAGAAAGAAAGCGCTTTTGCCGCTTAGTTTTAGAGAGGTATCTAAAGCATAGTGTTTTTTGATCAAAGAGCTACTTGAGTCGAAAACAATACAGAATACTGTTACCAATTATCTAAATGTTCCAACACGTGAGTAAAGAGACAGATCTCATCGGGGAGAGGGAAAGGTAACGCATGAATGACTTTTGGTTATACCTATAGTTCTAAGGTAAATTACTGTTTGTATGTGTGTTACTAAAGAGTTTGTATGTAGTTGTAAGTATTCTTCGAGTTAGCAGGCCGTCTACAGTATCTCACATTTGATAGACGTGGGATTGTCATAGAGTACGTCAGCGCAGCGCCATAATAATAATAATGAGCGATTAATGACGCCGCAAGTAACAAATCTATTGATTTATTTAAGTTTGACAGCCGTATCAGTACGCACACATGCGTTGTGAGTCTGTAAATACTTTCACAAATACATTTCAAATGTTTTGAGCTTTGGAGGGTACATCGGGTTTTAAATATCCATAGGTTATCTGCCGAATATAGGAATAGACTGGATCGAGTCGCCACTTGTCAAAAATGTCATACTCGAAGTCAGTCTGTCTATAAGATTTTTCTACGTCTATGGCCATATCCTTGTTTGCCGACTTCGTGTTATACAAAAAAAGCTAAGTATTCCCCAAGATAATTGTCAGGCATAAATGATGAGAAAACTTTGTATAATTTCTTTTTAATTAATCTTTCTACGCAAACTGTTCAAAGTGGCCATCAATTTATAAAATTGGCCACATTTAAAAACTCTGTTGACTGAACTCCTATCTCGAACTAATCTCTTGGCTTACTTGTAAGTATATATCCGCTATTTATCCGCCGGAGCGGAGATTCATTAAAGTATTCGAAGTTAGATTAAAATGTCCGCCAGTCCGGTCCGGTCGGCCAGCGGGCCCTTTTAGTTTCTTTTTTACATAAAATTAATGGGTCGCGACTACTTCTGTTTACTTAAAATGTTTTTTCATCAAAATATTTACAGTTTAAAAGCATCTCGTGTTATATTTAAAATTTATTTTATGGAGTATTAGCTGTCCCTAGGAGTTTTACCCGCAGTTCTGGGATAAATAGTAGCATAATGGTATTCCATAATCTACAATGTGTCAAATTCCGCAAACGAAAACTTTTCACGCAAAATCCGTTCAGTTTTTGCGTGAAAAGTAAGAAACTTCCTAACAAACTTTAACATATCCCGAATAAAAAATAGCCTATGTTTTTCTTCATGCCATAAACTAGCTTTATACTTACCATATTTTATCATGATTGGTTATGCCGTTGAGGTGTTAAGAGGCTACAAAGAAACTCACATTCACATTTAGATATAAATAACTTCCACACCGTGATTTCCCCCGTGTTCCCGAGGAATCTTATGTTTCCGAGAGATAAAAAATAGCCTGTATCCAGGGTGTCAGCTAACTCCATACCAAATAACGTACATAGTTCAGATACCGAATGGATAGATGGCGCTGCAATAGATCAACAGTACAAACAGAACTATCTACATCGAAACCTACATCGCGCTAGTGGAGTTTGTTCGCAGATTCGCATATATACCAGATTCCAACATCAACAGTTGGACCGCGGTCCCCAGGCACGATGACCCAGCCTGGCGGAAGATCTTCCCTTTTTCAATGGAGGAATCATCCACCTTGTTCCTCCATAGGCCGTTAGTGAAAATGACAAGACCACTAATTGACTCAGGCGTGACCTTGCGGAGATCCATTATAAGATTAAATGGAAGACAAATATTTAGTAACTAATTCCGCTGGATATATCATTCTCTGTCAAGTCCAAAACAATGGAACTTAACATGATATCGACACGAAGCATCATCAGTGGGTCTACTACGTCCTGATGATGCTGAAGTTCCCTTATTTTGGACTTGACAGAGAAGGATATATCCAACGGAATTAGTTACTAAATATTTGTCTTCCATCTAATCTTATGACAAGACCAAATATAAGTACCTTGTTTCAAATAAAAGATATCTTAAAACATCTAGGTATAAACACACATAGATATTTGATATATAGGCATCAAAGAGGCATCCGAAATGGCCGTTCTATATTACCTCTATGGGTTCGTAGGTCATTACATTAATTAGTCTAACAGATGTAAGTGCTTACCTGGCCGTAGTTCAAAGACACATGTATAAATCTGTTTGTTAATGGCTAATATTAATTATATACTGGTATATATGTTGTGGTTAGGTTTTAAAATTGATCACTTCATGATGGAGCCGATCATTTCATGAAATGGTTGTATTTTATGATATGGAAAATACTTGCAACCCACATCAAGATATGGTCTGAACAAATTAATGAATAATCAGCGTTTGATAATAAACAGCTAAATGTTATGGTCAAAATGATATTAGGTGTGGCACATCCTGGCAGGGCCACCATCACGGATCTGAATTCCAAGTCTGTCGCTATTTTATCCTATTTTGTCCCCGAATCCCAGATTTTGTCGCATCCTGGTTCAAAAGTTATAACGCATTTGTTTTTTGTATGGAGTAGTCCAAGAACTATGTAGCTTTTTCTATGCAAAAGTTAGACTAGTTAACTTTTGAACCAGAGTGCGATAAAATCTGATATTCGAGGACAAAATTGGAATTCAGATCCGTGATGGTGGCCCTGCCAGGAAGGGCTACACAAATATTAGTGATCATATCGTAAAATAGTTACATTATATACCGTTAGAGGCGCTGATATCGTATTGTTTTTATGATGCACCATGGCGTCGGACAAATTATTATGTTAAAAAGCTAATAATGATGCACCAAATGAAGATAGGTAATACTGAAATTAAAAATGAATGAATGAATGAATGTCTTTACGACGTAAATCTTTTAGATTTTTACTAAAGTCACTCAAAAGCGATGGATACCTTACATTAAAATTTAAACGTGGATTGACATATCATTGAAATGTTCAGTTTTAGCTGGCTATTTTAATTTAACGCTAAATTTATTAGTCTTGATAAACCAAAGTCGCCCTTAAAAGGTTTTGTGTTAGTTACCAGAGATAATGTAAAGTAGAAAAACTAAAAATTACATACCATCTACAAGCCATCCCAATGTTCACAAAATATACAGCCTCATTTAAAACTGGAGAACTAAATTTAACATAGCTTAATTAATTATGAAGGCTGGCAACATTTCGGGCGCTCGTTGGAAGTGGCCAATTAGTGAGATGTAGTTGTTATATACTCTTTGACCTGACATGTGCCTGATTAGGTATATTTTAGTCTATGGTCTGGGAGTTAAATATTTAATTAGCTGTGGATTTCTTTAGATTTTTATGTGAAAGTAATGCTTTTTATTCCCTAAAAGGTAGAATCAATTGTAACTTTCAACGTTAATTCTTCAAAGTGCCTTCATGAGGGCCTAAACTGAATAAAATGTTTTTTGTTTTTTTTTTAGTTTTGACATACATTTATGTGCATGAAAAAATACTTATCTATTTGTTCTAAGTATATTATGTGGATTAATGGGGATATCTTCTCCTTTTTTGAATTGATTAAAAGCCGTACAAGTTCGAGTCGGATTTTGTTCTGAAGCTAGGTTAGAATAGAATAGAATATTATTTATTTGACAGTCTAAAATATGTACATACAAAATAAAAAAGGTGATAATGATAAACAAAAAAAAAAGAAAACAAAAGTATACAATTATTAAATAACTAAAGTACTGTCAAAAAGGAGACCGACTCAGCATACATTGTAACGGGCTACGTCACAACACTGATTTTCAGCGGTCCCCAAGAGTTACTAATTTAAAATATTTATCATTCATATTGACGCTTCCGCAGGGCAGCGATTTGGCAAAAACTTTATTTTTTTTTATACTACTAAGGTAGCAAGCAAGCATACGGCCCACCTGATGGTAAGTGGTTACCGTCGCCTATCGCCATTTGCAATACCAGAGATATTGCCAATGTGTTGCTGACCTGTTACTCGGTATTGTAATACCGAGAAGGCAAACTGGCTCTCAAGTGCAATTGCCGGAACACACCGGTAGGTGCTTGGCGACAAATTTTCAACTTGAGGGTGGTAGCCAGCCAGACGGGTACTACAAAGTACCCTACCACCGTGCTATAGTTTCCTCACGATGTTTTCCTTCACCGAAAGCTCAAGTTCATTGTAGGATTCGAACCCACGACCTTCGTCGCGGCATCCGACGTCACTACCACTGAGCTATCATCGCCTTACTTTGTATTTGTAGTTGGTTTTGTTTTAATTTGAATGGTGTTAATCTATATGAATACTAATAATTGAGCTGAACAGTTTGTTTGATGCGCTAATCTCCGGAGTTACTGGTCCGATTCAAAAAAATCTTTCACTAATAGGGAGCTACTTTGTTCCCGAAGGTTATAGGCTACTTTTTATCCCGGGACCGCGAGTAGAACCGCGAGGAAAAGCTAGTTAGTTATAAAGTTTATTTTTAAACCAAAAAAAAATATTACCTACCTAAGTAGGTATGAGGACACAAAACATACGTATACCTTATTCTTCGCGTATTACACACGTTATATCGACAACTTTCAAAGAACATAAAATTTCAATCTAGAAAAAAGTCCGCAGAATAAATTCAGCACACGAGTTTTAAATGACACAGACTGCCTGGAACGACCCGCGCACTGGCGACATCTGGCGGTTATATCCGCGGGATAACCGGGTGATAACCGGGTGATGCCCGGGTTGCGAAATGGGTAACTGTAATTGTCGTGGAAATTATTGTTGACTATTTCGTATTATTAGCTAAGGTAAGGTTATTTTTAAGGGATGAGATCTTTTATAATAATATACTAACTGTCCTGTGTGTGTATAAAATTATCGTACGTCCTTTTCCATATCTTAGGCTATTCACGTGATAAATTTCATCGCGATCGCTTTTGTAGATAAGGCATGGCACCTTGCCAAGAGAGAGGGAATTTACTTGTTCATATCCAGGATATGAACAAGTAAAAAAAATTAATAATAAAATCTCATATAAAATTATATGATATTCTGCGGTAGAACAGTATTGTTCAAATAACTGGAGCAAAACCTTTTGGTCTATTTCGACTAAAGGTCATGGACACCGTAAAGTCTCGACAAAAAATAGAATACTATTTTTGTACCAAATAACTAACGTACCTTAAAATAGGATTGATATAGCTAGGTATGTATATGGTAGGTGTTTATTCCTTATAGGTACATAATAAAGACCAGCAGGGCAATTGTCTACGCATCTCGACATCGTCATCGGTTTCAATGAAAACGATCATCGGCTTAAAATGAAGCTTTTCGTATTGTCTAACTTCATTACAATTAGTCACTTAGTTTTGGTGGTTTGACATTAGCCATCGGAATCAAAAAAGATAGACAACACCAAAATTTTAAGATGATTACGAGGGACCTCGTAATCAGAATTCCGATTACGAGGTGCGTAGGCAATAGGGATGATGACTGGGTAAAAAATAATTAATTCTGTTTAGTCCGTCAGATCAAAAAATATTGGATATGTATTTTTTATTTTATCAAATCAATAAAAAATTACAAAGATAAGTCGCATCAAAGTTCAGGAGTGGGGGCTTGTGACGTCACGACTTTGTAAAAAGTGTACTAAAACGTGACGTCACGCGAAATTTTAATGCACTGTATCTTCGTTAAATTTGTTTTAGGAAATAAAGAAAAAACATGTGTCCAATATTTTTTGGTAATCTAACTGTCGGACTAATTAGATTTTTTTAGTCATCACCCCTATTGCCTTGCTGGTTAGACCGTAATTTCGTTTCGATAAGATATAATTTAAAATGACGGTTTCTCTTTACGCCAAAAAGGTCACAGATATAGATGACTGTAACCAAACCAATACCGTCATTAATATCTACATCAATAGCAGGAGACAATTTTTTTTTTAATTTACATTATAAAAACAAAATATGTCATAATTAAATAAACATTCATTTCTCATCGTCATATCAGCCGAAAGACGTCCACTACTGGACAAAGGCCTCACAAGGTTCTCCACGATGGCCGGTCACAAGATCGTCGGTCCACCTTATGAGAGGCCTGCTCACGCTGCGTCTTCCGGTTCGTGGTCGCTAGTTTTATCTATTAAGGGTACGTACCTAAAGCCCAGATTGAATACAATCTCATCTAGGTATGTCAAATTAACTTCACTAGGTGAGAGTACATAACAAAACAAGAAAATAGCAATAAAAAATCAAATTTCCCCGCTGACTCTCATAATAACATTTAACAGAATAGGTTATATCACAAAACCACACAAAACTGGCAATCATTTGTCTCGATAGACCCTTCACTTCACACAGCGTTGACAAATTATCGCCGCCAGGAAAACAGGCTGTCCTTTCCCAACCATAGTAAAGATTTGGGTCACGAGTTGTTGGCAACCTTAATGTTGTTGGCAACACTGACGTTTCTCGCTTTGAATATGGAATGGACTTTTTGTTAACTGAAGTTCATTGTATTTAATTGCGTTGTTGATTAGTTTTGGATTTGTAAGGGGTACTTACTGTAGTGTCTGTCGTTTGTCTGTTCGGCTGTTCTCCTCTACAGGTTGCATTTCTCAACAAATTCTCGTGAAATTGTCAGCAGGTTAGATAGATAGGTATAGTATGACACAACATAGATGAAGCATCGGCAAACTTCGTAAAATCGATCGTTCTCGAAAAGAGTGCGCCTACAACATTACTCATGTGTTAAAAAATGATCGGCAAAAATGATCTTGTTGAACGTTGAATGGCGCGATACTGAATTATTTTTATTTGTTGTGTAAATCGGAAGTGAAGTGTACGAAAACGATTCGCCGATGCTACATCTAAGTTGTGTCATACTGTACATATTGAATTTTGTTCAGGATGAAAAGGCGCTTGGCAGCAGATTTTCAACTTGAGGGTAGTAGCCAGCCAGGCGAGTACTACAAAGTACTCTACTACCGTGCTATGGTTTCCTCATCGCAAGCTCGAGTTCATTGTGGGATTCGAACTGAGCTATTATCTGACGAATGTTATTCATATTCACTTAAGGTCGGTTGTATAAAGCCCGGTCATAGTAAGGTTATAGTTAACTTTAACCGCCGAAAGAAAGCAAACTGGGTTGCTTGTGTCACTTTAACTAACATTTTAACCGTAACCATAACCGACAGTGGGAGATCGGTCATCGTCAAAGTGACTCTACGGTCAAGGCATGGTAATAGTTAAGTTAACTTTGACTATAACTTTAACTAAATGTACGAGCTACTGGCCCTTACAATGGAGAGGGCTATGCTCGGAGTTTCCCTGCGAGATCGGATCAGAAATGATGAGATCCGCAGGCTAACCAAAGTTACCGACATAGCCCGAAGAATTGCCAAACTTAAGTGGCAGTGGGCGGGGCACATCGCTCGTAGAATCGACGGCCACTGGGGCAGAAAGTTTCTCGAGTGGCGACCACGAACCGGAAGACGCAGCGTGGGCAGGCCCCCCACAAGTTGGACTGACGATCTTGTTAGGGTCGCGGGTAAACGCTGGATGCGGGTAGCGCAAGACCGGCCATCGTGGAGATCCTTGGGGGAGGCCTTTGTCCAGCAGTGGACGTCTTTCGGCTGATATGATGATGATGAACCGGCCCTTATTAATCACCATATTAAATATAAATAAATGAAATATTAGCACACATTAGTGATATACGAAACATGTTGTTGTATATCGGTATTGAAAGAGCTGGCTACAACGCATCGCCCGAGGGATACAGTGGCAGCCACAATTACATCCTTCGGTACTATTCTGGTGGGAAATTAGCGGCAAATTGCTGCCAGTTAGTTGTGTTAGGAGACCGTTTTGAGTTATAAGAGAGGAGCGATTCTTTTGTGTTTGAGCTACACACAAACTTCTCTGATGCGAGTCAACGTTAATAATTTAGGACCACAAAATGAAAATAAGATGAAAACATGGCTTATAAAAGTTTTATTCTTTTGGTGAAAAAAAAAATATTGAGAAATCGAAGTCAATACGAAACACATACACACACGCACACACACACAAACACATACAATCATACACAAAATGAATTTTGTTTTACCTATTATTCGCATGCAACATGCAGTGTTAATGTACTAATTCTAAGTTTAATTTGTCTTGTAAGAGACATTTATTTGTAATTTCTTAAGACAATAAAAAATCTCTACACCAAATACTATCAATAACTGCCTTTATATTTTGAGATTTCTGGTATTTATGTATGTGAGTTTTTTATTCCACCATAACTTTTAAATGCCTGAACTGATTTGGATGTATCAGGTATTGCTAGAATCCTTACATCATCTCGAGTGATACTAAGGTTATAATTAGTTTACTTTTTGTAATCAATTTTAGCTTAACTACAACATTAGCATAACATTTTATGGTTTTTTAGCTCTTTTAATGAAAGCAAAACCAAATATTGGCAGTTAAACTGGTAAAAAAATACTGCTTGCTTTCCAATTTCACTTTTAACGGATAATATTATGTATTTAACTTAAAGCCACGTATAATAAGAGTCTAAAGATAAAACATTGAAGCAGACGAAAATTATAAATTAAATATTAATGCAATAGCTATTGAAACGCCATAATCTTATAACTTAGAACACAATCTTCGTAAGAGTTAGAGTGAGCTCATTATCTTGGGAGAATAGAAAAACTAAATGGTTCAACGTCATCGCGAATAGAATTAAATATCGATAAACGAGATAGATCGACCAGTCCCATCCTTATAGATATTGAATAGAAAATTATATCAAAAAGAACTCTCTGTTTTCTTAACTAGTGGCTCTATAAGCTGTAGACCTCGCGAGTTGTCTTTTTATTGGCTGAAATATGTTTAACATTTTCAACACTATAACTGAAATTGAGAATTTCAGATTTTTGATTTTCTGTCTGGCGGTTGGCGAGGCAACACGTCTGCGGAGCTCAGTGTGTGTGCTTGTACGCGTTCGTCGAGTAGGTGACAGTGGGTCTATTACGTCCTGATGATGCTTCGTGAAGAAGCGAAACACGTGTCGATATCCTGTTGAGTTTCCTTGTGTGGGACTTGACATAGAAGGAGATCCAGCGGAATTAGTTACTATTTGTCTTTTGTTTGATCTTATTTTTTTAATTGAAAATTTTCCAAAAACTGAGAGTTTTTACAAAATTTCACGAGAATCGGTTAAGAAATGCAACCTGTAGAGGAGAACCAGCCGGACGTCCGCAGGACAACCGGACATACGAAAGCATTTATACCCAAGCGTTTCGCTTCGGATGTTTTGGATGATGGTTTTTTTTAAATTAACTTCTAAAGAAGGTTTAAAGCCGTTTTCTGTCAAAAGCGGAGAGAGTTCCTTTAAAGTGCTCGAAAGTTCATTTTATTTGACTTCTGAAACTTTTAAACAACCAAGTCTCTAAACAATTGGAAATTTCATTAAACTCTCTTAACCTCTGTTAATATTGAAAATGTGATGGATCGAGAATTGAAAATTAAGGTGACGATTGTTTTCTGAAGAATATTGGAGAATTTAGAATTAGTGACTTAAATACTTTAGACAAAGTAGATAATTCAATAACTTTAGCCATTTTCAGTCACATCTTTGTACAGTCAACATCAGATAATTTTGATCAGTGCGGCCGCTGGAGCAGAAAGTTTATCAAGTGGCAACCACGAACCGGAAGATGCAGGGTGGACAGGCAGCGTGACGACCTTAAAAATCCGTACTAGGTTGGATGCGGGTGGCTGAAAATCGAAAGGAGTGGCGCGCTCTGGGAGAGGCCTATGTCCAGCAGTGGACTCAAAATGGCTGATGATGATGATGAGAAGGGTTAGAATTGACTTGCAAGTTTCGACCAAAACATACATTATACACACATATTATAAAAACTTGTAAAAACCAAAGATAAAAGGCGTATTAGGAGTATTAATTTTATTTATTTATTTTTTATTTATTTAGTAAGAAATAAAGATAGTAGGTATGCGAAAAAACATTTTTTTGCACATATCAAAAATGTCCTTACGATAGGAGTCAAAATTTTCATTTTCCACGAGCAAATAACATAGGATACTGATTCACATAGAGTAACAACCTCAAACCTGAGACCAAATCGTATTAATAAAGCCAATAATGGCCACAGTATCTCGCAATTTGACACCATACCAGTACCATTATAGAGGGGGACCAACGCCCTTTGCAGCTGGGGATCGCTAATGATGCCCTTTATTGAATATCGATAAAAATGTTCCAATATCAATGGTATAATTTTGTGTGATTTGACAGTTCATTTTAGGGTTGGGGGAGTGCTTATTTTATTTATCGATTAAAATAATAAAGAAAAGTGAAAAGGTTAACACAATAATAAATGTGAAAATTAGGTAGTATTGGGATGTGAAGATGTGATTACACTTTCACGCAAAATCTACAAAACTAATTTGGATGTAATACGGCACATAGATAAATCGTACCTGGTATCACATAATATTAAGATACAATCTCCCATGATCGTGGATAAAATCACGTAAAAGTTATATATACCTATACACGATTGACAGCTGTGGTTTTTAAGTTTATGCAGCAGTATGGAGATAAATTGATTAAGAGTGTTAAGGTGGAGGCTACGGTTCGGGCGTTAAATTCAAATTTTATTACGTTTTTTGATAATTGCAGCTCAGTTATAGGTCATAAGTTATCAACAACTTATTTGCGACAAGAATGGTAGTATATTTACTGATTCATAACAAAATTAATCACCAACATATTCATCCAAGGTATATTACCGACATATACGACTATTTCATGAAAATGTTACTAATATACCTTGGAGGAATGTGTTGATGATTTCTTTTGTTATTAATCAGTAAATATACTACTATTCTTGTCTTAAATAACATTTTGATAACTTACGACATATAACTGAGCTGCAATTAGCAAAAAACGTGATAAAATTTGAATTTAACGCTCCAACCGAAGGTTTACCCTTAAAAAAGCAAATTATTATTAGGATAATATTATAACCATTTACTTTTTAACCGTTCTTAAGTATCTATTTTATCTACCTACCTATGATAAGACGATATCTTAACAATGTTAATATTGTATCGCACATGTTTTGTTAAAGCCAATTATGATTTGCAGTTAATAAAGCTCAGTAATAGCTCACGGGAACTCTTCGCAATATGACGCCACCTACGTACCAATAATGAAACGATGAAATTGTCGACAGTTTTAGAGTAGTAGAGAATTATCTTGTGATTAGTCGATAAATATAAAAGCTATAATATTATGACTATAATAATTATACCATAATTTGTGTTGATAAAAAATCATAGGCTCAATCGATTTAGTCGACTAAATTACACTGCCACGGAAGATCTTTTCTATACGATGTGTCGCGAAAGGCGAGAAAATCTTGGGTGAGGTTCAACCATGATTGTTATTATTTAGAGACATAATGTGCTGATAGTAAAGCTGGTGGACTGGGAATGGCTAGAGAAGGGGAGGTTTGGAGGCCATCCTTTGGAACAAATAGAGGTCCTATAAATAATCTATCATCACTACACAGTGATGATACTAAGAGATAACAAGTTGTAAATAATAAGTAAAAGTAAAAGATTGTAAGTATTAAAACTTATATTCGATTAATATTTATTGTAAAGAAATATTCAGACAGAGAAAGAATTTTTTCCTTCATTATGCGAAGCAGTATGTACATAGTTTCTACCCGGCACCATATTTAATTCGCGTTCAGGTGAACTTAGCGACACGCTGAAATAAAATAAAATAAAACCCACACACATACCCTAACACCTCACACACCCCCCTCACATGCACGCACGCACCCCCACACTCAACACAAGCAGATGCAAATCACTCACACATACCCACGCACAATGAAACATTTTTTTTATTTTATTATTTTTAATCTTGTCACAAAAAATCCGTAAAGGTTAAAATGCCCACTATTTAAGGAAATATTAAAAAAAATCTTCTGTGTACTAATAAAACAGATACTCATTATCGGAAAAGTAAAATTAAATGTTTTATAAAAATATCTGTATAGGTAATATCTAAGTACCTGGTTGACCGAGCTTTGCTCGTTTTTTTTTAAAATGGCCTTTTCTAAAAATGAAACCTATAGTTTTTTCTCCCCCGAAACCCTCTGCATACTAAATTTCATGAAAATCGTTGGAGCCGTTTCCGAGATCCAGATTATATATATCATATTTATATACAAGAATTGCTCGTTTAAAGGTATTAGATATCCCGTAAAATTTATTAAAATATATTTTGCTTAAACTATGGTTTTATGAAAAATATATTTTAATAATTTTCCATCGATTACCGACCACCCCTATCCCTAAATAGTAGCGACAGTAGCGATAACAACACGCTTCGGGCCCCCAGATGTTCACACTTAAATGGCGGATAATTTGCACGAAGCAAACCGACAAGCGCTGAATAACCAGCCTTGATAAACTGTGTTAATTATTTTAAGATCCCGCCAAAGGCTTTGGATTAATATAGTGTTCAAGTAATTGCTTGAGATGGGTATAAAATATGATTAAACCAAGTATCAGTGAGGCAAGTTTAAGTTACTATTCGTGTTTTTAGATATAGCTAGAGATTTTGTGATGATTAATATCTCTCAAGGGTCGAAGTTACAAAGCACTGGGACTGTGGTAGTCCTAGTGTTAAATAGTGTTGACCTGTTCATTTATCGATATAGAATTTCTTTGTCATAATCATTTTTGTTGTTTGTAACCATTAAAGCCAGGGTCATTCTTCACACACGGTTATATGATCCCAAACTAAGCAGAGTTTGTACTAGGTATGTACAATCAGATAACTGTTATACTGCATATACTATATTTTTGGCCAATACATAACATTATCTGACAAGCCGTTTGTCAAGAATGTCCGATTAAGGTTTAAATTGCGTGCGAAAGGATATTTATTTGCAAAATTTGGGGATTCGGGGAAGTTTACTTCAATATAATTGAAACATGATTAAATAAACTGTAACATATATTTATGTACAATAAGGATTCGTTATGATACATAAAATTAAATAAAAACGTAATATTACTTACCTTTAAGGGTAAACCTTCGGTTGGAGCGTTGAATTTAACGCTTACCTCTATTCCTCCAAGGTATATTACTGACATATACGACTATTTCATGAAAATGTTACTAATATACCTTGAAGGAATGTGTTGATGATTTATTTTGTCATTAATCAGTAAATATACTACCATTCTTGTCGCAAATAACATGTTGATAACTTACGACCTATAACTGAGCTGCAATTAGCAAAAAACGTGATAAAATTTGAATTTAACGCCCCAACCGAAACCTCCACCTTAACTGTTTAGTACTTTTAGATTTTTTACAAAAATTGTTTACGTTAACGTTATGAAACGCCAAAATAAAAATATTTGTGATTAGAAAATCATTTTTACAAAACTATAGAGCTTTAACTAAAAATCTATCAATGAAAAATAATAATAGTTTGCTCATAAAATTTCATGCCACATATCTTGTACTTCCAGGCGTAATAAAACTAAATAATAACGAGATTGATATCCTATAAATATTAACATCAACAACAGTAATCATCTTGTATGATTCGAAGAATGTCTCGTTCTTATAGCGCCGTAAAACATCGATAAATACGATTACATCTCCATCGAGTCGCAAACAATGTCGACGCTCGAATACTAGGTAGGTATATCGATAGCATAGATTCTTCAAAGGGCGTAATATCGAAATTTTGGCACGTAATATAGAAGGGCAAGGATCGTGTATACTTTGGATATGGTATAAAGTACTATAAATTGTACCATAGTTTATTTATTTTTGATTAAGACACACACACATAATACATATTAACCACTTAATATAAATATCTTTTTTTACATTATATTATTTACCTACTAGATTCAACCCCGTGGTTTCACCCGCGTTCCCGAGGGGTCCTAAGCTTTCCCGGGATAAAAAGTATCTTAAGTGTTAATCTAGGTTATAAACTGTGTTCCGAATTTCATCCAAATCCGTTCAGTAGTTTTTGCGTGAAAGAGTAACAAACATCCATCCATCGATACTCACAAACTTTCACATTTATAATATTTTGCTAAAAGTATACATTAAAAACGAAATAAATGAGGATGGGAGAGAAATAAAAAATATTTAGGGTTAAGACATTGTGTTTACACAAGTGTACACAATTTTAACTCAATCGGACGAACAACACACATATTTCTACAAATATTTTTTATTAAAAATATGCCCCAAAACGGTCCCCACAATGCCATATCCATGAACCATAGCTTCTTTGCATAAGAACTCAAGTCTACTTGCTCTCACATGACAATCATGGGCCAATCATGGTGGAAAGGTGGGCATCGTCTGTGAGCATGATTACCCTTCCTTTGTGAACATACGAACATACAGGAGGATGGGCAAAAGAGTGTTATAGGCTAGATTTTTTGACATTTACGTTAGTCTGATTTGAAAGAAGAATCATAAAATAAAATTGCTGTTACAAATTTATCATTTTTTGTCATTATAAATTATACTACTTTTTCTTTGCTTTTTGACAGTTATGGTGTACCTACCTTAACTGTCAAGTATGTCACGTCATATAACTTAGGGTCGGTTGCTTAAAGCGCGGTCATAGTAAAGTTGTAGTTAGGTTAAGATTATACTTGCTCGTGTTACTTTAACTAAAATTTTAACCGTAACCATAACCGACCGAGGGGGATCGGTCATCGTCAAAGTGACTACGGTCAAAGCATGGTAATAGTTAAGTTAACTTTGACTATAACTTTAACTAAAATGTACGAGCAACCGGCCCTTAAGGTGGAGGCGTCGGTTGGAGCGCGAAATTCAAATTTTATCAAGTTTTTTGCAATTTGCAATTTGCCTTAGGAGAAACCTTAAGGATTCTAATAATACCACACACTTGCTTAAGAAGATATGTTGGAATAAAGACGATTCTTTCAGTCACACAGACAGACAGTCCTATGAAAACTACAATAATGTAACCCAAGGTGTAAAAAGTAACCTATTAAATTCCATACAACATGCGCATTGCGGTAAAACTCCGATGCGGAAAGGTTTTTTTTTACGATGTATAGGCCTGTGTTTGACCACAATCTCACCGTGGTCAGTGATGATTTGGCCGATGATGGTAAGCACACAAAGCCTAGAAAGGAACTGGCTCTCTAGTGCCAGCTATGCGGGTGCTACAAAGTACCCTACCACCGTGCTATGGTTTCCTCACGATGTTTTCCTTCACCGAAAGCTCAAGCTCACTGTAGGATCCGAACCCATAAATAAATAACTTTTAACAAAAAAGAACCGCCTTTAAAAACACAAAAAAATATAAAATATAACTATAGGTATGTAGGAACTCTAATCTGTCAATTTTGATATCAGCAAAAGGAACACGACCATGTAAAATATCATGGTACCGCAGATTTACATATGCTTGTTACCTTAGTAGTATAAAATATTTTTTCACTGACATCAAAACTGTCAGATTAGAGTTTTTTAGACTTTTTAGTGTTTTTGAAGGCGGTTCTCTTTTTTGCCTTTTGCCATTCCCATCAACAGATCTTGAGACTTGGTGACAATCCGACCTCAGGAGTATACTCTTTCGAATACAAAAAAAACATATAATCGATCGAGAACCTCCTCCTTTTTTGTTTATAAACTGTCGGTAGTAAGTTAATTTCCACAAAACCTCAGTGGAGTCCCAAGCAATATTACCGTCCTCAAAAGGCCCTTATAGGCATACTAATATAATAATGGTCTTAGTAAACAGACAAACAGCGGCATTATTCTCAGGCAATTTTCCTCTTTTAAAAGATTATTGCCTCTTTATTAACTTGGGTAATATCCTAGACATCATTTTAATATAAAATTGCTGATATTTTTGTCACTTCTCCTTTCTCAAAATGTTTTGTACAGTCTCAACTCAAATATTATAAATGCTAAAGTTTCTGAGTATATATAGATGGATGTTTGTTACTCTTTTACGCAAAAACTACTAATAAATAATAAATAAATAAATATCCTCGGACATTTGGATGAAATTTGGAACACAGATAGTTTATAACCTGGATTGACACAAAGGATACTTTTTATCCCGGGAAAACATAAGATCCCTCGGGAAAGCGGGTGAAACCGCGCGACGGAAGCTAGTAAATAAATAAAAATGTATTAAACAGTTTTTTACTATCATTTAAGATGGCTTTGATTTTTTGGTTCTAATAGAGAATAATTGCAACGCATAACTTACAGAATTATGTTGGAATCTGTCATCAAAGAAAATGAAATCGTTTCTGATATATCTTCATTTTTTGATAGAACTGTACCATTTTTCATTTCTAACTAATTTTACAGGGAGAATTTATCAAGTCTTGAATTCGTCTAACATTTCTCAGCTACTTTTATCACCAAGGATATTTTTTGTTCGAGACAATGTGATTTTGTAATTTACCTACCGGAGACCTTGGCATATCCTTGGGTCAAAGTTTCATTAGTATTCGACAGGCTTGCGTTTGATAACAATCTCATTTGTAACCCAAGAAGACGGAGCAGAAGGTTAAGACAGTAGATACCTTGTCAGACATCTTTTAGCTAAATACCTTAGTTGTACAAAAAAAACTGGACAAGCGCGAGTTCGTCTCACGTACCTACCCAGTATTCCGTAAAGATAATTTCCTATCTATATAATAATCCATGTAATAATAATCTAATACCTTTAAACGAGCAATTCTTGTATATAAATATACACGAAACGGCTCAAACGATTTTCATGAAATTTAGTATGCAGTGGGTTTCGGGGGAGATGAGATAAATCGATCTAGCTAGGTAAAAAAAACGGGCAAAGCTCGGTCAACCAGGTACTGTGACTTCAAATACCATAGACTTCATTAAAATTTTACAACATAATGATAGACATGGTTAGATTTGTAGCAGACTAAAAACATAAACTTGGAGAATTTAAGACAATGTTTCCCAAACCAGCATTGTGAAGAGATAATTATGTCAACACACAAAAATACTTATTGTTTTCAAAATAAAGACTAGAATAGCATAATAATGACAGAACTTAAGGTTGAAAGTAATGATGTACCCACTTCAGTGAAAAGGGAGCGACGAACGACGTACGAAGGTTTCACTTGGATGGCCTAACGTTTTATGTTTTTTATAGACCTTCTTTTAGGAAGCTTTGGTGACCGGGATATAAAAGAAAGGTGCTCGAAATCACAAAATATTATGAAGTAGCTTGCCGTAATGCAGGTTTACCCGACACGCGTGATGTAAGTGATTATATAAATTCAAAAGAAAAATCCACACAAAAAGTTGCTGAATTTCTTGCCGGAGTCTTCTCAGTTTAAGTATGTGGAAGCGGTGGTAGAGTCTATTGCATGTATGTAACTATCGACATTCTTAAGTGCCTTATTAGCGCTTAAACTGAATAAATGAATTTTGAGTAAGGAGGTTTATGGGATTTTTTTTTAAATTTTGTAAAGACATTTTTTTTTAAATTGCATTTGTTAGTCAACGATAATATTATGTAGTCTTAAATCAGTCTAGGTTTTTTTGTATTATTTATTAATTTGATCGTTCGTTCGTTCATTCATTTATTTAATGCTAGCACAACATAATATGCTACTGAATAAGTTTAATTCTGTTTTACGCACCAAGGGTTCCGCTCAGTTAGAGAACAATCACCTATTGCGGTTTTTCAACTATGTAAATTAATGATCTCCAATAAAGTAAATTTGTGTTTGCATTATTTTTTTGTTTTATGTGAAATAGCTACAAGGTTTGCTTGTGCTGTGAGACCTTGCATATTGCCAAATATAATGATTCTAGATCGATGGAAAGTTGGTGATTTACTCGCCGTATTATTTAATTATATTGACTTAAGGCGAATCGGCCGAAAAGCCCGTGAAATTTAAATTTTATGAGGTTTTTTTCAAATTGCAGCTCATTAGTAACATTTTCATGAAATAGTCGTATATGTCAGTAATATACCTTGGAGGAATATGTTTATGATTTATTTTGTTATTAATCAGTAAATATACTACCATTCTTGTCGCAAATAACATGTTGATAACTTACGACCTATAACTGAGCTGCAATTAGCAAAAAAACGTGATAAAAATTGAATTTAACGCCCCAACCGAAGCCTCCACCTTAAGGTAAGATTTCCTCCAAAAGCGGTGCCATCATGTAGCGACGGTAATACAGCGGCGAATGACGTCACTAGAACGTTGTCTATGTTAACCAAATGGCGTGGTTTCCTAGAGAACGGCACCGCTTTTTGTGTGTCACGGTGTCAATTACCGTTCTTTGAAAAAAATCAATAATGTTAATAATAGATTATTATTTTTACAGCTCTAAGAAACCATAGATAATATTTGCGTTCCCTAGAAAAAGGATCTTGACACACAGCGACAGAAACACAGTAATCCTATAAGGGTTCCTTTTTCCATTTGAGGTACGGAACCCTAAGAATAACACAATAGGATATTCCTAGAATATTTTAGGTTAAAAAAAACATTATAAGACATGATTGTTAGAAAGTGCGTTGAACCAGAATTTTGATGTGTGTACATATCCAGTAAGTACCCTCTTCTGACCTTTTCCAAAAGTAAGGGTGTGACAGTTCTGAGATGAGCACACGCATTCACCTTATCTTAAACTAAAGGGTCTTAAGATAAGATGAAACTCTTTTTGTTACGACGTTGTTCAAATAGTTGTTGGACATTTTGAAAAACGTAATCGGAGAGGATTTTTGAGACACGCAGACTCTGCTGAACTCTTTTATGCAATATTTATTATTTTAATCGAAACAAAATAATGACGGACTTCAAAACAGTGTCAGATTATAGTTCCTATATGGCTATTTTATACTTTTTAGTGTTTCTGAAAACAGTTTTTTTTTTTATTGGTAATGTATGCCTGATTGCCTGTATATGTAGTTAATTTAATTTCTCTCCATCCAAAGGCTGGCTGGTAGAGATCTAAGGCTTAGATCTCTACCAGCCAGCCTTTGGCTTAGATTCTAAGGCATTGATGGAGTTAAATTTGTGGTAAAAAGTCCAAATAATACCTTGGAGAAATTATGTTGATGATTTTTTTAGTTATTTAACAGTAAATAAACCATTCTTGTCGCGAATTACATGTTAGCAAATAAATAAAGACCCCGAAAGTGTGGATGAAGTTTGAAGAATCTTTGTAAATAAATGTAAAATTCTTTGTTGGTAGGTACTATGTGTTGTTCTATAAATGAATCTCTACACTAGTATACAACATTTTTGTTGCCCGGGTGAGAAACATAATTTCTTGAAGATTTTTTGGCGCTTAATCTAAATCTGGCCACAGAATTGCTCAATGTGCTAATAATACGATTTTTGGTGATATTTATTTTTATGAGAACAGCAAAATGGTCATTTCCAACTGAAGCATGCTTAGTACTTCTACGAGTTTTTTTTTTCACAAGATACCTATACATTTTTCGCTACGGTACTTCGATATTACCAATGTAATATTTTGATTTTTAATACTAGCGAACTACATAATGAAAATTGACACCAACAAACTTTTCCACATCCTTCTTCCATAAAATAATCTCTATTTACCCGTTCGTTAATAAAACAACTAAATCCACGTAAAGTTTATACTGTTTCCATTATATATTCTTCACTAACTTTTCAAGACTACGGTTAATATTTCATATCGAGCGGCGAGCGAGGCTCGTTTTAATTATTCAGATTTAAAAGTTACAGTTCAATTATGACTTGATCAAGGATTCAGGCTCTGAACTTTGGAATCCTGTCAGTTAATTAACTTTTATAACATTATTGACTTTGGCTCGTGGCTTAGCTTTCATTTGGAAAACTGTACGAAGAGTTTTTTAATATGTAATGGTAAAATATGTATTAAATGCAGATAAAATTGATGGAGTTTAGGCCTCTTTTTTAATAAAAGAAAAGAAAGAATTGTTTTTATACGACAGCTACGCCCCGCGGTTTCACCCGCGTTCTCATCCAGGACAAACATTTGGGCGTATAAATATCTATTTATGTATGTTTATCTACTCTCATATCGTAATGTGCTAATTATGAAATCAAAATCAGTACTTTAATGACCCACTTTATCAAGTCCACGGACACGGATTTGATTAGGTATATGATTATTGTGTTTGTTTATTTATTGTTTTTGCCTAAATATATCATTTTGACCAAAAATGTCACAATGTTTTTAGATAAAGTTCTGTATGATACTGCACATAACTAGGTATTAAAAACTCGTGTGATACTATTAAGAACCTAGCCTACGGCTCGGTACTTAAACTCACACTCGTATTTAATAACCCCTATTATGCAACAGTATCATAAACTACTATTTATGTAGTATCAGTTATCAGGTTTCCATAGTACAAGCTCTGTTTAGTTTGATCAGATAACCGTGTGTGAGGACTTTCCCAGGATATTATCATTATTATTTATCAAACTGTGATAAGAAAAAGAGTGTTGCTGTTGCTTCAGTGATAAGAGACCAAGAGTACCCGCGGGCAACGAGTAGTTCACAAAAAGTATCACAATGAAATTACTTCAGACAACAACTGTTACTAACTACAAAATGGCATAGTACTGTTTTACACCTTTTCCCCTAGTTTTGTTTACGCCTTAATAAAACAAAATTGCCGCAACTTCATCTCTTCCATTACTTTTTGCTGCTTCTTTAGGGTGCTTTCCCACTACCTAGTTTTGGGCCGCACCGACAAAGAATTACTTTCGCGCTTTAGAAAATGTCCAACTCGGCGCAATAACTTCAATCCATCGATTGGGGATAGTTGACTGATAATAAATATTATATAGATACTAAAACTGAATTCAAAATCGAATTTGAAATCGGTCCAAAAATTAAAAACTTATAGCCTATCAAGAAGAAACTTTATTTACACCCACATTACAAAATTTATTTTTGTAAAAGAGAGAAGGACTCTTGTCCTTCTCTCTTTTATAAATTTTGTGTGTAATTTATATGGCGATACAAAGCCGTGACATCATTGCTCTGTAACTCACTCCTTCTTATTAATGACTAACAACTTAATTGAGAATTTCAAACGTTCATATAATTTTTGAAGATATTAAAAATATATTTATACCAGGCTACTGTAAGGTAAAAAGACTTCAATTTATATGTTCGTAGTAAGGTTTCACACCTATCTAACCTTTTGCAATTAATTTTAATGCTAAAGTTCGTCTATCGAGAGCGTTTTTGAAATTATTAAATAATAAATTTATTAGAAATATTTTATTTTCACCTTTCGTCCTATCGAAAACTCATTAGCTGTTAGTTCAGCTGTCAAATTCATTACAGTGGGGATTTTGCCAGATCAATCGGGCGACATGCATCCTACAACATGACGATGCGAGCTAGTTCGTCGCGTACAGTCAGCGTCAAATATAGCTGATCACTTTAGACAAAAAAACTTTTGACGCTGACTGTATCACTTTGAAGCCGACAACAGTGGAAAGACACCTTTAGTGCAAAATTTGTAAAAGGCAAAAAAGGTTCGATTCCAACCTCTGAATGATTAATGCTTAGGTTTTTCCGGAAGCTCTGGGGTATGCACCAATACACAGGGTGGTAATAAAATTAACCTTTATGGTTTATGTGACCTATGCGTTGTGGGTAAGCATTACACTTGTACAATATGTTTTAGTAGGGAATGGTGAGGTCATTTAATATTATGTTGACCCCTTTTTTTATGTATGTTTTTTATTTGTTAGAAATATTGTGCAATTGTATTGACCCTTTTTGGTTTTTATTTATTTTTATTTCCGTATTAGTGTTTAAGGAGGTACTTTTGTAACTACTCGTAAGTATCAAGATATATGTATATACTTACACAAAAAAAAAGGTTAAACATACCACTTGATTCACTTTTAAAAACTGTGTTTCTCTTCATTGTCTTTTTCAAATTCTAAACCACATACAGTACTAGACGGATTCATTTTTAATGAATAGTAATTTTATTTTGATTTTGGTTACGTCAGAAAAACATTTGACGCAAATGAAGTGTCATCCCAGAACAGTTGCCAATAGGGTTGCCACAAAGGGTGATCGGTCGAATAGACACCCAACCCATTTACACTCCAACGGACAATCGATACGACAACCCTGTGGGCTTTATTGTGCGAAATTAGGCAATTTAGGGTTACGTGCTCAGATGGTCTGAAAACCTATTGTTCGCGCATTTTTTAACGCGCTGTAGTTTCATATTTTTTGTTTTAGGAATTAAAGAAAACATATGTGTCGAATATTTATTGGTAATCTAACTGACGGACAATTTTTTTTTTAATTTCTATTGTTGAAGATGTCGGAAAAAATCATGCCGCGTGTATGAAATGGACCCTCTAGTAAAGTATTAACCAGGGGCGTATTTACCATAGGGCCATGGCCCGGGGCGGCAGGCTGCGAGTGGTGAAGCCACCCCTTGTGGGCTTTTCTGGGCGCCTTTTATAGTCAAGCTTACTTACAATATTGTATACCTATTTTAATTGACAACATCACTACATAGTATAAAACAAAGTCGCTTCCCGTCTGTCTGTCCATGTATGCTTAGATCTTTAAAATTAAAACTACGCAACGGATTTTGATGCGGTTTTTTTTAATAGATAGAGTGGCATATAAGGTTTATATATATAGTACAGAAAAGCTGAGAAAAGCCAGGCGAAGCCGGAGCGGGTCGCTTGTTTAAATTAAAAATAAACAAACGCTTCGAAGTTTCCACACCACATCATAGGATTTTTTTTCTTAAATTATATACTTTATCGTCACAAAATGGGACGGCAAAGTTAACGGGCCTGGGGCGCCAAATCTTTAAATACGCCTCTGGTATTAACTATAGTGTCTTCGTGGACTGAATACCTAACGTCAAAAACTATAAATCGTAGATATAAGGAAACGAACCTTGAGCTCTACGGCCTAAGTGAGATTAAAACGATGATAGCTCAGTATTAGTGATGTTTATGGACACATTAAATTATCTATATAAGTATGTATTTACAAAAAAAAGAAGTAGTATATGTAGTATATCAGTTATCTGGTTTCCATAGTACAAGCTCTGCTTAGTTTGGGATCAGATAACCGTGTGTGAAGAATGTCCGAGGATATTTATTTTATTTATTTATTTATTACAGACCCATTGCCCGCTCCTGCCTTTCATTGAAATTATCTATACTAATAATAGAGCTGAAGAGTTTGTCTCTTTGAACGCGCTAAAGAGTTACTGGTCCGATTCGAAACATTATTTCACTAATAGGAAGCTACATTATCCCCGAAGGTTATAAGCTACTTTTTATCTCGGGAACGTGAGTGAAGCCGGGGGGAACAGGTAGTTTATAACTAATATGGCGATAGGTACTAAGCCGTGACGTCACTTCACGAATTTCAAACGTCCATATCTTTTTAATTTTTGACAATCATAAAAAACTATTTATACCATGCTTTTTTTAAGGTAAAACTACTTTTTAAATAAGCCTACTTTAGCCTATTCCTTTTTTAAATGTTTGAATGTTACCTACCTAATGCGTTATAAAAAAATACGGTGATTAAAAAAGTCATCCGCATTCTTGTTCGTTGAGAAAGGATGGAAATAAGCGAACGTAAGTGAAACCGCGGAGAAAAACTAGCTTAGAATACAAGTGCTATAAGGTTGAAAATATACATTTGGTTATACTGAATCTATATCCATGGAACAATAACAAAAAGTCAAACAAGTCAGAAAAAGAAACCATTTCAAGACGCGCGCTCTGACGTCCTTAAAAGTTATGCAATCAAAGCGGAGTTCACTTTGTTTGTATATTTCCATACTTTCCAAGAAAGCTCGATTTCAAAATTGAAGAAACCTTACTTCCTCACCGAAGTTGCTAAACAGTTTGCTATTTTGTGACCACGGAACGGTGTTTTTCGAACCGATGGTAGAGTCTATTGTAATGATTGTAACTATCGACGTACTTAAGTGCCCCATCAGGGCCGAAACTGAATAAATGAGTTTTATAAAAGTTTAATAATAAGTTTATGTTTAATATAAAAGTGAGAAAGAAAAATCATGTATTCTAGATAATCCTAATAGAAGCGAAAGTTTGTGAGTATGGATGGATGGATGTTTGTTACCCTTTCACGCAAAAACTACTGAACGGATTTGGATGAAATTGGGAACACACATAATTTATAACCTGGATTAACACATAGGATACTTTTTATCCCGGGAAAACATAAGATCCCTCGGGAACGCGGGTGAAACCGCGGGACGGACGCTAGTACACAATATTACCACGGCACATCAGCCGAACGTAACGCGCTCTAATACTACGACCGATAATTCAGTTGCGGAACTTTCCGCGCCTAACTTTCCTAAAATGTGGCGCTCTGGCGCTACACAAAGTACCTACAGTAAAAAGCAGATCAACACAACAAAATAATAATGTATTGTTGCGAGATGCCCAGAATAGCTCAACGACTAAATGAGCAGTATTTAAACAAGTTATATAATGGCGAGTCATTCACTGAGCTATATCATTCACTCTCTCGCATCCCAGTGGGAGAACTCAATGCAAGGGTAGTCGGCACTGTCTTATTGGAAATTCCTCTTATTGTTGAAATATTGACATTCTGCAATCTTCATTACTGTCCGGCGATTCACCGAGCTTTAATTGTTTGTTTCTTTTGTTTAAAGCTGGCATATTTTTTATTGACTGCAACTGTAGTTAAATCGAAGTTATGAGTCGTTCTAGATATTAGTGATGGAATAATTCTCAGTCGTAATCATTTTTAGTATGCTACTGCTTCAGTAGCATTTAACAAATTAAAAGTAGTTGCTATATTCTACGAAATGCGAAACAAATTCAGTAAATAACCTGTTGAACGTGAAAATTTCTCTACGAACTAATCCTATATGGGATTATTTTTCGAACGTTGCTGAAGGAAATAAAATTGCTAACTGTAATCAATGCTCTAAAAACTCCTTCACTCTCGCTATTGGCGCATACTGTCTTGCGACGGTCGCGAACATCACCTGATTAGTCAGTTAGAGCCAGACCTTAGAGCCGAATCGAATATATACCATTTTTGTTGTGTAATAGCTAAATGATAATGTGGGTTGTTTTGTTGATAAACTTTACAATGACGAAATCACAGATTTATAAACAATAGGAATCTGAGGGTGAAATATACTGTACTTTAACTATAGTGATAGATATGTGCATTTGTTATTATGTGCAATTATCGTCATTTTATATTGTAATCGTAAATAGCATAGCAAAAGCAAGTAGCATACTATGGCTTAGGAATTCACATGGTCATGAAATTATTTTGAAATCGCAATAATTGCCATCACTACTAGATATACAGAATGAAAAAAAAAACACTAAGTACTTATTGAATTATTGAGGCACATGATTGGTGTTTTGGAACGCTGGAATTGGATTGGAATTCCGATTTTATGATAATGCACACGCGTTTGTCTTTTCTATTGCTTTCTCGATGAGCAAGGAAAAGAGAAGGAAAGGGGACGGAGAAGATGGCGGACGATGGGTTGCGACTAACCACTATATTAATTTTTTTATAAAATTGATTTGAGTTTCTATATACATAGTTATTTCATGATTTTTAAAAGCGGTTCTAATATTAGTTAAAAGTTTTACGATTAAATTAGGTAATAGGTACTTTGATTGTATAATAAAAGGAACATAATCGTAAAAGGAAACGTTAAGTCTTTGATAAATCTTACGAGAGGGAGTTTCAGATTTGATGCTGGAATTATTGAGATTTTGCGAAAAGTTTACTAAAATTGTCAATTCGAAAATAACTTAATACTAAGTAGTTTGTCAGGTAGGTAACCTTTTTTTTTTTTTTACTATGTATAGGCCTGTGTTTGACCACAATCTCACCGTGGTCAGTGATGATGTGGCCGATGATGGTAAGCACACAAAGCCTAGAAAGGAACTGGCTCTAAAGTGCACCTGTCGGAACACACCGAAAAGTTCTTGTCGACAGAACCT
Organism: Tethea ocularis; assembly: GCA_963555595.1. Taxonomy (NCBI): domain Eukaryota; kingdom Metazoa; phylum Arthropoda; class Insecta; order Lepidoptera; family Drepanidae; genus Tethea; species Tethea ocularis. The sequence goes on from OY741970.1 coordinate 10,205,715, forward strand.
TAAAAATATATAAAATACTTATCCCAGAAAAACATAAAATACTTTGGAAATGCGAGTAGCGTCACGAGGCGAGTTAAAATAAAATAGCAGCTGTTATTTTGCATTAAAACAAGGTAATTAATAAAATACATTGTAATTAATCCTCTTTGCTGAATGAATAATATTCTTTACCCTTACAATAAAACAAATTGCCAATTAATTATGAATTCGTTTCATTTTGAAACAATTACTTTTACGGATCGTTCTCGCTAGCCACCATGTTGAAAATCTGTGGTCAAACACCAGCTGGCAGTTTTAAGGTAATGATAGCTCAGTGGCAGTGACCTCGAAGGTCGTGGGTACGAATCCTACTATGAGCTTGAGCTTTCGGTGAAGGAACATCGTGAAGAAACCATAGCACAGTGGTAGGGTACGCCCCTGACTGGCTACCACTCTCAAGTTGAAAATATGTCACCAAGCACCTTCCAGTGTATTCCGACAGCTACACTTGAAAGAAAATTCCGATCTCAATTAAATTGGCACACAGGCAGACTATAGCACAGGCTCAGGTGAAACCGTAGGGGACAGGTAGTTCATATACTAATATTTTATTAATGCGAAAGTAACTCTGGCTATCTGCCTGTCTGTTAACTTTTCACGCATTAATTTGGGCAAATAGATAGGCTATCTTATAGAGAGGGGCATAGGGCCAGGGCTTAATATAAGAGACTAGCTGTTCCGCGCGGTTTCACTCGCGTTACCGGGATAAAAAATAGCCTATAACCTTCGGTATTAATGTAGCTTCCTATTAGTGAAAGAATTTTTCAAATCAGTTCTGTAGTTTCGCTGCCTATTCAATGCAAACAAACAAACTAACAAACTATTAGTATAGATAAAAACATGAAAAAATATTTGATACTAAATTATTATTCTTTTGCATTATCAAAATCAAAAAGTTTAAGAATAGAATTTGATTAAAAATTAAAGTTACTGTCCGTATTGTTACAGTAAAGGGTGTAAAGGTTGAAAGGTGTCCTTCTACATTGTATAAACGAACAATTAGGGTAATGGAGGATATAAAAGGATTATTTAATTTTATAGCAAGTTACCGAGTCAGGATGGCGACCCGGTATTGTGTCAGTAATGTAATCCTACTATCCTACTAACCCTACCATATTATTATAATTGTGACAGGGATCCCAACTTAGGGAATTTCCCCCCAATTTTAGGGTAAATAAGGGGCATGGGATCTTCATATTTGGGGCTTCATATTTTGAGGGATATTTTTATTTTGCAGCGAGACAGTGCACATCATTTAACCTATAAAAGAAAACCGTGTTTGGGGGTTTTCTACGTAATGGTGGCGATTTTAAGGGTTTTAGAGCTTTAGAGGTAATTTTTGAGAGTTGGCAACACTGAATTGAGAAAGTTTGTGGGTTTAAACAAAACACATAGGTACTTAACCTAACAATAATAAATCTGTGCAAATAAATTTATTGTTCTTCGCATTTATAGAGCTTTAAAAATAGCCTGTTCAATAAACCTTTATTAGGTTTTAAACGAGTTTGTGGAACTGTGACAAATATAACCGGTGCGGTGGTGCGTGATGCTGGACGTATCTACCGGATTATCCGCTTCATACTGATCTGATGGTGGTACCAGATCGGCTGCTCAATTTATTACAGCTGTGGTATAAAACGTTGTTATGGTGCTGTCACCTCTCGAAGTCTATTTAATAGAGGTTTTTTTAACCATCATAATTTTCGACAATGTAGACTCATTTTCAAAAATTATATGTATGACTTTCTCAAGAAGCTTCCTGTAGCTTTGACGGAAATCAAAACATATTTGGATATACTTAGAAATATAAAAAAAACTTTAAACATACCGCTTGATTCACTTTGAAAGCCAGTTTTAGTTTTAATTTTCTATATGATTTTAAATTAAAAATCTTTCTCCGTCTCTTACTAAAACGACGGAGACAAGCAAGACATTGTTATTTAAAAAATCGGCCTAGTAGTTTTGGAGAAAAATGGCAACATTGATTTGCACAAACAACCTCTCACCCCAAACGCATATACCGTCTCCGTTCCGTCGTGGGTAAAAAGAAACTAAGCCTTTTTTTTTTAAAGTAAGATAACTATTCCATTTCTAATGGATTTCAAAATGTATGTTAATATTTTTCAAGTTATTTGGATGCCCCAAATAAGGTAAAAATGCATTCTTAGTTTTAAAAAGGGGCATACCTATTTACGATTTTTTTCTGACGTTACTAATGAAATTCCCAATTTAAAAAAAAACTATTCCCCGCCACATATTTTCTAGTTTAACATATATTTTCAAATCTCTTGGAACAAAGAATAAAGTTTTTCTCTTTATTATTTTAGAATCATCATTTCACGTATAGCGTCGCCTTCAATTTGTCCAAAGAATTATCATTCCTATTCAGCGTGACAATGCTGCCAGCCTCCTTGTCATGCTTTCGCTTGGCAGCGATTAAGGTCATTTATTTTTATTTATAATTAATGGTTTAGTTTAGGTAGTAAGTTCTTATTTATATTTTTTAAACCACTTATGTGTATATTTTTGTGCTCTGATTGGAATTCACGCTTTTTGTATTTTTCGCTCCCTAAGGCAAACAAAAAGAAGGTCCCAAGATATTGTTACAAAAATAAAAAAGCTATAAGGCGTATAGCTCCTTTATTTAGAAGCGCACATATACTTCGTACTTACGATGAAGAATATTCTGAGAATTCATTTCAATTAGGGAGTCTAATGTCATGAGAGTATAATAATTATACTTATTCATAAGAATATATCCTCAACTGGGGACAAAATAATATGGTGAAACGGTGGAATCGGTATGGAAACGCGCGAAAGTAGCGTCTGTGGTAGCGTTTAGCGATTTTTTTTACAAAAAATACTAACTGAGAAAAACATGGTTTTAGATAAAAACAAAAATATGAAATTGACTGAGTTTCTTCCGGAGTCTTCTCAGTTCAAGTGTATGTGGAACAGGTGATAGAGTTTATTGTAATGATTGTAACTATCGACGTTCATAAGTGCCTTACCAGGGCCTAAACTGAATAAATGAGGTTTTGATTTGAAATACTTTCTTTCTTCTTTTTAGAAAAGGTTTTTTTTTTTTACACTACTAAGGTAGCAAGCAAGCATACGGCCCACCTGATGGTAAGTGGTTACCGTCGCCTATCGCCATTTGCAATACCAGAGATATTGCCAATGTGTTGCTGACCTGTTACTCGGTATTGTAATACCGAGAAGGCAAACTGGCTCTCAAGTGCAATTCCCTGCCACACCGGTAGGTGCTTGGCGAAAAATTTTCAACTTGAGGTGGTGGCCAGCCAGACGGGTACTACAAAGTACCCTACCACCGTGCTATGGTTTCCTCACGATGTTTTCCTTCACCGAAAGCTCAAGCTCATTGTAGGACCCACGAACTTCGTCGCGGCATCCGACGTCACTACCACTGAGCTATCATCGGTCTAAAATAAGTGGACTAAAAAAATTATAGACCAATTTATACATAAACGTTACACAATAAAGTGTCACATTTGGTGGTGATAAGGCCACCCAAAAGTGAAACCTACCAACCAACCTTTCAACAATAAAAATATCCTCAAAGTTCCCAAACATATTTTTTTACAATATAAATATTTTTTAAATCAAATACTGTAGACATTGGTGTATTCCCAATACGCACTTTGCTATCGATCGTGTTTTATTTACGAGCAAACCACAATACATGATTTTTCACCACAATATCCAGAGATATGTCAAATTCTTGTATTCGAAGCTCACATTTATAAAAATAAAATACGACGCAAAATTTGACTATAATTTCTAGTTTTTTTTATTTTACAATGTGTAGACCACAGTCTCACCCTGGTCAGTGATGATGTGGCCGATGGTAACCACACAAAGTCTAGAAGAGAACTAGCTTTCAAATGCAGCTGTCGGAACACACCTGTAAGTGCTGGGATACTTCAAACTAACCTTTAATCATAAAAGTTTCTGTACCTAAAAGTAGGATAGTCGAAACAAAGAAACCCATGTCTCCGTATCATTTTCTACATAATAAAACTCGTAAAACAGCGTCGTAACATCACGAATGGGTTAATGCCAAAAAGAGCGAAACATCCGAGCCGGCAATAAACACAATCGACGAGTGATAAATCACTCGCACGACTATAATATCGAAATTGTGGATATTCTGGTATCCAATGCGACTACTGTGTTTGAATATAACCGTATCATAGAGTAATAGTTGAAAAATTGTCATGCTATTTTTGAAGCTATGTTACACAGCATTTTGGCTTTTTTTTATTGGCTTTTTGATTGGATTTGTATCTCGGTTTCGATACCAATAGGCGAATAGGTACCTATTGGAAACATAAAACTAAAAAACACAATTACAGAATCAGACTTATACAAAGAGGATTTCGTAGGATAAAACTAACTCAATTTTGTGACTCTATAATCCAACTTTACCGTGAAATGCTTGTTTTGGACAACTTACAAATTACCTACATTGTGTGTGAGTCAGCGGTTTCAGTATTTTTTTATTTATTTAAAATACAAAGGTGTGTGTGACATCGTAACGAAATCTTGTACCATGGATTCAGTAAGTAGGTAGATGATTCTGGGCCAAACAAACATGAAAAGATAGACGTAAAAATGTTATGTGAAAATTTACGAGAAGTAATTACAATGGCATTTTCATTGTTGCTCACCTTAGATAGACAATACCAAAGCCATCGCTATCGGAATCAAGTTACACAATCGCCCTGCTGCTTCCTAAAACAATAAAAAACGGTCCACCATCGTCCATCATCCGTATGTTTGTGTTGCCAGATTGCAAACAAACTAAAATAAATAAATAAAATAAAGTAAATCAATATGTGGCCTCTTTCTATCTTATATTTGGTCTTTGCTTCTATTATTTAAGCTTGAGCCAGTTTATTTCTAGGCTTTGTGTGGTTAACGCCATCGGCCACATCATCACTGACCACTGGACTGTGGTAGACACATTACATAATAATGAAGTCGCTTCTGCTGTCTGTTCGCTTAGATCTTTTAAACTACTCAACGGATTTTAATACATTTTTCAGCAATAGACAAAGTGATTCAAGAGGGAGGTTTATATGTATAATACATGCATATTATAGTTCAGAAAAGCCGTGCGAAGCCGGGGCGGGTCGCTAGTAATACATAAAAAAATGGGGGCTTTCACAGGGCCTAAACTGAATAAATAAATGATTTTTGAATTTGAGTTTATCTTAAATTCCTCCTGTTTATGAAGTCGGTTAAAAATATAAATCAGATTTACCTACATCGTTAATATAAAATTCCCGAAGCCCTAAATACTATGTTCATTTCATATTTTCTCCTTCTTACAAGAATTCCTTCGTTGAAACGTTGGCACCTGAGTACAGTCTCCCACATAAATAGGTAACTCGTAGATCAAATATATTAAAGCTTGTTTTTTACAAACCCAGCATAAGTCAAATATTAATCACAAAAAAAAACTTATAAAATTTTTATCTATACTAATAATAAAGTTGAAGAGTTTGTTGAACGCGCTGATCTCCGGAGTTACTGTTCCGATTTGAAAAATTATTTCACTAATAGGAAACTACATTTTCGCCGAAGGTTACTTTTTATCCCGGGAACGCGAGTGAAACCTCGGGGAACAGCTAGTATTTGATAAAACTAATGACACTAGCTTTTCTCAGTTTCCTCGTAAACCCCCAGGTTCAGATCCAGTCCATTTGGTGTGGAGTTTTCCTGTAGGTTTGATTAATATTCAATAATTCCGTTTCTAGATTTTTATTATAGATTACGCCTGCTATGGGGGTAAAAAAGAAACCATAAATTGCATCAATTGAAAATCACACAGGGATCATTTTCGATTAACACAATTTACTTTCTGACTTTATTCTGGTTCAAAAACCTTAGTGGAGGATCAGATTCTCAGTACTACTAAGTATTTTTATTCTTAATTGTTTTCATTACGAATTGTTTGAATTTTAATAATAATTAAGATTTTAATTTTGACTAACATATAATCATATTTTTTTTAATTGCTGTGCTCTACAGGTGCATGTGAATTGTTTTTTAAATCAAAAATCAAAACTAATTTATTCAGTTTAGGCCCTAATAAGTCACTTATGAATGTCAAAAGTTACAGTTTGACAATAGACTCTACTACCGGTTCGGATTACACTTGAACTGAGAAGAAATATCATAAGAAGATACCTACATGCTATGCATATAAAGTATTGAGTATTGATTTTCCCATTCGACTGTACTTAGATGAGTTTGGACCACGTAATTGAAAGGGTCTAGGAATACCAAGCATTGCTTACCTGCCCCTGCCGGAACGTGAACAGATGTACCAACATGTTCATCTTGTTAAGAGGATGCTCTTCGTGAACAACTCCGTCCCTTACTAAGCTGATGGGAAGAAGCGAGAAGAACTCTTAATTAAAAATGCGTTTATAATCAATAAAAAAAAGGATTGTTTCTTTTTAAGACTTTGCGATTTGCCGATGACATTCATCGTTTGACCTCAGACATATGCTCAAATTATAAAACATAGATGGCGCTATGCCATGAATATCAATGCAGCCTACATCGCACGTCTACAGAAAAATCACAGGTGTAATTGTGGATCATAGAATTTGTAAGGATAAAACCCTAATAAACGTACGAAACATACAGTCTCTGGGCAAGATTACCCTGTATATAATATGTTATTATGACATGACATCAGTGACTTATCTTAATTTGACATATTATTGCACATGCGTAATGAGCACTTCAAACGCCTTCATAATATAACTGAGCAACGTTTTGCAAACTGTATGAAATGTATTATTAATTTATTCGTAGGCAAATATGTGTAAAAAGACGTTTTTTTTTTTTAAATAAAGTGATTTTAATACATTTTATATCTCCTTGTACTCGGCAATTTTATAATATTTTATTTTAGATATAAAATTTCAATGAAATCATGCAACAGTTGAAATAGTTTTCATATTTTTTATTTTTTATGAATTTCAGTCCTTTATGAATATTGTTTTTCTTTTTGTAAAATAGGCATTAATGTAAAAATTTAAATCTCAGTGCACTCAGTCAAAGAATGAACTTTATGATTTTCCATTTGAATTTGCGTACAATACTTAGCTGAGGACACAGGCGTTATTCTTAAATCGCATAAAACTCACATTTAGCCTTAATGTTAAAGCCGTCCGTAAAGAAGTCAGAAAACTATTGTCAATATTTTCAATGAAGGATGGACCAAATAAGAGAAATAAACGTTTTTAAGTTTTAAAAGTTTATGCATTCACATGTACTTTCAGACGTTATTCAAATTTAAAAAAATATTCCTCATAATATTCTCTAGTTTAACAAATCTCAATTTTGTTTTTTACAAATCAAAATACAATCATTTTTTTACAAGTTATTAAATTAAAAAATAAATAATATTGATGGAAAAATGGAAAAAGATTTTCAAAAATCGAATAAAAGTATTTATTCGATGTAATATTTTCAAGAAACGGAAGTCAAACACGTTTTAAAAAGCAACGCAATCACGCTTAATGGATTTTAAACTTTATAATGGAAACTAGGAAAGCTATGGAGTATCCAAAAGAAACATAAATTTTCTATACTTGCAGAACGTTACAATTACACTATGGCCACAAAAAGCCTACTTATAAAAGCTGATTGAGATGTAACTTACATAAAATGAAATAAAGTTTAATCTAATTCTATGCGAGGTACATTGTTTTGTTTGGTGTCAAAAATAAATGACCAAACACTAACCAATGAATAAATCACGTGACATCTAAAACACGTGAAAACATCAAATATGTTGTACATTTAATACATTTTATGATTTTATTTACCAGTAGAACCACTAAGAGTAGATCCTTTGATGCTGTGAAACTATGACGTCATAGTGTAATATTTCATACAAAATTCCATATAAACTATAGTTTTGACATTTATTAAATAGTAGCTGATTTGATATGTCCGTCAACTACCCTATTGCATAAGTGCGAGTGGCCCAAGCTTCGAGCGAAATAAAATATCGCTATGCTCTAATTGTCATAAAAAAGCGAAATTACGCAATGCTCTACTTCTAATAAAAAAATAAACTTTATTAGGTATCTGTCACCAAGTCAAGCAATATAATTTTACTATAATATCATTAATTTTATATATTTATTTACATCCTTGATTATATCCAATATTAAATTTTAAATACTAATAGCCTCCATCCCACTCTTAGCCGATACTTGAAGTTACAAAAAATAAACTTGGCAGTGCTCCAGCCTTTTTGTTCACTTCGCCTGGCGATGGTTTTATAGCACTCCATTGGAATATCGGTTTGTTCGTGATCTTTTACATTATAATTCATGCTTCTGTATTAGTTTTTAGGTCGTTATGGCTGCCATTGTTTTGAGCTTTATAGATTTGTTGGTGACTTGGCGTGTAAGGTTTATAGTAAGTAAAACTGAAATTTTATTTGTTCTGTCATAAAATCAAGCCAAAAATAACCCTTTGATCATAGACGTACAAAAAATCTGGACGGAGTTTAGCCGAATCATGTACAGGCTGCAAAGTGAGGTAAGCTAAGGAAACTAACTAAAGATAATATATCTTTGCTCGTAGTGTGCACTATCAAATTTCACGTATCTTATCTCACGTAGTCTTTTTGTACTTTAGTTCACACTGCGACCTAAGCTATGTTCATGTGTATTTTGACCTGGTGCCAGCAGCGTCACCATTCATTCATCGCACCGCTCGCCGAAGATGTGGAGCTCATCCTCATATCCTCGACCGCGACGTTTCAGTAGGGCGTTCCTACTGCGGACCATTGGGATGTAGAATGAGCTCCCCATCACAGTTTTCTCTCAGTGCTACGACATGGGGCGTAAAAGGTCGGCAACACTTTGGCAATACAAATTTCCATGGACGGTGGTCAACTTGTTGACCTGTTCTGTGCTGAGAGTCACTTGTGCTTGCTCGTGCCAGTATACTGATATACTCAAACATAAACATATAAGTACTAGGTTTCCCCCTCAGTTTCACCCGTATCGTATGTCCTTCTCCATATCATAGACTATCTGCGTGCCAAATTTAATTACGATACGTTCAGCCGTTTAGTCATGAAATGGTTTACTTTCGCATTTATAACAATTCGTATGGATGAGATATTGCGCTTCATTTTCATCTTTCAAAACTCAGTCCAGATTATTTTTACGTCAATGGATTTAATCTAAAGAATATCATAAATTCCAATGTGATATTTTACAAGTATCAACTCATGTATTTGAGTGGCTCTAGAACACTGGATGAGCGAGATCAACTCTTCAGCGTAGTTTTAACGAAGCTACTAACTCAAGCCACTAGAGTCAGATAACTGCTTCATCTTTATCAAGATTGGCCCTGTTCTTAAATAGGATCTTAAGATTTGAATTGGAAATATATTGGTTGCGATTCTAATGTATACAAACTTTACTAATGTAATATCATTATCTCTTTCTAACAAAAACATAAAAAAGGGATAAGAATAAGTACATTTCTGTTCTGTCAAATTAGTCCGATTTTTTTTTGTTCTTTTTGGCATCACACTTTGTGTATTTTGCCAGTGTCGACTGGAGTCATGAATTTTATATTCTTCATGTATTTATTTCTCGACAAGTTAAGCGTCCTGAAGTCTTGATCTTTCGCTAGTTCTTCACGATGTTTTCCTTCACCAAAAGCTCAAGCTCATTTGTAGGATTCTAACCCGTGACCGTCTCAGCATTTGACATCACTACCACTGTGCTATAATTACCTTTAAAATTAGTGGTTACCAAATTCATCCTTTAACTTGAGAACCTCCGATTCCCCTGAGCCTGGAGGTGCTTCAAATCCCTATAAGTCAATTTACTTGCAACCCAGTCTCTCGGATATGTATGGCTTAAATATTCCATCTACATGTAATGAAATATTCGTTTATTCAGGTAAGGGATATGGAATATTTTATTTTATTTTTTAGTAATAGATATGTCAGGTAAATGTCCGGGTCAAATTAGGTCACGTATTCAAACAAGGGTTTTTATTTCACTCTAATCAAAAGAAAATATACGTTGATAAAATTAATTTGAAATATACCTGTTTTTCAAAGGTATCAAATTCTGAACTCAACGCAGAAAGAATTATTAAAACACTAGCTGTTCCGCGCGGTTTCACTCGCGTTCCCGGGATAAAAAGTAGCCTATAACCTTCGGGAATAATGTAGCTTCCTATTAGTGAAAGAATTTTTCAAATCGGTTCAGTAGTTTCGGAGCCTATTCAATGCAAACAAACAAACAATCAAATCTTTCCTCTTTGATGTACAAGTCCGAGGCTCGCGGCTCGCGTCTGACGCGCGCGGCTATAGTCAACATTTGGGAATGTATGGAGCCACTTCCGTGCCTCGCGTACGTCGTGTCTTGAAGTCAATTAAAAACTATACAATATTGCTTCAAGCTCTGTTTAATTTAATTGCGAAAACCCTATTAGTTAAAGTATTTTTCGAATCGGACTAGTAACTCCGGAGATCAGCGCGTTTAAAGAAACTATTCAGATTTAGTATTAGTGTAGTTTTAAAATTATAAATAGTAGACAGTAGAGGCTAAATTAGGATAATAATTAAATAAATCATTTTAAATAGTAGGTATTTCCATAGATTAAATGGTATTTCTGTCATAGAATCTTTCAATTTTCATTTGAAAGAGATTATTTATGTCGTTTAAAAAACCTTTGGATCATCTATGTTCAACGCATTTTTTGTAATACCTATGTATATATTCTATTCTATAATATACTCGTACAATATTTACAATTATTTACAACAAATATACAAACTATATATAAAATTTCCTCGAGGCGGCCGCTGCTGCCAATCAACGGCAAGGTTCCCAGAAGGCTGGCAGCGTTCCCTCTTTGTATGGCCAAGCTAACGCGTTGACGGAAAAAGCTCCCCGCCCGCCGGTCCCCTGTGACCTCAATTAATTTTGAAGATAATGTTCGAGAAAATTCGACCGTAATTTGGGCCAATAGAAGCGTATTTTTTGGATTTATAATAAAATTATAATAGGTTTCTCATTCAAAGAAATTGAAAGAAATCATGTAAAGTAACTGACAAAAACCTTATTTAGAATATAACAAAAGCAAGGGACGGAATGAGCAGTTGGCATATGGAGTTACATAAGCAAAGGTTTATTTTATTGTGTGTCCCCAACATATTCAGACTTCAAAGTACCCTTGAGGCATCTGCCAAAAAATGCGTAGAACATAATATAGGTACTATACCTACTAGGTGAAATTGTGTAACCCTACGTGTAAAGCTACGAATCACCTTAATTGAATATACGTATATTGCAGTCGTTTGTTACAGTTATTTTGACGTTTTTTTGTCCCCCCCTCTAAAAGCTAAACGGCTGGTTCGAAAAATCTGAAAATATTCATGATGGTAGTCCATGTGATGAACTTTAAAGGAAAACTGTAACGGCTTAGATAATTTTGTTAGTTCAGGAGTTATAGAGGCCTAACTAGAGGAAAACTTCGTATAATAATAACAAAATAATAAGTAAACATGTAAAATACACACGATCGTCTAAAGTCCACGTGCCATTATAGGTGACTACGGAACCCTGCGTGGCTTGACACGCATGGTTTTTTTTTAAGGAATGAATTGAAATTAATGTATCTTCGTAAAAATACTCGATGAGTTCATGTCGAACACACTAGTCTTGCAGTTTCTACCATCTTTCACGAAGACATTTTGATATTTTTGAGTAGAATCGTAAGGTACCTAGTAATCTTTTGTAGCATTAGGTGTACCTATAGTGTGCGCTATAAAAGAACCCTACACCGTAAGGTATTTGAGAGCTGACTTCTCCGATCAAAGATCTAAAAGATATAATAAGAATAATATTTCAGTTTTTCATTTTTTGTTTACAGTTTGTTGTTTCAGTTTAATTTATTATAAATAATTGTAAAAATGTGATTTAATATAAATGAATAAATATATAATTTAAATGTCATGTATTGCAAATGTGAATATGTTTTTTTATGGAAATCATGTAGTAACTGGAACTTAGATTAACATAATATTTATCTCATATTTATTATGAGGCAATCGGGACTTGTTTACATTGACCAAATTGACGTGGATACTTTTGTTTTTCAAATAAAATAAAAATTACGTTTTATTATACATCTGAATTTTTTTACTGAATCACGTTTTAAAATGCAGAACCCAAAGAATAATGTTTTTATTTTAAAAAAATGCAACCTCGTACATAAAAAAAATACCTAACCTACATAATTTAAAAAGTTGCAGTCAGATTTGAGAGGGTCGCGGGAAACCGCTGGATGCGGGTAGCGCAAGACCCGTCATCGTGGAGATCCTTGTCCAGCAGTGGACGTTTTTCGGCTGAAATGATGATGATGAGTCAGATTTGAAACCAGAGTGTTGGCATTGCAATGTTAGATAGCAATCATGATTTCCTGACCAAGTTATACGTCAGCAATCTGGTAGCGAGATACGATCAAAATTATGTTCCCTCCCCTACAGTTTTATACCAAATTAAAAAATTACCACAATCTAATAAAAATCTTTGATCGAAGTATCTTCATGACACCATCTGCCGGAGACTGTCCAGTCCGCACTAAACAACACGACATCTATATTATTTTTACTACCGTCTATATTGCACCTTATTTTCAAGTCTTGAAGGATAGTTTTAGCTTAATCAGATAAAGTGGCAATATTGGCGTGTAACTATGTAATGTCTTTAAATAATGGCTAGGAGGTAGTGTAGTATTTACTTTTAACTGCAAAGTGACGTTGATATACTAAAAGAGGTTTAACTCATGTTTGTTTAAGGTTTCAACCAGTACTTTGTATGAATTTATAACAGAATGTATCTTCTGAATGATAGATACTTTTTTTCGGAATCACTAGTTGTATATTTTGCCAGTGTCAAGTTGAATATTGTGTTTTATATTCTTCAAGTCTTTTTATTTCTTGTCAAGTAAAGTTGGAGTCATGTTATGTTAAATCATTTTCGACTCATATTCAGTCACGTAGTCAGACAACTTGAAAAGCCATTGTACACATAATCATTTCATTTCACTTCACTGGTGCACTTGTATTGATCTTTATTGGACAAAATACCACCGATAATATTCAATAAAACTCAAAATAGAAGACACGACGAAATTAAGATAAAACGAAAACGCTATGTCACTTCGCAAGTTATCGCTAAAAGTCCTGAGAGCTACGTCTGATTTCCTTTAAGGTGTCCAAACCTTACTTACTCCTTCAAGTCATTCTCCATCACTGAAACTTCGAGATTATTATAAAATTCGAACCCTTCTCAGTTAGTCGTATATAGGTCGTAAGTTATCAACATGTTGTTTGCGACAAGAATGGTAGTATATTTACTGAGTAATAACAAAAGAAATCGTCAACATATTCCTCCAAGCTATAATACTGACATATACGACTATTTCATGAAGCAAAAAACGTGATAAAATTTGAATTTCGCGCTCTAACCGAAGGTATACCCTTAAACTATCTGTCTTATTTATATTTAAATTTTACCATCTTCGGCCTCATCATCACTTACTATGTTTAATATACCTATACAATTAAATTGCAGTAGATTATAGTTGCAAAGTGACCTTACAAGTAAAACCCCCAACCCCTACAGCGCTCCGACCCCCACGGACTCGTGCAGACATTAAAACAGCTGTTAAGCTGTGTCCCCGGGGTTAACGCTATCTCGTAAACCGAACAAATGGACGCAGACTTCTCGCTTCACCTTTTATAAGATCAAACGACAAAGTGTTACACTAAACGCATGGAAATCTAAATGTTTAGAACTACCAAAGGTATATCCTACTAATTTTGTAAACTAGTATTTGTTCGTGGTCACGGCCGCTTCAAAATCTACATGTTTCACTACAATCTATACATACTAACAATAAAGCTGTATCTGTAAGATCTACCACCAACGATATTGGAGGTAGTAAAGAAAATAATAATAAGCTGAAGAGTTTGCTTGTTTTACACGCTTTTACACGCTAATCTCTGGACCTACCAGTCGGATTCGAAAAAGTATTTCAACAATAGCTACATTATCCCCGAAGGTTATAGTGCCGAACGTGGGTGAAACCACGGGGCACAGCTAGTTAGCCATTAGATAGTGGTAAACGGTTACCGTAGTCTAAAATGCTTACTACATACCTACGAGGCATAGAAATAAGTAAAGCTTTTATACCGACCCTTCTCCCCCCCCATCCTTTATTTGACTGTAGTATGTAAGGTGAGTCTATTTAAATGCCGTAAATATTATCAAAATCATAACCCTTTAACTGCTGAACCGTAAAATCAACCCACTTCTATTCATTGTTTTTAATATTTCTATTACCATAAGAGTTAACTTCCTGCGGAGACGAGGTACACTAATATTGTTGTGTAAGCAAGTTGAAAATATTTTCCTTTTTAAACGGAAATGTAGATTGAGATAGTTTAATTCGAATGAAACTACTAAATGCATTTAAAGAAACTAATGTGTTTTGGCTTTTTTGAACAAATGCTCCGTCTCTCTTTTTTTATTGGTCTGAGAATATAATTATGCAGCAAAATAAATTGGAATAAACACTTATAATAAAATGTATATACGTACCGAGCTCATTGGACGATTTCAATTATTTTTCATTCGTTGATTTTCATGTTTCTTTGCCGGATGGAATTCGAATAGTGAATAAATATAACTGTTTTTTTTTTTACAAAACTCATGAATGTTTCCAATTATATTTTGTAATGTATGCATCTGCATAATTACAAAGAGGTAATGTTTTATGTTTGTAAGTTCGGATGTAGGAGGTTAATATACTCCGGAGTTACTGGTGCGATTCTAATAAATATTTCACTGTTTTAAATAGATATAAATATGTTGTCAAAATGGCCTCATAACGGAAACGAATAATTGGAATGGACTAAAGTTGGTAGCCTCTGATGGCTGCTCCAACCTTACCGGACAAATCGGCGAGCGCAGAGGGCTCTCAGCTGGGGACATTTAGGTAACCACGCCTGAGGGCAACCCCGAATAGGGTACGAACCTCGGCTCAGGGCGTTACCGGAGAAGGGGTGAAGGCTTAGCATTACGTACCATAAGCTACCTTCCGAATCGTGCATTAGAGTCTGACTATTCATAAGTGCCTGTGAAGGTATATTTGAATAAATAATATTTCATTTCATTTCATATTGAAGACGTCTCAAAATCGTAACACGAAAAAAAATTAAAAGTAAAAGAATACACTGAAATAAAACTTAATTTTCTTTTTAAAAATCAGTAAGTACATAACTGTATTCAAAGATTTTTGAAAAATAGACAAAGGCCACTGTTCGGATTTTAGTACAGTCTAT
Organism: Tethea ocularis; assembly: GCA_963555595.1. NCBI lineage: Eukaryota > Metazoa > Arthropoda > Insecta > Lepidoptera > Drepanidae > Tethea > Tethea ocularis. The sequence continues at coordinate 10,221,193 of OY741970.1, forward strand.
TTGGTACTAAATTAGGCACCACACTTTGAGTCTCAAAGCCTTTGATACTTTGAACTCTCCACCAACCACTGGGTATTTAGAACAGACTAATTGAACTGAACTGTGTTGCAACTAGATTTATTACCACTAAATGGTTTTGAATAGTCTTTGTTAAGTTATTATATAGGGCTTTGGGGAAGACAGGGTGATTTTGATAGGGTATATAGTAGGCTGAAAGGGCAATGCATTTAGGGTAGGGTAATTTCATGACATATAAAATGTGCTACTTTTTAATAAATGTCAAAACGATAGTTTGTATAGAATTTTGTATGAAATACTGCACTGTGACGTCATAGTTTCACAGCATCAAATGATCTACTGTTAGTGGTTTTACTGGTAATAAAAAATCACAAAAAGCATGAAATGTACAACATATTAGATGTTTCCACGTGTTTTTAGATGTTTTATGCATTGGTTAGTGTTTGGTCATTTATTTTTGACACTGTCAACTAGCTTATTATACCTACATAAGAGATTACGGAACCTTCGATGCGCGAGTCAGACTCACACTTGTCTGGTTTTTTAAAAGATAATTAAGTATAATGCTATACATTTTTTGGAAATATTTTAGTGTTGTTTTCCACTCTGAAATATTTTTTGTGACCTTGATAAGGTATACTTACCCTCCCAAAATCACTAAATGAATCCTAAAAACATTACATTACACTCTTTATTTCGAACAGTCATTAAAAGAAACTAGTACCTAAAACAAGTGTAAGTAACATTTTTCAGAATAAAAAGTTTTCTTTTATATTATGAATGTCAAAAGAAACTATAACCATCTCAGCACAACTTAGCTGCATACAGAGTTAATAAAAATCTTAAAAAACGTAAACAACTCCAGTGCTTTTTAAAACTCTTAACACATAATAAAGAACTCTATGTTCATACTAATAGAATCGCATTTTACACTGTAATCAAATTTGTGTTATACATGAAAACATTAAATTTTTTAAAGAGCAAATCTTGAAAAGCCAACAGAGCAGAGAAGTTGAAGTAAAATTATTTTAGGGTTCCGTACCTCAAAAGAAAAAATAGGAACTCTTAGTTGTCCGTTTTTTTGTCTATATTTATATCAAGCAAGACCCTTTTACTCAGAAACTTGTGAAGGTCTGAAATTATCAAATACTTAAAGTCTACGGTCCCTTAGAGCTGTAAAAATATCAAGCTTTTAAGTAAACACAATCTATTTACTAATAATATACCTAAAGAAGAGTTAGAATCATAAAAAGCAAGGTCTCACATCAAAAACAATGGAATCAATCTGAAAATCGATAATTTGTAGGGTGTGATATAAATTGAGGTATCATTTTTTTTACTTTGTATAGGCCTGTGTTTGACCACAAACTCACCGTGGTCAGTGATGATGTGACCGATGATGGTAAGCACATAAAGCTTAGAGAGGATGATTTTGTATAAATACTAAGCTGTTTATTTACGCAACCCTCGGTGCTCGAGTTAAACTCGCTCATAACCGATTTTTTATATTTTTTTGGTACTCCACAAGTCCTTTACAGTAACATGTGAAATGGCAGAGCTTGTTATATTTAATGCCAAATTATACTTACTTGAATTTATATGCATGACCAATTTATTATTAAAACCTTAAGGGCACCGCACGTGCTAGGGTGAAAGCTTCTGATTTATTTACATGGCTTCAAGAACGTTTTGCTTGTGACTACATAAAAGTGTGTATAAATAGAGTGTATTAAAACCAACAGAAACCCCTGCGAACCTCTGAGATCTTTTTTTTATTTAGTAAACAAACAGTGACCAAAAATATGAGTTACACAAAAAATATATAAATTTACGGCAACGGTTTACCACTGATTAACAATAAAGATATTCTAATTTATAAACGATAAAAAAATAAGTAACTTTTTTTTTAATGTATGTACTAGGTACACCTAACCGTATTCTATCTATAATCTATATCTGCTATACTAAGAATTCCAACAACAAAAATCCTGTATAATACAAAACTAAACTTTAAATTCACCAAAATACGGTATACCACAATCTACATGCACAACTACCTAAAGTTTCTCGCAAACTTTTATATCGGTTCGTGTGAAAGTTTCAATTTACAACTACATATACATGGATTCCTTGAAATCAAACGTGTCGGCGAACTAGAAATTTATCGCCAGAATTGAAAACATAATATAAAATATATTTGATACATGTAGCCTCCTACCTACCTCCGACATTTTTCGTGGAAGCGTATGTTTTGTGTTTATATTCCTTTAAGATTAATTAGTTTTATTAGGCCTCGTATTCCCGAATGAACTTGTTTTCTCAGTATAAAATCTTACATGTTATTCCAGGGAAAAAATATTTACAAATATACAATCTACATAATGGTGCCGATTCTGTTGTTTACGAACTATAATAAATTTAATCTCACTATATCTCTTTTTAATAGTGAATATAAGAAAGGGATGCAAGATATTTTAGTCCTGTTAGTTTAATCCGATCACACATTTCAACGTGAATTTAAGCGCGATCTTTATTGGTCACGACTATTTACCCGTACATTACGACGGTATGGATTAAACTGACAGCATTAAAAATGTTCTATCTTTTTTCAATAAGGTTAAAATGAAAGAAAGGTGACTTGTCTAATATTAGTTAAGTTCGTAAACAACAGAATCGACATCAATGGCAGGCCAGTTGGGGCATTTGGTTAAGACACCACCTATCGCGCCGCCGGTCGAGGGTTCGATTCCCATCCAGGACAAACAGTTGTGTGCATGAACATGTCTATTTGTCCTGAGTCTGGGTGTAATTATCTATATAAGTATGTATTTACAAAAAAAAAGGACTATATGTAGTATATCAGTTATCTGGTTGTCCATAGTACAAGCTCTGCTTAGTTTGGGATCAGATAACCGTGTGTGAAGAATGTCCCAGAATATATTATTATATTATACTTATCCGAATGTAAAAAATCTTCCACTAATAGGAAACTATAATATACTGTCGTTAAAGTACACAACACACTACACACAACCGATCACGCTACCGTCCTCGACGGCGAGAACCGCCGCGACGTCCCACTCAGTCTCGTCCCGTTCAAGCGGCCCGAGCTGCCATTAGTAATCCGACCGCCCCCAATTAGTCGTAACTCGTACAAAGTCCTCCCCCTACCCTGGTAACGCCCTGAGCCGAGGTTCGTACCCCATTCGGGGTGCCCTCAGGCGTTGTTACCTAAATATTACCCGGCTGAGAGCCCTCTGCGCTCGCCGAATTGTCCGGTAAGGTTGCTGCAGCCATCAGAGGCTACCAACTATAGTCCTTTAAAAAAAAAAAGTAGTTCAAAATGCTACTTTATCATTCCAGAAATATAAAACCGCAGGGGACACATAATATCGTTTTCTATAAAGTATTACGATACTTTTATAATACAACCGCCAAACTTAGCAGCAAGCAGTTTTGGTCTCCAACTAATAAACGACGCTAAAAGAACTTTGGCCATCTCTCTTGTGGAAAAAGTTACCACGCGAACCATAGACTATTTGCAGCCAAAACTGAACATATTTAGTCAGTACGTTTGGGGGGCTTTTTGAATACTATAGAAAAGCTTTATGCCCCATAGGAACGAAGGCAAAATATATTTTTTGAAGTCAGTAAAGTACGTGCTTTATAGAAAACTAGCTTCTGCCTCGCAGTTTCACCCGCAATCCCCTATGATTCTCCCTAAGGGGTTGAATTTTCAAAAACCTTTCATTGCGGATACCTACTTCATAATGTCGAGAAAACCCTTCACATACACACAAACTGTCGAAAATAGAATTCTCTCTTTATGATAAAATTAAAATATATTATAGAAGTATAGTATAAATCACTGTATACTCATTAATTAGGTACTTATTGGTGCCGATTCTGTTGTTTACGAACTAAAATAAAATTAATCTCACTATATCTCTTTCTAATAGAAAATATAAGAAAGGGATGCAAGATATTTTAGTCCTGTCAGTTTAATCCGATCACACATTTCAACGTGAATTTAAGCGCGATCTTTATTGGTCACGACTATATTTACCCGTACATTACGACGGTATGGATTAAACTGACAGCATTAAAAAAATTCTATCTTTTTTCAATAAGGTTAAAATGAAAGAGAGGTGACTTGTCTAATATTAGTTAAGTTCGTAAACAACAGAATCGGCACCAATATCTTTAAAAACTACAACAAAATCTTGAAAAGTTTCCATTTTAATTCAACAAGACATCGAATCCAATCTGCATGAGACTGATAAACAAGATACAGGGTAGGATAAGGAGAGAGCAGGCTCTACATGGTGTTCTCAGCTGAAATTACTTATTCCACGTACTTTCCGACACATCGAACACGGTCGCGTCGCGTCAAACAAACCAATTTAACTTGTTCACTGCACGGTATCGCAGATGTTTATCACACTGTAGCGTAACAAACTGATTCAATTATTTAGAAAAGAAATCAGATATATATAAAATATTTTTGAAATTTCATAATTATCATTAGCCTAGTCATATAACTAATTAAATGTTTTATCTACTTGCAACGAATAAATAGAAAATAAGTAGGTACTAAAATATGTATTTACCAGAAATAAAAAAATACTAAAAGAAAAATATCAGTTAGTCCGTCAGATACCAAAAAATATTGCACACATATTTTGTGCGTTAAAATTTCACGTGACGTCACGCCTTAGTACACTTTTTACAGAGAGATGACGCCACAAGCCCCCACTCATTGTCTTTGTAATTTTTTATTGATTTGATAAAATTAAAAATGCGTATACAATATTTTTTGATAATTTAACTGTCTGACGAAAAAAAAACAGAATTAATTATTTTTTACACTTTTTTATTCATCATGCCTATTATATATGCAGTATAGATATGAAAACATTCCGAACAGATTCACTACCGACACTAGATACTAGGCATGTTATTTTTATTATATTTACCTTCGATCAAATGATTGATCGAAGATATTTACTTAGCATGAAAAATTATTTTCGAATTTCTTTCGAAAACTATGATACCAATAACAGAGTACAACGAAACCTAACAGAAACTTACGTGGAATGGATTTACAGATTCAAACCTAACAATCACGATACTAAATTCAAACATAAAGGCACGTAATTCCCGTATACGATGGTTGGAACTGAGCCAAAGTTTTGCTGAATTCAGCTAACAACCGACATATTATTGTTATTCCGAATAGCATCAGTTTGTGGAGTGAGAAAAGCCGTTACATTATTTGATTATACGGTAGGGTAGTTCTAAATGAACTTGGAAGAAAATCAAGTGTTTGATTTGACATATTTGTATGGAGTTTCGTAATATAGGCCGACTTTAGGCGAAACTGATATTTTTCTGAAAATTCGTTAGTTAAGGCGACGATACGCGAGAAATGATGATTCTAGATTCAGTTTTTCTCTGTATTCTTTGTTGCAAGAGATTTGTAAAAAATATAATTATGTTAATTTAGAGAATATACGAGGAATAGTGTTTTTGAAAATTTGAATTTTTTATTAGTGACGTCAGAAAAAAAATCGTGTTTAAGCCCCTTTTTAAAACTGAGAATGATTTTTTCTCTTATTTTTTCCATCCAAATAACTTGAAAACATTAATATACATTTTGAGATCTAATAGAAAGGGAATAGTTTTCATAATTTTTTAAAAAAAGGCTTAGTTTTTAAAGGGCTAGTGACAATACAAATAATTTTCGAAGTTATTAATTTCATGTGAACGGTGTAAATGAAGTCGTTTATTGAATGTTGTTCTATCACGAACCCCATTGCTTACATAATGTACCTACGAGTACATCGATTTTCAAACTATATTGTACCTTGTATATTTTAAATCCTTGTTATCAAAACTAACTGCAAATGTAACATTTTATATTGATCACGTCTCGAAGTACAAGTAGGAGTACAAAAAGGAGAGAGACTGTACTTATTTGAATTGCTTCAGACTTTATGAAAACTGACAGTAGGTATTAATTCTGCACTAGTGTGGACTGGATAGGGTAGAAATTGCCCAGATAACTATATAGGGTAGTTGACTGACATATCAAATCAGCTACTTTTTAATAAATGTCAAAACGATAGTTTATATGGAATTTTGTATGAAATATTACACTATGACGTCATAGTTTCACAGCATCAAATCATCTACTCTTAGTGGTTCCACTGGTAATTAAAAATGATAAAAAGCATTAAATGTACAACATATTTGATGTTTCCACGTGTTTTTAGATGTTTTATGCATTGGTTAGTGTTTGGTCATTTATTTTTGACACTGTCAACTACTACAACCCTATTATGCTTTTCTTTTCGTAAATACCATTTTACATACTAATAAAGCTTTTTTAGTGGGTAAATCTGATAATATGGTTCTTACCACCTTTGGTCCCATTATCTCCGAGCTCACATTATATTAAAAAAAACCGACGGATTGTTAACCTCCTCCTTTTTCGAAGTCGGTTAATAAATCGGATAAGTGCGAATCTCCACAGCAAATGTACATCTTGTAATCACTATTTTATTTATTTATCTATACTAATAAATGTTTGTTTGTATGTTTTTTGTTTGCATTGAATAGGCTCCGAAACTACTGAACCGATTTGAAAAATTCTTTCACTAATATGAAGCTACATTATTCCCGAAGGTTATAGGCTACTTTTTATCCCGGGAACGCGAGTGAAACCGCGCGGAACAGCTAGTTTATTAATAAAATGCACAATGTACACACAATGTTACACATACAGTAAACTAATATGAGTACAAAGACCTTGTTAGAGTATGGCAAAAAGGAGTAGAGAGAGCTTATTATATATTAGGTATTTACATTGACAATTGTACCTATTTTATGTTATCTATGTATAGTAGATACATAGATAACATTAAATCATATTTATACAAAAAAAAACAACCATTATTAAAAAAATTACATAAGGTATTTTTTGTTGCGATTGCAGCTCAAAACTTTATCTAGACAGTTTTTATTATTTAAGGTTGTGAGATCTTGCATAAATGCAAAAAAATTACATATTTTTTAAAGAGTTGATTCAGAAGCTAGATTTTTTACAGTTCTAGGGACCAATAGGCTTTAGTATTTGATATTAATTTTCACTTGATACCTCCACGCGCGGTCCTCAAACACAGGTCTTCATACACGGACAGTTAAACAGATAGACAACCAAGTGAAAGGTTCTGTTTTTTTCCTTTGTACAACAAAAATACAAAAAAAATCTCAAACATTTGACCTACATAAAGGTATCAAGCCAGTTGGCTTTTAGCCCTTTAGTTAAAGGGCAAACACAAACCAATCTGCCAGGAGCACTCGCACGTGTGTCACAAGTGAAAAGGGTCCCTAAATAAGGGCCTTATATAACAGACATGGCTTTGTGCTCACATATGCTTTGATGGCATGTCTGTGCAGTAAGTGACGTGGTTTTGATTTCTTGTTAAAAGCAGGAGTTTGACGGTAGATTAAGGCGACGATATCCGAGAAATGATGATTCTAGATTAAGTTTTTCTCGGCATTCTTTGTTGCAAGAGATTTGTAAAAAATATATGTTAAACTAGAGAATATGTGATGAGGATAAGTTTTTTTTTTAATTGGAATTTTTCATTAGTAGCGTCAGAAAAAAATCGTGAATATGCCCCTTTTTAAAACTAAGAATGTTTTTTCTCTTATTTTCATCCAAATATCTTGGACTATTCTTTTATCCCGGGCTACCTTTTATCCCGGGAACGTGGGTGAAATCGCGGGGGACAGCGAGTGGCCTACTTAGACCAAAACATGCTTTTACATAATTTTGTAGAGAGTCAAGATAAACCGATAGACAGTCGCGACGGGATTTTACACTACTCGGTGATGACTTATTATTAGGTGAACGAATACCCTAGGACATAAATCTCGTTTATGTTAACGTATAGTAATAATAATTTAACTTCGTCGTTCAAATATCGGGTTATTTTATGGAGGTATACTCAAAATTTTATCTTTCATAGAAACAAGAATGTTTACGATTTATTCACAAAAACCGGGTCCGATCAATTTCGCACATCTTGTCTATTGGGAATTAAAGTATGGGTAAGAATTAGTTTTTATCGATGTTTTAGACAGTCATTTTTTTTTATATATTTTCCTACACATACCTATTGAATAAAAAATTAGACAGTTTACATTCATCAAAAAAATTGACAGTGTAGAGTTCTGTCTCCCTTGGATGGGATCTTTATATGTAATGTTAGTATTATTCAGAACTAGCGACCCGCCCAGCTTCGCACGGGTGTACAAATCTGTGAATTTCTCGGCTTTTCTATACTATAGTATGTATGTATTATACATATAAACCTTCCTCATGAATCACTCTATCTATTAAAAAAAACTTACGCATCAATATCCGTTGCGTAGTTTTAAAGATCTAAGCATACATAGGGACAGACAGACGGGAAGCGACTTTGTTTTATACTATGTAGTGATGATGATGATGATTTAGTGATGATGATGATACTTGAATTTTATGAAGCACATGTTTAACTAAATAAAAATGTACCAAATAGAAATTGTAAACACACACAGAATCCAAATTAAGTTCATTAAAAAAAAGTTTATTTTGTTAAATAATTACATACATTTATGCAGAATATGAACGTATAACTTAAAGTACTTAAATTAATTAGCTTAATTGAATACTCATCGTAGTTTGACCAAAAATAGATTGTAACCGGAGCTTTTGCGAAGAGGCAAATGAAGTCAATACCAAAATGGAACCAGGATAATCCTCTCTTTTATTTTCACCAATCTTTTTGGCCATTAAATTGATGAATTTCTCAATAATGTGATTTTTTAACGTTGCCCTGTTGTAACTTATGGTCTTATCTTGATATTTTTAAATAGTTATTGAGGCTTTAAAATAGGATAAAATCCTACAAATTGGAAATCGTACAAAGTATAAAATTATTAATACTAGCAATAGACCGGATTCCTAATTACTCTAATACTAAACTAAACTATAACAAATAATTTAACTAATTCACTAATTAACTAAGAGAGTAATATTGTCCGTCTGTGTGTATGTCTGTACGTTTGTATGTCTATCTGTATGCCTGCACGTCATTAAAAATTCCATATTATTTTCCAAACATATTCGTTGAGAATTGACGATATAAAACACACGTCCGCTAAATAATAGTAACTGAATCTCTTGTTTATGATGTTGTGATAAACAAACAAACCGTGTATAAACACTAATAAAAACAATAACACACTCATCGGTCGGTTCCAGCCATTCTCGTGTCATGTCTTTCAAAGTATAGTTCAAAGTTAAGTGACAAACTTAAACAAAGAATTATTTAAATTGATTAATTATAAAGTGATTAAAAAAATCATTTAATCTTCTACATAGATAAAATTAAATGAACATCCAACTGTGAAATTAGAAATAATCATCAGAACTCCAAGGAAAATGCAAGCAATTGAAGGCAAAAAGAATAAAATATTAATATTCTTCATAACAGTCGCTGTCTCAGCCATCAAAGCGAAAGGTCATGGGAAGTATTGTGATGTATATTCCGATTCAGGAGACCCAAACAAACACTGCTACCTTAAAGAATCTCTATTATCTATCGCACATAGCCCTAACCAATTAGCTTTTGATACATCTACAAACGAATTATACTTCAGCTTCGATTTCGGCCAAGGTGAATACGTCCCTGCTGTTCTTAAAATAAGCACCAATAAAGTAACTGTTCTGAAAGGCGTTAAAGACGCCTTTGCTATGACAAGAGAACGCGTGTCTGGAGATATGTTTTTTGGTGGCAGCCACGGCATTTACAGATACAACCCATCTAAGAAGAGTTTAAAAAGACTTAACGTAAAACATTTAGATATATGGTGGTTATTTGTGAAGAAGAATATTTACTTTATTAAATTTCCTACGCTGAACGCATTTTTATATGTGAATCGAACAATCTTACCAGTGCCAGAGTTAAACAATAATATTGTACACCAATTTGTTTTTGATAATGATGATAATTTATTTTTTATAAACAGCACTGGATTTTATGGTATTAAAAATGATGGTAATAGAGTTATACTTCTAAGAGATAATCCGAAGTTTGTTGGTATGGCCACAGATAACGCAGGACATGTATACGTTTCTAGTGAAGACGGAATTTATGTAGTGAGTAAGATAATTCAGAAAGTTAAAAGAATTGTTAGAATTCAAGGAGTGTTAGGAATGACTTTTGATAAAGATAATAATGTTATTTATTCCGATTCACATGAAATATTTCGTCTTGTGTCTTTGTCTAAAGAGAAAAACAATGTTTGAATAACTCACGTTACTTGTTATGTTACGTTATATAGTTTGTAAGATGAATTAAAAATATTTTTGAAAAATTATTGTAATTTTATAAAATAAAAACTTGTTGACACTTGGTTTTTTTTTGCTTCAAATATCTTATCTTAATAGCATTGTAAATAAATACTTTTTTTTTCTTACTATGTATAGGCCTGTGTTTGACCACAATCTCACCGTGGTCAATGATGATGTGGCCGATGATGGTAAGCACACAAAGCCTAGAAAGGAACTGGCTCAAGTGCAGCTGTCGGAACACACCGAAATGTGCTTGGCGACAGATTTTCAACTTGAGTGTGGTAGCCAGCCAGGCGGGTACTACAAAGTACCCTACCACCATGCTATGGTTTCCTCACGATGTTTTCCTTCACCGAAAGCTCAAGCTCATTGTAGGATTCGAACCCGGACCTTCGCCACGGCATCCGACGTCACTACCACTGAGCTATCATCGCCTTAATGTAGATAATTACTACATAATACATCTCTGGCTTCCATATCACAAGCTTTGCTTAGTTTGGGATCAGATAACCGTGTGTGAAGATTATCCCAGGATATTATTATTATTATTCATGAAGACCAAGAACAAGACAATGTATCTATAGATAAGATAGTTAAAGTGGTTATTGTAAAGAGGTTATAACATTTAAATATATAACCTGGAATAATTACAAATAATAAAATACATGATTACTTTTATAATAGGACAAGCATCAAGTAAGCATGTAAACGAAAACACCTTTTATAACCCCCACCTTTTTAATAAAAAGACTTAAATAGGTATCTCTTAAAACTATTTAAATTATTGCAAAAAAAATGAATCTATAAACATTCCGAAAAAAAATATATAAATTTTTAGTTTTATTATATTTTTAACAATCAAATATTGGCACTAGTTTAATAAATGGCCGAGAAACATTCGATCAGCTATATTTAAAACTAGCTGTTCCGCGCGGTTTCACTCGCGTTCCCGGGATAAAAAGTAGCCTGTAACCTTCGGGAATAGTGTAGCTTCCTATTAGTGAAAGAATTTTTCAAATCAGTTCTGTAGTTTTGGAGCCTATTCAATGCAAACAAACAAACAAACAATCAAATCTTTCGTCTTTATAATATTAGTATAGATAACCAAAACCGCGGTTACATCCGCGATACCCTATTTTACCCCCGTATGTATTTACCGTTTATGTGTTGAATTTTACCTTCAAAACATCAAAATTCGCGATAGAAGCTGCGTTCAAAAGCTAGTATTAGTAATTGGAGAATTACGTCACGTACCTACTTACTTTAACTGTAAGAACGTTCAGTTATGTTTATTTATAAATGGCAATTATTTACATAAATACAAAGCACTGTACAGAATCAATGTTAGATAATTTATACTGAATATCTGCTAAATTGCTATGTTTGCTCAAACAAATAGCTGTGTTAATGGAGATCTCTGATTCAGCGGTAGTACCTACAGTCAGCATTTTAAGCATAGGATTGTAAAATAATCGAATCCTAATAATTAAGCTAGCATTGTTAGTTTCCGAGATTTATAGGTTTGTTTAAGTGACCCGGATTCGTTGCTCTCGAGTGTATTATATAAATGCGAAAGTTTGTGAGTATGGATGAATGTTTGTTATTCTTTCACGTAGAAAATACTGAATGGATTTGGATGAAACTTGGCACACAGATAGATCATACCCTGGAATAACATATAGGCTACTTTTTATCCCGACAACAGCTCAGAACAGATAAAGCTCACTCGAAAACGCAGGGGTGCAAGTTAGTATGATATTAATTGCATCTTGTAGTCTGTTTCAGTAAAGGTATACTTGTGTTGTTAAGTGTCTTTACAGACGGACAGATGGAAATGTAAACCTATAACGATTCCTTTAATCTTTTGAAATGACCCTAAAAAAATTTCAGCAATTTGTCCGGTAATGTCCAGACCATAGACTTCTTATAGGTTTTCGTGTAATCTATAGGTATAGAACTATCAGCTGTATTTTTTTTCAAAATTTTTGGCCCATCATTTTCGATAGATAAGGGGGGGAATGGGTCAATCTTCGCCTATTTTCTTATATAAATTAAAAACGATTTATTCTCGAAATTTTAAAAAATATATATTTGAGATCCTCACAACGAGCCCTTTCATTTGAAATGACACACAATACCTATAGTTTGCAAAACTTTTTTTTTTTAATTTTCTAATTTACCCCCCAAAAGTAGTCCCCATGTTTGAAATTCATTTGTTTACGTAACACGTCCATGTTTGGGTCACCGACTTACATTATGTGTACCAAGTTTCAACTCAAACCAGTCCAGTATTTTCGGACGGACAGACGCACGAGTGATCCTACAAGGGTTTTTTTTTTTTTCGGAACCCTAAAACCAGCAAATGTTAATAAAATCCAATTTATAAAATCGTATACACTCGCAAACTTTTAAAACGTTGGTATAATCCTTTGTCACGAACGCTAATGACTGCCGGTATAAAAGAGCTTTGTCGACGAATTATTATATAGGACTCGCACGTGACGGGTGTAATAATAAAAATGTATTTGTGCCGTTTTTTTATTGACGAGTTGGTTGGCGTGTTGGCAAGATATCCTGTCACGCTCACTGAGGTATAATACTACGTATAGAGAAGACGCCACATATAACCACTATGTACCGTTCAAGGGCGGCTGCCCTTGCCATGAAAATCACGGCCCTTACAACTTTTCGGTCGCGAAAAAACTAAACTTTAAAAGCGTTCTAGTCTAGCGCTACGTGTTTAAACTGTCTGTTTAGACGACTAATTATTGTTTCAGCGCTGCAATGAATATGAACAAAATGGAGCATGACCTTTGCTTAGGATAGCTTCTCTATAGTAGTAATATACCTCAGCGGACACGCTACAGGTCAGGTTATACATTGAACATTATACCAGTCGGATCCTCTTCGTCATAACCGCCACATTATACCTACCATCTTGAGTACAGTGTAGTACGTTAAATCATCAGAAACTATTTTAATTTCAAGATCCAAGGTTTGTGTCACATCCAAATACGTTACAACATATTAGTATTAGAATCATGAATTATTCCTGAAATCCAATCAATATGGGGACTTATCGGTACAGCCACACCTGAAGCAATACCAAGATTGGTAAACGCAAAATTAAAGAATCCTGTTACATTGCAGTTCCCGTAACCTAAAGCCATTACTCCGATCACTCCCGACGCGTGAACCAACGGGCTGCCCGAATCACCGCCACATGTTGCGCTGACATCAGCGCACGCATGCGTTATGCACAGTCCACGCATAAAACTAGTAAGCTGCTTAGGGCAACTCATTATAACTGTATTTAAAACTTTAAGATTCCTATCGTGGTTTCGTTGTTCTGCATCTTTTGTCTGGTTAATCCCGTAACCAACTGCTGTCGCCTCGAAGCCTATCAGGGTAGTAAAATGCAAGGCACTCAGTTTTGCGTACTGTTCTAAAACCATGGGTTCTAACCGGAGTAGGCCTATATCATCATTCGGATATATATGACCTTTATAGGATTGATGCATTATACCCCAGATAATTTCGCTTATTTTGCTTAGATCTTGGTATGTAAGGACTTTTCTTTGTCCTGGAGGAAGGGTTTTTAAGCCCTTGTTGAAGTCAGTACCGATGCAATGAGCGGCAGTCAGACACCACGTGGACGATATTAAGGCCCCTGAACATTTGGGTATATACTTCGTCTTTATTTCTCCACTTTTATTTTCTTCTTTTACTTCGACTTTCATAGCTACCGCATAGGGAAACTCGTTGGGTTTTGCGTCTCTCCCTCCGTATATTCGCAAGCCAGCGTGAATACTTTGTATTTTTATTAAGCAAACTAATATAAAAACTAACAGCATGCTACTGTTTCTTGTGATATTTTATGAGTTCAGTTTATATTTTTATTAACTTTTGCGTTATTCATTTTTATTTTATTACTTTTAATAATAATAAAGTGTTGTTCTTAGATTGACATAGGGCACTCTACCTATTCTTTGGTATTGAAATGTGTTTGTGATTTACTTTATTGTTTGTGGTTTCCACCCGAGGATTTTTAGTTTTCCCGGGATAAAAAGTAACCAAATCCGTTCAGTCGTTGATACGTAATTGGATCATAAACATCCAAACGTTATCAATTTTTATTATTAGAGAGATTGTGCAGGACTTATGTTTAATGTTTAGAGGAAAGTTTATTACCATGTTATCACCACTACATATAGTATGAATTAAAGTCCTCCGCCGTTTCTATCTGTGCACGTTGGAACTACAGAACAGATTTTATTAAAAATATCGATAAGGAACAGAAAAAGGTTTTCAAGGTTACTAGTCAGTACTAGTCACCCAGTCTATATACAGCGAAAAATAGTTCACTAAAGCGTTTGACGACACAATGACATACCGCCACTTACCGGATCCAATTGTTTCAAACCATCCAGGATCTCATTGAAATTTACATACATTATATTAAGTTATAAAAAAGAAATACAATTATCAGTTATCTGGCTAACATAACACAAGCTTTATTTAGTTTGGGATCAGATAGCCGTGTATGAAGAATGTCCCAGGATATTATATTTATGTTCATATAGCGTATTTGCTTTTAAGGAAGCTTGAATACGTCATATCATTTCACTTGTGGGAACTTATTAATAGCAACATTCATTTTTTATAATAATACTGTATCCTGTAACCACATTTTACACACAGCTGTTAGTTTCCCTTAAAAATATAAATAAATAAATAAATATCTAATACGATATTCGAACGTTTCGAAATATGTGTAATCGGTTTGGGCACGTAGACACTTAGCAAATGGATTTCAATGGAAAGTGGAATTCTATTACATTACGACCAAGAATTGCATATCAATAAAAGCATGAGGTTCTTTATGAAGGATGTGAAGAGATTTTTGCAGGGTTGGCAAGGCGCAAAGTTACCCCTGCAAGCGTAGGCTACGGTAATCGCTTACCATCAGATGGGTGGTATGCTTGTGTGCTACCTTAGTCGTATGTTAAAAGTACAGATTTCTCGTTAATTCATTTTGGACCGTCTTCATCATGTCAGCCGATAGACATCCACTGCTGGACAAAGACCTCTTCCAAAGATCTCCACGATGGTCGGTTTGCGCTACCCGTATCCAGCGGTTTCCTGCGACCCTCACAAGGTCATCGGTCCAGCTTGTAGGGTCCTTGGACCGTCTTAAAAAATATATATTCTACGGGTCAGTGGCCTGTTTGATAAGCCTGCCTTTTACGATTCCCACCTAGTACAAACATTTATGTGCATGAATATTTAAACATGTCTACTTGTTCTGGGTCTGGGTATAATTATCAATTTGAAATGTTTTCGACGGGAATCCATCCTCAAACCATCATCATCATCATGTCAGCCGATAGACATCCACTGCTGAACAAAGGCCTCCTTCTAGGATCTCCACGATGGCCGGTCTTGCGCTACCCGCATCCAGCGGTTTCGCGATCCTCTTCCCTTCGTCTTCCAGTTGTAGATTAAATCCCCATGATTATTTCGTAATCATGATGAAACATAGCATTACGGGTTTCCTCAAAATTCTACTCCTATTACTCAAATAAATCACGGGCGCGGGTGAACACGCAGGACGGACAGGTACTAATCATAGTAGTAAAATTTTCTTTGTAACTCATAAAACATTCACAATCTTAAATGAATCAACACAAAATAAGATTAAATAAACGTTTATGCAACTCATAAGTTGACGCTAAAAAATCACAAGAAACAGTAGAATGCTGTTCGTTTTTCTATTATTTTGCTTAATAAAATCACGAAGTACCCACGCTGGCTTGCGAATATACGGAGGGAGAGACGCAGAACCCAACGAGTTTCCCTATACGGTAGCTCTGAGAATCCAAGTAATAAGAAAAAATAAAAAGGGAGAAATAAAAACAAAGTATATTCCCAAATGTTCAGGCGCCTTAATATCTTCCACGTGGTGTTTGACTGCCGCTCATTGCATCGGTACTGACTTCAACAAGGGCTTAAAAACCCTTCCTCCTGGACAAAGAAAAGTCCTTACATACCAAGATCTCAGCAAAATAAGTGAAATCATCTGGGGTATAATGCATCAATCCTATAAACGTAAAATATATCCGTACAACGACATAGGCTTACTCCGGTCAGAACCCATGATCTTAAAACAGTACGCTAAACTGAGTGCCTTGCAGTATACTACCCTTACGGGCTTTGAGGCGATGTCCGTTGGTTATGGGTTGGAGAAGGAAAAAGAAGAGCTACATTCAGAGTACAATTTGTACAATACAAGACTTAAAGTTTTAGAGGCGGCTATAATTAATTGCCCTACGCAGCTTACTAGTTTTATGCGTGGTCTGTGCATAACGCACGCGTGCGAGGATACTGGCGCGGTATGTGGCGGTGACTCGGGCAGCCCGTTGGTTCACGCGTCGGGAGTGATCGGAGTAATGGCTTTAGGTTACAAGAACTGCAATGTAAGAGAACTCTTTAATTTTGCGTTTGCCAAATATGGTATTGCTTCAGGTGTGGCTGTACCGATAAGTCCCCATATTGATTGGATTTCAGGAATAATTAAAGATCCTAATAATAATATGTAATTGCAAACGTATTTGGATATATTATAGATATTAAAATTTCAATTAAATCGAAAACAACATCGATATTACCTCATTTTTTTTTCTGATGATTTAATAGACCCTACTAACTAGAAATGCGCCAAGTACAAGTTATACCGAGTAGGTACCGTGATTTACTCGCTAATTCTTCCATACAAAATTGCAGTAAACTCAAACGATGTTTAAACAAACATATTAGTACGAAATCAATATTTATATATTATATAGAAAACATGAAGATGATTAGATAAATAATTATATACAATGTAAATATAATAGATAAGTAAGTATTTCTATCTCATCATGTCAGCTAAAAGACGTCCACTGCTGGACAAAAGCCTCCCCCAAGGATCTCAACCTCACAAGCTCGTCGGTCCACCTTGTGCCCACGCTGCGTCTTCCGATTCGTGTTCGCCACTCGAGAGCCCTTTGCCCCAGCGGCCATCGGTTCTACGAGGGATGTGCTCCGCCCACTACCTATTTTATTTACTAATTTTATTACTAACCGACATAGCCCGAAGCCTAACTTTAGTTTGGCAATTCTTCGGGCTATGTCGGTTACTGTCGCCTATAGATCTCATCATTTCTGATTCGATTTCACAGGGTACAGATTGAGCGCGACCGTGGCTACGAAAGAGGCACGCGAAGTAGACGCTCTTGCGTTAACTATGTCTATCTATATCTATGTCTATCTATGTCTATGTCTATCTATATCTATCTACGTCTATGTCTATCTATATCTATGTCATATAATATAACGCTTTCTTAAGAGGAGGCTCTCTGCGTATGTCTCCGTCCCTTACTAAACTGACGGGGACAAGCGAGACAGAAGAGACGTAATTTTAGTAAAAACAATGGTTTTTATGTTATTTAAAAAGAAACTAAGCCTATTTTTTAAAGTAATAAAACTATTCCCTTTCTAATGAATTTCAGAATGTATGTTAATATTTTTCAAGTCATTTGGATGGCCCAAATAAGAGAAGAATGCATTCTTATTTCTAAAAAAGAACATATATACGATTTTTTTCTGACGTTACTAACGATAAATCCCATTTTTTTTAAAATTATTCCCCGTCACATATTCTCTAGTTTAACATTATATTTTTTCAAATCTCTTGGAACAGAGAATACAGAGAAAAACGCATTTAGAATCATCATTTCACGCATAGTATCGCCTTAATTCACGCGTATAGCACCACATAACAGCATGAAGCATTATAAAGGTATATTTAAATCCATTCGCTATTTTATATGGTACGTACACTATTCGAGGATCTACAGTAGAATCTAATCTTCTTAACGCAACGTGAATTGTGCGGAAACTGATCCGATTACACCCGATTGGAGCCACACCGAGCCACACCGAGCCACACGTAGACTAGTCAGTAGCCACTAAGTCGATTGGTCGGTACACTCGAGTCACAAAAGCGCTGTTACACATGTAATACATTTATTATTGTGGTGCGGAACCTGTGTAGATTAAGTAACTTTATTGGTTTACCGTACTCGTAGATATTTTTTTTTATTTTGAAAATGTTTTACTCGGAATCTTAAATTCAATGAGCGACCGCAGAGAAAATGTGGTTCAATCTAATACCTGTTTATTTATTTATTAATGTATGTACACACACACACAAGTAAAGGGAAAAGAAAAAACAGATACAAAGGCACAAAGGGACTGCTTATTTCTAATAGAAATTTCTTCCAGCAGCCCTGCTACTGGAAAGTTTGACAGATACGTAGACACAGTGTGTAATAGATGAAAGAAATACATACCTACATGAAACAGATAGAATGACTTAAAACTAAATAAACAAAAATAAATAAACTACATAAATATTAGCATATTAATACACAAATACATATAATTAATACATAAAATAGAATACATAAATACTAATACTTAATAATAATTTATGACTTAGCATGGAAAAGACGAAAATCATATCGAACATCTCGTCTATGATGCACATACTCAAGTAAAGGTTGGAAACTCTGCACTCGAAGTTGTAGACGACATTTTTACTCCATCGTGGAGATCCTTGTCCAGCGGTGGACATGGTAATGTTGATGAATGAGTTATTATTATTTATTTGTGGAAAATTGTGGTGTCTTAAGGTCTTATTATAAAATACAAGTATGCCCTTACTATTCACCAGAAACTGGCATGCAAATTAATTGGGCATGTACACACGGCCACAGATCAAGATGATTTGGTCTATAGAAAGTTAAACAACTATTAAAGGAGAATGGTCATGGTCCATACAAAATTTACCCAGGCCCGGCGCGAATGAAACGTATCTCATTTTTTTTTGTACATAAATTATCAGTTTTTTTTTTAATTCGGTGGCTTACTTAGTTAAATTGCCTTCGTAAAGCAAAATATTTTTTTTATGAAAATGCTATTTTTCTCGTTCTTTGACATTTTTGTTGCAAAATAGCGCCTATTACAACCGCATAAGGTGCCGCAGTGTGTAGCTTGTTCTGTGGCCCTGTTATAGCATAAATACATAACAGAACTCTCTCACAGCAGACCTCATTTATAAGATCTTCCCTTTTCAATGGAGGAGACAACCACCTTGTTCCTTCATGCTAGTTTATTGGGATGTCTAGAATATCTGGAGTAATCTCAAAAACGGTTATTTCAATGAGATCATCACTAACATATGCCGAATGAATGAATACAGAACAACGTCTGAAAGACCCATCCATGTAGCTCCAACTTGTAATACATATTTGAACACCTACTTACGCTTGTTTATGCGTTCAAAGTAGACCCAAATGACTATTGGATTCGAGATTGCGACAAATTCACGTGCACTGGCAGAGTTCCAGAAATATGCTTTTACAAGCATGTGCAATTTGTCTAACAATCTTCCGAAGATCGGGGGAAAATACAAAAAAAAGCGATAAACTCAGCAATTAACCTTATCTAAATGAACTTTAGATATACTATCTTTCAACTAGATATCTCATAAACGTATATTAGGCCCCCTTTGGGGCTAACTAATTATAGTCTATAGAAATAAATTTCATTGGTCTTTTCATAGTTTTATTCAAACCAATTTTACTTTTTTTTTTTTTTTACTGTGTATAGGCCTGTGTTTGACCACAATCTCACCGTGGTCAGTGATGATGTAGCCGATGATGGTAAGCACACAAAGCCTAGACAGGAACTCGCTCTCAAGTGCTGCTGTCGGAACACACCGAAAGGTGCTTGGCGACAGGTTTTACTAAAGTTCTTGATGCATCTTAATTTTCCAGCATCCTATATCATGCTAATTTGAATTCAATATTACTCTCTAAGGTACGGAGCGTGTAATACCGTACTTGATCTCAGTCGATAATACAAATTGACAACGCTTTTAGCTGTTAAACAGCTCATAGTGCAGCCTCTAATCGTATTAGCGCTGTATTGCGCCTTTGAGGTGTGCTTTTGTTAATAGGTGTGTTTTTGTTAGTAAATACTCGTAGAATGTTGAATTAAATTTTGTCCGTTGTTTATTTCCAAGTACAAATACTTACATTTTCTAGTATGATCGTACTACTATACTAAAAAGTCATCGAGTGGCGACCACGAACTGGAAGACGCAGCATGGGCAGACACCCCACAAGGTGGACCGACGATCTTGTTAGGGTCACGGGAAACCGCTGGATGCGGGTAGCGCAAGACCGGCTATCGTGGAGATCCTTGGGGAGGCCTTTGTCTAGCATTGGACGTCTTTCGGCTGACATGATGACTATTATAAATGTATTTTTTAAAAGGTTTAAGATGGAAAGATGTTTGTACTGAACGGATTTGGATGAAACTTGATAATAAGATATTATGATACCGTAGAATAACATATTATAGGCTATTTTTATGCCGGGATCGCGAGGCCAGCTAGTTATAGGTATACAAAGGTCTTTAGGTCATTTAAGACTAAGTACCTACATGGTCTTCTCCGCGGTTTCCGAATATCCCCTACACGAAATATATTTTCATTTTATTTCATGTGTGAACGCCGAAATGTGAGCTGAATAGTTCGCAGTAGGAACGCCCGACTGAATCGTGTGAACGATCGATGTGCCTCGAGAATATGAAGATTAGCTCCGCATCGCGACTTATTCTAGCGTTGAAGTCCATTTTTGGCATCACTATTTATTACTATATGCTGTTTATTTTTATTTATTTTCTTGTATGTTGTTATTTTTATTCTTGCTTTTTAATTTTATTTTATTTTTGCTTATTAGGTATACAATATTTACAATTATGTACATACAATAAATATACAAACCACATAATATAAAAAAATCTTCGAGGCGGCCGCTGCTGCCAATCAACGGCAAGGTTCCCAGAAGGCTGGCAGCGTTCCCTCTTTGTATTGCCAAGCTACATTTATTAGGTACTACTCATACTACTGTTCTTGTTTTGTGATGTCAAATAAAACTATTGTATATATCGCCAGGGAAACTATTGATTAATAATATTTGCGTATATAAAAGAATTCTACTAAAATAGAAGCGAAATTCAACTTATGATCATTTCCTTTACGGTAACCCCAGTTGGAGCAAATTCCGTTCAGTAGTTACAGAGGAAATCGTGCCAAAAGACGCGGGGGGGTGCTGAAATATATTATCTTACAAACGTTAAAACTACTCTCAAGTGTTTCCCGCACGCTAATAACAACATTATTTATAACTGAACAGGAAAAGGTAATTTTAAACTAAATAATCCATGCACTCATCCAATCCTGATTTTCCTTGTGTTTCACAGTCAATAATCCATCATACCATTCATATGATTCATACATAGAATCCAGGGTGTTCTTAAAGTACTTAACTGTCACAAATAAATACTCAATAAATCTACAAGAAATTGAAGTGTTTGTGTTTTATTGTAGTAAGTTCTTACTAAAAATAATTAATTTCTATAATTAATGTAAATATACCTTCGTCTAATGAACGGAAACGGTCGGGTTTCGTTTTGGAGTTTTCTTTATCCTAGACACCTTTTTTTACCGTGGAAATCCTCATAGGATACCCGGCCGCCCCGGGGTGAGCGACCAGGTTAAAACCCCCGGTGCGGTGGCCGCGCGCTGTAGAGGAGGCGGGTTCTCATGCAGAACGTATTGTATTGTCATCAGTCAGAGTAACAGAATTTCAGATCAATTGAACACCGGGAAGTAAACTTTTACTAACACCGCAAGATAAAAAGCTTGTAAAAACAACAACCTGTATACATACCCTGGATTATGTTTACAACCATTTTAAGTTTCTTATTTATTATAATTGCACACAGTGTTTCCCTTTCGGTTGTGTGAATCACACATAATATTAGCAATTATTTAATTGAAAAACGTTTTTTTGGATTTTAATTTTCGGAACCAGAAAACGAAGGTAATTTGATATTATTGTTTTTTTTTATTATTTAAATAGTATTAGGATAGAGAGAGGGCGCCACTGTGCACCTGTCAACACATAAATACTCAGCGTATAAACAAAAAGTGATTAAATATACTATTATTGTATAATATTGAAGTAAAAGTGTAAAATAACACAATCTGTGTGTCGTGCTTCATCGTACAATAGGAAACAGTGCATATTGCTATTTAACTTGCGAGAAAATTTTACATTGAAGATCTAACGGTTGTTGTGCTAATCGAAAGAAATCCGTAGTGAATCCGTACTTTTGTAAAAAACAAAAAAGAAGAAACTTCATCTACATATACACAGATTAAATGTGAACATAAAAAACAGTGCAAAGTGGTGAATTTGTGGAATAACTGAAAATAACCTATAAAAATAGTGTTAAAAACAATAATATTATCTTCAGATCTATCATCCAGATGTGCCACCTACTGAAAAAATTAAGAAACCGGGTCTAACAACAATATAAAGATTCATCACGCCACATTACGCCATCTACCAAGAAGCTAAGGAACTATATCAATCTCTACAGATTAACCGATATCAAAGCGAGAGAAGTCCAATAGGACGACATTAATTAAACATAGAGGGCGCAATAAATTAAAAATGGATGAAATAACAAGGATTTTAACTAACATTCAACTTGAAATGAAATTACAAAAAGAGGATAATCAACGAATGAAGGAAGATATTACTACAACAATAAATAACAACATAAACGCCAAATTTAAAAACATTGAAACCCGCAACTTATTTTTGGAAAAGAAACTAGAAGATCAACAACGTACTATCAACTATCTTGATAGATGCATACGCAAAAAGAACATTTTATTTTTTGGAGTTATAGAAGAAGAAAAAGGGTACCATGATATGGAAAAAAAAATATCGGAATTAATTAACTCAGATATGCGAATTCAATGTGGATCAGAAAATATAGAATCGATTAAAAGAATAGGAAAGAAAAGTGAAAAAGTTAGGCCAATATTGGTAACCTTCACAACACTGGGGAAAAAAATTGAAATCCTGAAGAACAAAAAAAATATTGACGGAAAATCATACTACATCAAAGAAGATTTCCCATTAGACGTGCTAAACAAACGAAAAGAACTACAAAAACAACTTCAAGAAGAAATAGAGAAAGGGAGACGAGCCGTTTTAAAATATGATAAGCTTATAATATTAAATGAAAACGAAAACTACAGCACAAAAAGACTCTTTCATGAGAAAAATTGTAAAAGAATTCTATCTGAATCACCGGAAGGATCTTTGTCGGATAATAAAACCACTAACAAAAATCAACTAAAAAAGAAAAACAAAACTAACATACAAAAGTTTTTTACACACAGCCATAAAATTAATTTGGAACAAAACACTATCCAAAGTTATCCAAAAAACACGGAATAGCAACTAGTGGCCCCTCCTCCTCAGCTCCCAATACGGCCGGTCACCGCGGGAGCTCCAGACCAAAACCCTCCAGTTACTAAAAAGACAAATAATATAAATTATGCTCAACAACATTTCTACATTTGCACATACAATGTTAGATCGTTATCATCAGATGAGCGAATGACAGAATTGAAATATGCTTTAAAAAATGTAAAATATGATGTCATAGGATTATCGGAAATCAGACGAGAAGGGTACTCTATAGAAGAAGACAGTGATAACATATTTTGCTACTATGGCCAAACAAAAGGTCACCTTGGAGTTGGTTTTCTCATAAAAAAGTCTTGGAAGGAAAACATTATTAACTTCAATGGTGTATCGGATAGAATAGCTATTCTTAACCTAAAATTTGAACAATACAATATGTCAATAATACAAGTGCATGCACCAACAACGGATGCTAGCGAGGAAGAGATTGAAGAATTCTATAACTCTCTTGATAAAACTCAGAGTAAGGCAGAGAAGATTCAGATTATAATGGGAGATTTCAATGCAAAAACTGGCAATCCAAAAAATAATGAGAAGCTAATTGTAGGTAGATTTGGACTAGGATTACGCAATACTAGAGGTCAAAGAATGATAGAATATGCTTTAGAAAATAAATTGTTTATAGTTAATACCTACTTCAAAAAGAAAATTAAAAACAGATGGACATGGATATCACCTGATAAAAAAAATAGAAATGAAATAGATTACATACTAACGCAAAACCCCAGACAGTTTAGCAACATTGAAATGTTAAAAATTACGTACCCTTCAGATCACCGTCTACTTCGAGGAACATGGAATATGAATAAAATAAAAAAGAACAGATCAGGATTTAGTAAAGCCTCCATAAGAAGTTTGGAAACAGAGGAAGAGAAAAATATATACTTAAAAAACTTAGAAAACAAAAGAGAAGAAATGATTAACGTAAATGAAGAAATGTCAGTACAAACTTATTATAATAACCTTGAAAAATGCATAATAGACTCTATACAGTCAAAATTAAACAATAATAGAAAAATAAAAAGAAGTATATTATCAGACAATACAAAAAAAATGATAAAACGAAGACATGAAGTTCAAAACAAAAAACCCTTATCACATGATGATAAAAAGGAATTAAGTATTCTATACAAAACAGTTAATAAACAGATAAAATCAGACTATATAAACCATAGAACAAAAATTATTGAGAAACACTTGGCGACATCTGGGAGTCTTAAAAGAGCATACAAAGAAATAAATACCTCCAAAAAATGGATATCTAAACTAAAAAGCACAGAAAATAGAGACGATATTCTAACAATAGCTACAACATTCTATGAAAACTTATATCGAAGAAAAAATGAAAAAAGCACAAGCAAATCAATTTTATATATAGAAGAAAATGATAAAAACAATATCGATGAATTTAATGAAAAGGAAATCTACAAATTAATGAAGAAAATGAAATTATGTAAAAGCCCAGGTTCGGATGGAATCACCAATGACATGTTGCAAGCATCAGACAATCTATTACTAACACCTTTAACAATACTCTTCAACAAAATATTGACACAAAGAACTGTTCCTGTGCAATGGGTAGTATCAGATATAGTCATCTTGTATAAAAAAGGCGATCCAACCGATATCGCAAACTACCGCCCTATAAGCCTTATGTCAAGCCTATACAAACTCTTCTCATCAGGCCTTCAAAATAGGATTATGCCAAACGTAGAAAAATTTCTTAGCGTAGAACAGGCTGGGTTTCGAAAAGGTTTCTGCACGGTTGATCATATTCAGACAGTGGGACAACTTATTGAGAAGTACGAGGAATATAGAAAACCATTATATATGGCATTCATAGACTACCAAAAGGCATTTGACTCGATAGAACACGATTCAATATGGAAAGCTTTGCAAGACGTGGAGGTAGAACCACAATACATAAAAATCATAGAGAATATATATTCTAACTGTAAAAGCAGAGTTAGATTAGAAAAAGTTGGAAAATATATTAATATTAATAGAGGAGTGAGACAGGGAGATCCTCTCTCGCCTACATTATTTATAGCTATACTACATTATATTATGAAAGAACTACGTTGGGAAAATAAAGGTATTAAAATAAAAGGGAAACACCTCACTTATCTTGCTTTTGCAGACGATATTGTACTATTTTCCGAAAACTCGAAAGACATACAGTACATGCTCAGTAATCTACATAAAACTAGCTTAACAATTGGTCTAGAAATGAACCTACAAAAAACTAAAGTCATGACAAATAGTGTCCAAAATAACATATTTATACAAAATAATCTCCTGGAGTATGTGAACGAATATATCTATTTGGGAAAACAAATATCTTTTAAAGCTAATAACAACAGCGAAGAAATAGATAGACGTGTTACAAAAACCTGGAATAAATTTTGGAGTTTGGCAGAAGTTTTAAAAAATAGTTCCTTACCACTCAGCTTGAAGAAGAGAGTTATGGATTCCTGTCTTCTACCTACTCTGACATATGGGTGTCAAACATGGACATACACAAAAACAACAAAAAACAAAATTAGAAAATGCCAACGAGCAATAGAGAGAAGTGTTGTTAAAGTTAAACGGATTGATAAAATAAAACATTCTAAAATAAGAGACAAAACAAAAGTAATCGACGCTTTACAACACTCTCTCAAACTAAAGTGGAAGTGGGCTGGCCACATTGGTAGAATGCAAGAAGATAAGTGGACAAAAAGAGTAACTGTGTGGAAAGGTCCATCAGGCACAAGAAGGCCAGGCAGACCACTTGCACGCTGGGCGGACGAAATTGAAAAAGTGACCAATACAAAGAACTGGACGACTCTTACCAAAGACCGGGACTTATGGAAGACACTGGAGGAGGCCTATACCCAAGAGGGGTCCTAACCTACCTACTCAACAAATTATTATAAAAAAACACTAATTCATTTACTTTAAACTAATTTTTTACTTTTAAAATTCTATTGATAAAACTTACCTAAAATGTATCTATCTATATATAAGGGTTAAGGAATAAATGGGCTTTTTTATTTATTTTATTTTATTATTATTTATTAGGATAGAATAGAATTAAAATTATTCATATGGTACCTATGTTCATTTCAAGGTGTTACAGTGATAAATCTAGTTCCATATTATGAGCCCTGCGTGGATATTGCAATATTAAAATTAAAAAAAATGAAATTAATTTAACGTATGGTTAGTGTAAAATGTGGTGTCGTCAAGAATCATAGATTATTTATTTACAATAGGCTATTCGACAGCGTGAAAAATAAATGGTCAAACACCGAACAGTGCATATTACATCTAAAAACACATGGAAACACCAAATATGTTGTAAATTTAAAGCTTTTCGTATATTTTAATTACCAGTTGAACTATAAGAGTAGATCATTTGATGCTATGAAATTATGACGTTTCAATAGGGTAGTTGACTGACTTATCAAATCAGCTACTTTTTAATAAATGTCAAAACCATAGTTTATATGAAATTTTGTATGAAATATTACACTATGACGTCATAGTTTCATAGCATCAAATCATATACTTTTAGTGGTTCCACTGGTAATTAAAAATCATAAAAAGACATATTTGTTTTTTCCACGTGTTTTTAGATGTTTTATGCATTGGTTAGTGTTTGGTCATTTATTTTTGATAGTGTCAACTACCCTATGCAGTATTCTAAACAAAATCATCATCTTGACGTTTAATAAAAAGTAGCTAATCCAGGGGTATGTTCTAGACTTTTGAATTTGGAATTAGGAACGCGGAGCGCGGCTGTGAATTTTACTGTAGTATGTACCTATATTTAGGCTTATTCTAAATTGAATTTTTGAATAATGATATGCTATTATCTATACTAATAATAAAGCTAAAGAGTTTGTTTGTTTGTTTGTTTGTTTGTTTGAACGCGCTAATCTCTGGATCTGCCAGTGGGATATGGAAAAACCTTTTTGCAATTGAAAGCCCATTTATTAAGGAAGGTTATAGGCTATAGAACATCACGCTACGACCCTCAGGAGCTGAGCAATGATAAAAAGAACGTTAAGCGGGAGCATGTATAGCATGGGTGAGCGATGCGACGCGGTTGTCAATGGATGACAGCGGTCGCCTAGGTAACAGTTTTTTGTTATTTTTAACTGTCATCAAGACGAGGTTATCAATTCGTCGGAATCTTTTTTTATATATGTTCCTCGATTACTCGAAGATGCCTGACCCGATTTGGAAACCATACATACAGGTGGTCACATGGTCACCAAGTCAGGGTCTGATGATGGGATCTTGAAGAAATCGAGGGAACTCTTCAAATTTTAAAGGCACTAACAATGTTTATCATATATTTTTAAAACTATTCATATATTTGCGTCTGGTAGTCGTCACATGTTGCTGAGCTGATGATGGAAGGTACAACTCCTTAACGGGTAGGAGTTAGGGGATAAATCTTTAAATATTATAGGAACGATGATGGAAAGTACAACGCTAATATGCTTATTCTAGGTCAGTGACCTTGAGAGTCATTGATTACACATAAGAAACTAAAAAATGAAAAATAAAATACCTTTAACAAAAAAAAAACCACAAAGGCACTAATAAGTATAATATAACTATGTAAGAACTCTAATCTGATAGTTTTGAAGTCAACGAAATTAGCCATTGCTGTTGCATCATCAGATATTTATTGCTGCTACACTATTGACAGGTAGAAGGACGGCTCATTACACTTCTAAACAGACCCTTACGGTATTTCTTGAAAAAGACAGCGTACGCTCTATACGTAAAAATGGACCATTGGGCAAGGTTTTACAAGATGCAAACCTAATAATATGGGATGAGTGCATATGACTCATAGAGCTCATCTAGAGGCTTTAGATAGAACTCTCAGAATTATAAAATGCACAAATAGCCATGGGTGGAATAACTTTGATGTTTTCTGGTGATTTCAGATAAACGTTGCCTGTTAGGGAAACTAGAGCAGATATTATTAAATCTTACTTAAAATCTTCCTCATTATGAAAGTCTGTTGAATTATTGAAACTGTATACCAAAATGAGGAGTCACTTGGGTAAAGGAAGTACAGATTTCCCAATAAAGCTCCATTTAATCGGGGATGGGAAAGTACCTGAATCAGATAAAAAAATAGCTATTGACAAAGACCTTGGTAAAATCGTAACCAACATTGAAGACCTGATCTGTAGAGTATATCCGGATATAGCCAATATCGACCAAAAAAAACATTAATGGATGTGTGAGAGGGCAATTTAATTTAATTAGCTGCCAGAAATATAAGCGTTGCCGCCATCAACGATAAAATAATGGCTAAACTACCAGCCGACAGCGTAGTTTTCGAATCGGACCAGTAACTCCGGAGATTCGCGCGTTCAAACAAACAAACAAACTTTTCAGCTTTATTATTTAATGCTAAATAGCTTTCCACCCGCGATGCCACCCGCGATCAGTCAGTCAATTAACCAACTTCAAGCGGAGGTTATCAATTCGTTGAAATCTTTTTTTTTGTATGTTCCCCGAATACTCGAACGCCTGGACCGATTAGGAAAATTATTTTTTGTTTGAAAGGGTATATATACTTCACAAGTGGTCCCATGGTCACAAAGTCAGGATCTGATGATAGGATCCTAGACAAATCGAGGGAACTCTTCAAATTTTATAGGCACTTACAATGTTTTTCATAAACTTTTCAGTTTTAATATAGAATGCTAAATAGCTTTCCACCCGCGATACCACCCGCGATCAGTCAGTCAGTCAATTAACCAACTTCAAGCGGAGGTTATCAATTAGTCGGAATCATTTTTTTTTGTATGTTCCCCGAATACTCGAACGCCTGGACCGATTTGGAAAAATATTTTTTGTTTGAAAGGGTATACTTCACAAGTGGTCCCATGGTCACCAAGTCAGGATCTGATGATAGGATCCTAGACAAATCGAGGGAACTCTTCAAATTTTATAGGCACTTACAATGTTTTTCATCATACTTTCTAAAGCTATTCAGATATTTGCGTCTGGTAGTCATCATCTTATGTTGCTGAGCTGATGATGGAAGGTACAACTCCTTAATGGTTAGGAGTTAGGGGATAATTCTTTAAATGTTATAGGAACGATGATGGAAACTACAACGCTAATATGCTTATCCTAGGTCAGTGACCTTGAGAGTCATTGATTACACATAAGAAATTCAAAATTGAAAAATAAAAAACTTTTAACAAAAAATAGAACCGCCTTCAAAGGCACTAAAAAGCATAAAATAACTATTTAGTAACTCTAATATGATAGTTTTGAAGTAAGCGAAAAAAATCTGCGGTACCATGATATCGGTTCAAATTTTTGTTAAAAGTTTTATATATTTAGATTGGCTATTGGACGCTGATCAGTGTTATTATCACCATCGGCATCAGCGTAGGCATCAAAGTGACCATAAGAAAGATCTTGGGAAAAACGTAACCTTTTGATGGGTTGGTCTTCTGTACCAAATTTGGCATACTGGTTTCCATTTCGATATACTTCAAATACAAATGGGTATATTTGACCGGCTGCAACTAACTCGCAGAAATGTAGAGTGTTGTAACATCTAATTTATACTTTTCTTTTGTCCCATGATTGTTGCCAAGACGGTCATGAGACATAACAGCAAATTCATCCCAATTGTTCGTCATATGCATTGCATTGCACCAAGCTTATGTGAGTTCAAAAGCAGTATTGATATCAACTTCGATGCAAATCACCCCCAAAATAACTTTCTACCCTTTTTTAACCCCGTTAGGCGATGAGTTTCAATAAAATACAAAACACGTCTTCCATCAATTATCTTAAAGAATGTTTATGCAAAATTTGAAGTAGATTCACGTAAAGGACCAAGGAATCACGTTGTTCCATACAAACTTTGTCCCAGTTTTTCAACCCCTAAGGATTACGGAAGATCCTTTCTTATAGGATGCGTACTTCATACGAAGAACACACCCTCTAAATTTCAGGTCGCTACGATCAGCGGTTTAGGCTATGCGTTGATCCGTCAGACAGTCATTCAGGACAATGCATGTTAAATAGATATTAGACCACCAAATTTATGTAATAGTACCAAACTTCAAGTAAAATTTCTAGATTTCTGTCATAGTAGCGATTGGTTTTGACTGAGCCAGCAGTTGGGCAAACAGGACTGATACCTCGCATTCCGATGATACCCACAGATTTACCATATAGATTTAAACGAATAGGTACAATTTCCTGTAAAATTACCTACCTATCGTCTGAAGTCAATATAAATAAAGCACAAGGACAAACTTTTAAGCATGTTGGAATATATTTAAAAGAAAACTGTTTTTCCCATGGACAATTATTATGTTGCCTTATCTAGATCAGGTTGCATAGCCTACTTTTTATTTGGAAACGCAGGTGGAACCGCGGGGGACAGCTAGTAATACATAAAACCTTTGTAAGAAGCATAATGTATACAGAAAATAGGTTATGGACTTTGGAAAGATAACGAAAAGAGACGTAGCCATAAAGTAAAAGAAACATGCGAAACTCACCTTGGCCTCGTACGTCCTCCGTGGATCCACGTTTCTTCAAACTTTTCCAAGATATAAGCAAACTGTAATCTGTCTATAAGTACACAACACACACACAAATAATAGGTACGTTTACTCTTTTTAACGATAAAGGATTAGCAGTGTCATAATAAGCATGGCGAGTGCGCGCGCGACAACTCCCTCAGCCTTTCAATGTTCTTCGTTGTTTATTCAATTCGCCAAAAGGCAGGCAAAGGTACAGAACCACACAGCCTTCAATGTTCTTCGATAAGTGACGTCTCGGTATTTTGACACGTCGCACGCAGGATTAGGAAAAAGAGGGTAGGATGTCATACAAACGTACCTACCCTCAATCTAATTTATAAAACGCATCGCTAGAATAAAAATAAAAACCAACAACAATAAAAAACCGGACAAGTGCGAGTCGCACTCGCGCACGAAGGGTTCCGTACCATTATCTATTTAGCTAAATATTCTGTGAATATTTCAAGCGTCTAACCTTTTGCCGTTATCAATATCGAGCAAAAACCTATCAAAAAAATCATGGGAGCCCCTATAGGTTATATGTGGCGTCTTCTCTATACGTAATATACCTCAGTGTCTGAACCAGAGACCATTTATAAGTACCTACGAAGATATATTTGAATAAAATATTAATTTTCTTCCACAGAACTCGAAACCAAAGGAAATATACTTAATCTTTTGATTAACCAGAAGACTTACTACATTTCTCGAAACCATGAGCAAGGCTGTATTCTTGTCTGTCATCGTGTATGTAGTTGCCATGGCAACGGCACAGACCCCGTACAGCACAGGACCAGTATTAATGGAGCCAAGCTTATCAAGTGTGGACGATTCTCTGCTAATCCTCTATGACCTAGCTCTGTCAGGGTTATTGACAGTAGACCTCAGTCAGCAAGGAACACCTGGTACTGGAGTGATTGGTACTCATAATTGTCCTGTTGACACCGTAGAGACTGATGGTCATTGTGTAAAAATTGAAATTTATGATTATTAATTTTAGTATTGTACAAGCGTATGATAGTGGACAGAGACTTAAAGAACGAAAGAGTAAGAAATAGTTTGATCATGAGAGGGGAGAGTGCCGATTTCATATTTCACTCTCGTACGCTTAATCTGTATACGCCATAAGACTATTTTAGAGATGTACCATGACTGATATACTTAAAAAAAAAAGATTCACTCTGCCTTTTCTGTGTTCATTTTTAAAATCACCATTTTCCTTAAAATCTACCTATATCTAAACTAATAATAAAGCTGAAGAGTTTGATTGTTTGTTTGAACGCATTAATATCCAGAGTTACTGATCCGATATGAAAAATACTTTCACTAATAGGAAGCTACATTATCCCCAAAGGTTATAAGGAACAGGTAGTCACTAGATAAATAGTGCAAGCACCCCATTCAACTTGGACCCGGGTAGTCAGCTAGATTATGGGTACTACAAAGTACCGTATGGTACCACCGTGATCCGATTACCTCACAATATAGGTAATATACTCGCTCATTGTCGGGTTCGAACCCACGATCACGGCATCCGACGTCACTACAATTGAGCTATCATCGATTTATAAATATACTATCGACTCGCCCCGGCTTGGGACGGCTTTCTCGGCTTTACTGTACTTTAACATGCATGTTCTATACATATAAACCTTCCTCTTGAATCTATTGCTGAAAAGTGCATTAAAATCCGTTGAGTAGAAAAAAAGATCTAAGCGAACAGACAGCGGAAGCGACTTCATTTCTCAAATTCTCAATCTCACTTCGCCATTCTTTCTACATGTTAGGTAGGTGCTTAATATACATAAACAAACATACATAATTTGTTCTATATCAACACTAACTACATAGGTACAGAATGTCTCTAACCTGATTCTAACAGATACAAAGTAATAACTAGATAGGATGGTGAATGTAAATAAATTTAGTGATGTAGATAACACGCGAGTTTTTGATATTATCGATATTAATTTATCCTTTGTATTTAATAAATAGCATCTATTTACCTTTATATATTGATATGTTCAAAATCGAATCCATTTAATCAAATCCTAGTAGTGCTAGAAGTTCACGATTCAGAATTCTTTCTTCATCTTACTTCATCTGACAAGAAACTCGGTAAGGTGACATCGATCTTTTTTGACAATGTTTTAATGTCATATATTTTTTTACTTGACAACATCCTTTTACTGTACCTTGATCAAGCGCGGATTCATCCAAGAGAGGGTCATAGGGATTACTAGGATTCTGTTCCTTGATTCACCATAAGCATTTATCTGCTTAATTTACCAAATAAGTATTTTGATGATTTCAAATTTGAATACGTCACAATTACTTATTTACAAAGCTATTCCCGTGATATAGTTAGGCTACTGTATAATTCCTCCAAGGCTCCAGGATAAGTGGGTGATCACAGCCCCTGACAAAACTGGATACTCCATAGACTTATAAACATTATACCTACATAAAAGAAACTTTTACAAAAAACTGTAATGTATTTATTCAAACAAACAAAATTGTAGTATATATATTAATTAACTGCTAGTCTGCCTGAACTAGGTCCAATCTGTGTTTCAGACTATCGCTTTCTCGTTACTTTTGTGGCGTAGAAAAGTCGATAATTCTTTTTTATCGATAAAAATTGCCTGGACAAATGACAATGGCACATCACTAACAGCAAATCCACAGTCCATAAATGTAAATCATTTCGCTGGGACTGAATAACACTCGGATGACATGCCTAATGTAAACTCGCTTACATATTCAACCGCCAAGTCACTGCCAGGGGGCGCTGGGCGTCAAAGGGAATATGAACTTTGTCATTATAATGTTTTAGGGTTCCGTATCTCAAAAGGCAATAATAATATAAAGGCAGAAAAAAGATCACAAGAGTGTCCGACGACGAAGAAGAATCTCAAAAGGTGAAATAAGTCGGCCTATCTATCGGTGAAGAGTAATATGGAATAATAGTCTATGACAAGGGTTACCAAAGTGTGCGCCGTGGCGCCCTGGTGCACCGTAGAAAGTAGAGGGGCGCTGTTCGGTTAGTTACGTACTAGCTATAATAACATTTGTTTATGCAAGCATATTCAGTGTCAAATACATCGTTGAGCAAACCACACGCCTTTTAATTTCAATAATCACCACAAAGTAAAGTCGATCTTATGTCAATGTACATATGGTCCTTCGAGCCGGATACCAGTAACTACCTGGATCGCTACGCTCTGACCCGCCGGCCAATCCCGGCGCTCGAGAACAATAGAACGCTAGATAAGACGAACAAATACTCGAAGCCTATGCAAATAATTAGTGATTTTAAAAGGAATTCATTTCATTACTTATGTTACAATTGGATATATTGAGTGTTTACAATGGATACTGAAGTGCAAAAAGCGTTAAATGTCGTAGACCACATCGCAAAGACTTTGACAAAAACAAGAATAAACTTAAAGAAGAGTCCTAAGGTTAGATTAACACGTAATTACATTGAAACACGCATCAAATGTGTTGAAGAATATTGGGACAATTATAAACAAGCTTATGGTGAAATAATACGAAATACGCCGAAAGAAAAGGCAGACAAAATACCATATATCGCGAAGGATGAGTTTTATGAACATGAAGAATTATATATTGATCTTCAAACTGAACTGAAGGATTTATTATCGGAAGATGGTGGTGCCGGTGCCAGTGCCAGTGCGTCGACACCTATCTTATCTTGTGAATCTCAACATACTCGTGTGGTGTTACCCAAAATACTATTACCTGTGTACAGTGGACAATACGAAGACTGGTTGTCATTTCATGACCTATTTGATACACTTGTGCATACGAATCGGTCCCTGAGTAATGTGCAAAGACTACATTATTTAAAAACAAACCTTACTGGAGAAGCAGCATCTTTACTGAAACATATACAAGTGACAGATTCAAACTATGAAGAGGCATGGAACATATTGAAAAAAAGGTATGGTAACAAACGAATAGCTATTAATGCTATTATGAAGAGATTCTTTTCGCAAAAGAAAATTACTACAAATATGTCAAGCAACATTAAGAACTTGTTAGATACATCTTTCGAATGTTTGCACCACCTTAAAAATTTGAATGTTGAGACTGAAAATTGGGATCCGTTGATAATATTCGTCATAGTGCAGAAATTAGACTCCGAGACGCATAAAGACTGGGAAGAACACGTGAGTGGTAGTGGCGATGACTCCGACAGTATTCCATCACTCGAAAAGCTTCGCAAGTTCCTCGAAAGCCGTTTCCGTACATTGGAGCTTATAGAACCATCAAAACAAAAGTCAAGTTATCCTTCTTTGCGTGAGAAATCATTTCACGTTACATCTAACGTCGAGAATAACAAAAAATGTCAACTGTGCAATGAAGATCATACACTCAGCCATTGTAAACTATTCGGAAAGTATACACCAACTCAACGAAGTGAATTCATCAAAACAAACAATCGATGCTTCAACTGCCTTGCACTTGGACACTCTGTAAGGCATTGTCGCATTCCAACATGCTGTAGAATATGTAGGAGACGTCATCATTCACTTCTTCACGAAACTATCCAAGAAAATGCAAATACAAGTGACACAACGGGCACTTCTGAGAACAACAAAACAAAACAACCCGAAGTGACATTACATACAAACACGGAGAAGATTGAAGAGAAGAATAAAGAAGAAGAGGACGTTACTATGATGGCGTCACACGTTTCAACTAAACAAAGCACAGCATTGCTTGCAACAGCGATAGTAAACGTAAGAAATGAAGACAATTACATGATTACACTGCGAGCCTTAATAGATCAAGGCTCACAAGCGAGCTTTATAAGTGAACGGGCTGCACAACTACTCAAGGCCAAACGGTATCCGATCAAGGGTACTGTCGTCGGTGTGGGATCAACAAGAGAAGACATCAAACAGGTAGTTCAGATCAAAGTTGAATCAAGATGTGAACCTTTCAAATTGGAGGTTAGAACATATGTTATGTCAAAGCAACTGACTACGAAGATACCGTCTCATACCATCAATTCACGAAATTGGCCTCACATAAAAGGGCTAGTTTTAGCAGATCCGAACTATCACAAGCCAGGTTCCATTGATTTGCTCTTAGGTGTTGACGTGTACGCGTCAATCATACAAAACGAACTTATTAAGGGTACACCAGGGTCACCGTGCGCTCATAAAACAAACCTTGGTTGGATTCTGTTCGGGAAGATTGAAGATAAACCACTACAACCAGAATCAGTAGTCGTTATGCATCACAACATTATAGGTGAAGACTTCTTAAAAACATTATGGGAAGTAGATCAAGATACAAAAAGAAAATATACAAAAGAAGAAAATCAATGCGACAATTATTATGAAGAAAATTATACAAGAAATACTGAAGGAAGATTTGTCGTCAAACTCCCATTTCGTAGTACCAATCCTATCTCACCGGAAGGGAATACGAGAGAAATAGCAATGAAGAGACTGATTCAACAAGAAAAGAGACTACAAAAAACACCAGAGTTAAGAGATGAATACGACAATGTACTGGAAGAATATTTAGCAATGGGACATATGGAAGAAGTTCCACATGAAGAAGTAACAAATCGCTCCGTATACCTTCCACATCATGCCGTCATTCGAAAAGACAAAGAAACATCCAAAATCAGAGTTGTATTTGATGCTTCATGTAAAGGCAGTAATGGTGTTTCTTTGAATGATGAGCTTATGACTGGTCCTGTATTGCAAGAAGATATGCGCAGCATAATATTAAGATGGCGCATGTTTAAGGTATGCATTGCAAGTGATATCATGAAAATGTACAGAATGGTTCTTCTAGATAAAAGAGATACAGATTACCATAGAATACTCTGGCGTCGCAACGTTAAAGATACACAATGTGAACATGGGCGTGATAACAACGACAAGATAGCAGAAGTTAAAGATTACAGATTAAAAACAGTAACATTTGGAACTGCATCTGCACCGTATCTCGCCATCAAAACTTTAATGAAACTTGCAGATGACGAAGGTGGACTTTATCCTGAGGCTGCTAGAATTATACGCGAAGATTTCTATGTTGACGATTTAACCTCAGGCTTTGATAACTCTGAACAAGCTATCCGTGTCTGCAAGCAAATTGTAGCCATTCTTCAACGTGGAGGCTTTGAACTGCAAAAATGGGCTTCAAATGATACCGAGTTCTTGAAATCTATAGATGCCAAGAAAGTTACTACACGAGCAAATATGGATCTAAAACTAGATGGTACTATAAAGGCCCTAGGTATATCGTGGAATCTAGGAGAAGATGAATTTCGATACCAACTTCAATTAGAACCTATATCACCTAATATTACAAAGAGAACTATACTATCAGATTTACAGAGATTATTTGATCCATTAGGATGGATAGCTCCAGCTATCGTTACAGCAAAAATTCTAGTTCAAAGATTGTGGTTAGAAGGAATAGGTTGGGATCAAGAGATAAATGAAGAATTTGCGAAAGAATGGAAGTTCATTAGAAAAGATTTAGAAAAGGTCAATGATATAAATCTAAAGCGTTGGCTGAACACTATAAGCACTGATACGGATAATGTCACACTGCATGGTTTCTGCGATGCATCCATAAAGGCGTACGCGGCTGTAGTATACTGTCGTGTCGAAACAAAATGTGGCCATATAAAGACGAATCTTGTCGCAGCAAGAACGAAGGTGGCTCCTGTAAAGACAATTTCACTACCACGACTTGAACTAAGTGGCGCAACACTGCTAGCTAAATTACTACATAAAGTGAGCCAAGCAATGAGAATACCAACAAAGAGCGTATATGCATGGACTGACTCCACAATCGTCTTAGCATGGCTCTTTGGAGAGCCAAATCGATGGAAGCCATTCGTCGCGAACCGCGTGGTGGAAATACTCGAGCAGATTAGCAATTCGCAATGGTTTCATGTACAGTCCGCAAACAATCCTGCTGATATCGCTTCAAGAGGTTGTTCTATATCAGAGCTAAAACACAAAATGATATGGTGGAATGGACCTACTTGGCTGACAAATAAAGATATCGATTTCACAAGAATTTCCATACCATCAATAGATATAGAAAGAAAAAATAAAGTACAGTCCTACGTTAATGTAACAGAAAGTGAAGAAAATTGTATTAATTATGAAGAATATAATTCACTTACTGAGCTACTGAGAGTAATAGTATATTGTAAAAGATTTTTGAATATGAAAAAAGATCCAAAGAGATTAGTAAATAGTATAAGAACAGAAGAAATACAAGAGGCATTAGATATTTGCATTAGACGAGTACAGAAAGAAGAATTTTCAGACGATATAGGAAGACTAAAAGAAAACAAGGGTGTAAAGAAGACTAGTATATTAAAGACTCTTAACCCGTTCATTGATGTGCAGAATATTCTCAAGGTGGGCGGAAGGCTGAGACACGCAGACGCCGATGAGAACCTAAAACACCCAGTGATTCTGGGAAAGAAAAACACCTTCTTACCACTCGTTCTGGCTGACGCACACCTGAAAACAATGCATGGTGGAATTAAAATGATGATTACTTACCTGATGAGTAAATACTGGATCGTTGGCTGTAAGAGTTTGGTGAAGCAATATATACACAAATGTCTTACCTGTGCGCGGCAGCGTGCTGCTAGTAGACAACAGATGATGGGTGACTTACCTAAACCTCGCGTGACTCCATCGCGTCCATTCTCTCGAAGCGGAGTTGACTTTGCAGGCCCTATATTTGTTTTAAATTCCAAGGGAAGAGGAGCGAAGACCAGCAAAGCCTACATTTGTATCTTCATCTGCATGGCTGTAAAAGCAATACACCTAGAACTAGTCAGCGATTTAACATCTGACGCATTCATAGCAGCTTTTAAACGCTTCGTTGCCAGAAGAGGAAGATGTAATGAAATCTGGAGCGACAACGGAACGAATTTTGTTGCGTCCAATAAGGAATTGTCTGCAATGTGGAAAGAAGGCGGTTTTGAATTACCTGGTCACATAGCGGATCAACTGGCAAATGATGGTACGCAGTGGCATTTTATTCCGCCATATAGTCCTAATTTTGGAGGACTCTGGGAGGCTGGAGTAAAGTCGGTGAAACAGCACTTGAGGAAAACACTTACTTTAAACTTAACATTCGAAGAATTCGCGACTGTGCTCACACAAATTGAAGCATGTTTGAATTCGCGCCCTTTGACACCTGTATCTACAGACGTAGATTTACTCGATGACATACAAGTACTTACTCCTGGACATTTTATCACTGGAGAAGCATTGATAACCGTCCCAGACCGCGACTACACTACGGCTAACATAAATATGTTGTCAAGATGGCAACATACTCAGCGACTAGTTCAAGGATTTTGGAAACGCTGGCAGTCTGAATATTTGTCGCGACTCAACCAGCGACACAAATGGCTTAAGAAAACACCTGAATTTGAAATAGGCAATATTGTGTTGTTAAAAGACGAAAATATGCCCCCTAGCAAGTGGGCACTGGCAAGGATAATAGAAAAACATCCCGGAAAAGACAACATAACGCGAGTTTATACAGTGCGTTATAATGGTAAATCAATTCGTAGATCAATAGCGAGTTTGTGTGCTTTACCTTTATCTACTAGTGATTAACTAAGTTTTTTTTTTATATGTATACCTTTCAGTATTAAGTGCATGTATGCTAATTTTAATATCTTAGTTATGTAAGAGTGCAATGTTGTTGATATTAAAAATACCAGTATTCACTTACTTGTTCACTATTTGTATAGCAATTCGATAAGTAGTTAGGTTACTTAGCCTTATTATTAAGCTGTATTTGCTAGATAAAATTAATTAATTAATGTCACTTTCATTTATATATGCATTTAGTTTGTTTTGGATTTAAGTTCTAGTGTAAATGTTGATCCTTTGCAACCATACAGTGTAAGATGATGTGTAGATTTAATTTCTTATAATTTTGAAAAGGCCCTAATGCCCTTTTGGCGGGCGGTATGTTCGGTTAGTTACGTACTAGCTATAATAACATTTGTTTATGCAAGCATATTCAGTGTCAAATACATCGTTGAGCAAACCACACGCCTTTTAATTTCAATAATCACCACAAAGTAAAGTCGATCTTATGTCAATGTACAGGCGCCGTGAGTCGACCAATCAATTTCATATTGTAAATGTTTTAATTTTTGTTTTTATTGTAGGTACCCATTTCTTTCGACTGTATCTTTTTCAAATAGGGTAGGGCGCGCCCGCGCCGTGACAAAATACTAAATTTGTACTGAAAAATATTGGGAGCCTGGGAAGGCTTATGAGCTTTAGACGCATGCCAAATTTCATCGTGATCGGTTTAGCGGTTTAACCATGAAAAGCTGACAGACAGACAGTCCATGTTACTACTGCATTAATATCACGACGTGGATCCAGGATTTAGTTTAAGGGGGAGAAGAAAAAAAAAGAATAAATAAATCTAGGTTCTGTGTATGTACTTAACACCTTCGGCCACTTCATCATGTATGGATGTTTGTTACTCTGTCACGAAAAAACCACTGAACGGATTTAGATGAAACTCGGCACATAGATAGATAAAATAATTTAGATATAAAGTCTATTTTTTATTCCCAGAAAACATAACTTACTATTCCCAGAAAAAATACTTTACTGTGATGAGGGCACGCATTGCTTCCTTTTGGGAGAGATTGCGGGTTATAGCATACTCCAAACGGTGAGCGCAGGCTTGGACAGCTCGATATTGGCTATCTGTGCACCAGCTTGAGAACCGAAAGTGACCAGACCATAGATCTTTTTAGATCTTATCTATTTGTTTCTGTTTTATTGTTTTTGTATCAGTAGATGTATAATGGTGTCGATTCTGTTGTTTACGAACTTAACTAATATTAGACAAGTCACCTCTCTTTCAAGTTAACCTTATTGAAAAAAGACAGAACATTTTTAATGCTGTCAGTTTAATCCATGCCGTCGTAATGTACGGGTAAATAGTCGTGACCAATAATGATCGCGCTTAAATTCACGTTGAAAAATGTGATCGGATTAAACTGACAGGACTAAAATATCTTGCATCCCTTTCTTATATTTACTATTAGAAAGAGATAATATTGAGATTAAATTTATTTAGTTCGTAAACAACAGAATCGACACCAGTATATGGCTATTTGGCTGAAATAAAGATTATTATTATTAAGGCCCCTCGAGAACGCGGGTGAAACCACGGGGCAGAAGCTGCTATCCATACTAATATTATACTAAAAGTAACTCTGTTTGTTACCTTTTCAAGCCTAAACCACTGAATTTGGCACGCAGATATTGAGAAGGATATAGGCTACTTTTTAACCCGTTATAATAGACTGTTATTTCCATAGATACGAGTACCTGTGATCACATTTCAAGTTATAAATATTCGAGTATCGTCCACATTTCGATCGAATAGAAACTGCAAGGAAATATATATATCACGGGGTTACGTGACAAGAGCACGACAATGCGACACGCGCTCGTCCTGTTTTACCCCATAGCTGCTAGGGTTGGCATGACTGTCACCTTTTGAACTATGTATCATACCAAAGACAGAAAGTATCATGCATGTATTCATTTTGCATTCAAAACTATATACAACTTGTTAAACCTTACATTGATTAATGAATTGTAAATGTCTCTTAACAAACTATCTTTCGCCCGGTTTCACTAGCGTTCCCGAGGGATAAAAAATAGCTAAAGTGTAAGCTACCTCCATACCAAATTTCATCAAAATTTGAGCAAACTCACAAACTTTCGCATTTATATCTATGCCAATAATAAAGCTGAAGAGTTTATTTGTTTATTAGTTTGTTTGAACGCGCAAATTTTCGGTGTTACAGCGTCCGATTTGCAAAATTATTTCACTAATAGGAAGCTACATTATCCCCGAAGGTTATAGGCTACTTTTTATCCCGGGAACGCGAGTGAAACCGCGGGGAACAGCTAGTGAGAATAAGTGAGATAACCATAATGGCTTTCAAAGCCCAAATTAATACATACAATAATTTAATTGGCGTATGACTCGTGTCACTAATGTGCGGTCAAAATTATTAATTAATTTTTATTATAAATATTAATTCTATTTATTAATTTATTATTATTATTTCATTTATAAAATTAAAAATAAAAACAAAACTACCT
This sequence comes from Tethea ocularis, assembly GCA_963555595.1. NCBI lineage: Eukaryota > Metazoa > Arthropoda > Insecta > Lepidoptera > Drepanidae > Tethea > Tethea ocularis. The sequence continues at coordinate 10,263,836 of OY741970.1, forward strand.
AACTATAAATAGAAAATTTGTGCCAAATCGCTGCCCCGCGGAAGTGTGCCAAGAAGACTGGCAGCATTGCCACGCTGGATGGCAATGGCAATTCTTTGAGCAAAGTATGTGCCAGCCTTCTTGTCACGAGAGGCCTCAACAAGACGAGCGGATACCTCTTTGAATAATCGACGAGCCTCTGGTCCCCAGGGCCCTAGAGTTTCAGTTTTTATTATTATTATTTATGTTATACGAGTAGATGGCAAGAGACCGGACAGAATGACAAAAAATATATAAATGCGAACCATCCAGTACCTGTGAACCCTAACACGACGTACCAGCATGCGCATGTTAGACTGCGTGCTATCATGCAAGAATTGCTGTAAAGTAAGAATGGTACATTGTTAGGTAGAGAGACTACAGCATGGAGTTCTTCAAGAAGGGTGTGAAGAGATTCTTGCAGGGTCAGCAACGCGCGAGTGATACCTCTGGTGTTGCAAGCATCCATAGACTACAGTAACCACTTACCATCAGGTGGGCCGCATGATTTGATGTCTTATTGGTAAAAGTATAATAATAATGTCAGAAGGTTGAGAAGCATGCAGGCGGTCCACCTGACTGTAAGTGGTTACCGTCGCCTGTTATAATACCGAGAAGGCTCTGGCTTAAGTGCAATAGCCGGAACACACCGGTAGGCGCTTGGCGAAAGATTTTCAACTTGAGGGTGGAAGCCAGCCAGACGGACAGATTGTTAAACAATGGTCAAAAGGAATCAATTCCCATAAGAGGTATTTAGACGGCTATATTCCCAGTAGGAATTGATGACTTTTACCCGTGTTAAACAGTATACTTTTCAAAATAAGAAACACACTATCGGAAAATGATTTTTATTATCATATCTGCTCAACAAATTATGTTAATGTTAACTTATCATAAACCCCGTTCATAATACACGTTGTATGGCTGCGGTCGGAACATACGAGCAGCTAGGAGTACATTATTAAACAACAATCTCAGTTTGGTTCGGAGTTTGTCCGCACTATACGTACCTACTAAATATGCTGCTACTTACATAGATGAGTTAGGTATAGTCAATTCGAATGTGACATCTAGTCTAGCCATCAGACAAGCTCAAGCTCTCTTGTCAAATTCAGGTTTGAAATTAGTGGCCAAACGATGCTTCGGACACCTTCAGCTAAAAAATAATCTTCCGTTTAGACTAGGCGAACCTCTCCGGCTTCAACCAGATAGAAAAGCAACCGGGTTTTGTCCGCGCAGCATAACTTCAACTTCAACTGACATCTACAACAATAATCGTCATATTTCAGCTAATTTACACAAAACCTTAATGAAGTAATTAAGCCTCCCTCAGGAATCCAGGTGAAAACCGTTTAGGACGCCTCAACGCAACATTGCCACAGTCTTTAGGTATGAAGAAAGACGTAAGTTTCATTTTATCTCAGAAATTAAATAAATTAAAAAATAAAATCCACCAAAAAAAGAAGCCTTGCTGAGTTTCTTGCCGGAGTCTTCTCAGTTCAAGTGTATTCCGAACCGGTAGTAGAGTCTATTGTAAAACTGTAACTTTTGACATTCATAAGTGCCTTATTAGGGCCTAAACTGAATAAATGAGATTTGATTTGATTGATTTGAAACCCGGGCTAAACAGTGCGATACAGCTTGTAGATTTCTTAGTTCATCCCTGCTACAACTGCATGTAAATAACCCAAAATCGCCAAAATACACTCGTGCAGTCAACCGTGGTTAGGTTCAGTAAATTGTAAACAACATAGGTACACTGGGCCGCAATGAAAGCGGGTCGGTTGTAAAATATGCGATTTATTTTTATATTTGACCAATCCTTTTAAAATAAAAACACTTAAAAAGTATAAAATAATACCTAACTATAATAACAACTCTAGGAACTCTCGCGTGAGTGATGTTGCAAGCGTATATAGGCTACGGTAACCGCTTACCAGCAGCTGGGACGTATGCCTGTTTGCTGCCTTAGTAGTTTAAGAAAAGAAGTAAAACCTTTTTTTTATTTCTTTTTGTTGATTGTATTGAGAACCATAAATAAACAAATATTGAGGTTTTTGTTACCGACCCGCTTTCTTTGCGGCCCATTGTATTTTCAACTCTGCGTACACAAAATAAAGTTCCAATATCGGTTCAACTAACTTCATAGTATTAGTTGAATCCAACTTTGTATCAAGTTCTTGTTTTATTTAGGTCATATTTGACCCTAAATATTTCCTACTAGCTGTTCCGCGCGGTTTCACTCGCGTTCCCGGGATAAAAAGTAGCCTCCCTTCGGGAATAATGTAGCTTCCTATTAGTGAAAGATTTTTTCAAATTGGTTCAGTAGTTTCGGAGCCTATTCAATGCAAACAAACAAACATACAAACAATCAAATCTTTCCTCTTTATAATACTTATTAGTATAGACAAGCTTTGGAAGTTACAAAACAGTTTTAAAACTGAACCCTAAAGGGTTCCGTTAGTCAAAGGGAAAAAATTGAACCCTTATAGGATCTCTCGTATGTCTGTCCGTCCGTCTGGGCCAAAAAAAAAACAGAAAATACCTAGTTCTTTACGGAAAACCAATAAGAAGTTTTTTTTTATTTTTATTTATGTATTATTACTAAGCACTAAGCAATCATTATTTGCAAGGTGTAGGCTATTTATTTTATTCCAAGATCGCAGGTGAAACCGCGGGTCGAACACTAGTTATAAATCTCATAAATAGTTGAATACTTAATCTGCAACTTTAATATTCAAAAGATGGTTTAAGTTTAAAACAAGATGTTTAAGTTGGATTTGCGTCGGCGTAAACTTTCCGATGTTTTCTAGGGAATTCAACTGTAAATGATTCAGTTTAAATATTATAAACTAGTTGCCTCACGCGGTATCACCCGCGTTCCCAGGATGAAAAGTAGCCTATGTCCTTCTCCATATTATAGACTACCTGCATGCCAAACGAACTTGCAGTAACAAATTTACTCGGGTTTTATTTTTAATGCGAGTTATCAGGAGCTATTTTTTAACCGACGAATAACGAACGTATAGGATAATGTATATAACGACGCGTATAAACAATGTCAGGTTGATTAGAGTTCCTACATGGATATTTTATGCTTTTTAGTGTTTTGAAGTCGGTTCTGTTTTTTGTTAAAAGATTTTTATTATATTTTGAGGGCTCACAATTTTTTGTTACTTTAGGGTAAACCTTCGGTTGGAGCGTTAAATTCAAATTTTATCAAGTTTTTTGCTAATTGCAGCTCAGTTATAGGTCGTAAGTTATCAACATGTTATTTGCGACAAGAATGGTAGTATATTTACTGATTAATAACAAAGGAAATCATCAACACATTCCTCCAAGGTATATTAGAACCATTTTCATGAAATAGTCGTTTATGTCAGTAATATACCTTGGAAGAATATGTTGATGATTACTTTTGTTATTAATCAGTAAATATACTACCATTCTTCTCGCAAATAACATGTTGATAATTTACGACCTATCACTGAGCTGCAATTAGCAAAAATCGTGATAAAATTTGAATTTAACGCCCCAACCGAAGCCTCCACCTTAATTATATGCACCAAACATAATTTTTAAAAGAATTTGAAAATAATTGAAATTAAAACGAAAATAAAATAGTGACAGTTTTATGAATTTTAAACAAAATTATTGGAGTTTATTCCGTTTTCGAAGTAGGTAAATATATAAAAAAACCATAGGCCTAGGTAAAATTTTTGGGGCTATTTTGTATGTGCAACCGTCTGCCAGACACCCTGTCTAACTATAAGCTAACCACTTTGTAGATGGCGTGTTATTTGTATGTAAATACAATTCTATATTCAAGCCAGGCTTCGCGATTGTATAACAGACATTTACCCTCAAGGTGGATCAGTATTGACTCCTGCCAATTCAATATAGCAAAACCCCCTTTGCAGGGTTTTTACAGGAGCCAATAAAGAATGAAATTGCAAATGGCGGCGAATATCATGCTCTCACATCTTGCCAGGGTCTTCAGATTTTTTATTTTAGGAAAAAATGAATACAGTTACCTAGTTGTTGGGAATAATTTTAATAGTCAAATAAATAAATTTAAAACACAATAAAGATTTTATTTTTAGTAATAAATAGTCGTATAAATAATTATTACAAGTTTACAGAAATTATTTACAAGCAAAACTAATTTCCGTTTAATAAATAAAATAATTTATGTATTTATTTACATTATTTACAGCTTTTTCTTTATTGAAATCTTATCCATTTTTTATATAATAGGTACACAATTACTTATGTGCTTAAAAATAATGAAATATTGGTGCCGATTCTGTTGTTTACGAACTAAATAAATTTAATCTCAATATTATCTCTTTCTAATAGTAAATATAAGAAAGGGATGCAAGATATTTTAGTCCTGTCAGTTTAGACCGATCACACATTTCAACGTGTATTTAAGCGCGATCTTTATTGGTCACGACTATTTACCCGTACATTACGACGGTATTGATTAAACTGACAGCATTAAAAATGTTCTATCTTTTTTCAATAAGGTTAAAATTAAAGAGAGGTGACTTGTCTAATATTAGTTAAGTTCGTAAACAACAGAATCGGCACCATTGTGACATCCAAAATATGAAAATAATAGATACCTAGCAAAATAACAACATTGCTCATAACATTATTGTACAAAAGAAACAAAAAATCATTTTCTCGCGCTTGTATTTAAAGGCCTATCCATACTAGGGCTATTGATACATTATTATTTAATTATTTACATACAATATATTTACAATGTAATATTTTGACGTAGAGTATACTAATTATTATAGATAGATTAAAAACTTATTAAATCGGTTCAGGAGCTGATACACAGATACACCCTACAAACGTATAACACCACTTTTTCATTGAGAGTTAATTAAAATCTTGTCAAATAAAAACCATGTTCTTGCAAAATAAAGAATATGAATCTAAAATTTACTAATACGTACCTACTGTTTTCATTTGAACCGTTCACATAGACTTAATTAAAATCACTGAGGTATATAACTACGTATAGAGATGCTATCATAAGCAAAGGTTTTGCTCCATTTTGTTAATATTCGCTGCAGCGCTGGAACAATAATTAGTCGTCTAACTAAACAGTTTCAACACGTAGCGCTAGAACGTTTTTGGTGTAGTTTTTTCGGGACCAAAAAGTCGTAAGCGCCGTCATTTTCATGGCGCTTACGCGTTTCGTGTTTAAACAACAAAGTAAAGTGCGGGCGCATGGCTGCATTCAACGGAACATAGTGTTTATATGTGGCGTCTTCTCTATACGTAGATATACCTCAGTGGTTAAAATGAGATAGGTCAGAAAAGATCTTTCGGTGTGTTCCGACAGCTGCATTTAAGAGCCAGTTCCTTTCTAGGCTTTGTGTTTACCATCATCGGCCACATCATCACTGACCACGGTGAGATTGTGGACAAACACAGGCCTATACATAGTAAAAAAAAAACTCTGTAACAAAGTCAACATTGTCTTTTGTCCCGTTCTCACTCACAGTTATCAAGTATCACAAGGCATCTGCGAATATCGTAAGCACATGCCGATGTTTTCCTCGGGACTCCTCTTAACAGTGGGAGGTCCGAAGTGTACGGAGACTGCGAAGGGTGTGATGGAAGTCTCAATGTGGCACTGGTGTGGCTTCAACCCTGGGCAGAATGTACTGCCACAATGATGAGGGTCGCACACTCCCGCCCCCATTAGTGTGCTCTGGATTGAAGTAGTTTTTTGTTAGACCACTCATGTTAATTTATTGGTAACTAGCTGTTTCGCGCGGTTTCACTCGCGTTCCCGGGATAAAAAGTAGCCGTAAACCTTTCGGAATAATGTAGCTTCCTATTAGACAAAGAAATTTTCAAATCGGTTCAGTAGTTTCGGAGCCTATTCAATGCAAACAAACAAACACTCAAATTTATTATTAGTATAGATAATAGATTTACCCCTAAACTCTAAACTAAGATAAAGCAATTTTATAAATGCGAAGGTTTGTGAGGATGTTTGTTTCACGTAAAAACTACTGAACAGATTTGGATGAATGTGACATATAGATAGATCATACCCTGGAATAACATATAGGCTACTTTTTATTCCGGGAAAACATAAGATAATGCAGGTGAAACCGCGGAGCGGAAGCTAGTAATTGATATATCAATTAATCTCGTTGGTGCTCGCTAAATGGCGAAATTAATATGTATTTGTCTGTTTTTGTAATACTTTTAAGTTGATAAAGTTTTGGGGATATGAATGGACTTACACTGAGCCGCCTTTAAAGAGTGATGATGCCTGCATGCCAAAAAGAAGTCGAATCACTCTGACCTTAAAAGTTCTAACTTTAGGCATCTATTACCAAAATTCCAGAAACTGCATTTGAGACTCCTTAGCTTTATTTATGTACTTTTGGAAGCTTCTTAATATGATTTTTGGTATAGATACTATAAAGCCTTATCAGTTTATATGTGTCTTGATTTTTGAGTTTTGTTCAAGCAAATAGCATATGAGAAAATTATTTTTGTAAAAAACACTACACTCAGTAACAATTTCCTGAAATCCAACGTGATGGAGATTTTGATGAAAAAGCACTTACCGATACAAAATACTCGTTCTCACAAGGTATAGTGACCCTGTCCTCACACCTCTGTCTCCCGTGCCCCATGAGCCCCACTCCATAGTTCCCGTACCCGAAGTACCGGAACTTATCGTCTTCGTTGTAGTGCTGAATGTAAGGGGACCAGCGACCCCACGACCTGGCGTTCTGCCCCCACATCCAAGAACTTATGTAGTTCCAGATCTAGTGGGTTAGTTGGATGTTAGGTTATGCTAGCTACAAGGTACTACAGGGTACTAACTAAGAGATTATTTGGCTCAGGATTTTAAGTAAATAGTTTTAAGAGAAAATAAAGTTATATTAGGTATTAAGTTTGTAATTTTTGTCTTCATTGTATTATTGGTTAAATACAGGGTGCTGACTGGTGTAATAATTTATATAGTAAAAGTAAAATAGATTTTGGAATTTTAATCTCTTATTGCAATTTAACTCAGTTACAGAGGGCCTACTCCGAAAAACGATATACGATATTCCGATCATCGTTGTCAAATTATTAACCAATAGAATTGCAGCAAACCGACGAGATGTAAATTGTGAGCAATTCTATTGGTTAATAATTTGACAACGATGATCGAACTATCGTGTATCGATTTTCGGAGTAGGCCCTCAGTTTTTTTTAAAGGCAAATCACGTCGGTATTTAGAATATTTTGTAAAAACTACAATTAGCTAATAAAAATTGACAGGACAGATTCCAAGTAAGCACCTTATATTTTAAATAAATTTTGCCCTAAACCAATTGCCAAAGGTTTTGTGAATATAATTTGTAAAAGTTAAATAGAAGAGAACCAATAAGGACATTTGGGAAATCTATTCACTAAAAGTAAATAATTTTTCCACTTTTTACTACTTTTCAGTATTACTAAAAAAAATATATGTTACTCGGCTCTATCCCGTGGTTTCACCCGTATTCCAGAGTAAAATTACTATTGAATATGTTTTAGCATCCTTCTAGCTAGAATGAAAGGTTTTTATATTTTTAGTATATTTTTTTTACAAACTAACATTCTAATGTGTTTAGCTGTTACAATGCGATTATGTAACAACCATACATATTTACAAACTTTTTCTTTTTTTTTACATTGGTTTTAAACTTTTTTTAAAGATGTTAAACGATTTATCGTTTTTAGGAAATTTTGCGGAGATTAAAATGCGTGAGTCGGTCAAGGCCTTAATTATTATTGGTTTCATTATTTTTATTAATATGGTAGGTATGTATACACAGTATAAGGTTAGGCATACAATATATTTCTACAGGATCTACGGGGTACATTTCATGCTTGTTAAAAATGTATTATTTTTTATATTATTAAGTCTTGTAGAAAATATTTTAAACAATAACGAAAAATGATTTCTATCACAGAATTTTACCGTTCACTTTGAAAAGGCAATATTCTTTAAAAAAAATTACCACTTGGTTTGCAGTTTTTCAGGCAGTATAAAATTGGTGCGAGTCGGACTCGAACACAAAGGGTTCTGCAGCATCGTTTTTTTATTTTTTTCATTAGGTACTTGTTGTGTTAGCGGCAACAGACATACACACAGTCCGCCTTTTACGATTCATGAGATACAGCCCGCTGACAGACGAAGAGTTGGACAGACTTAGGTAGTAATAGGGTTCCGTTACCTTTTAAGTAAGGTACTAAAAACTACACAACATTTTAACACTAAGGGGTCTAAAATAACGTACAGAAAGCACGGTTTCAGTACACCCAAAATATGTAGGTATAATATTTCCTATTAATAAATGTGGTATTATTTCTTACCCTGGTGAAGGTACCGGGCTGAGACGCAGTAGGAACTCTTTGTATCTGGGGATCCATTCCAGAACCTTCAATCTCATCGTCCTGGGTCTCCATCGTGTCAGCTGGCACCATCTCCTCTTGAGTTACTGAAGAAGTGTTTGATATAATCAATACATATGAAAAGAAAAGTCCTGACACCAGACTCCTGACTGGCAATCCCATCAACGATTAGCCCAAACGCTACAAAGATGAAACTTTGCACACAGTCCCTTTATGGTGTAGATAAAAAGTAAGGCTGGGTTTTATCGAAATTATAGATAGATAGATAATTCTTTATTGTCACACCACATTAATATTTGTACAGCAATACAAGAATTTAAATATTAAATTAAAGTGTTACAATCGGCGGCCATATCACTAAAAGTGATCTCTACCAGGCAACCTTTGGATGTAGAGGAATTAAAATTATCTGAATATGACGGGGGTGTACAATTAAAAAGTAAAGGAAAAAAAAAAAAAAGAAACACAAATTTAGAGAAAACATAGATAAACACCTGCATGCTAGTAAATAAATAAAACTAATTATACTTATATATCTAAATAACATTATACCACAGGGCGGAAAGCTAGGCTTCAATAGTTTTTCACATATTTTTTCGTTTTCTTCATTAGGAGCTGTATGCTTGTTTGTTACTATTGTACATTTAAGAAACAGTAACGAGCAATTTTGTTAGAAGGTCAAACGCAGCAATTCGCCAAAAAGCATCGATTCAGTCGCTATTTCGATACAGCTACAAGATCGCTGAAAATGTCATATCTCTGCTATAGTCTCGCTACCTAACATCCACAAAAACTTTCTTATAAATAATATGGATTAGAATTGTAAATATTTATTTACAAGGAATAAATTATGCATGTTAGAAATTTGGATTCAGTTAATAAGATACCTATAAAAAAAAAGTGCAGAAAGCTATATTTCTGAAAGATAAAGAAATAATGATTTCTTGTTATTGTGTGTGTTGTGGGGTCCAAACTCTTCTACAAGGTCAAACTATTCTCAATAAATAAATACATTATTTGATAGAACCATTAGCCGAAAATTGGTGGTTAAGTAAGGATTCAAACATTATAGGATGGACGTAGGAGCATTAATTATAAGTAATTTAATCTACTCATAGACAATCAAGGATCAAAGAAACGAAGACCCATATCACATCACCCATGCCTTCAAAATTATAAAGGGGTAAACAAAATGTAAACCATTCTGAGTTTCATTTGCGAGTTGGTCCATCACTGGAGTTTGTACAGCCGGTACCGTATTGGGTAGAAAAGACCCATCTGGTCCGTAAAACCCTGTACCCGCGCCGCCGTACCCGCCTGGGCCTAGTTGTGGCTCTATAAGAAAGGTACAAGAGCCAATAAGGAATGAAATTGCGAACGGTGAATTAATCCTCTTACCTTACACGCTAAGGAACGTGCAAAATAAGAGGATGGTGATAACGAAAAACATCGTAAGGTACCTGCTGCTACCCTCAAATTGAAATTCGCCAACTGTCGCCAACTACCAACCTCTTGCTTTAACATTGTTAGTGTTCGACCGAAGGTTCGGTTTCGGTTTCGGCTAGTTTCGGCCAAAAAATCAGGTTTAGGCCACAGTTTCGGTTTCGGCCAAATATTGGCTGAACCTTCAGCCCCGCCGAAACTAGGTGTTCGTGAATTTTCGCGCATCATTCGGCTAACTTCGAGTGAGTGAACGTGATTGCCAGTTGAGTTTGCTAGCCGACGCGATCGTGATGATGTGAGGTTATGTGGTTTTTCTCGCGCAAACATTAGGTATTAGGTTAGGTAATACATTTAACGTGCTATAAAAATTCTAATAAGTTTCGGTTTCGGTTTCGGCCGAAACTGGGACCAAGAACGAAGTACGGTCGGACACTAAACGAGTATCCCAATACAAATAAGTCGACTTCTTCAGTAAAATTACCAATAATATTAGTAATTCCATTTTTATTTCTAGTAGTACGGTTGTTAGGGTTGATCCTGAAGAAGCGTTGATCAAAAATTCAGTACCTCACTGAGCAGAAGCCGACGTTTCTCCTGACGCAAGACTGTACTGTAGTCTTGTTCTTAACCATAGCGTCATCATTATTCTAATTTAGATTCATTTAAATATCACAACAGCATTATTGACAATATTATGAAATTTTCACCTCACTGAGCAGAAGCTGACGTTTTTTTTGATGCAAGAGTTGTTCTAAACATCGGAGTTATCAAATTCTAATTTAGACCTTATTTAGATACGAAGAAAACTCAACTTACCAGCAGGATCGATGACATTAGGAACTCCAGAGGAAGGGCCGATCCTGAAGGAGCGTTGATCACAAGGCGAGTACCTCACTGAGCAGAAGCCAACGTTTCTCCTCACACAGGACTTGTAGTCTTGTGAGGCGAGGTGCCGCCCGTTGATGGCGTAATTGAACGATTTTATTGTACCTGAGTGGGAATGTACCTTTAGTTTTGCAGTTGCAACATTCATCTAAAAATTATGATGTTGAAATATTGATGTTTAAAAAATTTAATCCTTTTTTCATTGAATATGATCTACAAAAAGATAAAATTGAAAATTTTAAACAAGTATAGATGTTTCATTGTAGTCTCGTGCTAGTAATTTGTATAATGTGCTCTTTAAATGAAAAAAAATATGTTAATGATGACAAAAAAAATCTAATTAGCCCGTCAGTTAGATTACCAAAAAATATTGGACACATATTATACAGTGCGTCAAAATTTCGCATGACGTCACGTCTCTGCAACAATTGCACTACTTTTTACAGAGAGATGACGTCACATACCCCCACTCCTGAATTATGATGCAACTTAACTTTGTAATCTTTTATTGATTTGATAAAATAAAAAATTCGTATCCAATATTTTTTGATAACCTAACTGACGGACTATACAGAATTAATTATTTTTTACCCAGTCATCATCAAGTTGAAAATAGTTACCATTGTTTTCAGTATGGTACTGCAAACAGCCCTGAGGTGAGGAGTACGCGAGTGGAACTTGTGCCAGTCGCAGGAGCCACAGTCGCGGCATGTCACCGCCGCGCATGCGCATGGATAGTGACGTCGACTTGATCCCCGCCAGCTCGCCAGCCTCGCGCTTCTCACTGCCGCTTGATAACGTGTAGTATACTGCATATACAGACACTGTTATGGTCGTAGCCTAGACATATCAAATCGGAAAAGGATCGTCACCGTATCGCCTTGCCGTGCCTTCTCGTCCATCAAAATGTTAGACGATAAATTATGGCATTAGACCATAAGATATCTCATGTTCAAACTGTTTTTGTCTTAGTATGGCATGTTATATTTCGTAGACAAAATACAACTGACAAGTAGACAGGGGGCCAATTCCACTTATAAATTTTGATTAGATTACAATTGAATCGCAGCTGAATGACAATTTTGCACGTTTTCGTATTCCACTAAAAATCCGACAACGATCGAGATCCAATCATGGTTGAGTTAAAGTAGACGTTCGATCAAGTGGTATATTCCACTTAACATTTGACACATTTGATTGTGTCGGTTGCCAAGGGCAACAAAAATTACAATCTAATCGTAATCCAATCGTCGATCGGTTTCGTTTATTTAGTGTTGCGAATACCTTTTCTTAGTAAAATTAGAATTGGATTGGAAACGAACTTTAACTGAATCGACATTGAATGTCAGCGAAATTGGCCCCCTGAAAGACTTATCTCTACTTTTGATTACTAGAATCGAAATAAATGACAGTTACTGATGAGAAGACGCGAGATATAATTATCTCGAGTCGTTTTCTCAGTTCGCGTTCATTTTTGTCGATGCACGAGATAATTCTCGTGGTGCGCATCCTAGCCTTACAAGCGTCAACCTACGTAAGCACGTAACAAAAGCGGATCAGGTACGCGACGCCTCGCCGTCGACCGTTGGTTGACGCCTAGCTGTAAGCCATTCGTGAGCTCGTCCCGAGACGAGGCGATTAGTGTGGGTTGCAGTAAGGATTTTCATATAAAGAATACTAAAGGGCTCGAGTTGATACGGTAACGATCCTTTTCCGACTTGTTATGTTCTACACACACCTTTATCACTACATATTATAGATACAAGACTAGCTTTCCGCCCCGCGGTTTCACCCGGGGTTCCTATTTTACCCCCTTAGGAGATGAACACTGGAATTTTAATAGTGTTTTTTTTTTATCCAAGTATGTTTTATTTCCGTCAAAAGCTGCAGAAAGGGCTTGAGAATGTCATACATATAATTTTCCATTGAAAATAGGGGATTACGATGGTTTAAAAAACCCCTTTTTAAGACTTCGTAAGGTGACACCTTAAACTACGATTGGTAAGCATAAGTAAGAATAAACTCTACCCACTATGTTGTCCATGATTCTGTCCGCATATCACAAACTTATTGTCGCCTTCTCCCAGTACCATTGCGTCCTCATCGCAGTCGCCAGTCGATCTATTCGGTTGACCCTGAAATGCGGAAAATTGTCCAGTAATGAAGGCGATGATAGTTCAGTGGTAGTGACGTCGGATGCCGCGATGAAGGTCGTGGGTTCGAATCCTACTAAAGCTTGAGTTTTCGGTGAAGGAAAACATCGTGAGGAAACCATAGCACGGTGGTAGGGTACTTTGTAGTACTCGTCTGGCTGGCTACCACCCTCAAGTCGCCAAACACCTACCGATGTGTTCTGGCAATTGCACTTGAGAGCCACTTGCCTTCGTGGCATTGTAACAGGTCGGCAACACATTGGCAATACCTCCGGTATTGCAAATGGCGAAAGGCGACGGTAACCACATACCATCAGGTGGACCGCTTGCCTGCTAATCACCTTCTGACATCCAAAAAAATCCTTGCAATTATCTTGTCCTTACCACCTTGCTTTTGTTAAAGCTAGAAGCTTGCATTTGGTCTATTGTAATAATTGTAACTATCGACATTCATAAGCGCCTTAACTGAATATATGAGTTTGAGTTTGCTAAGATAGTTTCTTACGATATATAATAGATAGATGATCTAGTGCGATGACCAAATTTGTTTATTTCCTAGCTGTAGCGCGTAGGCCCAGCTCAACTTTTTTCAAATCTAAATGATCTAAATACATGTAGGCAATAAGAGAAACTGGCTAACTCTATCTGCAGTAGCGGATCCAGATCCCCCCCCCCCCCCCCGGAAGAGTATCAAAAAGAGTTTAAAATAAAACCTTCAGCTGAGTCAAGCTCCCAAATATCGAATTAAAAAAACACGAAGGAAGAATTCTTTGAAAATTTAATCCTATTTTTCAAAATCTGTTGATCCCCACAAAAGGTAACTTAACTTTGAAGTTGCAACTTACAATGGTGAAATGTATAAAATCAATCCTCAGCTGCATGATGCCAGCGTGGGTCTTGTGGATGGTGATGTTGCAGTCCTCCTCGCCAGCCCACAGCTCCGGGAAGCCAGGAGACATGAAGTACGTCAGGTTATTCTGCACTGTACCACCGCAGGTCACCTCGACTGGAACATTTGTTACAATGAGTTTATGAAAAAAAACCGGACAAGGGTGAGTCTGACTCGCGCACCAAGACCAAGACAATTTATCTTAAAATTATAAAAAAAAAATTGGGATCCTCACAACGAGTCACAACGAGCCCTTTAATTTTATTTAACACACAATAAATATAGTGCAAAACTGTTCTTTTTAATTTTCTAATTTACCCCCCAAAAGTTTCGTTTCAACTCAATCCAGTCCAGTATTTTCGGACTGACAGACAGACACACGAGTGATCCTATAAGGGTTCCGTTATTTTTTCTTTTGAGTTCCGGAACCCTAAAAACGTCAAAAGCTGCAGAATGGTTTAAAAAAAATTAATAGACTCCGTGAAGTGACAGCACCTTAAATCAAAATATACCTTTTTAAACTCTCGCGAACACAATTCATGTTTATAGTAATGTAACGGGTCTATTCGCGCATAGAATACTATCAAAATATAATTTTGACTAACCTCGACGTTTCGATCAAGTTACCTAACAATCGTACTTCGATGTATTCACATACCTTTTGTTTATAACATAACTTACTGTACTTAGTTTTCAGCATAACACAAGGTTTCACTAACTTCAAGCAACACAAGATAGTTGGAAAACTATTTAGTAGCAAAAAGTGATTAATTGACGCCATAGACAAGTGGTCTGAAGCGGCTAAAATTAGTACAATGTAAAGAGCTTAAGGAAATTCAAAGTAGAAGTTTGAGGTTGTCATATATTTGGAACAAACTTCCATTTGGTCTCCCATAAAGCCCCTTTACAAGCTAGGGATAAAACTAAGAGTTTTATCTTTTTGTAATATGCATAGGCCTGTGTTTGACCATAATCACACCGTGGTCAGTGATGGTGCGGCCGATGATGGTAAGCGCACAAAGCCTAGAAGGGAACTGGCTCTAAAATGCAATTGTCGAAACACACCGGTATGAAGTCTAGTCATCATCATCATCATGTCAGCTGAAAGACTTCCCCCAAGGATCCCCACGATGGCCAGTCTTGCGCTACCCGCATCCAGCGGTTTCCCGCAAAGATCATCGGTCCACCTTGTGGGGAGCCGCTGTGTCCACCGATTTTTGGTCGCCACTCGAGAACCCTTTTGCCCCAGCGGCCGTCGGTTCTACAAGATGTGCCCCGCTCACTGCCGCTTAAGTTTGGCAATTCTTCGGGCTATGTAGGTTACTTTGCTTCGCCTGCAAATCTCATCAATTCTGATTCGATCTCGCAGGGAGACTCCGAGCTTAGCCCTCTCCATTGCTCTTTGGGTGACCTTAAGCCTTCGTAAGCGACAACGTCTCTGCTCCGTAAGTCATCACTGGCAACACACACTGGTCGAAGACTTTCGACTTGAGACACTGCGGTACTTGGTATGAAATTAAATTTCGACCTACATAGGTATTTTAATTTTTGCGTCGATTTGTTTGAAGATATTTTCTTTTTCTGTATGTGTCTTTTCTACTGTGAAATCATGATAATAATAGCTGTACAATATTAACGAGAACATTTTACGTAAATCTTGTCAACAAGCTCTACACAAGTATCAAATAACATTCCAAGCAAATTAGCTACTAATGATAACTGTATCGTGGGAGTTCAATCCGTCTGTCCATTCGTAATACCTGTCCACCCGTTTCCGTACATGCCACATCAATTCACTGAGACATGGCAATGTAATTGAAAATACAGATATCTGCAGTAAACTTTAATTTACTGTAGATATTATCTGTAATACCAATGAGATATGTATCGGAATTATTCTTCTTCGGTTCTGTTCTTATTCAATACTAGCTGTTCCTCGCGGTTTCACTCGCGTTTATAGAATAAAGTAGTTGTACATTTGGGGATAATGTAGCTTCCTATTAGTAAAAGAATTTTTCAAATCGGACCAGTAACTCCAAAGATTAGCGCGTTCAAACAAACTCTTCAATTTTATTATTAGCATAGATTTAAAACATCATATATTGTACAGGTAACTCAATTTCAGCTTAAAAAATCTTTTTTTTTTTTTAATATTAAATAATTAAATTAACATTAAAGAATATTAAATTATTTCTGAAAACACCACTTTTGTATTAAAGATTTTATAAGAAGGTATAGAGAATCTAAAATCATTCAATCTCATCGAATCTAATGACTCATTGCCTGGTGTATCTTTTCTCATACCTAGTTTTTTTGTTAGCCTCAGAATGTCTGACGTCTGAAAGTAACAGTTGTATGAGGAGCTTAGTTCCAAAGCTTTCAAAGGCACTTGAAACCAAAAACCTACTTTCACAATGTCTATGAAACTGACGTTTCATTAGAATCAGTATTTATTGTCTATTGTTCGAGGGTTTATAACATTTTCTTATGACCAAATGCTTGTGGTTTACATTTGTCTTAACTAATATTATAAAGAGAAATTATATGTATTTTTAGGGTTCCGTACCTCAAAATGAGTAAACGGATCACTTATAGGATGACTAGTGTGTCTTTCCGTCTGTCACAGCCAATTTGCTGCTACCACCTATGCAGAAAATAGGCGAAAATTGTCCATCCCCCCTTATCTCTGAAATAAGCGAGCAGACAGCGGAAGCGACTTCATTCGACTATGTACAGAAGATACTTACTTTGGGTATAATATTTTGGTTTAAGGCGGATTAAATGTCAAGACATTTTCAAAATATCTGGGGGCACGGCCGTGCCCCCGCCAAACGAGCCAAGCGACGCGCAAGGGCACTACCTACCTTTTCTCGAAGCGCTTCGTCGTTTTTTTTTTAACACTCATAACTTGGGTTTGGATTATACCAGATCAACAAAATTCTCGGGAACTGATGTCAATAGTGAACTTATTAAACATATAAAGTTTCAGTTTCAGTTTCTCTTATACTTTAGATTTTATTGATATCTAAAAAACCCCAATTTCGTCACTGACTGATCACTCACTCACTGATGATCATCAAAATTCTAGGGTACTTCCTGAAGTCCTAGAAAGCTGACATTTAGCATGTAAGCTAGTATTAGTACACAAACAACAAAAACATTCTAAAACTTGGAACTTTCACCCCCCAACCCCTTAAACTAGGGGATGGAAGTTTGTATGAGACTTCCGCAAATTTGGATGCTAGAGGTCTGAAAATTGATATAGGAACTTCTTGTTATAGCCGCCAAGCCGTAGTCTTTAAACCAAGGTGTAGGGTTAGTAAAGTCAGGGTTTAGCGGCTTGGCTTTTCCTGTGATCTGTGATAACTTTTTTACAGCGAAAACGTTAGGAGCTTGTTTGGCAGCCAATTTTACATGAAATGTTTTTGGTAGGATAGGAATTACTAGCACACTTACCTATAACAGACCTACAACCTCAAGTTTATAGCATGTACAGTGCGTAACAAGTTTACGCTCGTACAAGAGCCTATATGAAGTACCGCATACCGTGAAAACTGTCTTGTACAAATCGAGCCACATTTTATACAATAGAACGGAGACGCCGCCTCAAGATGGCAAGTGTTGCCATCTTGAGAATCGATTTACTAGTTGTATTATATGTGTGCTTGAAAACGTTTTCATACTTTGGAGCGCTTTTTAAAGTTAAGTGCACTTAGTTTAGTGTTAAGAGTAAAATAATAGTGTCTATGCTAGCTCTTTTGGAGGCTAGCGGTCTGTGTGCATTATCTGACGTACGAAAATAAAACCTAATTCTGCATTTTTGTGGCGTTTGGTGTAGAAACACTGGGGCCGTGGGGCCCAGGTGGCCTTCTTTTGTTTAAAGAGGTCTCCCGGCGCCTTATTGAGACCTCCCGTGACACGAAGGTTGGTGTCTATCTAGGACAGCGGATCAGCATTGCCATTCAACGTGGCAATGCCGCCAGCCTTCTTGGCACGTTCACTCAGGGAAGTGATCTGGCACAACTTTTTACTTGTAAATATTTTGTAAATAGGTTAGGGTTAGGTATATTCTTACTTTGTTTGTTTTTTTTGTAAGGTTTCCTCTCGATGTTTCCCTTCATTGAAAGCTCAAGCTTATTGTAGGATTCGAATCCGCGAACTTCGACGAGATCATCGCCTTAAAATGTCTTATGCCTATCCCCAATTCTATGCAATTAATAACATTGTTCCAGACATAAACTAAGGAACCCTAAAAATTATTTATTTTAGTTATTATTGGTTTTATTTCCGTTCTTCCTTTTTTATTATCAACAATCAATGAAACAACTAGATAAGGCACTACAACGATAGTTTTTTCGCACCGAATCCTTTGAACCAGTGAACTGTCAGACAACCGGTCCATTTCTATGTGATCGCCACCGCAAAGTGGTGTGGGAATTGACATTTTCACACCAGTTACACGGCTAATGGCCTAGTTGTGCATACCACTTGTGCCTTTATGCTTTATCGCAACATTATGGGCCGTGTTTTATGCTGTTATGCGTAGTTTTGTTGGTACTTGAGTTGTTTGATCGTTTTATATGTAGCAGAGCCGGTTGACTGTAAACTTGCAGTCAATGATGTTTTTTTTACGAATTGAACTTATTTACCTACCTAAGAAGTTACAGCGATCCATACGTTGTCGATCGATATCCTGCTTTCGACGCAACTTTTTGCTTCTAGTTTATGTTATAATTTTTTTTTATATACCTACATCTAGCCGGCAAACGAGCATACGGCCCGCCTGATGGTACGCGGTTTCTGTAACCTATGGACGCTAGCGATACCCAGGACAGAGACCATTATAATCCACGCCCCGGGTACCACTCGCGCTGTGTCGACCCTTCCCCCCACCCCGATGAGCTTTGGCGACCTAACTCATGCGCAGGAACACAACAACAAAGTTATTTGAATGCGGTATTCGTTAAGGTGGAGGTACTTCTCCAGTCGAGCTGCTCTTCAAGCGAAAAATCGCTAAGCTCTACCTCTCCTTAAAGCATGTCCGAAATTTAGTCGAAAGTTAAAT
This sequence comes from Tethea ocularis, assembly GCA_963555595.1. Classification (NCBI taxonomy): domain Eukaryota; kingdom Metazoa; phylum Arthropoda; class Insecta; order Lepidoptera; family Drepanidae; genus Tethea; species Tethea ocularis. The sequence goes on from OY741970.1 coordinate 10,282,722, forward strand.
CTAAACTCAAATTATTAAAGAAGGGGGTAGAATTTACCACCATGTCTCAACTTAGTTTATATATATTTTATTTTAATTTCATCTATAACTCGCTTTTTTATAATATAGTAAGGTTAAAGTAAAAAACAGCGCATAGTTTTTTTAAAGAAATACCTTTGTCTAACTACCGGAGGGAAAACAGTTTTCATTTCATAATTTGAAATTCAAAGAAATTTAACTAACTTTTATCGTAATATTAAAATTAATATTCTTGAACTATAAACTTTTGCTTCTAAGAAAGGGTTCTAAAGACTATTATGAAAAACTTCGTTGAAAATTCATACTTCATCTACTGGCTGGGTCGCTACTGTTAGCGGACGGACTGTGCCTATATTTATTATTTTTTAAACTCAAAAAATGTATGGTAATAGGGTAGTTTCCTGGCATATCAAATCAGCAACTTTTTAATAAATGTCAAAACGATCGGTTACATGGAATATTGCAAGTGTATTCCGAACCGGTAGTAGAGTCTATTGTAAAACTGTAACTGGTGACGTTCATAAGTGCTTTATTAGGGCCTAAACTGAATAAATGAGTTTTTGATTTTGATTTTGTATGAAATACTAAGCTATGACGTCATAGTTTCACAGCATCAAATGATCAACTCTTAGTGGTTCTACTGGTAATTAAAAATCATAGAAAGCATTAAATGTACAACATATTTGACGTTTCCGCGTGTTTTCAGATGTTTTATGCATTGGTTAGTGTTTGGTCATTTATTTTTGACACTGTCATCTAGCCTATACTTTGTTTTATTAAAAAAATACGTCGTGGAAAAGATGGATGTCTTTTAGGTGACATGATGATGAGGTTATCGATACTTGATGGCGACTACGGTAAAGATACTGTATGAAGACAGCGCAAGACAGTTTGTCAGTAAATTTACTAAAGCAAACTCATAATAAAAGTCTTTATATATCGCTTGCAATAGGGACTCAAGATATTATAATATCGCAATGTAGATAATTTAACTTCAACAAAAACATTAATTAAACGAATTAGCATTGCCATTCAACGTGGCAATGCCGCCAGCCTTCTTGGCACGTTTCCACAGGGCAGTGATCTGGGACAACTTTTCTATTTGTAATTTATTTTTATTATTATTTTATGATTCATTTTATTTTAAAATAGTAAGTAGGTAGTTAGATTTAAGTTTAGTTTTATTTCATTTATTTAAAACTTATAAATATTAGTAAAATTTAATTTATTAAATTCTCTCATTAAACGATTCTTAAAAAATCTGAAAACTTTGTTCTTGAAGTTCTTGCTATATATTTTTTTTTTATATCCTGGGACATTCTTCACACACGGTTATCTGATTCCAAACTAAGCAGAGCTTGTACTATGGAAACCAGATAACTGATATACTACATATACTACTTTTTTTTTGTAATTACATACTTATATAGATAATTATTTACACTGAAAATCTTATGCCAAAGAAAGAATTGTATCAATTAAACTACGCCTTAACTGACGATTAACAAGATAAAATGTTCAAAAGCTGGTAAAGAGTGATGTAATATTTTTTTATGGATTGATCTCCAAAAATGTTTTATTTTATTTATGTCAGAAAGTTGACAAGCAGGCGGTCCACCTGATCCATATTTTTTACATGATGATTATCAGAAAGAAGCCTTGCTGAGTTTCTTCCCGGAGTCTTCTTAGTTTAAGTGTATGTGGAACCGGTGGTAGTCTATTGTAAAAATTGTAACTATCGGCATTCATAGGTGCCTTATTAGGGCCTAAACTGAATAAATGAGTTTTGAATTTGAGATGATAGTAAAAAATTGTAACTATCGACATTCATAAGTGCCTTATCAGGACCTAAACTGAATAAATGAGTTTTGAGTTTGAGATATTTAAATATTTATTATGTAAAATCACGTGAACATTTTTTCATTCTGGAAATATTCTTTGAGAAACTAACGAAGCTTAATCGCCATTAAGGAATAGTTACAAGTACGAGGCTTAGGGAGGTTTATTTGCCATGCCACAATGTTATATAGCTCTAACGAACACTTCGCAATACCACTTAATTAGATTGAAAAACTTTCTTCGACATCGGTAAATTAATGTGGAGGTAACGACTGAAAGTTCCCCTCCACTATTGGTACTGTCAGGTACATAAATATTAACATGGACAATTTGGCAATAATACATCATATTAGCCGAAAGACGTCCACTGCTGGACAAAAGCCTCCCCCAAGTATCTCTACAATGGCCGGTCTTGCGCTACCCGCATCTGGTTTTCGCGACCCTCAGAAGATCATCGGTCCACATTGTGGGGACCCACGCTGCTTCTTCCGGTTCCGGAAAACATTGTATTGAAGCTAAGGTGGTATGGTACTCTTACGTGCTTGGTTGACTTCCATCCTCAAGTTGAAAATCTCAAGACTTGTAAGGGACAAGTCTTCTCACACAATTTTTCAGCACCCTAAGACCACTCTACGTTACTTTAAGGAGCTAGGATGGCTTGGGTAAAGCTGGCAGGCGTCAGTGCAGGCCTCATCGCCCCCACACAGAATAGTCTTCCCCCAGCTGCAATTGAAGGCCAGTTCCCTTCTAGGCTTTGTGTGCTTACAACCATCTGCCACATAATTACTAGCTACAAGCACAGGACATAGTAAAAATAAATGTAGGTAGGTACTCACAAACACAACAGACTCCCAAGCCTTGAGCGCAGTCGCCAGCAGACCTGCCGTCCCTCTGGCGACAGTCGTAGGCATTGAGGCATATACCAGCCTTTGCGACGTTGTACCCAACTGGCTGACACTCTCGCTCCCCGCCCACGGGGAAGAAGTTGAGCACTTTGCTAAGCGATAATAGTCCACCTGTCGATGAAATAATTGTTAGTTAATAAATACTTAAACTAAATTAATTATTTTATTTTCGGTTTTTTGTGTCCCGGCCAATCAAACATACAGACAAGAAAGCGAATTATGTATCATCATTATGATGTATTCTGAACTATGTTCAATGTTAAATTGTTAGTCGGAAGTAGGTTAAAAAATTTGTACCGAATAGGCTAATAAAGAAATAAATAAAAACAGGCCAAGTGCATGTCAGGCCACGCATAGAATAGGGTTCCGTAGTCACCCATAATGTCACGTGGACTTAGAAGATCGTGTCCAATAGATAATTGTTATGATTTTATTTTTAATATTTTACATGTTTATTTACATATTATTTCGTTATTATTGTACGAAGTTTTCCTCTAGTCAGGCCTCTATAACTCCTGGAATAACAAAGTTATCGAAGCCGTTATAGTTTTCCTTTAAAGTTGATCACATGGACTACCATCACGATTTTTCGAGCCAGCCGTTTTGAATTTTATGTTTGCTATCACGCACTAGATAAAAACCCTGGAAACAATACTAGTACCTAAATTACATGAAATACAGTTTCTAATCAAGTAACTCTTCAAGGCATCTCTATTGAATTTGAGCCAAGGAGTGTTTGCGAAAAAGACTATGTATATATACCAAGCAGTTTACATGTTACCTTTACATATATTATTCTAACACTTGAAAGGGCCTACGTCGTCCTTAAATCAGGACAACCTATTATTATAGGTCGGGATAAAGCTAAGCATAACAAAGATAAGATCTTAATTTGTGCCCTGGTTGAATTTGCATAAGAAAAACATTTATGGAGTATTACCTAAGCCTTGTTTAAATAAAAAAAACAACTTTTAAGCCCTTGGGAGTTGAAAGATAGAGGAGTATTTTTCAGATATAGACAGGGCCGGATGGTTTCAATGAAATTGGGCTAATATTTTGGAGAACAAGTTAAATGGAAGTTCAAAGAAATATACGAGTAGGTACCTACCATTCTGTTACATAGCAATTAAAATACACCGACTTTTTTTATTAAGAAAGACTTTTAATTCGATAAAATATATTTTCTTTCATGTGAATATTATTATTTATAAATTATTCTTGTCATTAAAAACATGACTCAGCACAAACATAGCAAATAAAAACTAATTTAAAAAAAAATAGCCAGTGGTAATTATTTATAAACATTATATTAATTGTCTCTACCACCGGTTCTGGCAAGAAACTAAGCAAAAAAGAAATCAAAAATCAGAATTAACAAACTCAGCAAAACAATATTCGAAAAACACACACTTTAACTGAAAAAACTCCGGCAAGAAACTCAAAACACATTATTTTTTATTGTACATACGATCTCAATGATAGAGTGACTACTCGCCTACACATCCCTAATTTATTAATATAATATAACTTCTATTAGTAGCCCATCTATTATACCCAGTACGTTCCTGGATACATGCATGCGAAGCCTCGGGCCTTTCAAGCAATGCACGCTGACTTTGTAAAATTTTATAAGATTTCCGTACAGATTTTCCCTCTTAGATAAGATGACATCGCATATCTGGATCGCATTACTAACCTAACCATATTTAAAGAATTTTATCTATAGCTACTCTGAGTGTAGAGAATTGATATGAATTCTAGACAGATGGACTATATATATTTCAAGCACTCTAACTGAAAATTTGCAGTTTGAATGCAATTCCAACGACTACACGCTGACTGCAAGCTTGCAGTCGTTGAAACTGCACATCAACTGTAATCGGGTTGGTATGCAGTTTTATTGCAGTCATACTAACTGCATTCAAACTGTCTATCTAGAACTTTAGATTAAATAATACGGAGTTATTTTGAAAAGGTATAGTTAGGCCGAAGGATGTATATCGTATATAGGCCCTGCCCACGATGAGATTGTGGTCAACCACAACCCGGTACAATGTAAATAAAAAAAAAGTATTTGTAACAGCAATATTTATGGCATTTCTTCTTTTTCTATATTTATAATGGACTTTTTTTCACTCATCCTGTAAAGGGAGAAATTACATTCTCAGTAAAAAAAAACATAGCAAAACAAAAAGTCTCCATAAGTAGTTGTCTAGATTTGTCTAGCTTCTATATTATAAAAAGCAATTGTTGAAAACCCAATCTAATATCATGACGTGACCGATAAAGACTAAAAAACTGTAGTGCGCACAAAAAAGTAGCAAAACCGTTTTATATCTTCCTTGAGGTTTCTAAAACTTTTTATTTTAGAACTATCTTTCGCACGCGTTTCCGGGATAAAAAGTAGTCTAAGTCCTTTTCAATATTGTAGGCTACCTGCGTGCCAGAATTCATCGCGATAGTTCAGTAATTTAGGCGTAAAAAGGTAATTTTTTTAACAAATAAAAAAAATAAAGCTGAAGAGCTTGTTTGAACGCGCTAATCTCTGGATCTACCAGTCGCCTTCTTAAAACTCTTTCACTAATAGGAAGCTACATTATCCCCAAAGTTTATAGATTACATTTATTTTATTCGAGTAACGGAATAGCTTGTATTAGTAGCAATACGGATGTAATGATTCAGTTCGTATTAAATCCAAACTCGAATATTCAGTTTAGGCCTAGAACGTCACAGTCGAGTGTACCACCAGTTCGTACTCTTAAACGAAGTAAAAAAAACCAGAAGATGATTCCGTTAACATTACCACTGAACCCGCAAGAAACAAGGTAAGCCTTTTTTGTGCCTTTTCCTTCTTTATAACCATTTCGGGGTCAGCGGTGATCGAAACAGCTCATCTGCAGTATTTATCACTTTCACTGCCACGATATTTATCGGAACGGTTCTTCTTATATATTATTATTGTACTTTTATCATGTTCAACGTTTATCATGGTTCGGAATTTTATTTTTCCTATGTCAGATGATGCTTGCTTGTCAAGGCAGGCGGTCCACCTGATGGAAAGTGGTTGCCGTCGCCTATCGCCATTTGCAATACCATACGTATTGCCAATGTGTTGCCGACCTGTTACAATGTCGAGAAGGCAGTTACTGGCTCTCAAGTGCAATTGCCGGAACACACCGGTAGGTGCTTGGCGACAAATTTTCAACTTGAGGGTGGTAGCCAGCCAGGCGGGTACTACAAAGTACCCTACCACCGTACTATGGTTTCCTCACGATGTTTCCCTTCACCGAAAGCTCAAGCACATTGTAGAATTCGAACCCACGACCTACATCGCGGCATCCGACGTCACTACCACTGAGCTATCTTCGAAATGTCATGAGGAATGAAACGATGAAACCCATGTGACTAGAAGAGTCATGAATATGAAAGTTGATGGATATACGGGAAGGGGAAGACCGATAAAGACATGGATGGATTGTGCGAAAGATGATACGAGTAAAGGTGTGAATGCCGATATGACGGATAAAAGGGCTGAATGGAAGAAGTGTACATATCGCGCCGACCCATGATTGGGAACAGGGCAGGGAGATGATGATAATGGTTCTTCCTATATTTAAATTTACAACTTTGAATGTTCATTTATTGATCTAAGTAAAAAATCCTGTATAAAACAATTTTTGCACATGTGCTTGAACAACTTATAAGCATTTATAAATATAGATTTAATCTAGCTGTTGTTTAGGTACTGTTGGGTGAGGTCATTAGCCAAGCCACCCTCCGGAGCCGACCTATACAGGAAGTTTTTTAACGAGTAAAAAAAAATTTTAATAAACATGTCTGTAAGGACTTTTAAGTCTTATATGGCTTTTTTTTACAGTAATATAAAGCCTATATTACTACGCCAAATAATATAGCATACCAGTTACTGGTGAAGTCCAGTAGTTTTTGAGTTTATTAATTAAAAATACAAATATTTTCTTTTTATAATATTAGTGTAGAACTGTAGACTATCCCCCGCGGTTTCATCTGCACAAATTTGTTTCACATGCAAAATTTCATCTTTCATCCGTTTAGGTTCAACGTCTAGGCGTGAAAAGGTAACAGACAGAAGTTACATTTGCATTTTGAACATTTCACCATTTTCACCCCAACCGCAATGCATAAGTTAACCAATTCGATTTACGACACCTTCAAGAACCGTCCGCACTTTGTAGGTCCCAAAAGAACCGAGAAGATAAATGACTTATACGCTATAGACAGGGAAAAGGTAAATAAATTGAATTGGTTATGTGTACATTTTTGGTACCTATGTTTCTGTTACACCTTGTTTCGAAAACTTCAACCTTACCCAGTCAAAATGTATGAAAAAAGACGACGATATCCGAGAAACTATGATTTTAAGTTAAGTTTTTCTCGGCATTCATTGTTGCAAGAGATTTGTAAAAAATATTTGTTATATGAGAGAATATGTGACGAGAAATGGTTTTTTTATTTAATTTTATTTTTTCATTAGAAACGTCAGAATAATGTGAATATGCCCCTATATATTTATAAAACAATGAATATTTTTTTCTCTTATTCGGCCCATCCAAATAACTTGAAAATATAAACATACATTCTGAGATCTATTAGAAAGAGACAAATAACTTTCTTACATTAAAAAAAACTTAGATTTTTTTTAATAACATAAAACCGTATTTTTAAGAACCAGCTAGTTTAATTGAAAAAAATATTTTTGTTATATATAGATAGCCTATTTATTGAATAGGTTACAGGCTAGCTAACTACCAAAGTCCGAGTGACGTATGAAGTACCTACTCAGATATTTAAAAAAAACAGACTATTTCTAATGGTATGAGCCAACCTTATAACCCAAACAGTGGAAGAGAACATAATAAAATACAAGATTACTAATAGTACGAAATAGGTTACGGATTCAATTATATTTGCTTATTAATAAATACAGAAAGATTACGGCAATCCATCTGTCTGTAATGTCTGGAATTCTTATGATTCATTAGACAGTGATAAATTATAGACAAATATTACCTAAATAGTAATACAAAAATATATCTAAAGGACCATTTACACGGCACCATTATATGAAAGCTTTCATATATTATACATATACGTACTTGTAACCGACCCCAGCGAAGTAGTGTTAATGTCACCGGAAATGTATGAAACATAGGAATTGTACACAATTCCTGTGTATTTCCCCCAGGAATGATACTAGGAAATATATAAAAACTATTGAAAATATAGGTAGAGGTATTTTTTTATTTTGCTTAAATTTGAAAGTATTCGCACAAAAGTACCTTTCACTTACAACCCCCCATAGCGTTATCCTTACAAATATCCCGAATGTAATACTCCTGATTTTCTTGGAAATGTATATGTTAACGGAAAAGTATCTAGTCCGTCATTGTATACATTTCCTAGGAAATCCATACATTTCCTAAATATCTATCGGAGTACTACATTCGGTATATTTGTAAGGATAGCGGTATTTGGGGGGTTGTAAGTGAAAGGTAATTTTGTGCGAATTCTTGCTATTCTATGCAAAATAAAAAAAATAACCCCAACCTATTTTTTTCAATAGTTTCTATATATTTCCAAGTATCATTATTGTTATAATTTCCTAGGGGAAATACACAGGAATTGTATACAATTCCTATATTTCATACATTTCTTACATATACAACGACGGATTAGATACATTTCAGTTTACATATAGGTATATGTCTCGGCCAAATCTAGGAATTGATCACATCATAATGTGGCCGAAAATGGTTGTATTTCATGATAATGACCGACCAGCTAAAACTGACCATATCGTTTAAACGTCAAGGTTTAATATTATTTCAATACACGTTTGACCATAATATCATTAAATGCAACTGATTTTCATGATTCTTTGAGTCACTTTCGTAAAATTCTAAAGTTTTAAGTCACAACGACATTTTATTAGAATACTTTTCCGATCACAAAAACAAAACGATATCAGCGCCACTAACACTAAATAATATGACTATTTTACCATAATATGATCACTAATGTTTGACCATAGCTACTAGTTAATAAATTTCGTTTGAGCAACGTGTGAGAAGGGCTTTACGGTGAAATTGTAGCGAAACGGACACAACGCAATAAAAAAGTTATAAAATTCTAGCAAGATAAATGATGTACATTGTTCATCGTACATTGTTTATGGCGCATACCCACTGAGGTATATTACCACGTATAGAGAATAATACTTTTTAAACTCTCGCGAACACAATTCATGTTTATAGTAATATAATAAGCAAGATGTTGACCCGCTGTTCCAGTCCACTCGTGACCACGATCAATGCAACTTGATCGAAACGTCGAGGTTAGTCAAAATTATATTTTGATAATATTCTATGCGCGAATAGACCCGTTACATTACTATAAATACGTATAGAGAAGCTATCATAAGTGAAGGTAATGCTCGATTTTGTTAATATTCGCTGCAGCGCTGAAGCAAAAATTAGTCAACCAGTTAGAACACGTATCGATAGAATGCTTTTAAGGTGTAGTTTTTTTTTTCTCGACCAAAAAGTCGTAAGCGCCGCGGTTATCATGGTGCTTACGTGTTTCATGTTTAAGGTGGAGGCGTTGGTTGGAGCACGAAATTCAAATTTTATCACGTTTTTTGCAAATTGCAGCTCAGTTATAGGTCGTAAGTTATCAACATGTTATTTGCGAGAAGAATGGTAGTATATTTACTGATTAATAACAAAAGAAATCATCAACACATTCCTCCAAGGTATTCGCGCTCCAACCGAAGGTATACCCTTAAGTATCTAAGTGAAGTGCGGCCGGATGGCTGCACTTGAATGGAACATAGTGGGTAATTGTGGCGTCTTCTCCATACGTAGTATTACCTATACCTCAGTGCGCAGTACCTCAGTTCATGTTTAAATATTAAATTATTCATTGACGTTAACCAGACCTTTGGTAATTAACTTTCTTTTCCCTTGAACATTTGTTTATTTTTAAACCAACGAATTATAAATGAATCAACGAACATCTCCAAATTAGCTGGCGTGTTCGTGTAATTGAAATAAGATGTTGTTTATTTTTTAGGGTTCCGTATCTCAGAAGGAAAAACGGAGCCCTTATAGGATCACTCCTGTCTCTCTGTCCGTCCGTCTTTCATAGCCTATTTGCTCCGAAACTAATGGACCGGTTGAGTTGAAATTTTGTACACATATGTAAGTCGGTGACCCAAATACGGACGTGTAATAAATGTATTTTGATTGAGTGATGAAACAAAAATTATCTACTTCATACCTACTCTGAACTATGCACAATTTTTATGTAAAACAATAGTTCTGTTATCTACATTGGTACCTATTGTATTTTTTACGTGATGCCTGCACAAACAAACAGATAACCATACATTTTTTTGTTAAATACTGAAAATGGATTCTATTATGGAGCTTGGTTTTGGTGTCTGACTGGTGAGGATTTTCAAGGATAGTGATCAATGTGCTAGTGATAATACCTTTTCCGGGCAAGTGGCCTTTTCATAACTATGCCCTAACTAAGCATTTCATACAAACGAACTAATTAAATTAACCAAGCTTTGAAGTTCACTTGCAGTGAGCGGTGAACCCATTGAAGCAGGGCAATACTACCAAGAGTACTGCTATGCTATTACGTTGCAGTGAGCAATAATATATTTAGGTATCTTTGTCATAATAAACTTCTGATGCCCTGATAACTCTTGTAACGTAGTGTGACGAAATTTTAGGTACTTTATTGTTCTAAAAAATATAATCTATGCTCTGTTCTTAATTGCCTCATAATGTTTCTTTGTTTAGTTAAGGTGATGCCTTCGGTTGGAGCGCGAAATTCAAATTTTATTACGTTTTTGCTAATTGCAGCTCAGTTATAGGTCGTAAGTTATCAACATGTTATTTGCGAGAAGAATGGTAGTATATTTACTGATTAATAAAAAATAATCATAAACATATTCCTATAACTAAGCTGCAATTAGCAAAAAACGTAATAAAATTTAATTTTCGCGCTCCAACCGAAAGCATCACCTTAACTGGTTTATGGTAATATTCCATCTAAACTCCATAGATGACAGTAGACGGGACACCACAGAGCAGAGACAATAAATATAATTAATTCTGAATTCTGACTGATTATTCTAATTTTGACTTTTAATTTAGGTAGCAATCTGTATGAACTGTGCGTAAGCGCATTTGATTAAACACACTATGATTTTCTTCCTCTTCCAATACGAAATAATGTCAATAAATGCATAATTTACCCAATGCCTTTAAAACAGGTGGAACAGGTCAGGATCAGGACCGGACTACATATATACTACATTTTATCAACTTACAAGCAATTATAAGCAGTATTACAAGTATAGAGAGGCGATAGTAGCCTGAAGAGTGAAGATTATGAGGAAAAAGTTCGAGTTGACTCAGTCAGTCAGTAGGTACTTTAGATAAATTCTAATAGAGAGCTGTTTTATACCAGTTCGGTACTATAAATTTCCGTTATCTTAATTCATAATTATCATATCAGCCGAAAGACGTCCACTGCTGGGCAAAGGCCTCACTTGGATTTACGCTGGGCGCGGCAGTCTTGCGCTACCCGCAACCAGCGATTTCCCGCGAGCCTCACAAGATCATCGGTCCACCTTGTGGGGAGCCTGCCTAGTGGCCATCGGTCGGTTCTACGAGCGATGTGCCATGTGTTTGGCAATTCTTCGGGGTATGCCAGTTAATTTGTTTCGCCTGCGGGTCTCATCATTTCTGATTCGATCTCGCAGGGAATCTCCGAGCATAACCCTCTCCATTGCTCTTTGGATGACCTTAATTATGTAGGTATATTTAGTGAATGTGATATATTTTTATTTTTTAATTATAAGAGGTAGACGTAGAACATAGCAGTTTGTCGCTCAAAGAGCATCTGGACTGGAGACGTACCTGTACATTACAGAATCAAAATCAAATATAAAATCAAAAACTCATTTATTAAGTTTAGGCCCTGGCAAGGCACTTATGAACGTCGATAGTTACAATCATTACAATAGACTCTACCACCGGTTCTACATACACTTACCGCTCAAAACTTCTAATCTATATCTTTACCTACTAAGAATAAAGCTGAAGAATTGTTTGTTTGTTTGAAGGCACTGAAGGAGTAAAAGGGATCGCGTCTAAAATTGTGGCGCGGAAAGCTAGTTACATTTCTGCGTATTGAATCCTAAATGTAGATAAGTGAAGTTTGAATCAGAAATACATTTAATATAATTTTAATATTTTATTATTTATATGTGTATGATAACAAGTGCGCGTTAGTGATGAATAATATTAAAAAAACTTTGAAACGTCTGTATTTGTGCTAAAAACCAAACTTATGATAAATGCAACTACACAAATCCACAAATTAGTTTTCTATAAAGACATTATCATTTGCATAAGCGATAGCGATTACCTGCTGTGTACTTCGGAATAATACGACTATTGCTAGTCGTTACATAAGTACTAGCAAAAGTCTGTGGCGCTGCATTTGGTAAGATTATTTTTTTTATAGAAATCTTTATAATTTAGGGGTCAATCTTGAAAAACTTTACGTACTTATTAGATGCCTACGTCAATGAATACAAATGATTAAATACTAAGTATATAAAGAAGGCCCACTCTTTTTATAGTTGACAAGCAGGCAGGCGGTCTATCACCTATCACCATTTGCAATACCAGAGGTATTACCAAAATGTTGCCAATATGTTACAATGCCAAGGCAACTGACTCTCAAGTGATTGCCGGATCACACCGGTAGGTGTTTGGCGACAGATTTTCAACTTGAAAGTAATTGCTAGCCAGACGGGTACTACAAACCTACCACCATGCTATGGTTTCCTCACGGTTGCTTCAACGAAAGCTCAAGCTCATTGTAGGACTAGACACCTCTCGCGAATTTGTTGTAAATAAATTTGATTTAAAAAATAATTATTCTGTGATGCGTTCTCTCGCGCTCCCGGGATATAAAGTAGCCTATAACCTCCGGGCATAATGTAGCTTCCCATTAATTAAAGAAATTTTCAAATCGGTCTAGTAACTCCGGAGATTAGCGCGTTTAAACAAACAAACTCTTCAGCTTTATTATTAGTATAGATAAATGTAGCGCATATAAAAAAATCCTCATCATCACCATTATCATGTCAGCCGAAAGACGTCCACTGCTGGATAAAGGCCTCTCCCACGATGGGAAACCGCTGGATGCGGGTAGCGCATGACTACCCACGACCCTCACAAGATCGTCGGTCCACCCACGCTGCGTCTTCCCGTTCGTGGTCGCCACTCGAGAACCTTTCTGCCCCATTTATAAAAAAAACCTACTCAACAAAAAATCCTTTACGCCGCTACCGCTTATGCGTACTGTTATATATTATTATAGCACCCTGTATTGCATACTCCAGCCCATTCCTGTCCACTCAGCATTTCATAGCCGTAGCACCATGCACACTCATCCATCCTATCCGTTCAGTCTCCATCCATAATCCAACCGCGCTAGACGGCTGCCTTAAACCCTAATACTTATATCTTTTTTTTTAAAAACCAATTCCCAAAGAGACTCATAACATTTTGGTGGCAGCGTAAAGGGATTGTAAATTAAGAATCCCCGGTACCGTCTCCCAGTTTTCCCTGAAATCACGAAACGCGAGTGAGTGTTTTAGTGAATCGCGAGTGCCAAATAGTGCCGAATAGTGCCGATTCCATAAACCGGTGTTAATAGTGCACCGTGATTCGTGAGCCCTGTTCACCTGAGCCTGTAAGCCGAGCTCCCGGAAGGCCCACTGCTGCGCACCTGCCCGTGCTGTAGCCGGCCTGGCGTCATATATCCGACGCATATACCTACGATATTATCTACGATACTGAGCCCTGCATTTCGAAGAAATGATAGCCACTGTTATCGCTCTGCTCACACTCAAGTAAGTGAATTATATCTAAACCCATTTGGTCATTGCGAATCCCAAACTTTTGTCTTATTAATTAACATAATTTTGTGATTGTTATCATATGTTTTTTTTTTAACATATATAACTGTGTGAATTAAGATTGTTATTGTGAATTTCACTGGTCCTTCATTATAGTGTAAAATGTCTGAGAGTAGAGCCCTAAGTCCAAAACCCGAAACCGCCGTCACAGATACTGACGATGACGGGTTCTTACCTCCACCTTCTGCACCTACTACTAGGTCGCTCGCTAAAAAGAAAACACAGCCTGTCGTCAAAGTAGAATTAGATCTATCCACCTTATTAAAATTCATCAAACCCTACGATGGGGGTAGGGAAACTCTGAACTCCTTTTTGGTAAATTGTAATAACGCCTATGAGTTAGCATCAGATCTTCAGAAAGACATAATTTTCAAATATATTCTTTGCCAACTACAAGGCAAGGCACAAACTGCTTGCTCTGTAAAAGAATTCACCAATTGGCTTCAACTTAAAGAATTCCTCAAAACCCAATTTAGTGAAAGGAAACATTATGCCCACTTGCTTACTGACCTACAAGAATGTAAACAGCAACCAAACGAATCTGTGAGCCAGTACGCTTTAAGGATAGATACATGCCTTTCCCAGTTACTAACCGAGATATCCATTTCGCATGGCCATAAAAATAAGGAAATGGTAGGACGCACAGCAGCCATGGAGGAATTAGCCCTCCATCATTTCCAAATGGGATTGACACCCCGTTTATCCAACATCGTTAGATGTAAGTCACCTAAGACTCTCAATGAAGCCGTAAACATCGCTATTTCTGAGGAGAAAATCCAACATTCTCTTTTTAAACAAAGCCTGTCTAGCACACGCTCAGAAAAACCTAACGCAGCAAGGTCAAACTATCAACCTATGCGTCGTAGCCAGAACCAACAGTTCTCCTCAAACTCGAATCAATTTAGGCCTAAACCAAATTTCAATCCAAATCGGTATACCGATAATAATGATTCTTCCACACCAATCTGCAGATATTGCAAAACACCAGGACATACTCTGGAACAATGTCGCAAACGCGAATATAACAATAACCGCTATAAGTTTGACAATCAATCGAGGTCAACTCAACGCATCCATTTTACTACTGGAAGCCATGATGAAGAACATCCAATTGATTCGGTTGAAGAAGAAGGTTATGATACCGTTGATGCTGAAACAAAAAACGATTAAACGTCTCGTCCCGGGGTCGTACGGGACTTAGTAATTTAAAAATCGATGCCCATAATCAAATCCCTAAAACCAAATCGTCAAAATCTTCACAGACATCGCTACATGATAGTCTGTCAAAATCCACTGCATCCGTGCAGCAACGCAACGATGTTAGTCTGCCAAAATCCACTGTATCCGTGCAGCAACGTAAAGATGTTAGTCTGCCAAAATCCACTGTATCCGTGCAGCAACGCAACGATGTTAGTCTGCCAAAATCCACTGTATCCGTGCAGCAACATAACGATGTTAGTCTGCCAAAATCCACTGTATCCGTGCAGCAACGTAAGGACGTTAGTCTGCCAAAATCCACTGTATCCGTGCAGCGACATAACGATGTTAGTCTGTCAAAGTCCACTGTATCCGTGCAGCAACATAAAGATGTTGGTCTGTCAAAATCCACTGCATCCATGCAACAACACAAAGGTGTTACTCTGCCAAAACCCACTGTATCCGCGCAGAATGAAAAACTGCCTCCGACTTCCAAATCCAACGTTTTCGAAATTACAAATAATCCTTCTATAACGTTATTACCCCATGTCCTCGTTGATTCTCCCGTGTCAGACATCCCTTTAATCCTGCTCGTAGACTCAGGATCTTCTGTGAGCCTATTAAAACATTCCTGTATAGAAAGACATCCAAAGCTTGTAAGAGAAACAATACAATTGAAAGGTATTGATTCATCAGAAGAAGCTATCAAAACCCGAGGTCACTTCCAATTAAAACTAAGATTACCAAAATCCAACATATCGCATCAATTTCACGTCATTGATAAAATACACTTACCATATGATGGCATTATAGGATCCGATATGCTAAATGCATACAGCTGTAATATAGATTACACGAACAATTCCCTTTATATTGGTAAATCATCATTGAAGTTACATTTTCATGATCCTGCATATTTGATACCTGCAAGAACCGAAACCGTTATAGAATGTTCCGTCCGAAACCCTGAAATAAAAGAAGGATTAATACTTGATCATAAACTGTCCAAGAATCTTTTGATAGCAAACTGTATAGCACGGGTCAAAGAAAATAATAGGATAAATATATCTGTAGTAAATACTTCGGAAAAACCATTAACATTAAAATCAAATCTTAATTTAAAACTTATCCCGATTGATCCATCAAAATTCCAAGAAGATCCTTCTGATGTTGTTAATCATATACGCGCTACAACTACAACAAATAATGTTACAAGAACAAAGGAAGTCCTAAAACAATTACGTGTCTCACACCTGAATAGTGAAGAAAAAGATGCTCTTCTACAGTTATGTTCTGAATTTTCAGATATTTTTCATCTTCCTGGAGAAAATCTTACCCACACAAACGCCCTGAAACATGATATAAAAACAACAACAGATATACCAATCCATACTAAGACTTACCGATTTCCCGAAGTACATAAAGCAGAGGTCCGTAACCAAATTGACAAGATGTTACAACAAAATATTGTAGAGCCTTCAGATTCCCCTTGGTCGTCACCCATATGGGTTGTTCCAAAAAAACTAGATGCTTCTAACACTCAAAAATGGCGAGTCGTTATTGACTACAGGAAACTCAATGATGTCACTATCGGTGACACTTATCCCATACCACAGATCACAGAAATCTTAGATCAACTTGGCCATAGTAAATATTTCTCAACCTTGGATCTAGCATCCGGTTTTCATCAAATTCTTTTAAATGAAGCTGATAAAGCCAAAACAGCCTTCAACGTCCCGGAAGGACATTTCCAATTCCTGAGAATGCCATTTGGGCTTAAAAATGCCCCTTCCACGTTTCAAAGATTAATGAATTCTGCCCTATCCGGGCTCCAAGGCATCCGATGCTTTGTTTACTTAGACGACGTTGTTTGTTACGCTTTCGATCTCCCTAGCCATATTATAAACCTCAGGTCGATTTTCCAAAGAATCCGAGATTTCAACCTGAAATTACAGCCCGATAAATGCGAGTTTCTACGACGTGAAGTCTGTTATCTTGGTCATGTAATTACTGAACAAGGCGTTAAGCCAAATCCAGACAAAATAAAAGCCGTCACTGAATTTCCAATTCCAAAATCCCCTAAAGATATTAAATCATTCCTTGGTTTAGTTTCCTACTACCGCCGCTTTATCCCTGATTTTTCCAAAACCGCAAAAGCCCTTACGAGCCTTTTGAAAAAAGACGTAACATTTAAATGGGAAAATCAACAGCAACTCGCTTTCGAAACCCTGAAACATAAACTAACATCAGCTCCATTACTCATTTATCCTGATTTCTTTCAACCCTTCATCCTTACCTGCGATGCCTCTAACTATGCCGTTGGCGCCGTGCTATCGCAAGGAACTGTTGGTAAAGACCAACCCGTGGCCTTCGCGTCACGTACCCTAAATAAGAGCGAATCCAACTATAGCACAACCGAAAAGGAGTTGTTAGCCATCCTATATGGTTGTAAAACCTTCCGTCCATATCTTTATGGACACAAATTCCAAATTGTAACTGATCACAGACCTCTAAAATGGCTGTTCAATCACAAAGACCCTAGCAGTAAACTTCAACGCTGGCGGCTAAAGCTAGAAGAGTATGAATACGAAATCGTATACCGAAAAGGAAGACTGAATTCTGCCGCTGACGCTCTTTCTAGATATCCAGTTAATCCTGTATACCCTGAAAATAAAGATAATTTGAATCCAAATCCAAATGATACCAATCCCAATAATGAACTCCCACAGGAATCATCCTTACCTGAAATTCCTCAAGAAACCCTCGATGAATGGATACGAATAGATTTTAGCCCGATTGATGATAAAGATTTTGGCTTCAGCCCTTTGAATCTTCCTATTCCCGTAGATCCTCTCTCAACACCAATTGAACCACGTTTAGAGCTAGAACCCCAACCTTCAACTAGTTGGCAAAATCCTGAAACCTTACCTGCATCCACTTATCCAAATCCAGAAACTCTTACTCCAGTACCTGAAATCTTACCTGTATCTACATACCCAAATCCAGAAACTCTTAATCCAGTACCTGAAAACTTACCTGCATCCCCTTACCTAAATCCAGAAACTCCATCGTCAACACCTGAAAATCTACCGATACCAGATGAAACTTATACCAGATTCCTAAAATCAACTACCAAATTATATAATACTACCATAACAGAACATAACGAAAACTTATTAAAAGGAACACAAAAGGTAATAATAATACCTACCTCATTAGACATGGATGAATCCATGCCCTATGTTCAAGAAGTACTTGGTAATTGTCCAAGCCCCGAACGCGATGAATTCCTAAAATTAGAAAGAACCTTACACACATGTTTACCTCTTACAATTCAAAATAAAACTTACCTTTTTTTGTTTACAAAAGTGCACCACTTTGACGATCACTCATACCCTGACATATTTAAATCCCTAAAATATGCACGTGATGAAATAATTATGTCATATCCCACAGTAAATGAAATCAGCACATCAGATTTTAGAAATCCTTTTGATAAACATTCGTTTGCGAAAATTTACAACATGTTAGCCTATTTGTTTGAAGATAATAATATAGGAATCCACGTATATCATAATAATATCATATATCCTTCACTAAGTGAAATCCCCAAAATTCTTAAAGAAAATCATGATATCCCAATCGCCGGACATCTAGGGTCCACGAGAATGTTAAGCCGCATCAAGGAAAGATTCTTCTGGAAGAATATGGGTAGTGACGTAGAAAACTATGTAAAAAAATGCCCGTCCTGCCAAACTAATAAAGCCTTGCGAAAAATAAACAGAGCGCCGATGGTAATAACATCCACTTCAACATCACCATTCGAAAGACTAGCCCTTGATATCGTAGGACCTCTTCCCGAATCCGGCTCAGCCAAATTAAAGTATATCCTTACTATGCAAGATGACCTGACTAAATTTTCATTAGCATATCCCATTCGAAGTAACACAGCGGCAGAAACAAGTGACTGTTTGCTCCATTTCATATCCTTATTCGGAATTCCCAAACATATTCTAACCGATCAAGGTACAAACTTCACAGCGGAAGTTTTCAAAAGAACTTGCGATTTCCTAAAGATTAAACAGTTATGGTCATCACCATACCATCCGCAGACGCAAGGAGCCTTAGAAAGGTCACACTCCACCCTTAAGGAATATCTTAAGTCATATGTTAACGAGAATCAAGATAACTGGCCTCAATATGTATATACTTCCATGTTAGCTTACAATACCGCAATACATTCGACTACTCATTATTCACCATACGAGCTATTATTCGGACACAAGCCTAATATCCCAGACTCGATTTATAACGATTCCTCGAATACTACATATCCTGAATATGTAAAACTCCTACAACATCGCTTGAAACATGCACGCGATAAAGCTTTAGAATGTATTCATAAATCGAAAACAAACTCCAAAACTTATTACGACTCACGTACTCGCCCAGTCGAATACAAAGTAGGCGATTATGTCCTATTAAAAAACCACCTAAGACTTCGAAAGGCCTTATCACCCGTATGGAAGGGCCCATACAAGATTGTCAAATTACATGGAAATCACACCCTGTCATTACTCATCAATAGACGACATGTAAAACACCATTATGACGAAGTCAAACATGTAGAAATCCATGGCGAACCTCGCATCTAGTATATTAATAATTATATAAATAATACATTTTATATAACATATGTTATAATTTTAATTACTTTATTAAGTTAAAACCCCTGGCGGATATAGGCCTCCTCCAACAACTTCCAGGTTGTACACCTAGTACCTATATCGTAATTTTATACGTCATAGGTACTGTAGGTATATTTTAAGTTTATTAAATGTTGTCTATAACAATTATTCAACATTATTACTTTATTTTATTTTTTTTTATTATCATTTATTTTATGATCAATATAGGTAAATGTAGATATATAGGTAGAAACTCAAAACTTTATGAGTGCACACTTAAATAGGAATAGTTTTATATTTAGAGTAGTCCGGCTTAGAAGTAATTTAGCTATTTCTTTCATTACAGCGTACTGGCCCAAGGTCAACAAGAATATGTTCAACCAATCAACTCAAGTTCCGGTATTTACTTTGATCCAATTGGTGAACTTAAGATTAATATTGGCCATTTAGATATAGTTGCCCCATTTGATATTTCCTATATTGGACCTCATATTGAAAACATTAACTCTATATTAGGTACAATCCGCTTCATATGCAGCCAAATCCAGGTTGAAAACCCAAGCTATCTAGAATGTCATAACGTATTAGAACCACTCACAGTCAGGTATAACGATATTGTCTCTGAATACTCTTCCATCAATCACCTAGTAAATAACAACAGATTTAAACGAGGCGCATGGATAGGTGGTATTGGTACCTTATCTAAAACTATCTTTGGGACCCTGGACGAGGACGATGCTATCAGATACGATAATGCCATACAAACTATCCAAGATAATGGGAAAAGTCTGGGTTCATTAATAAAAGAAAATATTTTGGTCACAACTTCTGTTTTGTCTAAATTTAATAGTACTTTACATACTATCAAAATTAATGAAGCCATGCTTAATGAAGCTATCGACAACCTCACGGTGAAATTACAAAATTTTTCAATTATTTCTAACGATCTATATATAAAGGCCAAAATTAATTCAATTTTAAATTCATTAGAAGCTTCCATACTCACCTTATCATTTCAATTGGAAGACATAACAAACGCTATCATGTTCAGTAGTCAAAACATCCTCCACCCGGCCGTATTGCCTCCCACACAATTATACCAAGAGCTTGTCGATAACTACAGACACATACCTGTAGATCTAAAATTGCCTGTTAGCTTAGAATTAAGTAACATTTATATTTTGATGAACATCTCCAATGTTATTTGTTATAGCTTGAATAACAAAATTGTCTTTATATTAAGAATACCTTTAGTATCCCCTAAGGACTTTAATTTGTTTCATAGTATAGCATTACCAACTCCACATAATAGTGTAAAACCGAATTCATTTAGTTTTATCATTCCTAGCAGTAAATATATCGCAATGACCAAAGACAAATCTGAATACTGTAACCTCGAATCACTGAAAGAATGCAGAGCGATAACATCCCGCGAATATATCTGTGACGTCATGACCGTGTTCCCTACCAGTGCAAACCCCAGTTGTGAAAGTGAATTGATCTCGAACGTGATAAGTACCCTACCAGTGCAGTGTATAACTGACTTCATTTACGGAAACATAGATTTATGGAAACCACTTTATAATAGTAATTGGATATATGTCCAATCTCAGAGTAATAAATTATATATAGAATGCCCGAATCACAAAAGCATAGTAATAAATATTATCGGTACGGGAATTTTAGATATCCCAAACAATTGCTTTGCATACTGTAAGAGTACCAAACTGATACCTAAATTCAATAATATCAAAATTAATGTTTCTATAACCCATTCTGATTTTAATATAATACAAGATTCTTGTTGTACCCTAGATAAATTTAAATTAGAAATAAATAATGAACCTCGTACTAAAATACAGAACTTTGATTTAGACGCATTCACTATTGAAACAAAATCAAAATTAAAATCATTGTCAGACGAAGCAAATAAAATTATTAACCAGCATCAGATTATAAAATACGAGAGTCATTATTCTATAGTATTAATTATTATTATTTGTTTTATCCTATTCTTTTGTATTTTTAAATTGTTTATATACATTAAATCTCACAGCCGTCTATCCCGTCACTTCATCACCTTTTCCCAATCTGTTCCAGTAAATCCGCCTGTAGATCAAATACCAAACCCCGAGCCTGTCATCCCTATCAAAATTTGTAAACGCCAACCAAATTCAGAATCTGTCCCATCACCAAGTATCAGAACCAATACGTAAAGCCTCTTCCTAAACTCCGAAATTTCAACCCCGAAGTTTAGTCTACCCCAGGGAGGTGTTATATATTATTATAGCACCCTGTATTGCATACTCCAGCCCATTCCTGTCCACTCAGCATTTCATAGCCGTAGCACCATGCACACTCATCCATCCTATCCGTTCAGTCTCCATCCATAATCCAACCGCGCTAGACGGCTGCCTTAAACCCTAATACTTATATCTTTTTTTTTAAAAACCAATTCCCAAAGAGACTCATAACATTTTGGTGGCAGCGGTGGGATTGTAAATTAAGAATCCCCGGTACCGTCTCCCAGTTTTCCCTGAAATCACGAAACGCGAGTGAGTGTTTTAGTGAATCGCGAGTGCCAAATAGTGCCGAATAGTGCCGATTCCATAAACCGGTGTTAATAGTGCACCGTGATTCGTGAGCCCTGTTCACCTGAGCCTGTAAGCCGAGCTCCCGGAAGGCCCACTGCTGCGCACCTGCCCGTGCTGTAGCCGGCCTGGCGTCATATATCCGACGCATATACCTACGATATTATCTACGATACTGAGCCCTGCATTTCGAAGAAATGATAGCCACTGTTATCGCTCTGCTCACACTCAAGTAAGTGAATTATATCTAAACCCATTTGGTCATTGCGAATCCCAAACTTTTGTCTTATTAATTAACATAATTTTGTGATTGTTATCATATGTTTTTTTTTTAACATATATAACTGTGTGAATTAAGATTGTTATTGTGAATTTCACTGGTCCTTCATTATAGTGTAAAATGTCTGAGAGTAGAGCCCTAAGTCCAAAACCCGAAACTGCCGTCACAGATACTGACGATGACGGGTTCTTACCTCCACCTTCTGCACCTACTACTAGGTCGCTCGCTAAAAAGAAAACACAGCCTGTCGTCAAAGTAGAATTAGATCTATCCACCTTATTAAAATTCATCAAACCCTACGATGGGGGTAGGGAAACTCTGAACTCCTTTTTGGTAAATTGTAATAACGCCTATGAGTTAGCATCAGATCTTCAGAAAGACATAATTTTCAAATATATTCTTTGCCAACTACAAGGCAAGGCACAAACTGCTTGCTCTGTAAAAGAATTCACCAATTGGCTTCAACTTAAAGAATTCCTCAAAACCCAATTTAGTGAAAGGAAACATTATGCCCACTTGCTTACTGACCTACAAGAATGTAAACAGCAACCAAACGAATCTGTGAGCCAGTACGCTTTAAGGATAGATACATGCCTTTCCCAGTTACTAACCGAGATATCCATTTCGCATGGCCATAAAAATAAGGAAATGGTAGGACGCACAGCAGCCATGGAGGAATTAGCCCTCCATCATTTCCAAATGGGATTGACACCCCGTTTATCCAACATCGTTAGATGTAAGTCACCTAAGACTCTCAATGAAGCCGTAAACATCGCTATTTCTGAGGAGAAAATCCAACATTCTCTTTTTAAACAAAGCCTGTCTAGCACACGCTCAGAAAAACCTAACGCAGCAAGGTCAAACTATCAACCTATGCGTCGTAGCCAGAACCAACAGTTCTCCTCAAACTCGAATCAATTTAGGCCTAAACCAAATTTCAATCCAAATCGGTATACCGATAATAATGATTCTTCCACACCAATCTGCAGATATTGCAAAACACCAGGACATACTCTGGAACAATGTCGCAAACGCGAATATAACAATAACCGCTATAAGTTTGACAATCAATCGAGGTCAACTCAACGCATCCATTTTACTACTGGAAGCCATGATGAAGAACATCCAATTGATTCGGTTGAAGAAGAAGGTTATGATACCGTTGATGCTGAAACAAAAAACGATTAAACGTCTCGTCCCGGGGTCGTACGGGACTTAGTAATTTAAAAATCGATGCCCATAATCAAATCCCTAAAACCAAATCGTCAAAATCTTCACAGACATCGCTACATGATAGTCTGTCAAAATCCACTGCATCCGTGCAGCAACGCAACGATGTTAGTCTGCCAAAATCCACTGTATCCGTGCAGCAACGTAAAGATGTTAGTCTGCCAAAATCCACTGTATCCGTGCAGCAACGCAACGATGTTAGTCTGCCAAAATCCACTGTATCCGTGCAGCAACATAACGATGTTAGTCTGCCAAAATCCACTGTATCCGTGCAGCAACGTAAGGACGTTAGTCTGCCAAAATCCACTGTATCCGTGCAGCGACATAACGATGTTAGTCTGTCAAAGTCCACTGTATCCGTGCAGCAACATAAAGATGTTGGTCTGTCAAAATCCACTGCATCCATGCAACAACACAAAGGTGTTACTCTGCCAAAACCCACTGTATCCGCGCAGAATGAAAAACTGCCTCCGACTTCCAAATCCAACGTTTTCGAAATTACAAATAATCCTTCTATAACGTTATTACCCCATGTCCTCGTTGATTCTCCCGTGTCAGACATCCCTTTAATCCTGCTCGTAGACTCAGGATCTTCTGTGAGCCTATTAAAACATTCCTGTATAGAAAGACATCCAAAGCTTGTAAGAGAAACAATACAATTGAAAGGTATTGATTCATCAGAAGAAGCTATCAAAACCCGAGGTCACTTCCAATTAAAACTAAGATTACCAAAATCCAACATATCGCATCAATTTCACGTCATTGATAAAATACACTTACCATATGATGGCATTATAGGATCCGATATGCTAAATGCATACAGCTGTAATATAGATTACACGAACAATTCCCTTTATATTGGTAAATCATCATTGAAGTTACATTTTCATGATCCTGCATATTTGATACCTGCAAGAACCGAAACCGTTATAGAATGTTCCGTCCGAAACCCTGAAATAAAAGAAGGATTAATACTTGATCATAAACTGTCCAAGAATCTTTTGATAGCAAACTGTATAGCACGGGTCAAAGAAAATAATAGGATAAATATATCTGTAGTAAATACTTCGGAAAAACCATTAACATTAAAATCAAATCTTAATTTAAAACTTATCCCGATTGATCCATCAAAATTCCAAGAAGATCCTTCTGATGTTGTTAATCATATACGCGCTACAACTACAACAAATAATGTTACAAGAACAAAGGAAGTCCTAAAACAATTACGTGTCTCACACCTGAATAGTGAAGAAAAAGATGCTCTTCTACAGTTATGTTCTGAATTTTCAGATATTTTTCATCTTCCTGGAGAAAATCTTACCCACACAAACGCCCTGAAACATGATATAAAAACAACAACAGATATACCAATCCATACTAAGACTTACCGATTTCCCGAAGTACATAAAGCAGAGGTCCGTAACCAAATTGACAAGATGTTACAACAAAATATTGTAGAGCCTTCAGATTCCCCTTGGTCGTCACCCATATGGGTTGTTCCAAAAAAACTAGATGCTTCTAACACTCAAAAATGGCGAGTCGTTATTGACTACAGGAAACTCAATGATGTCACTATCGGTGACACTTATCCCATACCACAGATCACAGAAATCTTAGATCAACTTGGCCATAGTAAATATTTCTCAACCTTGGATCTAGCATCCGGTTTTCATCAAATTCTTTTAAATGAAGCTGATAAAGCCAAAACAGCCTTCAACGTCCCGGAAGGACATTTCCAATTCCTGAGAATGCCATTTGGGCTTAAAAATGCCCCTTCCACGTTTCAAAGATTAATGAATTCTGCCCTATCCGGGCTCCAAGGCATCCGATGCTTTGTTTACTTAGACGACGTTGTTTGTTACGCTTTCGATCTCCCTAGCCATATTATAAACCTCAGGTCGATTTTCCAAAGAATCCGAGATTTCAACCTGAAATTACAGCCCGATAAATGCGAGTTTCTACGACGTGAAGTCTGTTATCTTGGTCATGTAATTACTGAACAAGGCGTTAAGCCAAATCCAGACAAAATAAAAGCCGTCACTGAATTTCCAATTCCAAAATCCCCTAAAGATATTAAATCATTCCTTGGTTTAGTTTCCTACTACCGCCGCTTTATCCCTGATTTTTCCAAAACCGCAAAAGCCCTTACGAGCCTTTTGAAAAAAGACGTAACATTTAAATGGGAAAATCAACAGCAACTCGCTTTCGAAACCCTGAAACATAAACTAACATCAGCTCCATTACTCATTTATCCTGATTTCTTTCAACCCTTCATCCTTACCTGCGATGCCTCTAACTATGCCGTTGGCGCCGTGCTATCGCAAGGAACTGTTGGTAAAGACCAACCCGTGGCCTTCGCGTCACGTACCCTAAATAAGAGCGAATCCAACTATAGCACAACCGAAAAGGAGTTGTTAGCCATCCTATATGGTTGTAAAACCTTCCGTCCATATCTTTATGGACACAAATTCCAAATTGTAACTGATCACAGACCTCTAAAATGGCTGTTCAATCACAAAGACCCTAGCAGTAAACTTCAACGCTGGCGGCTAAAGCTAGAAGAGTATGAATACGAAATCGTATACCGAAAAGGAAGACTGAATTCTGCCGCTGACGCTCTTTCTAGATATCCAGTTAATCCTGTATACCCTGAAAATAAAGATAATTTGAATCCAAATCCAAATGATACCAATCCCAATAATGAACTCCCACAGGAATCATCCTTACCTGAAATTCCTCAAGAAACCCTCGATGAATGGATACGAATAGATTTTAGCCCGATTGATGATAAAGATTTTGGCTTCAGCCCTTTGAATCTTCCTATTCCCGTAGATCCTCTCTCAACACCAATTGAACCACGTTTAGAGCTAGAACCCCAACCTTCAACTAGTTGGCAAAATCCTGAAACCTTACCTGCATCCACTTATCCAAATCCAGAAACTCTTACTCCAGTACCTGAAATCTTACCTGTATCTACATACCCAAATCCAGAAACTCTTAATCCAGTACCTGAAAACTTACCTGCATCCCCTTACCTAAATCCAGAAACTCCATCGTCAACACCTGAAAATCTACCGATACCAGATGAAACTTATACCAGATTCCTAAAATCAACTACCAAATTATATAATACTACCATAACAGAACATAACGAAAACTTATTAAAAGGAACACAAAAGGTAATAATAATACCTACCTCATTAGACATGGATGAATCCATGCCCTATGTTCAAGAAGTACTTGGTAATTGTCCAAGCCCCGAACGCGATGAATTCCTAAAATTAGAAAGAACCTTACACACATGTTTACCTCTTACAATTCAAAATAAAACTTACCTTTTTTTGTTTACAAAAGTGCACCACTTTGACGATCACTCATACCCTGACATATTTAAATCCCTAAAATATGCACGTGATGAAATAATTATGTCATATCCCACAGTAAATGAAATCAGCACATCAGATTTTAGAAATCCTTTTGATAAACATTCGTTTGCGAAAATTTACAACATGTTAGCCTATTTGTTTGAAGATAATAATATAGGAATCCACGTATATCATAATAATATCATATATCCTTCACTAAGTGAAATCCCCAAAATTCTTAAAGAAAATCATGATATCCCAATCGCCGGACATCTAGGGTCCACGAGAATGTTAAGCCGCATCAAGGAAAGATTCTTCTGGAAGAATATGGGTAGTGACGTAGAAAACTATGTAAAAAAATGCCCGTCCTGCCAAACTAATAAAGCCTTGCGAAAAATAAACAGAGCGCCGATGGTAATAACATCCACTTCAACATCACCATTCGAAAGACTAGCCCTTGATATCGTAGGACCTCTTCCCGAATCCGGCTCAGCCAAATTAAAGTATATCCTTACTATGCAAGATGACCTGACTAAATTTTCATTAGCATATCCCATTCGAAGTAACACAGCGGCAGAAACAAGTGACTGTTTGCTCCATTTCATATCCTTATTCGGAATTCCCAAACA
Source organism: Tethea ocularis (assembly GCA_963555595.1). Classification (NCBI taxonomy): domain Eukaryota; kingdom Metazoa; phylum Arthropoda; class Insecta; order Lepidoptera; family Drepanidae; genus Tethea; species Tethea ocularis. Next base: position 10,310,514 of record OY741970.1, read on the forward strand.
TATTCTAACCGATCAAGGTACAAACTTCACAGCGGAAGTTTTCAAAAGAACTTGCGATTTCCTAAAGATTAAACAGTTATGGTCATCACCATACCATCCGCAGACGCAAGGAGCCTTAGAAAGGTCACACTCCACCCTTAAGGAATATCTTAAGTCATATGTTAACGAGAATCAAGATAACTGGCCTCAATATGTATATACTTCCATGTTAGCTTACAATACCGCAATACATTCGACTACTCATTATTCACCATACGAGCTATTATTCGGACACAAGCCTAATATCCCAGACTCGATTTATAACGATTCCTCGAATACTACATATCCTGAATATGTAAAACTCCTACAACATCGCTTGAAACATGCACGCGATAAAGCTTTAGAATGTATTCATAAATCGAAAACAAACTCCAAAACTTATTACGACTCACGTACTCGCCCAGTCGAATACAAAGTAGGCGATTATGTCCTATTAAAAAACCACCTAAGACTTCGAAAGGCCTTATCACCCGTATGGAAGGGCCCATACAAGATTGTCAAATTACATGGAAATCACACCCTGTCATTACTCATCAATAGACGACATGTAAAACACCATTATGACGAAGTCAAACATGTAGAAATCCATGGCGAACCTCGCATCTAGTATATTAATAATTATATAAATAATACATTTTATATAACATATGTTATAATTTTAATTACTTTATTAAGTTAAAACCCCTGGCGGATATAGGCCTCCTCCAACAACTTCCAGGTTGTACACCTAGTACCTATATCGTAATTTTATACGTCATAGGTACTGTAGGTATATTTTAAGTTTATTAAATGTTGTCTATAACAATTATTCAACATTATTACTTTATTTTATTTTTTTTTATTATCATTTATTTTATGATCAATATAGGTAAATGTAGATATATAGGTAGAAACTCAAAACTTTATGAGTGCACACTTAAATAGGAATAGTTTTATATTTAGAGTAGTCCGGCTTAGAAGTAATTTAGCTATTTCTTTCATTACAGCGTACTGGCCCAAGGTCAACAAGAATATGTTCAACCAATCAACTCAAGTTCCGGTATTTACTTTGATCCAATTGGTGAACTTAAGATTAATATTGGCCATTTAGATATAGTTGCCCCATTTGATATTTCCTATATTGGACCTCATATTGAAAACATTAACTCTATATTAGGTACAATCCGCTTCATATGCAGCCAAATCCAGGTTGAAAACCCAAGCTATCTAGAATGTCATAACGTATTAGAACCACTCACAGTCAGGTATAACGATATTGTCTCTGAATACTCTTCCATCAATCACCTAGTAAATAACAACAGATTTAAACGAGGCGCATGGATAGGTGGTATTGGTACCTTATCTAAAACTATCTTTGGGACCCTGGACGAGGACGATGCTATCAGATACGATAATGCCATACAAACTATCCAAGATAATGGGAAAAGTCTGGGTTCATTAATAAAAGAAAATATTTTGGTCACAACTTCTGTTTTGTCTAAATTTAATAGTACTTTACATACTATCAAAATTAATGAAGCCATGCTTAATGAAGCTATCGACAACCTCACGGTGAAATTACAAAATTTTTCAATTATTTCTAACGATCTATATATAAAGGCCAAAATTAATTCAATTTTAAATTCATTAGAAGCTTCCATACTCACCTTATCATTTCAATTGGAAGACATAACAAACGCTATCATGTTCAGTAGTCAAAACATCCTCCACCCGGCCGTATTGCCTCCCACACAATTATACCAAGAGCTTGTCGATAACTACAGACACATACCTGTAGATCTAAAATTGCCTGTTAGCTTAGAATTAAGTAACATTTATATTTTGATGAACATCTCCAATGTTATTTGTTATAGCTTGAATAACAAAATTGTCTTTATATTAAGAATACCTTTAGTATCCCCTAAGGACTTTAATTTGTTTCATAGTATAGCATTACCAACTCCACATAATAGTGTAAAACCGAATTCATTTAGTTTTATCATTCCTAGCAGTAAATATATCGCAATGACCAAAGACAAATCTGAATACTGTAACCTCGAATCACTGAAAGAATGCAGAGCGATAACATCCCGCGAATATATCTGTGACGTCATGACCGTGTTCCCTACCAGTGCAAACCCCAGTTGTGAAAGTGAATTGATCTCGAACGTGATAAGTACCCTACACGGTAAAAAACGATTTCTTCAAATAAAGGAAAATGCGTTATGCCAAGAAAATATTAATTCATATATATTCAAACGCTTCATTTCTCTTAAATTCAGTATTCGGTGTTCTTAAAAATATAACCTTGTGTTAAACTGATATACGTTTAATCCAAAGGAATACGAACTATTTATTTTAATAAAATATTATTTTATTTTAAGAAATCGAGTTTTCTTCACTGAAGCCTTTGTATTGTTATTGAATTTAAATAATAGAGTTCACTTAATTTAATACAACAGTTTGTCTTGGATTTAAGACAATCGTTTATTTAGATCAAGATATTTTCTATTTTATTATAAAATATACATGTTCTTGATTGAAATTATTTGATTTTTGACTAAGAATCGAGTTGTCTTCGATATAGAATAGTAGATGCTTAGTTCAAGGTAATTATCGTATTACGAAGAAAAAACAAACACTTTGAACTAAAGGGTTCAAAATATTAAATCTTTTGAGTAAAAATTTAAGAAAATTTGATCCAAATTATTACTATCATTGATGGTAAAATTGTTGGTATTTTGGATCAAAGTAGTAAACTAATTTTATTTAATGCATCGATAACTTCGTTTAATACTAAAATAGTTTTGCTTTTTTGATTGGAAGCCAGGATTGTCTGTATGGAAGAGTTTGGTTCGTTTCAATAAAAACCACGACATTTTAAATTTGAGAATCATTATTTATTAAATACAGCATAAATAATAACTACAACCTACACATGCCATTATTATTATTTAAAGATTTTAAATACTTTGTAGGGTACATTTGTAGGGTGTAGTCGTACTCAAAAAAATAAAATCAATATGTACAGAATAAAATTACATATGCTCAAGAAAATGTTGACTATACAAGGTTGAAAACTTAGACTTAGCCAAAATAAAATATATATCTACCTACATAAAACATATTCAAGTAATTACATTTTGTTTGCAAATATTTACTTTAAAAAAAAATGATGAACGATAAGAAAACCGATCTCCTTGCAAAATTAACTGGCGTTTAATTTTTCACTCAACTTAATATTTCATTTTTTATAAGCAAAGTAGTGAAATAATGGGATACGTCCTGCCTTGCTAACAATATTGAGCAGTAGCTTTCTATTTTGCAATAACTTCCTCCCAGGGTTCTTTTCTTTTAGCCAATCAAGGTCTTCCAGTTTTCCTTCTGCAGTAGTTCTAGTTGAAAAGAAAATGAAATTAAAAAAATAGGAAGGTATTATGGTTTATTATTTATAGTTACTCTGTAATGTATATAAGATAGATATTGTAGTTTAATTTTAAATTAATATTTCATATATGTTATAATAGTTGTTATGTTTCAATTGTATCTATACCTACATATAAATAATTCTTAGAATATTATGTAAAAATAATTTAGTATATCCAGTTAACTGGTTTCCATAATAAAGACTCTACTGTTTGTGAACAGATTGTGACAGAAGAGAGAGACTTGGTTGGTTTAGGTACCTACCATTCACTGTACCATTCCTTTTGCTGTGATAGATTTGCCCACTATCACCAGGTGTTACTTTTTTTATTGGTTGGGTGAAGTAGGTACTAATTGCGGACTCTTGAGGGGAGAGTATTAATTATTATCATTCCAGATATAAAAGTATAATCTTCATACGTCAAACACCTGAAAAAATAAAATAGTTAGCTCTCATTAATAATAAATGTACTATTATATTGTACTAGCTATACCTATACATCTTATGAATTTACGAAGTGAAGAGTATAGTTTAGCGGATGCCTTCATTATCTGTATGCTAAATTTCAGCTCGCAAATTGCAGAGGTTTGAAATGTGTATTGATAGATCAGTCAGTCAGTCACCTTTTAATTTTATATATTTAGTGTGTACTATCTATCATACACATACACCTACAATCAAATGGGATATAATAACTAAAATGAATAACTGTATAAATTGTAAATGCTTACTTGTAACCAGATGTTATTTAAGCAGTTTCTGCGTTTGGTTATATAAATAATCCATTACTGCTATAGAATTGTAAAATGCTTTTTCCACATGGTGAAGTCTCTAGATGAGTTTGAAGTCAAAGTCTTGGAATGATGACATCAGACAAGCTTGTGTTAAACATCAAACTAATTATGCATTTCCACCTCCTCCACTGTAGCCTGAAAATAAAAATAATTAGGTAGGTAATCTTGCTAATATCCAGTGGTTTTCCTAAGTAGTATCCAGTTGTTTATTCAATTTAAATCAATTTCAAAGGATATTGATCAGTTGTAGAAAATATAAAGTTTTATATTTACCAGTCTATCTTCAAGTCAATACGCACACCCAGCAATAGTCTGAGTTCTTTCAAATTGTCTTCCATGAGAGAACCTATGTGGTTCGTCTGAATCCAATTTACTGTAAATTTAAACCAATAGTTAGGATTTAAATAAATCTCACACATATCTGCTGCCGCCACTATGGTCATAAACAGCTTTAAGTACCTAAAGTAGGTAATTATTTGTTAATTAGATAATTATTTATTAGGTGCCTCCCTCTAGGTATCCTCGGCACTATATATAGAAGTGAGTTAGCCAGACATTAGTATTAATCAGTTAAAGATAGTAACAGTAGGTAAATATCCTTATACTCGCAAAAATCTAAAAAACACACTTACTTAAAATGCCCCATGGCATCCAGTTACTGGAATTCTTTTGTACTTCAGGCACCAGGGACGGCCGTCCCTGATGAGAACCAAGATAGTTCTAACTTCAGCTGGCATTTACCAGGTTTTGAGTAATTTCTCCATTAATGTACAACACACTCACCAAGACTTATGAAAGTAAAACAAATTTTAAAAAACCAAAACTTTGACTTCGGAACTCGATGGACGCGCATGTGTCAAGACCGGCGCGGTGCGACAGTAAATACGGTGATGGCGGCCGGCATGAGATATTTACAACGATCTATGAGAATTGTTTTATCTTCATGTAAACAATTTAAAGTTGATTAAAAAGAGAACACTCTTATTATAAAATTATGCAGCTTCATATTCATCTGATTTTTTGGAAATTTTGCTTAAAGATAATTGTTTCGTAATAAATATATCTTCAATTTGGATACAAACTTGTTGTATATTTTGTCAAGACTACTATCTAATATTGAATTGATAACATATTGTCACAGAAAAAGATTTCTTTTATTTCTAATGATACAAGCTCACTTTTGAGTATAGACGATTAAATATCTCATGTGGATTACAAAGATTGATCAAAACAAGAGTTTTCGATGTCTTAAATGGAATGTAAACTAATTTCATCAGAACAAAAAACCTGGGTTCTTGACCTAAGATACATAATTTTAATATAAATATTTTTTTTCTCCTTCAGTTTAGAGAATCATTTTTTTTAAGTAAGAATCAAATTTCTATTGAAAACAAAACTCTCTTAGAATCAGTTGATATTTTTAAGAATATTTATGGTCTTGGCGCAAATAAGTCGCAAAATCTTTTTTTTCCGTGTACCAGTGCAGTGTATAACTGACTTCATTTACGGAAACATAGATTTATGGAAACCACTTTATAATAGTAATTGGATATATGTCCAATCTCAGAGTAATAAATTATATATAGAATGCCCGAATCACAAAAGCATAGTAATAAATATTATCGGTACGGGAATTTTAGATATCCCAAACAATTGCTTTGCATACTGTAAGAGTACCAAACTGATACCTAAATTCAATAATATCAAAATTAATGTTTCTATAACCCATTCTGATTTTAATATAATACAAGATTCTTGTTGTACCCTAGATAAATTTAAATTAGAAATAAATAATGAACCTCGTACTAAAATACAGAACTTTGATTTAGACGCATTCACTATTGAAACAAAATCAAAATTAAAATCATTGTCAGACGAAGCAAATAAAATTATTAACCAGCATCAGATTATAAAATACGAGAGTCATTATTCTATAGTATTAATTATTATTATTTGTTTTATCCTATTCTTTTGTATTTTTAAATTGTTTATATACATTAAATCTCACAGCCGTCTATCCCGTCACTTCATCACCTTTTCCCAATCTGTTCCAGTAAATCCGCCTGTAGATCAAATACCAAACCCCGAGCCTGTCATCCCTATCAAAATTTGTAAACGCCAACCAAATTCAGAATCTGTCCCATCACCAAGTATCAGAACCAATACGTAAAGCCTCTTCCTAAACTCCGAAATTTCAACCCCGAAGTTTAGTCTACCCCAGGGAGGTGTTATATATTATTATAGCACCCTGTATTGCATACTCCAGCCCATTCCTGTCCACTCAGCATTTCATAGCCGTAGCACCATGCACACTCATCCATCCTATCCGTTCAGTCTCCATCCATAATCCAACCGCGCTAGACGGCTGCCTTAAACCCTAATACTTATATCTTTTTTTTTAAAAACCAATTCCCAAAGAGACTCATAACAGTACGCTCTCTACCTTACAAAGCGTATCCCATAGTCTGCGGTTATGGTGATGGCGGCATTCCTACATTATTATTCCACGGACAGGTTGTTGCTCACCCCGTGGTACACTTTTGCGATGACACAGCGGACAGAATACTTTCCACACGGGCAGGATCTTTGAAGATGCATCTGAGTAGGGACCGGTTTATCGCCATCATCCTTTACTTCATGAATATTTATGAGCAGCTGCAACTTTTAAGTCATATTGTAGTTGATTTTAGTAGTTATATGTATTCTAGTTTATTTT